>JAPDPK010000037.1:1200000-2400000 GCA_031772115.1 Heritiera littoralis | reverse complement strand
TCATGGTCTTTATACTCCATTGCCTATTCCTACTGCTCCTTGGACTGACATTTCTATGGACTTTGTTTTGGGGTTACCAAGAACAAAGAGAGGTAGAGATTCTGTTTTTGTTGTTGTTGACAGGTTCTCTAAGATGGCTCACTTCATTGCTTGTCACAAGATAGATGATGCAAGCAACATTGCCGATTTATTCTTCAAGGAAATTATTCGTCTACGTGGTGTTCCGAGGACCATTGTTTCTGACCGTGATGTGAAGTTCCTTAGCTACTTTTGGAAAACATTATGGGGAAAGTTAGGAACAAAGCTATTGTTTTCCACTACTTGTCATCCACAAACCGATGGTCAAACTGAAGTAGTCAATCGTACTTTGTCTACTTTGTTGAGGTCCATTATTCAAAAGAATTTGAAGAATTGGGAAGATTGTTTGCCTCATGTGGAGTTTGCTTACAATAGAAGTGTGCATTCTACTACTAGTTATTCTCCATTTGAAGTTGTCTATGGTTTTAATCCACTCACTCCATTGGATCTTTTACCACTACCTATTGAGGATAGAGCTAGTTTGGATAGGAAAAAGAAAGCTGATTTTGTTAAGCAACTACATGAGAAGGTACGTCAAAACATTAAGAAGAGGACTGAGCAATATGCTGCTCAAGCCAACAAGCATCGCAAGAAAGTTGTCTTTGAACCTGGTGATTAGGTTTGGGTACATATGCGTAAAGAGAGATTTCCTGCTCAGCGTCGCTCCAAGTTGCAACCTCAAGGAGATGGACCATTCCAAGTGATTAAGAAGATCAATGACAATGCTTATAAGTTAGATCTTCCAGGTGAGTATAATGTTAGTGCTACATTTAATGTTTCTGATCTTTCTCCCTTTGATATTGATGTAGGTGATTCTGATTTGAGGACAAATCCTTTCGAGGAGAGGGGGAATGATGGAGATCCAAGCTCACAAAGCTCAAGTCATGTTCGTGATGATCGTGATCCTTTGAGTATCCATGGAGGTCCAATTACAAGAACTAAATCAAAGATAATGCAACAAGCCTTGGCTGGTTTCATTGATATTTCTAGAGAGAAAGCCCAACAAAGCTTGAGCATGGAGGATGATAAAGTCTTCTACAATATGGTCGAAGCCCAAGTTCAACCTTCTTGAAGACATACAAGTATTGGGCCGAAATGCAAATTAGGCTAGATGCATATTTTATTTAGTTAAGTATTATTGGGCTGAACATTGTCTTAATTTAATTTAAGCCCAATTCCTTTTTAAATAATAGATTTTGTAAGACTTCTATTACTTGTTCTGCAAGTTAGGAGAGTAGGATTCCTATTGCTTGTTCTACAAGTTTGCTATTTCCTATTCTGCAAGTTAGGAAAGTAGGATTCCTATTACTTGTGCTGCAAGTTATCTATTTGCCTATAAATAGTTATGTAACCCTTTGGGGAGAACACAATTGATTTTAGCAATAAAATTGAGAGACTTCTTCTCTTTGGTTCTCTTGAGAACTCTTGAACTTATCAAGGTCTTCCTTGTGGCGTTCTTCTACCTTCCACCAATATATACCATAGGTTCTTGCTTTTCTAGGCAACGGGTCTTGGTCCAATACCATAGGTTCTTGTGTTTCTACACAACAGGTCTTGGTTTTACTTCTAATTTTTATTTTCTTTTGCTGCGTTTTTAACTTGTTATTGTTTTTTTTCAAGTGTTCGTCGTCTTCTTCATATGAACCTCATCTTCTTTCGATGAGGTCCATATCAGAGTGACGCACAAACAAACCAGAAATCGAAACTTGAGCTCTGAATACCAACTGATGCGCACGGACAAGAGGAAACGTAGCTTGGAATTTGAAGGAGCTGACACGCAAGAAGATAGAAGCAAAGTTGATGAATGACAACTTTTGAAACCTAGACCCGAAGCCTAAAGAGACTCGAACCCAAAGGTATTGGACCTTGACCCTAGAATAAGAATTCGAGAACCTAAGGTATAGCAGTGGTGGATGGTGAAGAAAGAGGCGCCACAAGGAAAAAGACCTTGATAAGCCTAGTTGAGAGGGAACCCAAGAGAAAGGCACACTCAATTTCTGAAAATTCAATTTACTGATCTGATCTGTTCATCAATAGCGTTTACAAGGTATTTATAATAATACCTAGCACTTAAGCCCATAAATAAGTGGGCTGGAATTAACACCAACAGAAAACAAAACTAAACCCAAATTCATGCCTAAACCTAGTTACATAAAATAAATAGTCCAAGACACAACAAGACTCAAACGTGGGCTATCGAAACACTTAGCCCATCTTATTGTTAAGCTAAAATAAGATGTCTTGGGACTCTTCATGGAAGCTTCCTTGATACTTCAATGATGCCAGAGCTTGTTGCATGAATGAGGCCAGGGCTTGTTGCGTCTTCTTAGCTCGAGCTCGGGTAATTGGACCTCCTTGGATGACCAATGGATCCTTAACATCACGAACATCACGAGCAAGTGGATCTCCATCATTCCCTCCTTGGATGACCAATGGATCCTTAGCATCACGAACATCTCGAGCAAGTGGATCTCCATCAATGACGCCTTTAAAATGGTGTATGCCAAACTCTAAAAACTAATAAAAACCTTGAAAATGCTACTTTAGAAACCAACACCATTGAAACCTTTAAGAATATTATAACTATTGCTTTGTGACTTTTGCTTCTGTTTCTCCTCTGTTGTTGTTGTGTTGCTTGTGTAACTAAGGTTGAATTTATAAGCAAATATTTTAATGTTTAGAATGAATTTAATCTCTATCATAATCTATTTACTTTATTAAATTTATCTAAATTTTAAATTATCTAAATCATTTATATTTATCTAAATTATCTAAACTTTTTAAAATTGTCTAAATTTTTCTAAATCATCTTCAATTTCTAAATTATCTAAATTATCTGAATTCATGCAAATTATATAAAGGCTAAAATATTAAAAATATCCTTGAACTTTATCATTTTATTTAAAAAAACCATTATACTTTTATTACATTATATGAAGCCCCTAAGCTTTAATTTGTATTCAAGTAAGCTTTTAAACTTTAATTTGAGTATCTAAATATGCCATTAACCCTTACTTTGTATCTAAATAAACCTTTAACATAAATCAATTTTTTATGGGGGTTACAAATCGATCTATTTTTCAAATAGGTTTCGAAACTCAACTTCTTGAATAAAAAGTTAATTATACATAATATATTATATAATATTTAGTTACATTAATATAATATATTTAGAAAATGATCAATTAATTCATTTAGTTTGATTCGTAATTTTAGACACCAATTTAATCGAATAAACCAATCTAAAAAACTGACTTAAACTCGAAATTGATTTAACTGAATCAGATTATTCGAATTTTAATTAATTTTTACTCATATGTAATCTTTTATTCGAAACATAGACTTACTTGAATATAAATTAAAGATTAAGGGTTTATCTGAATACAATAAAAAAATAAAAGCTTATTTAAATAAAGTGATAAAGTTTAAGGGTTTTTTTATATTTTAACTTTATATAAATTTATCATTATTTACCTAATTTATCTACCTTACCAGATAATAAAATGAATAATATAATTGGGCCAAATACTTGGGTTTCAAACTAATTTGGGCATTGGATCAAAAACTTATTAAATTCCTATCCCAATTGAAAATCAATAACCCAACAAATCAATTAACCCCAATAAACCTAATAAATTCGATATGCCTAATAACCTGAACAGAATATAGTTTCAACAGATGCCCCGATTTGCACACTTTCTGAGAATTAGGAATTGTGCAAAGACTTACAACCATTTTGTCTAAATTTGTATATTTCTTTTTTCTCTCACTCTCTCTTTTTGTTTTTTCTTTACTAGGTTCAAGTAATTTTTAACTCAAAGTTTTATGACTTTGAAAACTTAAACATAATAAAACTCTTCTCACTAGAGGCTCTACAACTTTGAAAATTTAGCCTAATAAAACCCTTCTCAGCAAAAGCTCTACAACTTCTGAAAATTTAAACTGGATAAAATTTCTCTCACCAAAGGCTTTACAACTTTTGAAAATCTAAACTTGATAAAACTCCCCTCCCAAGGGCTCTAACAACTTTAAAAAAAATTAGCATGGAATGAATTAATGACTTGGATGAAACTAAAATCTAAATAATGAAATGACTTGGATGAAATTAAAGTCTAAAACAAAATGACCTGGACACTAGACGAAATCAAGAGTTTGAAAGAGATGACATAGATGAAAACAAAGGTTTGAATGAGATGACCTAAACAATACGTAATGTCTGAATGATGTGATTTGACGAAGCCAAAGTTCCAAATGAAATAACCTGAACCAAAAAAAAAATCAAAATTTTTATTCCAAAAGTTCTGTCTTAAAAAAAATTCCAATATTTCAATTTTCCTACATTTCATTTCTTCTCCTCTCTTTTGTCTTTTTCTTCTTTTTTCTTAATATCAACAATGTCAATGGAAATGTAATGATGAAAAATAAAATGTTCTCTCAAGGTTTTAAACGCCACTAACAAAGATGCACACGTAAATATTTATCCTGATGTTGCAACTAAACCTTGAAAAAGATTCAAATGCATATATCTATCCAATTGATCCAAATTACTTATTCAAATATTTAAATGCATAAGTTTACTCCTAGATTCACATGCTCTCGTTAAAGAAACAATTGGCAAAATTTATCCACATAATCTAATAAGGATGCAAATAGCAATATCCATTCTCAATGACACAATGCAAAACATATACCCCAATGATGCAAAAGTAATTTGTTCTCTAGGTTGATGCAAAAGAAAAGCCTAGTAAATAAATACTTATGTAAATGTTAAACAACCCTGACGCAAATGCAAATCTCTATTTAACTCGGGAAAATGCGAAAGACGCATATTCCAATTTAAATGCAAATAACCATTACATAGATGCTAATGGCTTTTCTAATGATGTAAATTCAACTTTTTTTTTTCATTCTTGCCAAACTTGTTTTCCTCACTTATTTGTTAGTATCTCTTTCCAAAATTTTTACTTTGAAAACTTCGATCTTTATAACAAGAATTTCCCCAAAACAAAGTTTATTCTTTTAGCAAAATATCTTGCAATAAAAAAAATTATCCCATGATAGCACTAAGAAGTTTCTAGCCTACACATTTTCTATTAGTTTATGTTGTAGAGCCAACTCACTTGGCATGATGCTTGGTACCACAGCCACACATGATCAGTTATGGTAAGTGACATAAAGGTTTTCTTTCACTATTTAGATCGACAATAATAGTGATTATATTTGTCTCTAAATACAGTGAAATGCATGGGACATGATAGGCCTTGCAAAGGAATTATAAATGGCTATAATTATGATATCCTTATGCATTATCCTTATTCCTAAAACTGTTTCTAGTCAATGTATTGTCAAGAATAGACATTGAAAATACTCTGGAGACTATCACATGTTAAGTTCTTACTTGTAAAGTAAACAACTGATCTCGTAAATTGAAGTATGCGTGGTACTTGAAGATAACATGTGAGTGCTTATTTAGAGAACAAGTTCATTAAACAAGACCCAACATGAGAATTTGTCATGTCCAGAATCGTGAAATTCCGAACTAACTTTTTCTTTTGAAACACTTAATCGTATTTGATTAATTACAATCATATGATTTGCATTTGGTGTCAGTGTAAGTTCATTCTATAACTTTCATTACAAATTAATCTCTATACCATTAAACCATTCAGTATATAAATAATAAATTGGAAATAACACGTAAACCATAATATGAAAATGTATAATTTTATTAGTTCAATTCAAATACATCCCACTAGTTTCAAGCACATTCTTTACCTTTACACTATACTATTTACATCCCATTCTATAAATACATTTGCTGTGCATTCACTTGTCTAAATATAAATATAATATTTTACATATACTTGTTCACTCGATTCTTTAAACTTTTAGTGATCTTCTTCAACTAACTTGATAATAGTGGCTGCCTCGTACACTGAAGAACTACTGAGATGATGAGTAAAGGGGTGAGCTTTAGGAAGCTCAGTAAGAAACATATATAAAAGTGCGTAATATACTATTATATGCAGATAAAATAAATAAAATTTTATTTTACTTGTTATGAAAATGTATTAAATGTGAATATAAACATGCATGAAATCATTTAATTCCTAGCGAGGTACTAAGGTACATTTTAGAAAAGATACTATAATTGGTTAGGTGACTAAATAGAATATGGGAGGTACTTTAAAGTACCTTTCGTGTTTTTTGGTCCCTAATTCCAACTATAGGAAGTAAGCAATTGATGATGAAACAGAAGATCAGTATAAAACATTTATTAATTTCATACAATTTCCAATCGATAACATTATGTAATACAATTTATTTAAAACAATTCCAAAAAGCCATTTCAGTAAGCAGAATAGTAACACTTCAAGATCACGAGGCAAAGCAATATGTTTAGTATTTCACTTAGTACAGTAAAACAATTCATTTAAAATCATTAAAATAAGATAAATGCACTTGTATCATGAAAACAAATACTTTAAAACTCGTTCATTTTCTTTCGTAACTTTTCAATCTAATCATATACTTCTTTTGCAAATCAAATCATTCAAGTTAATCATCGAATAAATACCACACATCAGTAGAGAAAGTAAATCTCCAAGAGATCCATGCACAAATCTCGTATCCCTTTAGGGACCTCGTATAGGAATCAGCCGTACCCACACGTGGTCGGGTATCCATTCTGAAGCTGTTCCTACCTCGTAACAATGGCCATCATCAAAGGATCCACAGTGCTCACTAGTCAGGTGACAAATTGTGGATGCTGAAGACTTTACTAGGGTCTCTTAGCCATAACACAACAATCTCTTATGCATGATCATCAAGGAACTAACAGTCTCAAAACATTTCTATATAATCATAAAAACATTATAGAAATCATTTTCGTATAATTTATCAACAATCATTCCATAATCATATAAAACAAAGAATATTTATTTGGTAGTAGAAAATTCAAATAAAATTCTTATTGCAGAGCTTAAGAAATCAAATAATTCAAATGCATATAAAAACTAGTTTTACTATTTGTCAATAATAATATAAAATAATTAAAAATACTTAAAATATTCATTAGACTAGTCAAACCATATATTTTAAATTATAATTGGGCTTAAAATAAATTTCTATTTCTTGTTTAGGAAAATTTGGAAGTGTAAACGGTTAAAGTTGATTCTTATGCAACTTCCATACATATTACTTATGCAGTGTAGTAGTGTATATAACACAGCTTATACCTCTTTAATCTTCGGAACTCAATGCTACAAAACAATATCGAATTACCGTTAAAATTTAATTCTTCAATTATAAAGAATGTTCTACACTTTGAAATCTTTCTCTTCACCCCATCTCACTATATGAATAGCATTATTCATTGTAAGAATTTTGTAACTTATCGATGCCTTTCTGCTCATAACTGAAAATATTGGATTCCAATTAATGCACCGTCAATTTTATACGTAACCTAACTTAATTCCCTATTTAGCGTTATAAGGCCCATTTTCTAATTCATTTTATGTTGATTTCCCTAATTTTCCAAAGTTCAGCCCAATTCTAGCCCATTTGGCAGGATGGTTTCTTAACCTTTGTGTATTAAAAATTACATTTCTAATTATAGGGATATCCAAAAATTATGAATCCAATATCATGTGAATCCTTATTCAATTCCCTATTCAAAAAGGTGAATTACTCAGTTTTATAATTCTTGAATCATTTTTAATAATTCCTCAAACTTACCATGTTTTCAATTACATTTTGGCAGAACTATCTACTAACCTCTGTGCACAAATTAATTCATATCTAATTACAAGCTGTCCAAATTGAGCAAACTCAAATCCATATTTTTCCTAACTCATTTGTCTTTATGGAAATGTATGGCTTGTACCCAAATTAGTTCTGGTTTATTTTCTACAATTTTTCAAACTTAGCCGTTTGTATCACGTTTTCTGGATAGAGTGCCCTACATTCATTTGCATGTATCTTAAGCCATAGAACTCAAATTTAGACTGATAAGGCTACCTACCATAATTTTTACAAAATTTATCTCATTATAAAACCCCCAAACTGAACATTTAAACATCAAACCTAGAATAGGATAGTGCAACAAAATTGCAATCTCAGCACATATACACACTTTATACTTGTTTTCTTGCAACTTTACAACACCCTTTAAGCATGAGAACAACATTTTCCCCTAGTAAACCCTTGTGACTAAAATTCCAGCATGTCCATATAATCTGATTTGCTTCAAATTTTAACTATAGACATGTTAAACTACTATGAAACAATTGAAAACAAGTAGAAAAATGCAAATCAGTGGTTGTCTCCTCGTACCTCTCCATGTGCAGCCACTTTCCAGCAACCAAAATAGCCTCCATTTTTTTTCAATTCAGCCCTTCAAATTCTAGACTTAAGCAGCCCTTGAGATGAGGAACAAGTTTGGTAAAGAGAGCTTAGTGAATTGGTGGCTTGAAGAGGGAGTTTTACAAAGTAAAAGTAAAGAAAACTTAAGAGAAAATTGCAAAGAAATGGTAGCAATGGTGCCAGCTAGAAGAGTGGAGAAGCAACCCTTAAAATATCAAATTTTATTATTATTTTATCATATAAAAATCTGCCCATACCAAAAAGACTAAAATGCCCCTCTTAAAATTCATTATTTATAACTATGCCATTAGGATTATTTTATTATTTTTAAGTTTCAGGTTTTTAATTCTTATTTTTATTATATTTTATTTATTTAAGTCAAATTTGGTCAAACATTGACTAATTGACCAGCCCTCTTTGCAAAAAGACCATAATACCCTTATACAATCTCATTATTTCCAATTATATCCTAACCATAGTTATTAAATCGAGATATGTATCGTATATCGAAATTTTATTTTAGAATCGAGTATCGTATCGTATTGTAGGATACGGATAAAAATTTTAATTACAAATAATATATACATGTAATATATAATATATTTATATATGAGTTTCAATTTTTCATATGTACTAATATATAAGAACAAATAAAAAATATATATGACAATGAATGCAAAATTATTTAAATAAATGGTTTGTTATTTTCTTAATATGATCTTTCATGTTTTTTATACAATAATAAAATATTAAAATAAGTTGATAAGTTATTCAAAAAAGTTTATATGCTCATATTTTAATTTTTAATAAATTTAAATGGGACAAAACTATTATTTTCATTAAAATTTTTAATATTTTGGAGGTAAAATTAATTTTTTATTAAAAATTTTATTTTATCTATGTGTTTTTATAAATTTTTAAAAATTCAATTGGACAATTATTTTCGCAAGATCTCAATTTTTTTTTCATTTGAATCCAAATAAAATAAAATAAAATTAGGCTGTTAGTAATTTTGTAAGAAAGAGACTTAATTGAACTTGAATTAGATAAAATAAACTATATCGTATCGTATCAAGAGTATCGAGTATCGTACGATACGTATCGTGTATCGTAAGATTCGCTTTCGATTCTTAACAAAAACGATATAGCATATAGATTCGTATCGTTTTATATGTGTATCGTACGATACGTATCGCGTATCGTACGATATTGATAACTTTAATCCTTACATTAATTTAATATTTCTAACTCCATAATTTATATTTTATTTTTATTATTTTCTATATATTTAGATCAAATATGGTCAAAGATTGACTCCCAAGGTGGTTTGATCAATCATGGGTAATAAAATTACTAAACTACCCCTAAAAGAAATTTTTTACTTCGCTTATGTTGTTTTTAGCACTATTGCGTAATTCAGTTCACAGGCTGGATCCATTTGAAACTTCTTTATGCGAGAATTTTCCTATAACAATTTGTAGGTCCAAAGTCAATTTGGTTCGATCATTGTTCAAAAAAATTCTTCCAGCATATGGACACGGTCGTTATTTTTGAATTTGTTGCATGCAAACCTAGGCATGCTCATCTTAAAGAATTTTGAAAAGTGATCTTCTTTCCCTTTAAGTATTTTGGGCCCAACTTTCACATTTTGCCACATTGGAGGCGATCCGGGTTACGGAGTGCCCTATGGGGCCCACTTGACAGTTTTTTTTGATAATTCCACAATCAATAAGAATAGGTTTTCGTGACTTGACTTAAAATTCTAATTCAGCATCTTCAATAGGTGTAGGAAGAATAGAGAAATTTGGGAGCTTACAAAATTCCATTTGGTAGTTTCACTTAAATATGTATGGAAACATTTTTATGTGATAGTCGTGTAAGTAATCCTTTAAATTGAGACATCAAGTCATCTTATATGTGAAACATCACACTTTAATTTCACCTCTATGGGTTTAGATGTCCAAATGTCTAGAAAGATGCTTTTGGGTGTGGCATGAAGCATATGAAGTGGATCAGTAGTCAAGAAAGAATCCATCATCCCAAGTGAATTTATGAGACAAATCTTGGTTATTCTTGACATGAGATTGACTTGTGCAAGTCCAAATTCGTGGCATAATGGTCCTTGATGAAATCAATTTCTTAGTATTTATTGGAGACAATCCTAAAGTTGCAAGAACTAATATCGTGAATGAAAAGTAGACATTGTAGCATGATTATTAATTCTTTAAGATAAACTTGATTGAAGGATATTAATTACATTGAGAAACTTTGTGAAAACTACAATTTCCATCTTATTACATAAGTTACGTAAGGGTTGATATGATAAGAGAACATGAGATTCGAAGAGTTGTAAAGGGGTGTGAGCTCTAGTATGTTCCAATGCACAGGCATTTTCAGACAAGCGCACCTAACTCAGGGCCATGGAAATATCCTATTATGAACATTTTCAGCCAAGTGGTCAAAACAGTCAATGTGATTTGACTTTGAGATGTCAAATGAGTGTAGTCAAACCATAAAAGTGATTAGTCTAGCCCTAAACCAAGTTTGATCAAGTTAGACCTTAAATGGATGAAATTATACCCAAATTGGTGAAACCAAGTGAAAACCCTAGCTAAACTTACCATGGCAAGCCATCTCTTGAGAAAGTCGACCTATTCTTTAGAAAGCATTCACTTCAACAATAACAATAATCAAAATACTCTCAACTCTTTTATAAAACTATGTTTTAGTTTAGAATCAATCCTTAAAAGAAAGAAAACATATCATGATCTTTTAAAACTCCTAAAAATTTGACCGCTTTTTTTCTTTTAATTTTCCTCTTCCTAAAAAAAATTCTATAGACTCATAAACCAATATTCCCTCCACACTTAAATCTTACTTTGTCCTCAAAGTAAGTCTAGCATGCAAAGAACAATAAAAATTCAAAAATTAAATGGTAATACAATTAAGGAAAGAAATACTCCCTCGTTTTTACATCCTTGGGTTGCCTCCCAAGTAGTGCTTTTGTTTAATGTCGTTAGCTCAACTGCTCCATCTCCCATTATCCAATCGCAAATGCAAACCTTTTCTTTGATTTCTATTGGTTCTGACTTATGATTACTTCTCCAAAGTTGTTGAACTCCACTATGTTATCATCAAACTCCATGGTGAGTGTTTCCTTATCCACATCTATTTTGGCTTTGGATGTCTTCAAAAATGGTCTCCCTAGCAGCAATGGTGTTGGAAAAGGAGAATTATCATCCTCCATATCAAGAACATAGAAGTCTGCTGGGAAGACTAATTTATCAACCTGCACAAGAACATCCTCTAATATCCCTTCAGGATAGGCATTAGTTCTATCAGCCAATTGTATAGTAACACCAGTCTCTTTCAAAGGTCTAAGATTTAAAGATTTATAAATTGACAAAGGCATGACATTTATAGAAGCTCCTAAATCTATCATGGACTTATTAATTATGGTGTTACCTATCTTACATGGAATACTAAACATGCTAGGATCTCCACACTTTGGGGGAAGTTTTCTTTGAATGATGGCAGACACATTCTCCCCAACAACTACTTTTTCATCACCTTTTAATTTCTTCTTGTTAGTGCACAAGTCTTTTAAAAATTTTACGTACCTGGGCACTTGCTCAATAGCATCAAGAAGAGGAATGTTTACCTCCACTTTCTTAAAGGTTTCCAAGATCTCTTTGTCTTGCTCTTCTTTCTTGTTGTTGGCTAACCTACTAGGAAAAGGAGGAGGATAAGAGCCTGTATTAAATGGTACTCTCTTATCACTTACCTAGTCAAAATCTCTATAAAGAGGTGGGAGGTTGACGACATTTTTATGTGGTGGAGCCTTAATGTCGACCTCTTCATATGCATTCCCCTTGTATCCAATTTTCTTCCCACTATTCAAAAAGATGGCACTCACATTCTCCCTTGGATTCACCACAGGTTGAGAAGGTAACTTGTTTGACCATTGGGCGTCAAGTTTGCTTATGTCAGTAGCAATTTGACTCATTTAGTGCTCAAGATGTACAATTCTTTGATTATTCTCTTGTTGATTTTGTAAAGTAGAGGCAGGAAGGTTCTTTACAATTTCTTCAAGAGACATGGTTCCATTTTGGTGTTGTGTTTGGGGTCGTGGCCTTTCTTGGTATCTAGGTTTGGGGACTTGGAAATTATTTGGCCTATTGTATGGTGGGACATATGGTGCAGACCTATTTCCATATTGCCAATTTGGGTGGTCCCTCCAACCAGGGTTGTGAGTGCTTGAATAAGGATCATACTTACCTTGGGAAGGCCTTGGGAATCCTCCTAAAGCACTAGCTTGCTCCATTGAATCTTCTTGAAGAGTTGGACATATGTTAGTAGAGTGTCCTAAGTTAGAGCAAACTCCACAAGCCTTCGCTTGTTGCATATTTCCTACAGCCATTTGACGCATAAGCGAGGTTAAATCAGCAATTTGTTTTTCCAAAGAAGAAGTACTTACCTCGTGTGCTTGCTTAGGTGGTGGTGGTGGATCACGCCTTGTATTAAATTGTTGAGAATTGGCAGCCATGTTTGCTATCAAGTTTTGAGCTTTTTGAGGAGTCTTATCCACCAAAGCTCCTCCACTGGCAGCATCTATCATGCTTCTATCATGGGGTAATAGTCCCTCGTAGAAGTATTGGATTAGTAGTTGCTCATGAATCTGATGATGTGGGCAACTAGCACAAAGCCTTTTAAACCTTTCCCAATACTCATACAATGACTCACCATCAAATTGCTTAATTCCACAAAATTTTTTGCAAATGTTGGCTACCTTTGAGGCTGGAAAATACCTTTCTAGGAAGAGTTTCCTCATTTCATCCCAAGTATTGATGGTTCTAGAAGGTAAATAGTAGAGCCAATCCTTGGTTGCATCAGCCAGAGAGAATGGAAAGGCCCTTAGCTTGATTTGCTCTTTACTAACCCCAGCAGGCTTCATGGTGGAGCAAACAACATGGAACTCCTTTAAATGTTTGTGTGGATCTTCACCTGCAAGATCATGAAAAGTTGGTAAAAGATGTATCTGTGACATCCTCGTCACTACCCAAATATCAACTAACTTCTTCCTTTCACATGCTGTCTAGCTAGACTTGTTCGTCAATGTCATCCTTTCTTTCTTCTTATACTTCATGCTTCCTTACTTATAGCACGATATCAAATTTGCATGAATAAATATTTCTTATATGTATATACACATGCGTCACATACATCAGGATCTCACATAACTTACATATCCTATATCCCCAAACTTCCTAATATACATTAATGTAATGTTGTCTTGTACAATCGTCTGGAGCACATAATACATAAGTATAACTTCAATAGTTATTGGGAAGCATATCTCGAATGTACATTATAAGGTCTCAAAAGCAAGCTCCTCTATTTGGAGCGAAATTCACTTCAGGTAATCTCCATGAAAAATGTTCGTAAAAGGGTGAGTTTACGCTCAGTAAGAAATAAATGTAAAAGAACGTACTATGCTACTATATGCAGTTTGATGCGCACGGACAAGAGGAAACGTAGCTTGGAAATTGAAGGAGCTGAAAACGCAAAGGACAGAAACAAAGTTGATGAATGACAACTTCTGAAACCTAGACCCGAAGCCTAAAGAGACTCGAACCCAAAGGTATTGGACCTGGACCCTACGAATAAGAATTCGAGAACCTAAGGTATAGGAATGGTGGATGGTGACGAAAGAGGCGCCACAAGGAAGAAGACCTTGATAAGCCTAGTAGAGAGGGAACCCAAGAGAAACGCACACTCAAATTCTGAAAATTCAATTTTACTGATATAATCTGTTCATCAATAGCGTTTATAAGCTATTTATAATAATATCTAGCACTTAAGCCCATAAACAAGTGGGCTGGAATTAACACTAACAGAAAATAACACTAAACCCAAATTCATGCCTAAACCTAGTTACATAAAA
Source organism: Heritiera littoralis (assembly GCA_031772115.1). Taxonomy (NCBI): domain Eukaryota; kingdom Viridiplantae; phylum Streptophyta; class Magnoliopsida; order Malvales; family Malvaceae; genus Heritiera; species Heritiera littoralis. Next base: position 2,385,614 of record JAPDPK010000037.1, on the reverse strand, counting down.
TAAATAGTCCAAGACACAACAAGACTCAAACGTGGGCTATCCAAACACTTAGCCCATCTTATTGTTAAGCTAAAATAAGATAATAACCATGCTCATGTCGTTTGGGCTTTGATGGAGATCCACTTGCTCGTGATGTTCGTGATGCTAAGGATCCATTGGTCATCCAAGGAGGTCCAATTACCCGAGCTCGAGCTAAGAAAACGCAACAAGCCCTGGCCTCATTCATGCAACAAGCTCTGGCATCATTGAAGTGTCAAGAAAGCTTCCATGAAGAGTCCCAAGACATCTATACTTGCTTGGAAGCCCAAACGACATGAGCATGGTTTACTATCTTATTTTAGCTTAACAATAAGATGGGCTAAGTGTTTGGATAGCCCACGTTTGAGTCTTGTTGTGTCTTGGACTATTTATTTTATGTAACTAGGTTTAGGCATGAATTTGGGTTTAGTTTTATTTTCTATTGGTGTTAATTCCAGCCCACTTGTTTATCGGCTTAAGTGCTAGGTATTATTATAAATACCTTGTAAACGCTATTGATGAGGAGATCAGTTAATTGAATTTTCAGAAATTGAGTGTGCCTTTCTCTTGGGTTCCCTCTCAACTAGGCTTATCAAGGTCTTCTTCCTTGTGGCGTCTCCTTCTTCACCATCCACCATTGCTATACCTTAGGTTCTCGAATTCTTATTCGTAGGGTCAAGGTCCAATACCTTTGGGTTCGAGTCTCTTTAGGCTTCGGGTCTAGGTTTCAAAAGTTGTCATTCATCAACTTTGCTTTTGTCTTCTTGCGTGTCAGCTCCTTCAAATTCCAAGCTACGTTTTGTCTTGTTCGTACGCATCAGTTGGTATTCAGAGCTCAAGTTCCGATTTTTCTGGTTTGTTGTGCGTCACTCACTTTTCGATTTTTTTTTTGTTTCAATTTTTTTTCTTTTGTTCGTTCCACTTTCTGGTTTGTTTGTGTGTTCCTAGCCGCCACTTATTTCTTAACCCTAAAACCCTAGCCACCACTTATTTCATTACACAAAAAACCCTAGCCACCACTTATTTCATTACACAAAAAAACCCTAGCCGCACCCCTTAAAAATAAAACCCTAGCCACACCCCTCAAAAATAAAGCCCTAGCCGCACCCCTCAAAAAAAAAAAACCCTAGCCGCACCCCTAAAAAAAAAACCCTAGCCGCACCCCTAAAAAAAACCCTAGCCTCACCCCTCAAAAAAAAAAAAACCTAGCCGCACCCCTCATCTTTCAAGGAAACCGCAACACTCAGAGTTAAAAAAAGAAGAAGAAGAAAAGAATTCAAAAAAAAAGAAGAAGAAAAGAATTCAAAAAAAAAAGAAGAAGAAAAGAATTCGAAAAAAAAAAGAAGAAGAAAAGAATTCGAAAAAAAAAAAGAAGACAAAAAAAGGAAGAAAAATTTTTTTTTTGCGGAACTGTTCAAACAGAAATTTTGGTTGAGTTAGGAGGCGTGTGAGTACCCGTTTTAAAGAAAACGACGAAAGAAAACGACCTAGTGAAGCTTTGCTATAGTTTTAGGCCATTTTTCATTTTTTTTGTCATTCTAGTGATTTTTTTTATTTTTTTTTCTTATTTTTTTTATTCTTTCTTTCTTTCTTTCTTTGAGTCACCCTAGCCCTAGCCATACCTTTCTGTGAAAAAAAAAAAAATTCTTGGTGACAATACTTGGTGAATTAGTTGATTTTACGAGGTTGAATCTTTGACTGAGTCTCTAGTGTGATTGTGAACCTATAGAGTTAAGGTAGAGTAAGGGAAAAAGGCACGAGTGTGTGAGAGACATTAGTAGAGAAAAGCCAAATTACTTGAGTGAAACAGGAGTGTAAACACGTGAGGATATTACTTGTTGACAATGTCTTCTGAAGGTGATAAGTCAGACTTTAAAAAGATTGAATTCCTGCTTCAGGCAATGCAACAACAGTTCCAACGGATGGATGTGAAATTCAATGACATTCATGATAAGTTGAACCAACATGAAGCTCGGTTTGCAAAGATCCAACAAGGTGATACTTCTCGTCAAAAAAGTAAGGTTGTTGCCACTGATGAGTATGATGATAATGTTGGGTATGATTCAAATGAAGAGTCTGGGATAGATAGACATCATAGAAGGTACCGTGGGTATAGATATCGAGTTGATAGAGCCCGCGATAGAGGCAAGGAGAAGCTGGATGGAAACCTTAGCAGTATAAAATTAAAGATTCCTCCTTTCCAAGGCAAGAATGATCCTGAGGCATATTTGGAGTGGGAAAGGAAGCTTGAAATGGTGTTTGACTGCCACCACTACTCTGAAGAAAAGAAGGTCAAACTTGCAGCAATTGAGTTCACAGAGTATGCTATGGTTTGGTGGGATCAGTTAGTCAGTAGTCGAAGAAGATATGGTGATCCTCCAGTGTCTACATGGGATGAGATGAAGCGTATCATGAGGAAGAGATTTGTTCCTACTCATTACTACAGGGAGTTATACCAGAAGCTCCAAGGTCTTACCCAGGGCTCAAAGAGTGTTGAGGATTACTACAAAGAGATGGAAATAACCATGATCCGAGCCAATATCCAGGAGGATGCAGAAGCTACTATGGCTCGTTTTCTTCAAGGCTTAAACCGTGAGATTGCCAATGTAGTCGAGTTGCAGCATTACATGGATTTAGAGGAGATGTTGCATGTGGCCATCAAAGTGGAAAGGCAACTCAAAAGGAAAGGTACATCCCGTTTTACTTCTAGTTCAGTTCCTGTTTGGAAATCTAACACCTTTCATAAGGATGATAAGCCCATGCCTACGCATAAGTCAGAGAGCTTTGCTAAGCCCAAGCCTGAGGGCCCTCCAAAGCCCAAGACTGAACCTGCCCAAGCATCCCAGAGCAGGACACGTGACATTAAGTGTTTCAAGTGTTTAGGTCGTGGACATATTGCCTCACAGTGTCCCAACCGTAGGGTGATGATCATGCATGGGAATGGAGATGTTGAGAGTGAAGGTTCTGAACTCGGTGTAGAAGATGAGATGCCTGCGTTAGAAGATGTCGACGAAGAAGAAGTTGTTGAGTATGCTGCTCATGGTGAAGCACTTGTTGCTAGGCGTGCTCTTACTACTCATGTGAAGTTTGAGGATGAGGCACAGCGCGAGAACATCTTCCATACGAGATGCCATATTAGTGACAAGGTATGTACTGTAATCATTGATGGTGGGAGTTGTACTAATGTTGCTAGCACATACCTTGTTGATAAATTAAAGTTGCCCACTACCAAGCATCACCACCCATATAAGTTGCAGTGGATTAATGACTGTGGTGAAGTAAACGTCGTGAAGCAAGTCTTGGTTCCTTTTCGTATTGGAAGGTATCAAGATGAGGTATTGTGTGACGTGGTGCCCATGCAAGCTAGCCACATATTGCTGGGTAGACCGTGGCAGTATGATCGGAGAGTCATCCACGACGGTTACACTAACCGTTATTCCTTTACTATGGATGGCAAGAAGATCGCTCTTGCTCCCCTTAGCCCCAAGGAGATTTATGAGGACCAATTAAGGCTAAAGGAGCAACATGATGAGCAAAGGAAGCAAGCTAAAGAAAAGAAGGAAAACAAGGACAGCAAAACAGTGAGCTGCTATGCCAAACCCCGAGATGTGAAGACTGCATTTCTTGCTAAGTCACCTATCCTTTTACTCTTATTTAAAGATTCTTATTTTATTGATGCTGAACTCCATGATACTTTGCCTACTGATGTTGTCTCATTGTTGCAGGAGTTCGAGGATTTATTCCCTGAGGAGATCCCAAGTGGATTACCACCGATTCGTGGGATCGAGCACATGATTGACCTTGTCCCCGGAGCTACCATTCCTAACCGTCCAGCCTACAGAAGTAATCCCGAGGAGACGAAGGAGCTTCAAAGGCAAGTTGAGGAGCTCATGAGGAAAGGTTATGTGCGAGAGAGCATGAGTCCTTGCGCCGTGCCCGTACTGCTTGTGCCAAAAAAAGATGGGACGTGGAGGATGTGCGTTGACTGCCGAGCCGTCAAAAAAATCACTGTAAAGTACCGCTATCCTATTCCTAGGCTAGATGACATGCTTGATGAGTTGCATGGTGCATGCATGTTTTCTAAAATTGATTTAAAGAGCGGATATCACCAAATTCGTATGAGAGAAGGTGATGAATGGAAAACCGCATTCAAGACTAAACATGGTCTCTACGAGTGGTTAGTTATGCCTTTTGGCTTGACTAATGCACCCAGTACATTCATGCGTTTAATGAACCATGTTTTACGTGATTTCATTGGTAAGTATGTGGTTGTCTATTTTGATGATATTTTGATATACAGTAAGAGCCAGCATGAGCATGTTGAGCATCTTAGGAATGTTCTTACTGTTTTGAGGAATGCAAGTTTGTATGCCAATTTTAAGAAATGTACGTTCTGCACTGATAAGATTGTTTTCCTTGGGTATGTCGTTTCTTCACATGGCATTTCTGTTGATAATGAGAAGGTAAAGGCAATTAAAGATTGGCCTGTACCTAAGTCTGTTTCTGAGGTGCGTAGTTTCCATGGTTTAGCTAGTTTCTATCGTCGATTCGTTCGAGATTTTAGCACTATAGCTGCACCTTTGATCGAAGTGGTCAAAAAGAATGTTGCATTTCATTGGGGTCCTGCACAAGAGCATGCTTTTAATTTGCTTAAAGATAAACTTTGTTCTGCTCCTTTGTTATCTCTGCCTGACTTTACTAAAACTTTTGAGATTGAGTGCGATGCCTCAGGTGTAGGTATTGGCGCTGTGCTTATGCAAGAAAAACGCCCAATTGCTTTCTTTAGTGAGAAGTTAAGTGGAGCAGCACTTAACTATCCCACATATGACAAGGAGATGTACGCGTTAGTGAGGGCCTTGGAGACATGGCAACATTACTTGTGGCCCAAAGAATTTGTCATCCACACTGATCATGAGTCCTTGAAGCATTTGAAAGGACAGAGTAAGCTGCATAAGCGTCATGCCAAGTGGATAGAGTTCATTGAGATGTTCCCGTACGTGATCAAGTACAAACAAGGTAAAGAGAACGTCGTAGCTGATGCGTTATCTCGTAGGTATACTCTTATCACTACTCTTGATGCTAAACTTTTAGGATTTGAGTATATCAAAGAACAGTATGCTGATGATGTTGATTTTGGTAATGTTAGGAGAGTAGGATTCCTATTGCTTGTTCTGCAAGTTTGCTATTTCCTATTCTGCAAGTTAGGAAAGTAGGATTCCTATTACTTGTGCTGCAAGTTATCTATTTGCCTATAAATAGTTATGTAACCCTTTGGGAAGAACACAATTGATTTTAGCAATAAAATTGAGAGACTTCTTCTCTTTGGTTCTCTTGAGAACTCTTGAACTTATCAAGGTCTTCCTTGTGGCATTCTTCTACCTTCCACCAATATATACCATAGGTTCTTGCTTTTCTAGGCAACGGGTCTTGGTCCAATACCATAGGTTCTTGTGTTTCTACACAATGGGTCTTGGTTTTACTTTTAATTTTTATTTTCTTTTGCTGCGTTTTTAACTTGTTATTGTTTTTTTTCAAGTGTTCTTCATCTTCTTCATATGAACCTCATCTTCTTTCGGTGAGGTCCATATCATTTGGCATCAGAGTTTAGGTTCAATTCGTGGGAGTCTCGTTTTTGTTTTTTTTTTCTTTATTTGTCTTCTTGTCTTGGACAAACCTTGAACTTGAATCCTTTTCCAAGCCACCACTAATATTGCTTGTCCCTCAAACCTATTTTCTTTACTTAGCCACCAAGTAAACCCTATCTTGTTCTCCAAGCAACCAAATCCCAAAGGTTTTCTTGCTCACCAAGAAACCTTCAAAAGCTCTACATCACATAAAGACTACTTGTTTCACAAGCCACCGTTCCTTGCCATACAAGTTGCTACCAAAACTAGCTTGTTTTTGTCAAAAAGTTACCTTGTTCCCCAAGTAAACCTCTTCTTATTATTTAGACTTTTTGTTTTTTTCTTAATTGTTTGTTTACTTTAGAAAAATATAAAAAAAAAAGAAAGAAAAAAAAAGAGAAAAAAAAAGAAAAGAAAAAATCAATTCAAGAGGGGATTTATTACATCGTGTGTAGCAAGTGCAACATCCAAGGCAATTCGTGGAGGTGTGCTTCATCAAAATCTTGAGGTAGTCATTCTTTCTTGAGCTTTGAGATTTCTTATTTGCCTAATTTGAAAATTCATTGTTACCATTCTACCCTACTACGTAAAATTACCTTTTTGACCCTACCATATAAAAGGACAAAACTACCCCACCTTTGGCTAAACCCTACCCTAATTAAACACCCCAAAACACGCATATTTCCTTCAAGGTTTAGTTTCATTAGAGTCTTCTTAAGTCTTATTGAGTCTTGCTAAGTCTTGTTGAGTCTTCATTGTTTTGTTTTCCCTTGATTAAAATCTTGTGCTCATCTTGTTTATTGTTGGTTGATAGTTGAATTCAATAAGCTGATTTTTGATTGAGTCTTGAGTTCAATATAGAACCTATAGAGAAAAGTTGTGCGAGGGAAAAAGGCAAGAGTGTGTGAGTAACATTAGTAGAGAAAAGCCATATTAAAATTGTGTGAAAACACGAGTGTGAGTGTTACATTCTTGTGTGTATTGAGTGTAAACACGTGAGGTCATACTTGTGAGGTCCTTTTTCTTTTACTAACTTTTCTTGCAGGATAAAATCATGTCTTCTAATAGTGAAAAGCCTTATTTGAGTAAGATCGAGTTCATGTTCCAAGCTATGCAACAACAATTTTCAAGGATAGAGTTGAGGTTTAATAATATTCATGATAAGTTGGAGGAACATGAAGCTGTCCTAGCTAAGGTAAAGCCTGGTGATACTTCTCATGAGAATGGCAATGTTGTGAATAATGACTTTGATGATAAAGTTGATGATGAGTTTAGTAGAAGTGTTAAAGATAACCATGGTAATAAAGGAGGTCGTGGAGATAGGTATAAAGGAGATAGGTATTATGATAGGATAGATGGAAATTTAGGAAGTATCAAATTGAAGATTCCTTCCTTTCAAGGTAAGAATGATCCTGAGGCTTACTTAGAATGGGAAAAGAAAGTGGAGATGGTCTTTGATTGCCATAACTATTCCGAAGAAAAAAAGGTGAAACTTGCTGCTGTAGAGTTCACGGATTATGCAATCATTTGGTGGGACCAACTCATGCTTGGTAGACGTAGGAATAGAAAGCCACCTATAGTTACATGGGATGAAATGAAACGTGTTATGAGAAAAAGGTTTGTTCCTAATCATTACAATAGAGAGCTTTATCAAAGGTTACAAGGTCTCGCTCAAGGTTCTAAGAGTGTTGAGGATTATCATAAAGAAATGGAAATTATCATGATCAAAGCTAATGTTGAAGAGGATAGTGAAGCTACTATGGCTCGATTCTTACAAGGATTGAATCATGGGATTGCTAATGTAGTGGAGTTACATCACTATGTAGAGTTTGATGATATGTTGCATATGGCTATCAAGGTTGAAAGGCAACTCAAGAGAAAAGGTTATTCATCTCGTTTTATGCAAGTATCTAGTTCATCTTCTTCTTGGAAACCGAACACCTTTCGAAGGAATGATAAGACTACATTCAAACTTAAGACTGAATCCTCATTCAAGCCTAAGGGTGAGAGTGTCCAAAAGCCCAAACCCGAGGCTATCCAAGCATCCCAAGGTAAGAGTAGAGACATTAAGTGTTTTAGATGTTTGGGAAGAGGACACATTGCATCACAATGCCCAAACAAACGAGTCATGATTATGCGTGATGATGGTGATGTTGTAAGTGAAGATTCTGATGTTGATGATGAGATGCCACCATTGGAGGACATTAATGAGGTTGATGACTATGTTGAGTTTGCTGCACATGGTGAAGCACTTGTAGCTCGTCGTGCATTAAGTGCCCAAGTTAAGGATGAAGATGAAGTGCAACGAGAAAATATTTTTCATACTAGATGCCACGTCAACAATAAGGTATGCTCTTTGATTATTGATGGTGGTAGTTGCACTAATGTTGCTAGCACTTATTTGGTTGACAAATTGAGTTTGCCCACTACAAAACATCCCAAACCATACAAACTTCAATGGCTCAATAATTGTGGAGAAGTAAATGTGACCAAGCAAGTATTGGTGCTATTTTCAATTGGAAGGTACAATGATAAAGTGTTGTGTGATATTGTGCCTATGCATGTTGGTCCTTTGCTTTTAGGTAGACCATGGCAATTTGATAGACATGTCATACATGATGGATTTACAAACCGTTATTCATTTACCATGGCTGGTAAGAAATTCACACTTGCACCCTTGAGTCCTACGGAGATTTATGAGGATCAATTGAGGTTGAAAGAGCAGAATGAATCACAACAAAGGTCAAAGAATCTAGATAAAGGCAAAGATATTGCAAAGAAAGAAAGAAAGGATGTGAGCTTCTATGCAAAGCAAAGTGATGTAAAGGCTGCTTTTCTAGCTAAGTGCCCAATCCTTTTGTTTTTATATAAAGAATCTTGTTTTAGTTCTAATGATCTTAAATCTTCTTTGCCTACTAATGTTGTGTCTCTTTTGAAGGAATTTGGAGATATATTCCCCGAGAGATTCCAAATGGTTTGCCACCTATTAGGGGAATTGAGCATCAAATAGACCTTGTTCCTGGAGCTGCCATTCCCAATAGACCTGCCTATAGAAGTAATCCCGAGGAGACAAAGGAGCTTCAAAGGCAAGTTGACGAGCTCATGAAGAAAGGCTACGTTAGAGAGAGCATGAGTCCATGTGCTGTTCCTGTGTTACTTGTTCCTAAGAAGGATGGGACGTGGAGGATGTGTGTTGATTGTCGTGCCATCAACAAAATCACTGTAAAGTATCGCTATCCCATTCCTAGATTAGATGATATGCTTGATGAGTTACATGGTTCTTGCATCTTTTCTAAAATTGATTTGAAAAGTGGTTATCATCAAATTCGCATGAGAGAAGGTGATGAATGGAAAACTGCATTTAAGACTAAGCATGGTTTGTATGAATGGTTAGTTATGCCTTTTGGATTAACTAATGCACCTAGCACTTTCATGAGATTAATGAACCATGTCTTGCGTGCTTTCATCGGAAAATTTGTAGTTGTCTATTTTGATGATATCTTGGTCTATAGTAGAAGTTTGCATGAACATATTGAACATTTAAAGAATGTGCTTAATGTCTTGAGAAAGGAAAAGCTGTATGCTAACCTTAAGAAATGTTCCTTTTGCACTGATAAGATTATATTTCTTGGATATGTTATTTCTTCTAAGGGTATAGCAGTAGAAGATGAAAAGGTCAAGGCAATTAAAGATTGGCCTATACCTAAGAATATCTCTGAGGTGCGTAGTTTTCATGGATTAGCTAGTTTCTACCGTAGGTTTGTTAGAGACTTCAGTACAATAGCTGCACCTCTAACTGATGTTGTTAAAAAGAATGTTTGATTTAAATGGGGTCTTGAGCAAGATCATGCTTTTAACTTGCTTAAAGAGAAGCTTTGTTCCGCAGCTTTATTATCCTTACCTGACTTTTCTAAAACTTTTGAGATTGAGTGTGATGCTTCAAGTATAGGTATTGGAGCTGTTTTAATGCAGGAGAAGCGCCCCATTGCTTTTTTCAGTGAGAAGTTAAGTGGAGCTGCCCTTAACTATCCCACATATGATAAAGAGATGTATGCATTAGTGAGGGCCTTGGAAACATGGCAACACTATTTATGGCCCAAGGAATTTGTCATCCACACTGATCATGAGTCCTTGAAGCACTTGAAAGGACAAAGCAAGTTGAACAAGCGTCATGCCAAGTGGATGGAGTTCATTGAAACATTTCCATATGTGATCAAATATAAACAAGGTAAAGAAAATGTCGTGGCTGATGCATTATCTCTAAGGTATACTCTAATCACTACTCTTAATGCAAAACTACTTGGATTTGAGTATATTAAAGACTTGTATGCTACTGATGAGGATTTTGAAAATGTGTTCATTGCATGTGAGAAAACTGGTTTTGGAAAGTTTTATAGGCATGATGGATTCTTATTTAGGGAAAATAGATTATGTGTGCCTAAGAGTTCTTTAAGAGAATTACTTGTTAGAGAAGCTCATAGTGGTGGGTTAATGGGACATTTTGGAGTAAAGAAAACTTTAGATATATTGCATGATCACTTCTTTTGGCCTAACATGAAAAGAGATGTTGAAAAATTGTGTGAGAGATGTGTCACTTGTAAACAAGCTAAGTCTAGAGTTATGAATCACGGTCTTTATACTGCATTGCCTATTCCTACTGCTCCTTGGACTAACATTTCTACGGACTTTGTTTTGGGGTTACCAAGAACAAAGAGAGGTAGAGATTCTGTTTTTGTTGTTGTTGACAGGTTCTCTAAGATGGCTCACTTCATTGCTTGTCACAAGACAGATGATGCAAGTAACATTGCCGATTTATTCTTCAAGGAAATTGTTCGTCTACATGGGGTTCCGAGGACCATTGTTTCTGACCGTGATGTGAAGTTCCTTAGCTACTTTTGGAAAACATTATGGGGAAAGTTAGGAACAAAGCTATTGTTTTCAACTACTTGTCATCCACAAACCGATGGTCAAACTGAAGTAGTCAATCATACTTTGTCTACTTTGTTGAGGTCCATTATTCAAAAGAATTTGAAGAATTGGGAAGATTGTTTGCCTCATGTGGAGTTTGCTTACAATAGAAGTGTGCATTCCACTACTAGTTATTCTCCATTTGAAGTTGTCTATGGTTTTAATCCACTCACTCCATTGGATCTTTTACCACTACCTATTGAGGAGAGAGCTAGTTTGGATGGGGAAAAGAAAGCTGATTTTGTTAAGCAACTACATGAGAAGTTACGTCAAAACATTAAGAAGAGGACTGGGCAATATGCTACTCAAGCCAACAAGCATCGCAAGAAAGTTGTCTTTGAACCTGGTGATTGGGTTTGGGTACATATGCGTAAAGAGAGATTTCCTGCTCAGCGTCTGATAGGATGATATTTTGTGAACTTTATATGTATTAATATATTTTCTTTATTGATGTTTTATGCCTAAAAGAGCTTACTATTATTTATTTTATGTTTTAGGTATTAAATATCAAAGTTGGAATAAAAAGAAGCTAAAAAGAGCAAAGTGCAGTATTTTCTGTCCAGGTTGAAAGATTGACATTTTTGACCAATTTAACGACCTGATCTCAAGAAGTATCCTTCATGGAAGTTGTAGAGGACTTCTCAAGGTTTCCAGAATGTCCAAGATCGCAAAAATCGGAGTTCATTTGGTGGGTCAAACGTCTGGACAAAATCAGTACGAAATTCTGGGCAGAAAAACGAGATTGAGAAGAAATTTCAACAAAGCAAGTTCAAGACCAGATTTTGTTGAGAGAAGATAATTTCTTAATTTTATTTTGTCTTAGATCTGTAATTAATTAATAAAAATAGGCCTTAGGAATTTTACTTAGAAAATAATTGTAAAAGATGATGAGATAAAGATAAGAGTTTGACTAGTCAAATTACTTGTTTCCCAAGTAAACTCTTATCTGAATCCCACATTGCTTAGGAAAGTCTTTTAAACTCTTCCTTAGGCCTATATAAAGAGCACAAGGCTCTCATAAACACATCCCTCTTATCCCTCTAATCCCTCAAATCCCTCACATCCCTCTTCTCTTTTAGTCTTGTAGGATTTTCTTTAGGGTTTTTAATAAAATTTTATTTTTTTATTTTTAATTAGTTGCTGATTTTATTTATTATTTTTAATTCTGATTTTGTTTTCTTTATTTAAATTAATATTGTTTGTGTGTTCTTGCTTGCTACTTTATAATCTTGATTAGTAATTCTGATTTTATATTATTAAAGATTGATAGTTTAATTGTTTATTGCATGATAATTGTCTTCTTTATAATATATAACTTGAATTATATGATCTTGAATATGTCTAGTGAGTAGTTTTCTTATTCAGTTATGAGGTAAATTAATTATTCTTGGGAAAAGCATGTTGTGAGATTCTTGAACCTATTATATAATTGTTGATTAAGTATCCAAGATTCTCTGAGCACATTATAATGATTGTTTGTTTGATTAGATAGGGTGCACACTATTTAGTTAAATTAAATAATCTACCGCCAGATTAAAAACATAAGTCCGTAATTGCTTGTGGAGTTAATCACTAGGGATGGAGGAGAATTAAGGTTTAGATTAAATAAACCGAGCTTATGTGTTTGTTATCTAATGTCAACCCATATCTTTCTTGTTGTTAATGCTGCTACAACTTATATCTAGAGAGCTTGTTCTAGGTAGGTTAAGTAGTTAGAGATTAGTTAAAGAGCTTGTTTTAACTAACGACTCAGTAAGGAAAGATGGTGTAACAGAGCTTGTTGTTATGCTACGGTTGACTATTTAATTGACAATAATATTTTGTAATCAATGATCAACATCAAAATCCAAGAATGATTGATTGCCTCGTAACTGAAGCTTTTTGCTATTTGTCTTTGATACTTAATAATTCTTGTTTTCTTTATTTTAGAATAGTCTCCAAAACCCCCAGATTTTCTTCTTCTTTCCCCAAATCCTAAAATTAGATTTTTAATTTAATAATTAATTTAAATAATTCAGTCTCTGTGGGTTCGACCCTTGCTCCGCTATCTACATTGTAGAGATAGGAAATTTTATTTTTGGTGACTGACGACACTCATCAGCGTCGCTCCAAGTTGCAACCTCGAGGAGATGGACCATTCCAAGTGATTAAGAAGATCAATGACAATGCTTATAAGTTAGATCTTCCAGGTGAGTATAATGTTAGTGCTACATTTCATGTTTCTGATCTTTCTCCCTTTGATATTGATGTAGGTGATTCTGATTTGAGGACAAATCCTTTCGAGGAGAGGGGGAATGATGGAGATCCAAGCTCACAAAACTCAAGTCATGTTCGTGATGATCGTGATCCTTTGAGTATTCATGGAGGTCCAATTACAAGAGCTAAATCAAAGATAATGCAACAAGCCTTGGCTGGTTTCATTGATATTGCTAGAGAGAAAGCCCAACAAAGCTTGAGTGATATGAACCTCACCGAAAGAAGATGAGGTTCAATGAAGAAGACGAAGAACACTTGAAGAAAAACAATTATAAGTTAAAAACGCAGCAAAGGAAAACAAAAATTAGAAGTAAAACCAAGACCCGTTGTGTAGAAACACAAGAACCTATGGTATTGGACCAAGACCCGTTGCTTAGAAAAGCAAGAACCTATGATATATATTGGTGGAAGATAGAAGAACGCCACAAGGAAGACCTTGATAAGTTCAAGAGTTCTCAAGAGAACCAAAGAGAAGAAGTCTCTCAATTTTATTACTAAAATCAATTGTGTTCTCCCCAAAGGGTTACATAACTATTTATAGGCAAATAGATAACTTGCAGCACAAGTAATAGGAATCCTACTTTCCTAACTTGCAGAATAGGAAATAGCAAACTTGCAGAACAAGCAATAGGAATCCTACTCTCCTAACTTGCAGAACAAGTAATAGAAGTCTTACAAAATCTATTATTTAAAAAGGAATTGGGCTTAAATTAAATTAAGACAATGTTCAGCCCAATAATACTTAACTAAATAAAATATGCATCTAGCCTAATTTGCATTTCGGCCCAATACTTGTGTGTCTTCAAGAAGGTTGAACTTGGGCTTGGATCATGTTGTAGAAGACTTTATCATCCTCCATGCTCAAGCTTTGTTGGGCTTTCTCTCTAGCAATATCAATGAAACCAGCCAAGGCTTGTTGCATTATCTTTGATTTAGCTCTTGTAATTGGACCTCCATGGATACTCAAAGGATCACGATCATCACGAACATGACTTGAGCTTTGTGAGCTTGGATCTCCATCATTCCCCCTCTCCTCGAAAGGATTTGTCCTCAAATCAGAATCACCTACATCAATATCAAAGGGAGAAAGATCAGAAACATTAAATGTAGCACTAACATTATACTCACTTGGAAGATCTAACTTATAAGCATTGTCATTGATCTTCTTAATCACTTGGAATGGTCCATCTCCTCGGGGTTGCAACTTGGAGCGACGCTGAGCAGGAAATCTCTCTTTACGCATATGTACCCAAACCCAATCACCAGGTTCAAAGACAACTTTCTTGCGATGCTTGTTGGCTTGAGTAGCATATTGCTCAGTCCTCTTCTTAATGTTTTGACGTACCTTCTCATGTAGTTGCTTAACAAAATCAGCTTTCTTTTCCCCATCCAAACTAGCTCTCTCCTCAATAGGTAGTGGTAAAAGATCCAATGGAGTGAGTGGATTAAAACCATAGACAACTTCAAATGTAGAATAACTAGTAGTAGAATGCACACTTCTATTGTAAGCAAACTCCACATGAGGCAAACAATCTTCCCAATTCTTCAAATTCTTTTGAATAATGGCTCTCAACAAAGTAGACAAAGTACAATTGACTACTTCAGTTTGACCATCGGTTTGTGGATGACAAGTAGTTGAAAACAATAGCTTTGTTCCTAACTTTCCCCATAATGTTTTCCAAAAGTAGCTAAGGAACTTCACATCACAGTCAGAAACAATGGTCCTCGGAACTCCATGTAGACGAACAATTTCCTTGAAGAATCAATCGGCAATGTTACTCGCATCATCTGTCTTGTGACAAGTAATGAAGTGAGCCATCTTAGAGAACCTGTCAACAACAACAAAAACAGAATCTCTACCTCTCTTTGTTCTTGGTAACCCCCAAAACAAAGTCCATAGAAATGTCAGTCCAAGGAGCAGTAGGAATAGGTAATGGAGTATAAAGACCATGATTCATAACTCTAGACTTAGCTTGTTTACAAGTGACACATCTTTCACACAATTTTTCAACATCTCTTTTCATGTTAGGCCAAAAGAAGTGATCATGCAATATATCTAAAGTTTTTTTTTACTCCAAAATGTCCCATTAATCCACCACTATGGGCTTCTCTAACAAGTAATTCTCTTAAAGAACTCCTAGGCACACATAATCTATTTTCCCTAAATAAGAATCCATCATGCCTATAAAACTTTCCAAAACCAGTTTTCTCACATGCAATGAACACATTTTCAAAATCCTCATCAGTAGCATACAAGTCTTTAATATACTCAAATCCAAATAATTTTGCATTAAGAGTAGTGATTAGAGTATACCTTCGAGACAATGCATCAGCCACGACATTTTCTTTACCTTGTTTATATTTGATCACATATGGAAATGTCTCAATGAACTCTATCCACTTGGCATGACGCTTATTCAACTTGCTTTGTCCTTTCAAGTGCTTCAAGGACTCATGATCAGTTTGGATGACAAATTCCTTAGGCCATAAATAGTGTTGCCATGTTTCCAAGGTTGTCACTAATGCATACATCTCTTTATTGTACATGGGATAGTTAAGGCCAGCTCCACTTAACTTCTCACTGAAGAAAGCAATGGGGTGCTTCTCTTGCATTAAAACAACTTTGATACCTATACTTGAAGCATCACACTCAATCTTGATTGTTTTCTCTTTTTGCTTAACCTCATCTTCACTCACTATTTTTGTCTCACTCTCTTTTAATCTCAATTGATCCTCATCTTTCATTAGCACACTTAAAGTTTTACATGCTATATATTCCTTTCCATCCATGGGTAATTCCATACTATCCTCATCATCCTCTAATTGCAGCATAGAATCATCATCAAAATCTTCTTCATAATTGCTATCAACTTATTATGAGCAACATTATCACATGCATAAGAAGTATTATCTTGGTTTACCTTAGCTAGGGCAACATCATGTTGATCCAACTTATCATATTTAATCAACTTCGACTCTATCCTCGAAAGTTGTTGTTGCATGGCTAGGAACATGATCTCAATCTTACTCAAATCAAGCTTTTCACTATTAGAAGACATGATTGTAACCTGCAAGAAACGTTAGTAAAAGAAAAGGACCTCACAAGTATGACCTCATGTGTTTACACTCAATACACACAAGAATGTAACACACCTCATGTTCACACAATTTTGTATGTCTCTACTACTAATGTTACTCACAACTCTTGCCTTTTTCCCTCACACAACTTTTCTCTATAGGTTCTATATTGAACTCAAGACTTAATCAAAAATCAGCTTATGGAATTCAACTATCAACCAACAATAAACAAGCTGAGCACAAGATTTTAATCAAGGGAAAACAAAACAATGAAGACTCAACAAGACTTTGCAAGACTTAATAAGGCTTAAGAAGACTCTAATGACACTAAACCTTGAAGGAAATATGCATGTTTTGGGGTGTTTAATTAGGGTAGGGTTTAGCCAAAGGTGGGTGATGAGTGTCGTCAGTCACCAAAAATAAAATTTCCTAACTCTACTATGTAGATAGCGGAGCAAGGGTCGAACCCACAGAGACTGATGGAGATCCAAGCTCACAAAGCTCAAGTCATGTTCGTGATGATCGTGATCCTTTGAGTATCCATAGAGGTCCAATTACAAGAGCTACATCAAAGATAATGCAACATTCCTTGGCTGGTTTCATTGATATTGCTAGAGAGAAAGCCCAACAAAGTTTGAGCATGGAGGATGATAAAGTCTTCTACAACATGATCCAAGCCCAAGTTCAACCTTCTTGAAGACACAAGTATTGGGCCGAAATGCAAATTAGGCTAGATGCATATTTTGTTTAGTTAAGTATTATTGGGCTGAACATTGTCTTAATTTAATTTAAGCCCAATTCCTTTTTAAATAATAGATTTTGTAAGACTTCTATTACTTGTTCTGCAAGTTAGGAGAGTAGGATTCCTATTGCTTGTGCTGCAAGTTATCTATTTGCCTATAAATAGTTATGTAACCCTTTGGGGAGAACACAATTGATTTTAGTAGTAAAATTGAGAGACTTCTTCTCTTTGGTTCTCTTGAGAACTCTTGAACTTATCAAGGTCTTCCTTGTGGCGTTCTTCTACCTTCCACCAATATATACCATAGGTTCTTGCTTTTCTAAGCAACGGGTCTTGGTCCAATACCATAGGTTCTTGTGTTTCTACACAACGGGTCTTGGTTTTACTTCTAATTTTTGTTTCCTTTTGCTGCGTTTTTAACTTGTTCTTGTTTTTCTTCAAGTGTTCTTCATGTTCTTCATTGAACCTCATCTTCTTTCGGTGAGGTTCATATCATTTGGCATCAGAGCTTAGGTTCAATTCGCGGGAGTATCGTTTTTGTTTTTTTTTTTTTTTTCTTTCTTTGTCTTCTTGTCTTGGACAAACCTTGATCTTGAATCCTTTTCCAAGCCACCACTAATATTGTTTGTCCCTCAAACCTATATTCTTTACTTAACCACCAAGTAAACCCTATCTTGTTCTCCAAGCAACCAAATCCCAAAGGTTTTCTTGCTCACCAAGAAACCTTCAAAAGCTCTACATCACAAAAAGACTACTTGTTTCACAAGCCACCGTTCTCTCTCATTCCTTGCCACACAAGCTGCTACCAAAACTAGCTTGTTTTTGTCAAAAAGTTGCCTTGTTCCCCAAGTAAACCTCTTCTTATTATTTAGACTTTTTGTTTTTTTCTTCATTGTTCGTTTACTTTAGTAAAATATAAAAAGAAAAAAAAAAGAGAAAAAAAAGAAAAGAAAAAAAAAGAGAAAAGAAAAATCAATTCAAGAGGGGATTTATTACATCGTGTGTAGCAAGTGCAACATCAAAGGTAATTCGTGGAGGTGTGCTTCATCAAAATCTTGAGGTAGTCATTCTTTCTTGAGCTTTAAGATTTCTTATTTGCCTAATTTGAAAATTCATTGCTGCCATTCTACCCTACTGCCTAAAATTACCTTTTTGACCCTACCACATAAAAGGACAAAACTTCCCCACCTTTGGCTAAACCCTACCCTAATTAAACACCCCAAAACACACATATTTCCTTCAAGGTTTAGTTTCATTAGAGTCTTCTTAAGCCTTATTAAGTCTTGCAAAGTCTTGTTGAGTCTTCATTGTTTTGTTTTCCCTTGATTAAAATCTTGTGCTCAGCTTGTTTATTGTTGGTTGATAGTTGAATTCCATAAGCTGATTTTTGATTAAGTCTTGAGTTCAATATAGAACATATAGAGAAAAGTTGTGTGAGGGAAAAAGGCAAGAGTGTGTGAGTAACATTAGTAGAGAAAGCCATATTAAAATTGTGTGAAACACGAGTGTGTGTTACATTCTTGTGTGTATTGAGTGTAAACACGTGAGGTCATACTTGTGAGGTCCTTTTCTTTTACTAACGTTTCTTGCAGGTTACAATCATGTCTTCTAATAGTGAACAGCTTGATATGAGTAAGATTGAGATCATGTTCCTAGCCATGCAACAACAACTTTCGAGGATAGAGTCGAAGTTGGTTAAATATGATAAGTTGGAGCAACATGACGTTGCCCTAGCTAAGGAAAACCAAGATAATACTTCTTATGCCTGTGATAATGTTGCTCATAATAAGTTGGATAGCAACTATGAAGAAGATTTTGATGATGATTCTATACTGCAATTAGAGGATGATGAGGATAGTATGGAATTACCCGTGGATGGAAAGGAATCTATAGCATGTCAAACTTTAAGTGTGCTAATGAAAGATGAGGATCAATTGAGATTAAAAGAGAGTGAGAAAAAAATAGTGAGTGAAGCCGAGGCTAAGCAAAAGGAGAAAACAATTGAGATTGAGTGTGATGCTTTAAGCATAGGTATCGAAGTTGTTTTAATGCAAGAGAAGCACCCCATTGCTTTTTTCAGGGAGAAGTTAAGTGGACCTGCCCTTAACTATCCCACATATGATAAAGAGATGTATGCATTAGTGAGGGCCTTGGAAACATGGCAACTCTATTTATGGCCTAAGGAATTTGTCATCCACACTGATCATGAGTCCTTGAAGCACTTGAAAGGACAAAGCAAGTTGAACAAGCGTCATGCCAAGTGGATGGAGTTCATTGCGACATTTCCATATGTTGATGCGCACGGACAGCAGAACTCGTAGGTTGGAGTTTGAAGGAACTGAAACGCAACTGGATAGAAGCAAAAGACGATGAAGGATACCTTATGAAACCTAGACCCAAAGCCTAAAGAGACTCGAACCCAAGGTATTGGACCTTGACCCTACGAATAAGAATTCGAGAACCTAAGGTATAGCAATGGTGGATGGTGAAGAAGGAGGCGCCACAAGGAAGAAGACCTTGATAAGCCTAGTTGAGAGGGAACCCAAGAGAAAGGCACACTCAATTTCTGAAAATTCAATTAACTGATCTCTATCAATAGCGTTTACAAGGTATTTATAATAATACCTAGCACTTAAGCCCATAAACAAGTGGGCTGGAATTAACACCAATAGAAAAATAAAACTAAACCCAAATTCATGCCTAAACCTAGTTACATAAAATAAATAGTCCAAGACACAACAAGACTCAAACGTGGGCTATCCAAACACTTAGCCCATCTTATTGTTAAGCTAAAATAAGATAGTAAACCATGCTCATGTCGTTTGGGCTTCCAAGCAAGTATAGATGTCTTGGGACTCTTCATGGAAGCTTCCTTGACACTTCAATGATGCCAGAGCTTGTTGCATGAATGAGGCCAGGGCTTGTTGCATTTTCTTAGCTCGAGCTCGGGTAATTGGACCTCCTTGGATGACCAATGGATCCTTAGCATCACGAACATCACGAGCAAGTGGATCTCCATCTGGATCTCCATCATTCCCCCTCTCCTCAAAAGGATTTGTCCTCAAATCGCATATACCTTCATCAAAAGAAAAGGGAGAAAGATCAGAAACATTAAAAGTAGCAGATACACCATACTCACCAGGAAGATCCAATTTGTAGGCATTATCGTTGATCTTCGCTATGACTTGGAATGGTCCATCTCCTCGGGGATGCAGCTTGGTTCGTCGCTGAACAGGAAACCTCTCTTTTCTCATATGCACCCAAACCCAATCACCGGGCTCAAAGACTACTTTCTTTCGATGCTTATTTGCTTGGGTGGTATACTGCTCAGTCTTCTTTTCAATAGCTTGACAAACTCTCTCATGGAGTTGCTTCACAAACTTAGCCTTCTGTTCTCCATCCAAGTTACTCTGCTCCGCACTAGGTAATGGCAACAAATCCAAAGGAGTAAGAGGATTGAAGCCATAAACAACTTCGAATGGAGAGCAACTAGTAGTGGAGTGGACACTGCGGTTATATGCAAACTCCACATGGGGCAAGCAATCTTCCCAATTCTTCAAATTTTTCTGAATAATGGACCTCAATAACGTAGACAGGGTTCGGTTGACGACCTCAGTCTGTCCATCAGTCTGGGGGTGACAAGTGGTGGAGAATAACAATTTAGTTCCCAACTTTCCCCATAACGTCTTCCAAAAGTAACTAAGGAACTTTGCATCTCGATCAGAAACAATGGTCCTTGGTACACCATGTAGACGTACTATCTCTTTGAAGAAAAGGTCAGCAACGTTGCTCGCATCATCCGTCTTGTGGCAAGCAATGAAATGAGCCATCTTAGAGAACCTGTCAACCACAACAAAAACAGAATCTCTACCGCGTTTTGTTCGAGGCAAGCCCAAAACAAAATCCATAGAGATATCAGTCCACGGAGTAGTAGGAATGGGTAAAGGAGTATATAAACCATGATTATGAACTCTAGATTTAGCTTGCCTACATGAAATGCATCTAGCACATAACCTCTCTACATCCCTCCTCATGTTAGGCCAAAAGAAATGTGCTTGCAAAACATCTAGAGTTTTCCTAACTCCAAAGTGACCCATTAATCCTCCACTATGGGCTTCTCTAACTAACAGCTCGCGCAATGAACTCCTAGGCACACATAATTTATTTTCTCTAAATAAGAACCCATCATGCCTAAAGAACTTGCCAAAACCAGATGTAGCACATGCATCATAAACATTACCAAAATCAACATCATCAGCATATTGTTCTTTGATATACTCAAATCCTAAAAGTTTAGCATCAAGAGTAGTGATAAGAGTATACCTACGAGATAACGCATCAGCTACGACGTTCTCTTTACCTTGTTTGTACTTGATCACGTACGGGAACATCTCAATGAACTCTATCCACTTGGCATGACGCTTATGCAGCTTACTCTGTCCTTTCAAATGCTTCAAGGACTCATGATCAGTGTGGATGACAAATTCTTTGGGCCACAAGTAATGTTGCCATGTCTCCAAGGCCCTCACTAACGCGTACATCTCCTTGTCATATGTGGGATAGTTAAGTGCTGCTCCACTTAACTTCTCACTAAAGAAAGCAATTGGGCGTTTTTCCTGCATAAGCACAGCTGCGCACGGACAGCAGAACTCGTAGGTTGGAGTTTGAAGGAACTGAAACGCAACTGGATAGAAGCAAAAGACGATGAAGGATACCTTATGAAACCTAGACCCAAAGCCTAAAGAGACTCGAACCCAAGGTATTGGACCTTGACCCTACGAATAAGAATTCGAGAACCTAAGGTATAGCAATGGTGGATGGTGAAGAAGGAGGCGCCACAAGGAAGAAGACCTTGATAAGCCTAGTTGAGAGGGAACCCAAGAGAAAGGCACACTCAATTTCTGAAAATTCAATTAACTGATCTCCATCAATAGCGTTTACAAGGTATTTATAATAATACCTAGCACTTAAGCCCATAAACAAGTGGGCTGGAATTAACACCAATAGAAAAATAAAACTAAACCCAAATTCATGCCTAAACCTAGTTACATAAAATAAATAGTCCAAGACACAACAAGACTCAAACGTGGGCTATCCAAACACTTAGCCCATCTTATTGTTAAGCTAAAATAAGATAGTAAACCATGCTCATGTCGTTTGGGCTTCCAAGCAAGTATAGATGTCTTGGGACTCTTCATGGAAGCTTCCTTGACACTTCAATGATGCCAGAGCTTGTTGCATGAATGAGGCCAGGGCTTGTTGCATTTTCTTAGCTCGAGCTCGGGTAATTGGACCTCCTTGGATGACCAATGGATCCTTAGCATCACGAACATCACGAGCAAGTGGATCTCCATCTGGATCTCCATCATATGTGATCAAATATAAACAAGGTAAAGAAATTGTCGTGGCTGATGCATTGTCTCGAAGGTATACTCTAATCACTACTCTTAATACAAAACTACTAGGATTTGAGTATATTAAAGACTTGTATGCTACTGATGAGGATTTTGAAAATGTGTTCATTTCATGTGAGAAAACTGGTTTTGGAAAGTTTTATAGGCATGATGGATTCTTATTTAGGGAAAATAGATTATGTGTGCCTAGGAGTTCTTTAAGAGAACTACTTACTAGAGAAGCCCATAGTGGTGGATTAATGGGATATTTTGGAGTAAAGAAAACTTTGGATATATTGCATGATCACATCTTTTGGCCAAACATGAAAAGAGATGTTGAAAAATTGTGTGAAAGATGTGTCACTTGTAAACAAGCTAAGTCTAGAGTTATGAATCATGGTCTTTATACTCCATTACCTATTCCTACTGCTCCTTGGACTGACATTTCTATGGACTTTGTTTTGGGGTTACCAAGAACAAAGAGAGGTAGAGATTCTGTTTTTGTTGTTGTTGACAGGTTCTCCAAGATGGCTCACTTCATTGCTTGTCACAAGATAGATGATGCAAGTAACATTGCCGATTTATTCTTCAAGGAAATTGTTCGTCTACATGGAGTTCCGAGGACCATTGTTTCTGATCGTGATGTGAAGTTCCTTAGCTACTTTTGGAAAACATTATGGGGAAAGTTAGGAACAAAGCTATTGTTTTCAACTACTTGTCATCCACAAACCGATGGTCAAACTGAAGTAGTCAATCATACTTTGTCTACTTTGTTGAGATCCATTATTCAAAAGAATTTGAAGAATTGGGAAGATTGTTTGCCTCATATGGAGTTTGCTTACAATAGAAGTGTGCATTCTACTACTAGTTATTCTCCATTTGAAGTTGTCTATGGTTTTAATCCACTCACTCCATTGGATCTTTTACCACTACCTATTGAGGAGAGAGCTAGTTTGGATGGGGAAAAGAAAGCTGATTTTGTTAAGCAACTACATGAGAAGGTACGTCAAAACATTAAGAAGAGGACTGAGCAATATGCTACTCAAGCCAACAAGCATCGCAAGAAAGTTGTCTTTGAACCTGGTGATTGGGTTTGGTTACATATGCGTAAAGAGAGATTTCCTGCTCAGCGTCGCTCCAAGTTGCAACCTCGAGGAGATGGACCATTCCAAGTGATTAAGAAGATCAATGACAATGCTTATAAGTTAGATCTTCCAGGTGAGTATAATGTTAGTGCTACATTTAATGTTTCTGATCTTTCTCCCTTTGATATTGATGTAGGTGATTCTGATTTGAGGACAAATCCTTTCGAGGAGAGGGGGAATGATGGAGATCCAAGCTCACAAAGCTCAAGTCATGTTCGTGATGATCGTGATCCTTTGAGTATCCATAGAGGTCCAATTACAAGAGCTACATCAAAGATAATGCAACATTCCTTGGCTGGTTTCATTGATATTGCTAGAGAGAAAGCCCAACAAAGTTTGAGCATGGAGGATGATAAAGTCTTCTACAACATGATCCAAGCCCAAGTTCAACCTTCTTGAAGACACAAGTATTGGGCCGAAATGCAAATTAGGCTAGATGCATATTTTGTTTAGTTAAGTATTATTGGGCTGAACATTGTCTTAATTTAATTTAAGCCCAATTCCTTTTTAAATAATAGATTTTGTAAGACTTCTATTACTTGTTCTGCAAGTTAGGAGAGTAGGATTCCTATTGCTTGTGCTGCAAGTTATCTATTTGCCTATAAATAGTTATGTAACCCTTTGGGGAGAACACAATTGATTTTAGTAGTAAAATTGAGAGACTTCTTCTCTTTGGTTCTCTTGAGAACTCTTGAACTTATCAAGGTCTTCCTTGTGGCGTTCTTCTACCTTCCACCAATATATACCATAGGTTCTTGCTTTTCTAAGCAACGGGTCTTGGTCCAATACCATAGGTTCTTGTGTTTCTACACAACGGGTCTTGGTTTTACTTCTAATTTTTGTTTCCTTTTGCTGCGTTTTTAACTTGTTCTTGTTTTTCTTCAAGTGTTCTTCATGTTCTTCATTGAACCTCATCTTCTTTCGGTGAGGTCCATATCAGAGACTGAATTATTTAAGTTAATTATTAAATTAAAAATCTAATCTTAGGGTTTAGGGAAAGAAGAAATTTAGGGGTTTTGGAGACTATTCTAAAATAAAGAAAACAAGAATTATTAAATATAAAAAACAAATAGCAAAAAGCTTCAGTTACGAGGCAATCAATCATTCTTGGATTTTGATGTTGATCATTGATTACAAAATATCACTGTCAATTAAATAGTCAACCGTAGCATAACAACAAGCTCTGTTACACCATCTTTCCTTACTGAGTCGTTAGTTAAAACAAGCTCTTTAACTAATCTCTAACTACTTAACCTACCTAGAACAAGCTCTCTAGATATAAATTGTAGCAGCATTAACAACAAGAAAGATATGGGTTGACATTAGATAACAAACACATAAGCTCGGTTTATTTAATCTAAACCTTAATTCTCCTCCATCCCTAGTGATTAACTCCACAAGCAATTACGGACTTATGTTTTTAATCTGGCGGTAGATTATTTAGTTTAACTAAATAGTGTGCACCCTATCTAATCAAACAAACAACCATTATAATGTGCTCAGAGAATCTTGGATACTTAATCAACAATTATATAATAGGTTCAAGAATCTCACAACATGCTTTTCCCAAGAATAATTAATTTACCTCATAACTGAATAAGAAAACTACTCACTAGACATATTCAAGATCATAAAATTCAAGTTTAATATTATAAAGATTACAAATATCATGCAAGAAACAATCAAAGAAGCAATCTTTAATAATATAAAATCAGAATTAATAATCAAGATTATAAACTAGCAAGCAAGAACACACAAACAATATTAATTTAAATAAAGAAAACAAAATCAGAATTAAAATAATAAAGAAATAAGCAAAATAATAAAAATAAAATTTCTATTAAATCTACTCTAAAACTAAACAAGAGAGAAGAGGGGGAAGAGAGATGTGAGGGATTTGAGGGATTGCTGTTTATGAGAGCCTTGTGCTCTTTATATAGGCCTAAGGAAGAGTTTAAAAGACTTTCCTAAGCAATGTGGGATTCAGATAAGAGTTTACTTGGGAAACAAGTAATTTGACTAGTCAAACTCTTACCTTTATCTCATCATCTTTTTACAATTATTTTCTAAGTAAAATTCCGAAGGCCTATTTTTATTAATTAATTACAGATCTAAGACAAAATAAAATTAAGAAACTATCTTCTCTCAACAAAATCTGATCTTGAACTTGCTTTGTTGGAATTTCTTCTCAATCTCGTTTTTCTGCCCAGAATTTCGTACTGATTTTGTCCAGACGTTTGACCCACCAAATGAACTCCGATTTTTGCGATCTTGGACATTCTGGAAACCTTGAGAAGTCCTCTACAACTTCCATGAAGGCCACATCTTGAGATAAGGTCGTTAAATTGGTCAAAAATGTCAATCTTTCAAGCTGGACAGAAAATACTGCACTTTGATCTTTTTAGCTTCTTTTTATTCCAACTCTGATATTTAATACCTAAAACATAAAATAAACATTAGTAAGCTCTTTTAGGCATAAAACATCAATAAAGCAAATATATTAGCACATATAAAATTCACAAAATATCATCCTATCAAAATCCCCCACACTTAGCTTTTGCTAGTCCTCTAGCAAAACCTAAACTAACTTCCTAAAGAACTAAATCCTAAATTCCAAATCTTAAATCCTAACTCACTTTCGTAGGAATCACGATTGCATTTAGCATATGCAATAAGCCTTTAAACCCCTAGGTCACCCCTAGTGGACGAGTTGTGTCTCGTGAGGGCTTTCAGAAGATATACCCACAAAATCCTTTACTTAAGACTCAATCCTAAAAATTCAAAATAAGACTCAAAAATTTAAAAATTAAGACTCAAAAAAAAAATTAAGATCATGGACATATTTTCAAATCTTTCAATTCTTAACTTGTCACTTCAACAAGAGTTAAATAATCAAGTCAATCATATTCTAATCATTACTTCTCATAATCATGCATACTTCTAAATAAATTCATGCAAAATTTACAATCAACACAACTGAAATATATAATATCAACTTTGCAATTATCCACTTTACATTACCACAAACAAAGTCAATAGATCAAGATTTTTTTTCTTTTTCTTTTGAGGTTTCAACAATGGTTTCCCTAAGTACTTACTTGCCTTTTTACGCGAATGTTAATATTGGTGATACCAACACCCGGTTACTCAACAAGTAAGCCCTCTTTTAGAGTGCTTTGCATACTCATATTTCAAGTCACTTCAAAGAATTTAATCAACAAGATCAAGCAACTCAAAACATTGGAGTAGAATTTAAAGCTTTCAACCTCCATATTTTTTTTTCTTCTTTTTTTTTCTCTTTTATGTTTATTTTTATTTTTTTTCTTTTGTTCTTGTCTATTTATCCTTTGCTTATACCAACTTCAATGAACTAATCACATCATCAATATCATATGAGCAATCATATTTAATTATGAACTCACATAAATTCTTTAGAAAGTATTCAATTCAACAATAATAACAATCAAAATACTCTCAACTTTCTTATAAAACTTTGTTTTAGTTTAGAATCAATCCTTAAAAGAAAGAAAACATATCATGATCTTCAAAACTCTTAAAAATTTGACTTTTTTTTTAAGCTTTTTTTTTAATTTTCACTTCCTAAAAAAAAAACTCTATAGACTCATAAACCAATATTCCCCCCCACACTTAAATCTTACTTTGCCCTCAAAGTAAGTCTAGCATGCAAAGAAGAACAATAAAAACTCAAAAATTAAATGGTAATACAAGTAAAGGAAAGAAATACTCCCTCATTTTACATCCTTGGGTTGCCTCCCAAGTAGCGCTTTTGTTTAATGTCGTTAGCTCGACTGCGCCACTTTCCATCATCCAATCCCAAATGCAAACCTTTTCTTTGATTTCTGTTGGTTCTGACTTATGATTACTTCTCCAAAGATGTTGAACTCCACTATGTTATCATCAAACTCCATGGTGAGTGTTTCCTTATCCACATCTATTTTGGCTTTGGATGTCTTCAAGAATGGTCTCCCTAGCAGCATTGGTGTTGGAAAAGGAGAATTATCATCCTCCATATCAAGAACATAGAAGTCTGCTGGGAAGACTAATTTATCAACCTGCACAAGAACATCCTCTAATTACAGATCTAAGACAAAATAAAATTAAGAAACTATCTTCTCTCAACAAAATCTGGTCTTGAACTTGCTTTGTTGGAATTTCTTCTCAATCTCGTTTTTCTGCCCAGAATTTCGTACTGATTTTGTCCAGACGTTTGACCCACCAAATGAACTCCGATTTTTGCGATCTTGGACATTCTGGAAACCTTGAGAAGTCCTCTACAACTTCCATGAAGGCCACATCTTGAGATAAGGTCGTTAAATTGGTCAAAAATGTCAATCTTTCAAGCTGGACAGAAAATACTGCACTTTGATCTTTTTAGCTTCTTTTTATTCCAACTCTGATATTTAATACCTAAAACATAAAATAAACATTAGTAAGCTCTTTTAGGCATAAAACATCAATAAAGCAAATATATTAGCACATATAAAATTCACAAAATATCATCCTATCAGTGGGGTAGTTTTGTCCTTTTATGTGGTAGGGTCAAAAAGGTAATTTTAGGCAGTAAGGTAGAATCGTAACAATGAATTTGCAAATTAGGCAAATAAGAAATCTCAAAGCTCAAGAAGAAATGACTACCTCAAGATTTTGATGAAGCACACCTCCACGAATTGCCTTTGATGTTGCACTTGCTACACACGATGTAATAAACCCCTCTTGAATTGATTTTTCTTTTCTCTTTTTTTTTTCTTTTCTTTTTTTTTCTATTTTTTTTATTTTTTTATATTTTGCTAAACGAACATGAAGAAAAAAAACAAAAAGCCTAAATAATAAGAAGAGGTTTACTTGGGGAACAAGTCAACTTTTGACAAAAACAAGCTAGTTTTGGTAGTAGCTTGTGTGGCAAGGAACGAGAGGGAACGGTGGCTTGCGAAACAAGTAGTCTTTATGTGATGTAGTGCTTTTGAAGGTTTCTTGGTGAGCAAGAAAACCTTTGGGATTTGGTTGCTTGGAGAACAAGATAGGGTTGTAGAGCTTTTGAAGGTTTCTTGGTGAGCAAGAAAACCTTTGGGATTTGGTTGCTTGGAGAACAAGATAAGGTTTACTTGGTGGCTAAGTAAAGGTAGGTTATTTTAATGAAGACAATAGGTTTGAGGGACAAACAATACTAGTGGTGGCTTGGAAAAGGATTCAAGATCAAGGTTTGTCTAAGACAAGAAGACAAAGAAAAAAACAAAAACGAGACTCCCACGAATTGAACCTAAGCTCTGATGCCAAATGATATGAACCTCACCGAAAGAAGATGAGGTTCAATGAAGAAGACGAAGAACACTTGAAGAAAAACAATTATAAGTTAAAAACGCAGCAAAGGAAAACAAAAATTAGAAGTAAAACCAAGACCCGTTGTGTAGAAACACAAGAACCTATGGTATTGGACCAAGACCCGTTGCTTAGAAAAGCAAGAACCTATGGTATATATTGGTGGAAGATAGAAGAACGCCACAAGGAAGACCTTGATAAGTTCAAGAGTTCTCAAGAGAACCAAAGAGAAGAAGTCTCTCAATTTTATTACTAAAATCAATTGTGTTCTCCCCAAAGGGTTACATAACTATTTATAGGCAAATAGATAACTTGCAGCACAAGTAATAGGAATCCTACTTTCCTAACTTGCAGAATAGGAAATAGCAAACTTGCAGAACAAGCAATAGGAATCCTACTCTCCTAACTTGCAGAACAAGTAATAGAAGTCTTACAAAATCTATTATTTAAAAAGGAATTGGGCTTAAATTAAATTAAGACAATGTTCAGCCCAATAATACTTAACTAAATAAAATATGCATCTAGCCTAATTTGCATTTCGGCCCAATACTTGTGTGTCTTCAAGAAGGTTGAACTTGGGCTTGGATCATGTTGTAGAAGACTTTATCATCCTCCATGCTCAAGCTTTGTTGGGCTTTCTCTCTAGCAATATCAATGAAACCAGCCAAGGCTTGTTGCATTATCTTTGATTTAGCTCTTGTAATTGGACCTCCATGGATACTCAAAGGATCACGATCATCACGAACATGACTTGAGCTTTGTGAGCTTGGATCTCCATCATTGAGCATGGAGGATGATAAAGTCTTCTACAACATGGTCCAAGCCCAAGTTCAACCTTCTTGAAGACACACAAGTATTGGGCCGAAATGCAAATTAGGCTAGATGCATATTTTATTTAGTTAAGTATTATTGGGCTGAACATTGTCTTAATTTAATTTAAGCCCAACTCCTTTTTAAATAATAGATTTTGTAAGACTTCTATTACTTGTTCTGCAAGTTAGGAGAATAGGATTCCTATTGCTTGTTCTGCAAGTTTGCTATTTCCTATTCTGCAAGTTAGGAAAGTAGGATTCCTATTACTTGTGCTGCAAGTTATCTATTTACCTATAAATAGTTTAGGATTCCTATTACTTGTGCTGCAAGTTATCTATTTACCTATAAATAGTTATGTAACCCTTTGGGGAGAACACAATTGATTTTAGCAATAAAATTGAGAGACTTCTTCTCTTTGGTTCTCTTGAGAACTCTTGAACTTATCAAGGTCTTCCTTGTGGCGTTCTTCTACCTTCCACCAATATATACCATAGGTTCTTGCTTTTCTAGGCAACGAGTCTTGGTCCAATACCATAGGTTCTTGTGTTTCTACACAACGGGTCTTGGTTTTACTTCTAATTTTTATTTTCTTTTGCTGCGTTTTTAACTTGTTATTATTTTTTTTTCAAGTGTTCTTCGTCTTCTTCATATGAACCTCATCTTCTTTCGGTGAGGTCCATATCATCTGGGGCATGTGGTATCAAATGATGGTGTAGCAATTGATCCAGTTAAGATAGAGGCTATGATGAATTGGGAGAGGCCTAGGACAGTGACTAAAATTCGCAGCTTTTTAGGGCTTGTAGGTTATTATAGGAGATTTGTAGAGGGATTTTCCAAGCTTGCTGCTCCACTAACACGACTCACACGCAAGGATGTCAAGTTTGGGTGGAATGATGCATGTGAGCGTAGCTTTCTAGAACTTAAGCAAAGGTTGACTACAGCTCCTGTGTTGACGATTCTAAGTGGATCCGGAGGATTTGCAGTATATAGTGATGCTTCTCTACAAGGTCTAGGGTGTGTGTTGATGTAGAATGGTAGAGTAGTGGCATATGGTTCGAGACAGTTGAAGGACCATGAGAGAAACTACCCTACCCAAGATCTGGAATTGGCAGCGGTGGTGTTTGCACTAAAGATATGGCGCCATTATCTGTATGGTGAATGGTTCCAAATCTACACAAATCACCAAAGTTTAAAATACTTATTCTCGCAGAAAGAGCTGAATATGAGACAGAGACGATGGATGGAGCTACTGAAGGACCATGACTGCGAGATTCTCTACCATCCGGGTAAAGCAAACCGAGTGGCTGATGCATTGAGTAGGAAGAGTGTGGGTTTAATTAGCTACATGATGGTACAAGAATGGGATTTGATGGAGAAATTTTTGGAGTTGAATATCAACCTAGAACCAGATAGTGAGTGTTTGATGGCTAGCTTAAGGATAGAGCCTAGCATTACGGATCAGATTAGACAAGCCCAGCAAGAGGATCCTAGACTTTTGGAGATTGTTAGTAGAATACAACCGGACCAAGACTCAGAGTTTGGGATTTCAGATGATGGGTTGTTGAGACATAGGGGCAAGATTTGTGTCTCGTATGACGAGATGTTGAAGAGGCAAATTTTGGAAGAGGCACATTGATAGGATGATATTTTGTGAATTTTATATGTGGCAATATATTTTTTTTATTGATGTTTTATGCCTAAAAGAGCTTACTAATGTTTATTTTATGTTTTAGGTATTAAATATCAAAGTTGGAATAAAAAGAAGTTAAAAAGAGCAAAGTGCAGTATTTTCTGTCCAGCTTGAAAGATTGACATTTTTGACCAATTTAACGACCTGATCTCAAGAAGTGGCCTTCATGGAAGTTGTAGAGGACTTCTCAATGTTTCCAGAATATCCAAGATCGCAAAATTTGGAGTTCATTTGGTGGGTCAAACGTCTGGACAAAATCAGTACGAAATTCTGGGCAGAAAAACGAGATTGAGAAGAAATTCCAACAAAGCAAGTTCAAGACCAGATTTTGTTGAGAAAAGATAGTTTCTTAATTTTATTTTGTCTTAGATTTGTAATTAATTAATAAAAATAGGCCTTAGGAATTTTACTTAGAAAATAATTGTAAAAAGATGATGAGATAAAGGTAAGAGTTTGACTAGTCAAATTACTTGTTTTCTAAGTAAACTCTTATCTGAATCCCACATTGCTTAGGAAAGTCTTTTAAACTCGTCCTTAGGCCTATATAAAGAGCACAAGGCTCTCATAAACAACATCCCTCAAATCCCTCAAATCCCTCAAATCCCTCTCTTCCCCCTCTTCTCTCTTGTTTAGTTTTAGAGTAGATTTAATAGAAATTTTATTTTTATTATTTTGCTTATTTCTTTATTATTTTTAATTCTGATTTTGTTTTCTTTATTTAAATTAATATTGTTTGTGTGTTCTTGCTTGCTAGATTATAATCTTGATTATAGATTTGTTGTTTGATATTATTAAAGATTGATAGTTTAATTGTTTATTGCATGATAATTGTCTTCTTTATGATATTAAACTTGAATTTTATGATCTTAAATATGTCTAGTGAGTAGTTTTCTTATTCAGTTATGAGGTAAATTAATTATTCTTTGGAAAACCATGTTGTGAGATTCTTGAACCTATTATATAATTGTTGATTAAGTATCCAAGATTCTCTGAGCACATTATAATGATTGTTTGTTTGATTAGATAGGGTGCACACTATTTAGTTAAACTAAATAATCTACCGCCAGATTAAAAACATAAGTCCGTAATTGCTTGTGGGGTTAATCACTAGGGATGGAAGAGAATTAAGGTTTAGATTAAATAAACCGAGCTTATGTGTTTGTTATCTAATGTCAACTCATATCTTTCTTGTTGTTAATGCTGCTACAACTTATATCTAGAGAGCTTGTTCTAGGTAGGTTAAGTAGTTA
Source organism: Heritiera littoralis (assembly GCA_031772115.1). Lineage (NCBI taxonomy): Eukaryota > Viridiplantae > Streptophyta > Magnoliopsida > Malvales > Malvaceae > Heritiera > Heritiera littoralis. The sequence goes on along the minus strand of JAPDPK010000037.1, from coordinate 2,353,300 downwards.
GAGATTAGTTAAAGAGCTTGTTTTAACTAACGACTCAGTAAGGAAAGATGGTGTAACAGAGCTTGTTGTTATGCTACGGTTGACTATTTAATTGACAGTGATATTTTGTAATCAATGATCAACATCAAAATCCAAGAATGATTGATTGCCTCATAACTGAAGCTTTTTGCTATTTGTTTTTTTTATATTTCTTTATTTTAGACATAGCTTACAAAACCCCCCAGATTTTCTTCTTCTTTCCCCAAATCCTGAAATTAGATTTTTAATTTAATAATTAATTTAAATAATTCAGTCTCTGTGGGTTCGACCCTTGCTCCGCTATCTACATAGTAGAGTTAAGAAATTTTATTTTTGGTGACTGACGACACTCATCACACATAGCTCCAAATACACTATGCATCCAGGCAATACAAAGATGTACCAGAACTTATGCAAGGTGTATTGGTGGGTTGGTATGAAGAAGGATATAGTGACCTTTGTGTCCAAGTGCCTAGTGTGCCAAAAGGTTAAGATTGAACACCAGCGGCCAGCGGGCTTACTAAAGCCTTTACCCATACCTAAGTGGAAGTGGGAGCACGTGACTATGGACTTCATTGTGGGGCTCCCGAGGACTCGTAGGAATCATGAAGCAATCTGAGTGATAGTTGATAGATTGACAAAGTCTGCTCATTTCCTAGCTATGAAGGCTACCGATTTGCTTAGTGCCTTAGCGAATATGTATGTCAAGGAGATTGTGAGGTTACATGGAGTCCCAGTGAGCATAGTTTCGGATAGAGGTTCTCGGTAAGCCATTTCTGGGAACACTTCCAGGATGCTTTGGGAACTAAACTGAGTTTTAGCACAGCCTTTCATCCTCAAACCGATGGACAATCAAAGAAGACTATTTAGACACTTGAGGACATGTTGAGGGCATGTGTTATGGATTTTCAAAGCTCATGGAATGATCATCTGGCACTAGCGGAGTTTGCATATAACAACAGCTTTCACTCTAGCATTGGGATGGCACCTTACAAGGCATTGTATGGGCATAGGTGTAGATCCCCTATTGGCTGGGAAGAGGTAGGCGAAAGAAAGATATTCACTCCGAAGATTGTAGAGAAAGCTTCTGAAGATGTGAGGTTGATATGTGATAGATTGAGGACAGCCCAAAGTAGACAAAAAAGCTATGCCGATTGTCGGAGGAGACCTTTAGAGTTTCAAGTTGGTGATAAAGTGTTTTTGAAAATCTCTCCGTCTAAAGGCAAAATGAGATTTGGCAAGAAAGGGAAGATAAGCCCTAGATACATTGGTCCGTTTGAGATATTGCAGAGGATTGGTGACGTAGCATACTGACTAGCATTACCACTAGAGCTATCGGGTGTGCATAACATTTTTCATGTGTCGATGCTAAGGAAATACCATCCAGACCCATCCCATGTCATTGAGTATGAGCCGTTGGAGATCAGGGAGGACTTGAGCTATGTCGAGAGACCTATACGGATCTTAGACAGAAAAAATAAGATATTGAGGTCTAAGACAATTCCTTTAGTCAAAGTACTTAGACAGCACCACTCTTCAGAGGAAGCCACTTGGGAGTTGGAAAGCTTAATGAAAGAGAAGTACCCTCACCTATTTCAGATAGACATGGAAAATTTGGAGGACCAAATTTCTTATGGTGGGGAGGATGTAAAAACTACAAACTTTATACCATGTTAATGAATAAATAAGAGATATAGAATAAGCTTGGTACTATGATGCACCTTGTAGTTAGCGATATTTCAAGTAATGACAATGAAGTTGCAAGTTTAACAAATTTTAGCAATAAATAAATAATCCTTGAAATAATTTAGAAATCTTATAATGAGTTCAAGAATTTTATAAGAATAAATAGATGCATGTATTCCACAAATACATAGGTATATTTGTTTCGATAAAAACAAAGGCATAAGTATACTAAAAGAAAATATAGTATTCTTGAATATTAAAATAGTTAAAAATAAAATAAATAAGGAACACGTATATATATATATATATATATATATATATATATATATATTTTTTTTGAGTATTTAATAAATATATATATATGGAAATTTACAAGAAAGGAAGTATATATATATATACACACACACACACATACACATACCTGCACTAAAAATATACTAGGCATAAAAATATATATACGTTATATACGTATATATATGTATATATATATAGGGATATGTGTATGTTTATATATCTTAATAATTAAGGTTTGAGAAATAAGTATATACACATATTAAATGTAAAAGATATAACAAGAATAAATAAATATATATATGTATAAACATACGTTAGTTATATATATATATATAAAATGTAAATATAACTATGAATTATAGTCTTAGACATTTAAAATTTAAAATAAACTAAAATAAAACAATAAAATAAAATAAAAGGGATAATAAAATAAGTTAAAGTATGTGTTTAGTGGAGTTTAATGGGACTTTTCCCACCAAAACTCCACTAAACAAGCATCATCGTTGATCACCATCAAGGGCCATCGATGGCTCAACAAAAAAATTGAGGAAAAACAAAAGTAAAGAGAAGGTAAAACAGAGGAGAAGGAAATCTTGGCAAGGAGAAGGAAAGAAAGAAAAGAGAAGTGCAACCGAGAAAGAAGGAAGAAAGGAAAAATTAAGGCCGAAAGGGAAGAAGGGAAGAGGAAGGAGAGGAAGAAGTGTACAGCCTCCTCCCTTCCTTCGTGAGTAGCTAGGTGCAGAACCGAAGGGGAAGACCTTCGGCTGGAAATGGTGGCTGAGCAAGGCATGAGGGTGGCCACTCGTGAGGGGTCTTCCAAGGGCTGTCCAAAGCTGCCATAGGAGGGTGTTCTACACCAAGCTACTGGAAATACAAGGTAAACGAAATAACAGAAAAATAAAAGAAGAGAAATAAAAAGAAAAGGAATAAAAGAAAAAGGAAAAGAATTAAAATATATATGTGATACATATATATATATAGATATATATATATATATATATAAAGATGTAGGAAAGTAAGGAAATTAAAATTAGAAATTTATACTATGTAAATGCTAAATATATAAACATATATATATATAGATGTGTGTGTGTGTGCATGTATATATATTATTTACTTGGAGGCAAGTAGGAAACAAGGAAAAGAAAAGAGTTAAGCTTGGTAATAGTAATTAACGTACATGATTTTGATTTTTAGAAGTGTGTTTTAGCATGTGAGCAAGCAAAATAAAGTTAAGTTATTGAGATGGAAATATGAAAGATAGAGATGAAAATAATAAATAAATAAACATATATGTATCATCTATAGAAATAAATACTAATTGTATGATATTTATACAAATGTACCTAAGCATAATTTATACACTAAGAAAACAAATGGGATTAGTTGAGATATAATTACAAGTATAATTGTATAATTGTTTAAGATATAGTTATAATTATATAACTATACGATTATATATATCTATATATAAATATTGAAGGGAAAATAAAGTATACAAGTTAATAAACCCCTTATCATCTTATAAAAAATATAAAGTAAAGAGTTATTAAATTGGATGGGTAATGTTTGGCGAGACACATAAAGAATTTAGTTCCTGATAAGATGATATTTTGTGAATTTTATATGTGCTAATATATTTGCTTTATTGATGTTTTATGCCTAAAAGAGCTTACTAATGTTTATTTTATGTTTTAGGTATTAAATATCAAAGTTGGAATAAAAAGAAGCTAAAAAGAGCAAAGTGCAGTATTTTCTGTCCAGCTTGGAAGACTGACGTTTTTGACCAATTTAACGACCTGATCTCAAGAAGTGGCCTTCATAGAAGTTATAGAGGACTTCTCAAGGTTTCCAGAATGTCCAAGATCGCAAAGATCAGAGTTCATTTGATGGGTCAAACGTCTAGACAAAATCAGTACGAAATTCTGGGCAGAAAAACGAGATTGAGAAGAAATTCCAACAAAGCAAGTTCAAGAGCAGATTTTGTTGAGAGAAGATAATTTCTTAATTTTATTTTGTCTTAGATCTGTAATTAATTAATAAAAATAGGCCTTAAGAATTTTACTTAGAAAATAATTGTAAAAAGATGATGAGATAAAGGTAAGAGTTTGACTAGTCAAATTACTTGTTTTCCAAATAAACTCTTATCTGAATCCCACATTGCTTAGGAAAGTCTTTTAAACTCTTCCTTAGGCCTATATAAAGAGCACAAGGCTCTCATAAACAACATCCCTCAAATCCCCTTACATCCCTTTACATCCTCTCTTATCCCTCTCCTCCCTCTTCTCTTTTAGTCTTGTAGGATTTTCTTTAGGGTTTTTAATAAAAATTTTATTTTTCTTTATTTTTAATTAGTTGCTGATTTCTTATTATTGTTTTATAAAATTATTTTCTTTTTATTTTTTTAGATTTTGTGATTTCTTTTTTTTTTTGTTAAAATCTTATCATAATCTTGATTATAGATTTCTTGTTTGATATTATTAAAGATTGATAGTTTAATTGTTTATTGCATGATAATTGTCTTCTTTATGATATTAAACTTGAATTTTATGATCTTGAATATGTCTAGTGAGTAGTTTTCTTATTCAGTTATGAGGTAAATTGATTATTCTTGGGAAAAGCATGTTGTGAGATTCTTGAACCCATTATATAATTGTTGATTAAATATTCAAGATTCTCTGAGCACATTATAATGATTGTTTGTTTGATTAGATAGGGTGCACACTATTTAGTTAAATTAAATAATCTACCGCCAGATTAAAAACATAAGTCCATAATTGTTTGTGGAGTTAATCACTAGGGATGGAGGAGAATTAAGGTTTAGATTAAATAAACCGAGCTTATGTGTTTGTTATCTAATGTCAACCCATATCTTTCTTGTTGTTAATGCTGCTACAACTTATATCTAGAGAGCTTGTTCTAGGTAGGTTAAGTAGTTAGAGATTAGTTAAAGAGCTTGTTTTAACTAACGACTCAGTAAGGAAAGATGGTGTAACAGAGCTTGTTGTTATGCTACGGTTGACTATTTAATTGACAATAATATTTTGTGATCAATGATCAACATCAAAATCCAAGAATGATTGATTGCCTCATAACTGAAGCTTTTTGCTATTTGTTTTTTTTATATTTAATAATTCTTGTTTTCTTTATTTTAGAATAGTTTACAAAACCCCAAAATTTCTTCTACTTTCCCTAAACCCTAAAATTAGATTTTAATTTAGTAATTAACTTAAGTAATTCAGTTTTTGTGGGTTCGACCCTTGCTCCGCTATCTCAATAGTAGAGTTAGGAAATTTTATTTTGGTGACTCACGACACTCATCAAATTTTGGTGCCGTTGCCGGGGACTGAAATTTGTTTAGGTTAATTATTTTAATTTAAAGTCTAATTTTTTTTTCTTTTCCTTTTCTCTTCTTTTTCAGGGATTGCTTGTTTGACAAGGATTCTAGTCACAAACTTCAAAAGATTAGGGACTGCATACAAGCAATCCAAAGCGTGGTGCCACAAACACCACAACATCCACCACCGCTACCTCCCAAGACAAGAAGTGAGAGGACTCCATGGAGCAAGCTTATGAACCATACTATAATTATGAACCACACTATGATATCTACAATCAAGGATGGTGGGATCATTCTAATTTTAGTTATGGGAATCAATATGAGGTTTACAATGCGCCATTCCAAGATGCATATCAAGCTCCATCTCAAGACTCAGGTATGCCTCCACTTCAAGAATCAGGTATGTCTCTTGAAGATATTGTTAAGACTCTTGAGATTAAAACTTTACAATTTTCACAAGAGGCTGATGTTTATATTAAGAATATTGATCATCATGTGAGTCAAATAATGAATTCCATAAGTAACATTGAAGCTATGACCTCTCAACCTGTGGAGAATCCAAGAGATAATGTTACTAACATCACCTTGAAAAGTGAAAGGGCAATTGAATCCAAGGAAAGTGCACATGAAGATGTCGACAACTTTGAAGAAAGAGAGGATGAATCCACTATCTATATTAAAGGAGGAGTTGTTGACATGCACAATGTAAAAGGGAGAGAGAATTTCGACAACTTTATAAAGCACTATGAGGATGTTGAAATCAAGGAATTCAAAGCTGAGGTAAGTGATAAACAAATTACTTTTAATGCTTCTACTTACCCTCCTTTTCCTATTTGGTTTGCAAGAGCTACATGATAGGATGATATTTTGTGAATTTTATATGTGCTAATATATTTTCTTTATTTATGTTTTATGCCTAAAAGAGCTAACTAATGTTTATTTTATGTTTTAGGTATTAAATATCAAAGTTGGAATTAAAAGAAGCTAAAAAGAGCAAAGTGCAGTATTTTCTGTCTAGCTTGAAAGATTGACATTTTTGACCAATTTAACGACCTGATCTCAAGAAGTGGCCTTCATGGAAGTTGTAGAGGACTTCTCAAGGTTTCCAGAATGCACAAGATCCAAAATTGGAGTTTGTTTGGTGGTCAAACGTCTGGACAAAATCAGTACGAAATTCTGGGCAGAAAAACGAGATTGAGAAGAAATTCCAATTAAGCAAGTTCAAGACAAGATTTTGTTGAGACAAGATAATTTCTTAATTTTATTATGTCTTAGATCTGTAATTAATTAATAAAAATAGGCCTTAGGAATTTTACTTAGAAAGTAATTGTAAAAAGATGATGAGATAAAGGTAAGAGTTTGACTAGTCAAATTACTTGTTTCCCAAGTAAACTCTTATCTGAATCCCACATTGCTTAGGAAAGTCTTTTAAACTCTTCCTTAGGTGTGAAATCCCCAATTTCATGTAAAGTCCTCTTGTTTGTAAAGTACTGTAAGCAGAAATGATTTAAATGAATATGAGAATTAATGTACAAATGATGTTAGGAACCTAGAAGAAGTAATAAAATGGAGAGTCAAATGGTCAATAAATTTAATGTTGATATCAGGAAAATATTAGAGAATGATAAAAGAAGAATAAATATCAGATTTTCATAATTTCATGATATGTGTGGCTGACATGAGGAAGGAAAGAAGAAGAATTAATTGGTGGTCAAATTGTCAAAGGGCTAAGGAGTTGTGGCTGGCATGAAGGGATAAATACACATTAATGGCATTTAATGCCATCTTTTCCAGCAAAGAGGGCCGGCAGCCATAGCTCTTCCTCTGAAATTCTCTAAGGTTTTCTTCCATATTCACCTTGTAGAACTGCCTTATTCCTCCAACGAAGCAACAAACTCCTTAAACGAAAAACGATCCTCATCACTAGCTCTCTTTATGTCTGTAATATGGAAGGCTGAAACAAAGTCTTTGAGGAGATCAGAATTTCTGTTATTTTAGCTATTGACAAAGGTAAGGATAGAAGTTGATTCTTTTCATATGATTTGGAGTTAAGTGATGTTGGTATAGTATACTTATGGTGTTGAAATGAAAGAAAGTTAAAGGTTCCAATTTATATGAATTATGCAGTTTTGAAGAAGTGAAGGAAAGAATCGGTGCAACCAAGGGATTTCGTATTATTTGGCTATTTGAGGTAAGGAATATATGTAACGGACGTAGGGTGACTATGTCCGCATGTTTTAAATGTTTTGGGATGAAATAAAAGCTGGTGTAAGTGCAGGAAATGTAAAATTCACGGTTTTCGCCCGGTTACAATTTGGCTCGGGGCAGCCGACTGCCCTAAATAGCAGCCGACTGCTCAGAGACAGTCGTGACGTAACTTTTTCCGAAACCGACTTAGAGCAGCCGACTGCCCTACATAGCAGTCGACTGCCATTTTTCCAGAAACTTTCTGTTTGCAAACCAGTCGACCGCTAAAGAGCCAGTCGACTGCATTTTTTCGAGAAACATTCTGTTTGCGGGCCAGTCGACTGCCCCATTTTAGCAGTCAACTGCCCTACTTGCATCCGGAAATTAAATATTTTAAATGCAAAAAGAAAATAAAATTTATTGAATATTTTTATACTAGAGCAGTCGACTGCCCTAAAAGAGCAGTCAACTGCCCCCTTTGAAAAATAATAATTTTTAATTTATTTATATAAATGTATTTGGATTATCATTAAAGTATATAAGAAGGGTTATGAATACCCATGGTTTTACAAGAATGAGTTTTACTACTCAATATTTTGAGATTAACGACTCCATTGGTGATCATGCATATTACTTGCTTATTTGTATTTGGCTGGGGGACTCTAGTCAAGCCCTCAGTACCACGGGTGTCACCTGACTAGTGCACACTGTGGAATATTGACAATGGCCATTAGTCCTTTATATGTGTTTGGCTTAAGGGAGGATCCCTGGCCCATACGTGGGTACGCCACTTTATTTGGTGCATGATTCTATTGGATGTTGACGGTCTCCCCCTATTTGAAGACTATTTGTATATGTAATTTCAAGATATTTGACATATATATGTGAAAGTATTTGAGTTATTTGAATACGTGCAAGTGACTTCATATGATTTTGTCATGTGTTATATGGTATTTGATGAACTTATATGTTATATGTTTTTACAAGAATATTACATGACATTATAGAGCCAAGCAGGAAAACTGCATATAGTGGCATAGTACGCTCTTTTATGTATATTTCTTACTGAGCGTAAACTCATTCCTTTATAATATTTTTCATCCAGATTATTTGCAGTGAAGTCTGCTCTTGGTAGAGGAGCATATATTTGGACTATACGATATTCCTTCGAGGCTAACTTCCAATCCCTTGAAGGTAGATACATTTTGATTATGTAATTCAGACTATAGTACAGTGATGTATATTAGACACATTGGGGATGTAAATTGTTAAAAGATTAGTATGTAATTTATATTAGAGTTTTAGACTTATGTGAAAGACGATCCTGTATGTGTATGAGAAATATATCATCATGGAAACAATATAGTGTTAGCTATATTAAAGAAGAAGGATGCACCGTTGAACAGCCTAACCAAAACTATGGGAAATTAGTTGGTATTTGGGAGTGACGAGGATGTCACAAATTGGTATCAGAGCAAGGTTAGTCTGACGTTTGACGGTGTCATTAGGCTAGAAATAGTGTACATCCCCATGTACTGTACTTGTCTGAATACATATATGTGGTTGAATTGCTGAAAGTGTACTAAACGCTTGACCTTGTGGTGATATTGGCAGAATGAGCACTCGTAGAAGGGGTACTGGTAGAGGACGAGGACGGGGCAGAGTAGAACCGCCCCCAACACAGTCTCCTCCTCCATCTCCATCGGGTAGCCCGAATGCTCGACTGTCGAGAGTGGAGAGAAGTATTGAGACTATGGCCACTCTGTTCAATCAGTTCATGTCTAATCTCCCAAACGTGGCCACTAATGCCTCAACAGCACCTCCTATTCCATCTGGGAATGCTCCTCCTACACCTCCTATTCCCCCAGTACAGCCTCCACTAGTTCAGCCTGAGTTGCCCCCACCAGTTCAAGCTACTGAAAGGCAAGATCCGAAGGCCTATTGCAATGTGGTCTTAATTAAAGAATTTAAGAAGCTGGATCCGCCTAAGTTTAAGGGCGATAGAGATCCGTTGACCGCCGAGAACTGGGTGAAGGCAGTCACTAAATCTTTTGAGTACATGACCTGTTCTGAGAAAGAGAAAGTGGGTTTGGCAGCTTATTTGTTAGTAGACGATGCCGAGCATTGGTGGCAGTCTACTCGGGCCATTTTGGAGACTCAACATACTGAGGTTACATGGGATAGATTTTTAGAGGCCTTTAATGAACAGTACATCCCACGCACTGAACAGACCAGGTTGAAGATTGAGTTTTTGAGCTTGACTCAGGGGACTATGACAGTTAATCAATATGAGTCGAAGTTCATTTCTTTAAGCAGATTTGACCCTGAAGTCCTAAGGAGTGAAGGACATAAGATCTACCGATTCATAGAGGGATTAAGATCTCCTATTAGATCGAAGTTATATCCTATGGATATCACTACTTATAATGAGGCAGTCCGTAAGGCTCAATTGTGTGAGCAGGACTATAATCTTCACCATGCTGATTTCCGAGCCAAGGGTAAAGGCAAAGAACCGATGAAGCGGAAGTCAGATGAGAGAGCTCTAGTGACAGATATCCATTTAGGAAAAATAGACCATATGAAAGAGCTTCGTCAGGTAAGAAAATAAATTTTAAGGGAATGACATGTATCTTAGTTTAATGGTTATATGGAAACATACTAAATTTTGAAGTTTTATGATAATTATGGTACAGGGACTCCTAGATCTACCGGGATTAAGATAAATGATGAAAGATCCCGATATTCAGTTGGCAGTACTGCGAGCTCGCCGAAGAGTGTGTCGCAGAAATGCGAGCATTGTGGGAGATTCCATGGGTCACAGCCATGTCGTATGGCGAGCGGGGCTTGTTTTTGGTGTGGCGAGAGGGGACACATGATTAAAGATTGTCCCAAGATTTCTAAAAGAGTGTCTGAAGAATCGGAAAAGACCACCCAACCACAGCCTAAGGCCACAGTTGCTGAGAAGGGAAAGAAAGCTGTGACTCAAGGACGAGTATTTGCTATAGACGAGGAGTCTGCTGATGCTTCGTCCAAGGTGATTAAGGGTAAGATTCACCTCTTTGATATAAGTGTTACTGCTTTATTTGATCCAGGCTCTACACACTCCTTTGTTTCTCCCATAATTGCCATGAGATTACCTGTTGAACCTGAGCCTTTAGGACATTTGTTACAAATAAGTACACCGTTTAGAGAATCAGATGACAGATATAGTATCGTAGTTGTAAGCTACGGGTAGGAGAGAGAGAATCGATAGCTGACCTAATCCTACTGAAATGTATGGATTTGATGTCATATTAGGAATGGATTGGTTAGCTAAGAATCATGTGATATTGGATTGTTATGCTAAAAGTGTGATCTTCTCTTCTCCCGTTAGCTATGTTGTAAATTTTGCAAATGTTTAATACAAAAGTATGTTTATTAATTTATTTATTCGTAAATGAAATTAATAGAGAATATATTTGTTATGTGAAGGATTTATAGCGTATGTGGTGGACGTAGAAAGGGAACGTCCCGAACTTCATGAAATTCCGATAGTCAATGAGTTTCCATGTGTGTTTCCGGACGATCTTCCAGGACTTCCTCCGGATAGGGAAATCGAGTTTACTATCGATTTGGTGCCAGGGACTGAGCCCATTTCGAGACCACCCTATCGGATGGCCTTAGTGGAATTGGAAGAACTTAAGAAACAGCTTCAGGAGTTACTAGATAAGGGGTTTATACGGCCAAGTGTATCCCCATGGGGTGCTCCTGTGCTATTTGTCCGGAAGAAGGACGGCAGCTTGAGGCTTTGTATTGATTATCGATGGTTGAATAAGGTGACAATCAAGAACAAGTACCCTCTTCCCAGGATTGACGATCTCTTTGATCAGCTTCGGGGTGCACAAGTCTTCTCCAAGATAGACTTGAGATCGGGATATCATCAATTGAAGATCCGGAGTGAAGATATCCCTAAGACTGCATTCAGAACACGGTATGGTCACTATGAATTTCTAGTGATGCCGTTTGGTTTAACCAATGCACCCGCGTCTTTTATGAACTTGATGAATGATGTGTTCAAGCAGTATTTGGACCAGTTTGTCATTGTTTTCATCGATGACATATTGGTGTATTCGAGATCCTGGGAAGAGCATGAGCAGCATTTGAGGATAGTTCTACAAACCCTCAAGGATCGGGGATTATATGCCAAGTTAAGTAAGTGTGAGTTTTGGCTAGATCAAATATCCTTTTTGGGTCACATAATCAATAAAGATGGAGTTTCGGTCGATCCATCGAAGATTGAAGCTGTGGTGCAATGGGAAAGACCGAAAACAGTGACAGAGATTAGGAGTTTCTTGGGTCTAGCCGGCTATTATCGACGATTTGTAGAGGGTTTTTCGAGGTTAGCTGCTCCCTTGACGCGCTTAACGCGCAAAGAGGTGAAGTTTGAATGGAATGATGCTTGCGAGTGTAGTTTCCAAGAATTGAAGCGCAGGTTGACTACTGCACCTATTCTCACCATTCCTAGTGGTTCTGGAGGATTTTCAGTATATAGTGATGCCTCTGCACTAGGTCTAGGTTGTGTGCTAATGCAACATGGTAAGGTAGTTGCATATGGTTCTCGTCAATTAAAGGACCATGAGAAGAACTACCCGACTCATGATTTGGAGTTAGCGGCAGTGGTGTTTGCTCTAAAGATTTGGAGGCATTACTTGTATGGTGAGAAATTTCAGATTTTTACGGATCATAAAAGTTTGAAGTACTTGTTCTCTCAGAGGGAATTGAATATGAGACAGAGGAGATGGCTCGAGCTTCTGAAGGATTATGATTGTGAGATCCTATACCACCCAGGAAAAGCCAATGTGGTGGCAGATGCTCTAAGCAGGAAGCATATGGGAATAGTATCGTACATGATGGTTAGAGAATATGAGCTACTTGAGCAGTTTGCAAGCCTTAGTCTTAATGTTGTACCTTATGAGCATTTTGGAATGATAGCTAGTTTAATGATTGAGCCGGAGTTGATGGGTAGAATTCGGATTGCTCAAAGGGAAGATGATCAATGTATGGAGGCCATGAATCAGATTCAATTAGGTATGCCATCGGAATTTAGCATTGATAGTAATGGACTCTTGAGGTTTAATAATCGTATATGTGTTCCTAAGGATAAGGAGTTGAAGAAGTTAATTTTGACGGAAGCACACTCCACTAAGTATACTTTGCATCCGGGAAATACGAAGATGTATCATAATCTTCGCAAGGTGTATTGGTGGACTGGTATGAAAAGAGACATAGCAGAATTTGTGGCAAAGTGTCTCACGTGTCAGCAGGTTAAGGTAGAGCACCAAAGACCAGCAGGTTTACTACATCCTCTACCTATACCTATGTGGAAGTGGGAGCACATTACGATGGATTTTGTCATGGGACTACCTCGAACGAGGAGGAATCATGATGGTATTTGGGTCATTGTGGATCGGTTAACTAAGTCAGCTCACTTCCTGCCTATGAAGTCTACAGATACACTTAGTGCTTTGGCAGATTTGTATGTGAAAGAAGTTGTCAGACTACATGGAGTTCCAGTGAGCATTACATCTGACAGGGATTCCAGGTTCACTTCTCATTTCTGGGAACATTTCCAAGAGGCCATGGGATCTCAGTTAAATTTTAGCACGGCTTTTCATCCACAGACTGATGGTCAGTCCGAGCGCACCATTCAGACGCTCGAGGATATGTTGAGAGCTTGTGCTTTGGACTTTAAAGGCTCCTGGGATGATCATCTGCCATTGGCTGAGTTTGCATACAATAATAGTTACCACGCAAGTATCGGGATGGCACCATATGAAGCTCTATATGGTAGAAGGTGTCGATCTCCGATTGGGTGGGAAGAAGTGGGCGAGCGTAAGTATTAGCCCCAGACTTAGTCGAGCAAGCCTCTGAGGATGTTAAGTTAATTTGCCAAAGACTTAAGACAGCTCAGAGTCGACAAAAGAGTTACGCAGATGCTCGACGGAGACCACTCGAGTTTTTGGTTGGGGACTCGGTGTTTTTGAAAGTCTCTCCATCCAAAGGTATCATGAGATTTGGCCGAAAAGGTAAACTTAGTCCTCGTTACATAGGGCCATTTGAAGTCCTAGATCGAGTCGGAGATGTTGCATATAGGTTGGCACTACCTCCGGAGCTATCGGGAGTACATAATGTTTTCCATGTGTCGATGCTTCGGAAGTATAATCCGGATCCATCTCATGTCATTGAATATGAACCATTAGAGATTCGGGAGGACATGAGTTATGTGGAGAAGCCGGTTCGGATTTTGGATAGAAAGGAGAAAGTGCTAAGGTCTAAGACGATTCCCCTAGTCAAAATTCTCTGGCAATACCATACCATGGAAGAAGCTACATGGGAGCTAGAGAGCTTAATGAAGGAAAGGTATCCAGAGCTATTTGAGTAGTAACCCGATTTAAATTTGGAGGACCAAATTTCTAAAGGTGGGGAGAATGTGAAATCCCCAATTTCATGTAAAGTCCTCTTATTTGTAAAGTACTATAAGCAGAAATGATTTAAATGAATATGAGAATTAATGTACAAATGATGTTAGGAACCTAGAAGAAGTAATAAAATGGAGAGTCAAATGGTCAATAAATTTAATGTTGATATCAGGAAAATATTAGAGAATGATAAAAGAAGAATAAATATCAGATTTTCATAATTTCATGATATGTGTGGCTGACATGAGGAAGGAAAGAAGAAGAATTAATTGGTGGTCAAATTGTCAAAGGGCTAAGGAGTTGTGGCTGGCATGAAGGGATAAATACACATTAATGGCATTTAATGCCATCTTTTCCAGCAAAGAGGGCCGGCAGCCATAGCTCTTCCTCTGAAATTCTCTAAGGTTTTCTTCCATATTCACCTTGTAGAACTGCCTTATTCCTCCAACGAAGCAACAAACTCCTTAAACGAAAAACGATCCTCATCACTAGCTCTCTTTATGTCTGTAATATGGAAGGCTGAAACAAAGTCTTTGAGGAGATCAGAATTTCTGTTATTTTAGCTATTGACAAAGGTAAGGATAGAAGTTGATTCTTTCAATTCTATCTATGATTTGGAGTTAAGTGATGTTGGTATAGTATACTTATGGTGTTGAAATGAAAGAAAGTTAAAGGTTCCAATTTATATGAATTATGCAGTTTTGAAGAAGTGAAGGAAAGAATCGGTGCAACCAAGGGATTTCGTATTATTTGGCTATTTGAGGTAAGGAATATATGTAACGGACGTAGGGTGACTATGTCCGCATGTTTTAAATGTTTTGGGATGAAATAAAAGCTGGTGTAAGTGCAGGAAATGTAAAATTCACGGTTTTCGCCCGGTTACAATTTGGCTCGGGGCAGCCGACTGCCCTAAATAGCAGCCGACTGCTCAGAGACAGTCGTGACGTAACTTTTTCCGAAACCGACTTAGAGCAGCCGACTGCCCTACATAGCAGTCGACTGCCATTTTTCCAGAAACTTTCTGTTTGCAAACCAGTCGACCGCTAAGCAGGCCAGTCGACTGCTAAAGAGCCAGTCGACTGCATTTTTTCGAGAAACATTCTGTTTGCAGGCCAGTCGACTGCCCCATTTTAGCAGTCAACTGCCCTACTTGCATCCGGAAATTAAATATTTTAAATGCAAAAAGAAAATAAAATTTATTTAATATTTTTATACTAGAGAAGTCGACTGCCCTAAAAGAGCAGTCAACTGCCCCCTTTGAAAAATAATAATTTTTAATTTATTTATATAAATGTATTTGGATTATCATTAAAGTATATAAGAAGGGTTATGAATACCCATGGTTTTACAAGAATGAGTTTTACTACTCAATATTTTGAGATTAACAACTCCATTGGTGATCATGCATATTACTTGCTTATTTGTATTTGGCTGGGGGACTCTAGTCAAGCCCTCAGTACCACGGGTGTCACCTGACTAGTGCACACTGTGGAATATTGACAATGGCCATTAGTCCTTTATATGTGTTTGGCTTAAGGGAGGATCCCTGGCCCATACGTGGGTACGCCACTTTATTGGTGCATGATTCTATTGGATGTTGACGGTCTCCCCCTATTTGAAGACTATTTGTATATGTAATTTCAAGATATTTGACATATATATGTGAAAGTATTTGAGTTATTTGAATACGTGCAAGTGACTTCATATGATTTTGTCATGTGTTATATGGTATTTGATGAACTTATATGTTATATGTTTTTACAAGAATATTACATGACATTATAGAGCCAAGCAGGAAAACTGCATATAGTGGCATAGTACGCTCTTTTATGTATATTTCTTACTGAGCGTAAACTCATTCCTTTATAATATTTTTCATCCAGATTATTTGCAG
Source organism: Heritiera littoralis (assembly GCA_031772115.1). Classification (NCBI taxonomy): domain Eukaryota; kingdom Viridiplantae; phylum Streptophyta; class Magnoliopsida; order Malvales; family Malvaceae; genus Heritiera; species Heritiera littoralis. The sequence continues at coordinate 2,337,423 of JAPDPK010000037.1, read as the reverse complement.
TGAAGTCTGCTCTTGGTAGAGGAGCATATATTTGGACTATACGATATTCCTTCGAGGCTAACTTCCAATCCCTTGAAGGTAGATACATTTTGATTATGTAATTCAGACTATAGTACAGTGATGTATATTAGACACATTGGGGATGTAAATTGTTAAAAAGATTAGTATGTAATTTATATTAGAGTTTTAGACTTATGTGAAAGACGATCCTGTATGTGTATGAGAAATATATCATCATGGAAACAATATAGTGTTAGCTATATTAAAGAAGAAGGATGCACCGTTGAACAGCCTAACCAAAACTATGGGAAATTAGTTGGTATTTGGGAGTGACGAGGATGTCACATTAGGCCTATATAAAGAGCACAAGGCTCTCATAAATAGCATCTCTCTTATCTCTCACATCCCTCTTCCCTCTTCCCTCTTCCCTCTTCCCTCTTTTAGTCTTGTAGGATTTTCTTTAGGGTTTTTAATAAAATTTTATTTTATTTTATTTTATTTTTATTATTTTGCTTATTTCTTTATTATTTTTAATTCTGATTTTGTTTTCTTTATTTAAATTAATATTGTTTGTGTGTTCTTGTGCTTACTAGTTTATAATCTTGATTAGTAATTCTGATTTTATATTATTAAAGATTGCTTCTTTGATTGTTTCTTGCATGATATTTGTAATCTTTATAATATATAACTTGAATTTTATGATCTTGAATATGTCTAGTGAGTAGTTTTCTTATTCAGTTATGAGGTAAATTCATTGTTCTTGGGAAAAAGAATGTTGTGAGATTTTGAGCTTATAATATAATTGTTGATTAAGTATCCAAGATTCTCTGAGCACATTTGCATGATTATTTGCTTGATTAGATAGTAGGGCCCACTATTTAATTTAATTAAATAATCTACTGCCAGATTAAAAACATAAGTCCGTAATTGCTTATGGAGTTAATCACTAGGGATGGAGGAGAATTAAGGTTTAGATTAAATGAACCGAGCTTATGTGTTTGTTATCTAATGTCAACCCATATCTTTCTAGTTGTTAATGCTTGCTACAACTTATATCTAGAGAGCTTGTTCTAGGTAGGTTAAGTAGTTAGAGATTTGTTAAAGAGCTTGTTTTAACTAACGACTCAGTAAGGGAAGATGGTGTAACAGAGCTTGTTGTTATGCTACGGTTGACTATTTAATTGACAATAATATTTTGTAATCAATGATCAACTTCTAAATCCAAGAATAATTAATTACCTTGTAACTGAAGCTTTTTCATATTTGTTTTTGATATTTAATAATCCTTGCTTTCTCTCTTTTAGGCATAGCTTACAAAACTCCAAAACCCCAAAATTTCTTCTTTCCGTAAAACTTAAGATTAGATTTTTAATTTAATAATTAACTTAAATAATTCAGTCTCTGTGGGTTCGACTCTTGCTCCGCTATCTACATAGTAGAGTTAGGAAATTTTATTTTTGGTGACTGACGACACTCATCAAATTTTGGCGCCATTGCCGGGGATTGAATTTTTGTTTAAGTTAATTATTTTAATTAAAATCTGATTTTTTTTCTTTTCTTTTCTTTTTCAGGGATTGCTTTTCTGACAAGGATTCTAGTCACAAACTTCAAAAGATTAGGGACTATATACAAGCAACCCAAAGTGCAGTACCACAAGCACCACAACATCCACCATCACTACCAGCCAAGACAAGAAGTAAGAGGCCTCCATGGAGCAAGCTTATGAACCATACTATGATTATGACCCATACTATAATTATGAACCACACTATGACACCTACAATCAAGGATGGTGGGATCATTCTAATTTTAGTTATGGAATCAATATGAGGTTTACAATGCACAATTCCTAGATACATATCAAGCTCCATCTCAAGACTCAGGTATGTCTCTTGAAGATATTGTTAGGACTCTTGAGATTAAAACCTTACAATTTTCACAAGAGGCTGATGTTTATATTAAGAATATTGATCACCATGTGAGTCAAATAATGAATTCTTTAAGTAACATTGAAGCTATGATGAGCTCTCAACCTATGGAGAATCCAAGAGATAATGTTACTAACATCACCTTGAAAAGTGAAAGGGAAATTGAATCCAAGGAAAGTGCACATGAAGATGTCAAAAACTTTATAGAAAGGGAGGATGAATCCAATTTCTATCTTAAAGGTGAAGTTGTTGACATGCACAATGTAAAAGGGAGAGAGAATTTCGACAACTTTATAAAGTACTATGAGGATGTTGAAATCAAGGAATTCAAAGCTGAGGTAAGTGATAAACAAATTCCTTTTAATTCTTCTACTTACCCTCCTCCTTTTCCTGGTAGGTTTGTAAAAGCTACAAACGAAGAGCAAGACAAGGAGACATTGAAGACATTTAGGAAAATGGAACTTAATATTCCTCTCCTTGATGAAATTAACGATCAAGTGCCTTGTGATGCCAAGTTTTTAAGCGAACTATGCACTTCTAAGAGGAAATTAAAAGGTGATGAAAAGCAAGTTCTTAAAGATGAGCTAGAAATAGCCACATGCAAAAATCTTGAGAAAGAGGAACTTGAGAGATCGATAAAAAAGTTGAGGTCTGGGATTGGATGATGGAAGGTGGAGCAGTCGAGCTAACGACATTAAACAAAAGCGCTACTTGGGAGGCAACCCAAGGATGTAAAACGAGGGAGTATTTCTTCCTTTACTTGTATTACCATTTAATTTTTGAGTTTTTTATTGTTCTTCTTTGCATGCTAGACTTACTTTGAGGACAAAGTAAGATTTAAGTGTGGGGGGGAATATTGGTTTATGAGTCTATAGAGGTTTTTTTTTTTTAGGAAGTGAAATTAAAAAAGAAAAAGGTCAAATTTTTAAGAGTTTTGAAGATCATGATATGATTTCTTTCTTTTAAGGATTGATTCTAAACTAAAACAAAGTTTTATAGGAAAGTTGAGAGTATTTTGATTGTTATTATTGTTGAAGTGAGTACTTTTTAAAGAATTTATGTGAGTTCATGATTAAATATGATTGCTCATATGATATTGATAATGTGATTAGTTCATTGAAGTTGGTATAAGCAAAGGATAAATAGACAAGAACAAAAAAAAAACATTAAAAAAAGAAGAAAAATAGAGTTTGAAAGCTTTAAATTCTACTCCAATGTTTTGAGTTACTCGACCTTGTTGATTAAATTCTTGAAGTGACTTAAAATATGAGTATGCAAAGCACTCTAAAAGAGGGCTTACTTGTTGAGTAACCGGGTGTTGGTATCACCAATATTAACATTCGCGTAAAAAGGCAAGTAAGTACTTAGGGAAACCATTATTGAAACCTCAAAAGAAAAAAAAAGAAAAAAAATTCTTGATCTATTGACTTTGTTTGTAGTAATGTAAATTGGATAATTGCAAAGTTGATGTTATATGTTTCAATTGTGTTGATTGAGAATTTTGCATGAATTTATTTAGAAGTATGCATGAATATGAGAAGTAATGATTAGAATATGATTGACTTGATTATTTGACTCTTGTTGAAGTTATGAGTTAAGAATTGAAAGATTTGAAAATATGTTCATGATCTTAATTTTGTTTTGAGTCTTAATTTTTAATTTTTCAGTCTTATTTTGAATTTTTAGGATTGAGTCTTAAGTAAAAGATTTTGTGTGTATATCTTCTGAAAGCCCTCACGAGACACAACTCGTCCATTAGGGGTGACCTAGGGGTTTAAAGGCTTATTGCATAAGCTAAATGCAATCGTGATTCCTACGAAAGTGAGTTAGGATTTAAGATTTGAAATTTAGGATTTAGTTCTTTAGGAAGTTAGTTTAGGTTTGCTAGAGGACTAGCAAAAGCTAAGTGTGGGGGAATTTGATAGGATGATATTTTGTGAATTTTATATGTGCTAATATATTTTCTTTATTTATGTTTTATGCCTAAAAGAGCTAACTAATGTTTATTTTATGTTTTAGGTATTAAATATCAAAGTTGGAATTAAAAGAAGCTAAAAAGAGCAAAGTGCAGTATTTTCTGTCTAGCTTGAAAGATTGACATTTTTGACCAATTTAACGACCTGATGTCAAGAAGTAGCCTTCATGGAAGTTGTAGAGGACTTCTCAAGGTTTCCAGAATGCATAAGATCGCAAAAATTGGAGTTTGTTTGGTTGGTCAAACGTCTGGACAAAATCAGTACGAAATTCTGGGCAGAAAAACGAGATTGAGAAGAAATTCCAACTAAGCAAGTTCAAGACAAGATTTTGTTGAGACAAGATAATTTCTTAATTTTATTATGTCTTAGATCTGTAATTAATTAATAAAAATAGGCCTTAGGAATTTTACTTAGAAAGTAATTGTAAAAAGATGATGAGATAAAGGTAAGAGTTTGACTAGTCAAATTACTTGTTTCCCAAGTAAACTCTTATCTGAATCCCACATTGCTTAGGAAAGTCTTTTAAACTCTTCCTTAGGCCTATATAAAGAGCACAAGGCTCTCATAAATAGCATCTCTCTTATCTCTCACATCCCTATTCCCTCTTCCCTCTTCCCTCTTCCCTGAGGTTTTAGTCTTGTAGGATTTTCTTTAGGGTTTTTAATAAAATTTTATTTTATTTTATTTTTATTATTTTGCTTATTTCTTTATTATTTTTAATTCTGATTTTGTTTTCTTTATTTAAATTAATATTGTTTGTGTGTTCTTGTGCTTACTAGTTTATAATCTTGATTAGTAATTCTGATTTTATATTATTAAAGATTGCTTCTTTGATTGTTTCTTGCATGATATTTGTAATCTTTATAATATATAACTTGAATTTTATGATCTTGAATATGTCTAGTGAGTAGTTTTCTTATTCAGTTATGAGGTAAATTCATTGTTCTTGGGAAAAAGAATGTTGTGAGATTTTGAGCTTATAATATAATTGTTGATTAAGTATCCAAGATTCTCTGAGCACATTTGCATGATTATTTGCTTGATTAGATAGTAGGGCCCACTATTTAATTTAATTAAATAATCTACTGCCAGATTAAAAACATAAGTCCGTAATTGCTTATGGAGTTAATCACTAGGGATGGAGGAGAATTAAGGTTTAGATTAAATGAACCGAGCTTATGTGTTTGTTATCTAATGTCAACCCATATCTTTCTAGTTGTTAATACTGCTACAACTTATATCTAGAGAGCTTGTTCTAGGTAGGTTAAGTAGTTAGAGATTAGTTAAAAAGCTTGTTTTAACTAACGACTCAGTAAGGGAAGATGGTGTAACAGAGCTTGTTGTTATGCTACGGTTGACTATTTAATTAACAATAATATTTTGTAATCAATGATCAACTTCTAAATCCAAGAATAATTAATTACCTTGTAACTGAAGCTTTTTCATATTTGTTTTTGATATTTAATAATCCTTGCTTTCTCTCTTTTAGGCATAGCTTACAAAACTCCAAAACCCCAAAATTTCTTCTTTTCGTAAAACTTAAGATTAGATTTTTAATTTAATAATTAACTTAAATAATTCAGTCTCTGTGGGTTCGACCCTTGCTCCGCTATCTACATAGTAGAGTTAGGAAATTTTATTTTTGGTGACTGACGACACTCATCACTACAAATGAAGAGCAAGACAAGGAGACATTGAAGACATTTAGGAAAATGGAAGTCAATATTCCTCTCCTTGATGAAATTAATGATCAAGTTCTTTGCGATGCCAAGTTTTTAAGGGAACTATGCACTTCCAAGAGGAAATTAAAAGGTGATGAAAAGCAAGTTCTTAAAAATGAGCTAGAAATAGCCACAAGTAAAAATCTTGAGAATGAGGAACTTGAGAAACCGATAAAAAAGTTGAGGTCTGGGATTGGATGATGGAAGGTGGAGCAGTCGAGCTAACGACATTAAACAAAAGTGCTACTTGGGAGGCAACCCAAGGATGTAAAAAAAAAGAGGGAGTATTTCTTTCCTTACTTGTATTACCATTTAATTTTTGAGTTTTTATTGTTCTTCTTTGCATGCTAGACTTACTTTGAGGACAAAGTAAGATTTAAGTGGGGGGGGGGGGGGGGGGGGGGGGGGGGGGGGGGGAGGGGAATATTGGTTTATGAGTCTATAGAGTTTTTTTTTAGGAACTGGAAATTTTTTTTGAAAAAAAAAGACGTCAAATTTTTTAGAGTTTTAAAGATCATGATATGTTTTCTTTCTTTTAAGGATTGATTCTAAACTAAAACAAAGTTTTATAGGAAAGTTGAGAGTATTTTGATTGTTATTATTGTTGAAGTGAGTACTTTCTAAAGAATTTATGTGAGTTCATGATTAAATATGATTGCTTATATGATATTGATAATGTGATTAGTTCATTGAAGTTGGTATAAGCAAAGGATAAATAGACAATAACAAAAAAAACATAAAAAGAGAAGAAAAATAGAGGTTGAAAGCTTTAAATTCTACTCCAATGTTTTAAGTTACTCGATCTTGTTCATTAAATTCTTGAAGTGACTTAAAATATGAGTATGCAAAGCACACTAAAAGAGGGCTTACTTGTTGAGTAACCGGGTGTTGGTATCACCAATATTAACATTCGCGTAAAAAGGTAAGTAAGTACTTAGGGAAACCATTATTGAAACCTCAAAAGAAAAAAAGAAAAAGAAGGAAGAGAAAATAAAAAAAAAGTTCTTGATCTATTGACTTTGTTTGTAGTAATATAAATTGGATAATTGCAAAGTTGATATTATATGTTTCAGTTGTGTTGATTGTGAATTTTGCACGAATTTATTTAGAAGTATGCATGAATATGAGAAGTAATGATTAGAATATGATTGACTTGATTATTTGACTCTTGTTGAAGTTATGAGTTAAGAATTGAAAGATTTGAAAATAAGTTCATGATCTTAATCATGTTTTGAGCCTTAATTTTTAATTTTTGAGTCTTATTTTGAATTTTTAGGATTAAGTCTTAAGTAAAAGATTTTGTGGGTATATATTCTAAAAGCCCTCACGAGACACAACTCGTCCACTAGGGGTGACCTAGGGGTTTAAAGGCTTATTGCATATGCTAAATGCAATCGTGATTCCTACGAAAGTGAGTTAGGATTTAGTTCTTTAGGAAGTTAGTTTAGGTTTTGCTAGAGGACTAGCAAAAGCTAAGTGTGGGGGAATTTGATAGGATGATATTTTGTGAATTTTATATGTGCTAATATATTTGCTTTATTGATGTTTTATGCCTAAAAGAGCTTACTAATGTTTATTTTATGTTCTAGGTATTAAATATCAAAGTTGGAATAAAAAGAAGCTAAAAAGAGCAAAGTACAGTATTTTCTGCCCAGCTTGGAAGATTGACCTTTTTGACCAATTTAACGACCTGATCTCAAGAAGTGGCCTTCATAGAAGTTGTAGAGGACTTCTCAAGGTTTCCATAATGTCTAAGATTGCAAAAATCGAAGTTCATTTGATGGGTCAAACGTCTAGACAAAATCAGTACGAAATTCTAGGCAGAAAAACGAGATTGAGAAGAAATTCCAACAAAGCAAGTTCAAGAGCAGATTTTGTTGAGAGAAGATAATTTCTTAATTTTATTTTGTCTTAGATCTGTAATTAATTAATAAAAATAGGCCTTAGGAATTTTACTTAGAAAATAATTGTAAAAAGATAATGAGATAAAGGTAAGAGTTTGACTAGTCAAATTACTTGTTTTCCAAGTAAACTCTTATCTGAATCCCACATTACTTAGGAAAGTCTTTTAAACTCTTCCTTAGGCCTATATAAAGAGCACAAGGCTCTCATAAACAACATCCCTCAAATCCCCTTACATCCCTTTACATCCTCTCTTATCCCTCTCCTCCCTCTTCTCTTTTAGTCTTGTAGGATTTTCTTTAGGGTTTTTAATAAAAATTTTATTTTTCTTTATTTTTAATTAGTTGCTGATTTCTTATTATTTTTTATAAAATTATTTTCTTTTTATTTTTTTAGATTTTGTGATTTCTTTTTTTTTGTTAAAATCTTATTAGATCATAATCTTGATTATAGATTTCTTGTTTGATATTATTAAAGATTGATAGTTTAATTGTTTATTGCATGATAATTGTCTTCTTTATGATATTAAACCTGAATTTTATGATCTTGGATATGTCTAGTGAGTAGTTTTCTTATTCAGTTATGAGGTAAATTGATTATTCTTGGAAGAAGCATGTTGTGAGATTCTTGAACCCATTATATAATTGTTGATTAAATATCCAAGATTCTCTGAGCACATTATAATGATTATTTGTTTGATTAGATAGGGTGCATACTATTTAGTTAAATTAAATAATCTACCGCCAGATTAAAAACATAAGTCCGTAATTGCTTATGGAGTTAATCACTAGGGACGGAGGAGAATTAAGGTTTAGATTAAATAAACCGAGCTTAGTGTTTGTTATCTAATGTCAACCCATATCTTTCTTGTTGTTAATACTGCTACAACTTATATCTAGAGAGCTTGTTCTAGGTAGGTTAAGTAGTTAGAGTTTAGTTAAAGAGCTTGTTTTAATTAACGACTCAGTAAGGAAAGATGGTGTAACAGAGCTTGTTGTTATGCTACGGTTGACTATTTAATTGACAATAATATTTTGTAATCAATGATCAACATCAAAATCCAAGAATGATTGATTGCCTCATAACTGAAGCTTTTTGCTATTTGTTTTTTATATTTAATAATTCTTGTTTTCTTTATTTTAGAATAGTTTAACAAAACCCCAAAATTTCTTCTACTTTCCCTAAACCCTAAAATTAGATTTTAATTTAGTAATTAACTTAAATAATTCATTTTCTGTGGGTTCGACCCTTGCTCCGCTATCTACATAGTAGAGTTAGGAAATTTTATTTTGGTGACTCACGACACTCATCAGTTCCTTGCCAAAGAAATGAGTTGGAATAGTTTAGATTCTAAGATATACAATTGATATGTGATCAAAACGTAATTAAGACATGTTATTGAAACGTCATTTGATTGAATTGTAGTGAATTTGGAGCAGTGTAGAAGCTAAGCTTGAGTTTGAGGATCGAGGAAAAGTAACCTACCAAGCATCGAGGTAAGTGGGTTAAATAAGTCTTGCTAGTATCATCTCGTAAGAGATGAATAAATTTTTATTAAAATACTTATCTAAATTCACATTAAGTTTGGCGGAATACTACGGGTAAGACTATAAGAGTAAGTACAGTAAAATACAAATTAGACATAATGTGATCGTGAATAGTAGTTGTTTGGAAAGGAATCTTGCTTGTGACTTGCGTGCTACGCGTTATGGTTTGTTTGTGTTTACTGAGCATATAAATTGTATAATTTTTGGTGCTTGCATTATAAAGAATTCATATGAATTAATTAAGTCGCAGAGAGTGAGCATGTTAACATATTGTGGTAATTTGAGAACGTATATGTGATTTGTGTGCGGTATATACAGCTCCCAATGTTGAGTTCATATACCTCAATTAGTACCTAGTCGTGTTTGTCGAAAACTAGGAAAAAGGCCAACCTGAGTAAAGACTCGATCTTTGTATCATGTGAGCCACCTCTAGAGAACTCAAAGGAACTATGTGCTACGCAGGTTCTTTGGAAACTGTGGGAGCAACCTCTAGAGAACTCAAAGGAACTATGTGCTATATAGGTTCTTTAGAAACTGTGGGAGCCACCTCTAGAGTCCTTTGAGAGCTAAGTGCTACATGAGTTTCGATGAATCACTAGAAAGTATGTGTCACAAAGGCCAACCCGAGTAAAGACTCGATCTTTGTATTGTGTGAGCCGCCTCTAGAGAATTCAAAGGAACTACGTGCTATGCAAGTTCTTCGGAAACTGTGGGAGCCACCTCTAGAGTCCTTTGAGAGCTAAGTGCTACACGAGTTCCGATGAATCACTAGAAAGTATATGTCATAAAGGCCAACCCGAGTAAAGACTCGATCTTTGTACCATGTGAGCCACCTCTAGAGAACTCAAGGGACCTACGTTGAAGGAGATCCAAGCTCACAAAGCTTAAGTCATGTTCGTGATGATCGTGATCCTTTGAGTATCCATGGAGGTCCAATTACAAGAGCTAAATCAAAGATAATGCAACAAGCCTTGGCTGGTTTCATTGATATTGCTAGAAAGAAAGCCCAACAAAGCTTGAGCATGGAGGATGATAAAGTCTTCTACAACATGATCCAAGCCCAAGTTCAACCTTCTTGAAGACACACAAGTATTGGGCCGAAATGCAAATTAGGCTAGATGCATATTTTATTTAGTTAAGTATTATTGGGCGGAACATTGTCTTAATTTAATTTAAGCCCAATTCCTTTTTAAATAATAGATTTTGTAAGACTTCTATTACTTGTTCTGCAAGTTAGGAGAGTAGGATTCCTATTGCTTGTTCTGCAAGTTTGCTATTTCCTATTCTGCAAGTTAGGAAAGTAGGATTCCTATTACTTGTGCTGTAAGTTATCTATTTGCCTATAAATAGTTATGTAACCCTTTGGGGAGAACACAATTGATTTTTAGCAATAAAATTGAGAGACTTCTTCTCTTTAGTTCTCCTGAGAACTCTTGAACTTATCAAGGTCTTCCTTGTGGCATTCTTCTACCTTCCACCAATATATACCATAGGTTCTTGCCTTTCTAGGCAAAGGGTCTTGGTCCAATACCATAGGTTCTTGTGTTTCTACACAACGGGTCTTGGTTTTACTTCTAATTTTTATTTTCTTTTGCTGCGTTTTTAACTTGTTATTGTTTTTTTTCAAGTGTTCTTCGTCTTCTTCATATGAACCTCATCTTCTTTCGGTGAGGTCCATATCATTTGGCATCAGAGCTTAGGTTCAATTCGTGGGAGTCTCGTTTTTGTTTTTTTTTCTTTCTTTATTTGTCTTCTTGTCTTGGACAAACCTTGATCTTGAATCCTTTTCCAAGCCACCACTAATATTGTTTGTCCCTCAAACCTATTTTCTTTACTTAGCCACCAAGTAAACCCTATCTTGTTCTCCAAGCAACCAAATCCCAAAGGTTTTCTTGCTCACCAAGAAACCTTCAAAAGCTCTACATCACATAAAGACTACTTGTTTCACAAGCCACCGTTCCCTCTCATTCCTTGCCACACAAGCTGCTACCAAAACTAGCTTGTTTTTGTCAAAAAGTTGCCTTGTTCCCCAAGTAAACCTCTTCTTATTATTTAGAATTTTTGTTTTTTTCTTAATTGTTCGTTTACTTTAGTAAAATATAAAAAAAGAAAAAAAAAAGAGAAAAAAAAAAGAAAAAAAAAGAGAAAAGAAAAAATCAATTCAAGAGGGGATTTATTACATCGTGTGTAGTAAGTGCAACATCCAAGGCAATTCGTGGAGGTGTGCTTCATCAAAATCTTGAGGTAGTCATTCTTTCTTGAGCTTTGAGATTTCTTATTTGCCTAATTTGAAAATTCATTGTTACCATTCTACCCTACTGCGTAAAGTTACCTTTTTGACCCTACCATATAAAAGGACAAAACTACCCCACCTTTGGCTAAACCCTACCCTAATTAAACACCCCAAAACACGCATATTTCCTTCAAGGTTTAGTTTCATTAGAGTCTTCTTAAGTCTTATTGAGTCTTGCTAAGTCTTGTTGAGTCTTCATTGTTTTGTTTTGCCTTGATTAAAATCTTGTGCTCATCTTGTTTATTGTTGGTTGATAGTTGAATTCCATAAGCTGATTTTTGATTGAGTCTTGAGTTCAATATAGAACCTATAGAGAAAAGTTGTGTGAGGGAAAAAGGCAAGAGTGTGTGAGTAACATTAGTAGAGAAAAGCCATATTAAAATTGTGTGAAACACGAGTGTGAGTGTTACATTCTTGTGTGTATTGAGTGTAAACACGTGAGGTCATACTTGTTTTGAAAGTTACAATCATGTCTTCTAATAGTGAAAAGCTTGATTTGAGTAAGATTGAGATCATGTTCCAAGCCATGCAACAACAACTTTCGAGGATAGAGTCGAAGTTGGTTAAATATGATAAGTTGGAGAAACATGATGCTACCCTAGCTAAGGTAAACCAAGGTAATACCTCTCATGCATGTGGTATTGTTGCTAATAATAAGTTGGATAGCAACTACGTGGAAGAATCCAATGATGATTCTATACTGCCATTAGAAGATGATGAGGATAGTATGGAATTACCTATGGATGGAAAGGTATCTGTAGCATGTCAAGCTTCAAGTGTGAAAGATGAGAATCAATTGAGATTAAAAGAGAGTGAGAAAAGAATAGTGAGTGAAGCTGAGGCTAGGCTAAAAGAGAAAACAATTGAGATTGAGTATGATGCTTTAAGCATAGGTATCAAAGTTGTTTTAATGCAGGAGAAGTGCCCCATTGCTTTTTTCAGTGAGAAGTTAAGTGGAGCTGCCCTTAACTATCCCACATATGATAAAGAGATGTATGCATTAGTGAGGGCCTTGGAAACATGGCAACACTATTTATGGCCCAAGGAATTTGTCATCCACACTGATCATGAGTTCTTGAAGCACTTGAAAGGACAAAGCAAGTTGAACAAGCGTCATGCCAAGTGGATGGAGTTCATTGAAACATTTCCATATGTGATCAAATATAAACAAGGTAAAGAAAATGTCGTGGCTGATGCATTATCTCGAAGGTTCTAATCACTACTCTTAATGCAAAACTACTTGGATTTAAGTATATTAAAGACTTGTATGCTACTGATGAGGATTTTGAAAATGTGTTCATTGCATGTGAGAAAACTGGTTTTGAAAAGTTTTATAGACATGATGGATTCTTATTTAGGGAAAATAGATTGTGTGCTTAGGAGTTCTTTAAGAGAATTACTTGTTAGAGAAGCCCATAGTGGTGGGTTAATGGGACATTTTGGAGTAAAGAAAACTTTAGATATATTGCATGATCACTTCTTTTGGCCTAACATGAAAAGAGATGTTGAAAAATTGTGTGAGAGATGTGTCACTTGTAAACAAGCTAAGTCTAGAGTTATGAATCATGGTCTTTATACTCCATTGCCTATTCCTACTGCTCCTTGGACTGATATTTCTATGGACTTTGTTTTGGGGTTACCAAGAACAAAGAGAGGTAGAGATTCTGTTTTTGTTGTTGTTGACAGGTTCTCTAAGATGGCTCACTGATATGGACCTCACCGAAAGAAGATGAGGTTCAATGAAGAACATGAAGAACACTTGAAGAAAAACAAGAACAAGTTAAAAACGCAGCAAAAGAAAACAAAAATTAGAGATAAAACCAAGACCCGTTGTGTAGAAACACAAGAACCTATGGTATTGGACCAAGACCCATTGCTTAGAAAAGCAAGAACCTATGGTATATATTGGTGGAAAGTAGAAGAACGCCACAAGGAAGACCTTGATAAGTTCAAGAGTTCTCAAGAGAACCAAAGAGAAGAAGTCTCTCAATTTTATTACTAAAATCAATTGTGTTCTCCCCAGAGGGTTACATAACTATTTATAGGCAAATAGATAACTTGCAGCACAAGTAATAGGAATCCTACTTTCCTAAATTGTAGAATAGGAAATAGCAAACTTGCAGAACAAGCAATAGGAATCCTACTCTCCTAACTTGCAGAACAAGTAATAGAAGTCTTACAAAATCTATTATTTAAAAAGGAACAATGTTCAGCCCAATAATACTTAACTAAATAAAATATGCATCTAGCCTAATTTGCATTTCGACCCAATACTTGTGTGTCTTCAAGAAGGTTAAACTTGGGCTTGGACCATGTTGTAGAAGACTTTATCATCCTCCATGCTCAAGCTTTGTTGGGCTTTCTCTCTAGCAATATCAATGAAACCAGCCAAGGCTTGTTGCATTATCTTTGATTTAGCTCCTGTAATTGGACCTCCATGGATACTCAAAGGATCACGATCATCACGAACATGACTTGAGCTTTGTGAGCTTGGATCTCCATCATTCCCCCTCTCCTCGAAAGGATTTGTCCTCAAATCAGAATCACCTACATCAATATCAAAGGGAGAAAGATCAGAAACATTAAATGTAACACTAACATTATACTCACCTGGAAGATCTAACTTATAAGCATTGTCATTGATCTTCTTAATCACTTGGAATGGTCCATCTCCTCGAGGTTGCAACTTGGAGCGACGCTGAGTGATAGGATGATATTTTGTGAATTTTATATGTGCTAATACATTTGCTTTATTGATGTTTTATGCCTAAAAGAGCTTACTAATGTTTATTTTATGTTTTAGGTATTAAATATCAAAGTTGGAATAAAAAGAAGCTAAAAAGAGCAAAGTGCAGTATTTTCTGTCCAGCTTGAAAGATTGACGTTTTTGACCAATTTAACGACCTGATCTCAAGAAGTGGCCTTCATGGAAGTTGTAGAGGACTTCTCAAGGTTTCCAGAATGTCCAAGATCGCAAAAATCAGAGTTCATTTGATGGGTCAAACGTCTGGACAAAATCAGTACGAAATTCTGGGCAGAAAAACGAGACTGAGAAGAAATTCCAACAAAGCAAGTTCAAGACCAGATTTTGTTGAGACAAGATAATTTCTTAATTTTATTTTGTCTTAGATCTGTAATTAATTAATAAAAATAGGCCTTAGGAATTTTACTTAGAAAATAATTGTAAAAGATGATGAGATAAAGATAAGAGTTTGACTAGTCAAATTACTTGTTTCCCAAGTAAACTCTTATCTGAATCCCACATTGCTTAGGAAAGTCTTTTAAACTCTTCCTTAGGCCTATATAAAGAGCACAAGGCTCTCATAAACAGCAATCCCTCAAATCCCTCACATCCCTCTCTTCCCCCTCTTCTCTCTTGTTTAGTTTTAGAGTAGATTTAATAGAAATTTTATTTTTATTATTTTGCTTATTTCTTTATTATTTTTAATTCTGATTTTGTTTTCTTTATTTAAATTAATATTGTTTGTGTGTTCTTGCTTGCTAGTTTATAATCTTGATTATTAATTCTGATTTTATATTATTAAAGATTGCTTCTTTGATTGTTTCTTGCATGATATTTGTAATCTTTATAATATTAAACTTGAATTTTATGATCTTGAATATGTCTAGTGAGTAGTTTTCTTATTCAGTTATGAGGTAAATTAATTATTCTTGGGAAAAGCATGTTGTGAGATTCTTGAACCTATTATATAATTGTTGATTAAGTATCCAAGATTCTCTGAGCACATTATAATGGTTGTTTGTTTGATTAGATAGGGTGCACACTATTTAGTTAAACTAAATAATCTACCGCCAGATTAAAAACATAAGTCCGTAATTGCTTGTGGAGTTAATCACTAGGGATGGAGGAGAATTAAGGTTTAGATTAAATAAACCGAGCTTATGTGTTTGTTATCTAATGTCAACCCATATCTTTCTTGTTGTTAATGCTGCTACAATTTATATCTAGAGAGCTTGTTCTAGGTAGGTTAAGTAGTTAGAGATTAGTTAAAGAGCTTGTTTTAACTAACGACTCAGTAAGGAAAGATGGTGTAACAGAGCTTGTTGTTATGCTACGGTTGACTATTTAATTGACAGTGATATTTTGTAATCAATGATCAACATCAAAATCCAAGAATGATTGATTGCCTCGTAACTGAAGCTTTTTGCTATTTGTTTTTTATATTTAATAATTCTTGTTTTCTTTATTTTAGAATAGTCTCCAAAACCCCTAAATTTCTTCTTTCCCTAAACCCTAAGATTAGATTTTTAATTTAATAATTAACTTAAATAATTCAGTCTCTGTGGGTTCGACCCTTGCTCCGCTATCTACATAGTAGAGTTAGGAAATTTTATTTTTGGTGACTGACGACACTTATCAAATTTTGGCGCCGCTGCCGGGGATTGAATTTTTGTTTAAGTTAATTATTTTAATTAAAATCTGATTTTTTTCTTTTCTTTTCTTTTCTTTTTCAGGGATTGCTTTTCTGACAAGGATTCTAGTCACAAACTTCAAAAGATTAGGGACTATATACAAGCAACCCAAAGTGCAGTACCACAAGCACCACAACATCCACCATCACTACCAGCCAAGACAAGAAGTAAGAGGCCTCCATGGAGCAAGCTTATGAACCATACTATGATTATGACCCATACTATAATTATGAACCACACTATGATACCTACAATCAAGGATGGTGGGATCATTCTAATTTTAGTTATGGGAATCAATATGAGGTTTACAATGCACAATTCCTAGATACATATCATGCTCCATCTCAAGACTCAGGTATGTCTCTTGAAGATATTGTTAGGACTCTTGAGATTAAAACTTTACAATTGTCACAAGAGGCTGATGTTTATATTAAGAATATTGATCACCATGTGAGTCAAATAATGAATTCCATAAGTAACATTGAAGCTATGACCTCTCAACCTGTGGAGAATCCAAGAGATAATGTTACTAATATCACCTTGAAAAGTGAAAGGGAAATTGAATCCAAGGAAAGTGCACATGAAGATGTCGATGACTTTATAGAAAGGGGGGATGAAACCGATTTCAATATTAAAGGTGGAGTTGTTGACATGCACAATGTAAAAGGGAGAGAGAATTTCGACAATTTTATAAAGCACTATGAGGATGTTGAAATCAAAGAATTCAAAGCTGAGGTAAGTGAAAAACAAATTCCTTTTAATTCTTCTACTTACCCTCCTCCTTTTCCTGGTAGGTTTGCAAGAGCTACAAACGAAGAGCAAGACAAGGAGACATTGAAGACATTTAGGAAAATGGAAGTTAATATTCCTCTCCTTGATGAAATTAATGATCAAGTGCTTTGCGATGCCAAGTTTTTAAAGGAACTATGCACTTCCAAGAGGAAATTAAAAGGTGATGAAAAGCAAGTTCTTAAAGATGAGCTAGAAATAGCCATGAGCAAAAATCTTGAGAATGAGGAACTCGAGAAACCGATAAAAAAGTTGAGGTTTGGGATTGGATGATGGAAGGTGGAGCAGTCGAGCTAACGACATTAAACAAAAGCGCTACTTGGGAGGCAACCCAAGGATGTAAAACGAGGGAGTATTTTTTTCCTTACTTGTATTACCATTTAATTTTTGAGTTTTTTTATTGTTCTTTTTTGCATGCTAGACTTACTTTGAGGACAAAGTAAGATTTAAGTGTGGGGGGGAATATTGGTTTATGAGTCTATAGAGTTTTTTTTTTAACTGCTATTTTTTTTTAAAAAAAAAAGGGTCAAATTTTTAAAGAGTTTTAAAGATCATGATATGTTTTCTTTCTTTTAAGGATTGATTCTAAACTAAAACAAAGTTTTATAAGAAAGTTGAGACTATTTTGATTGTTATTATTGTTGAAGTGAGTACTTTCTAAAGAATTTATGTGAGTTCATGATTAAATATGATTGCTCATATGATATTGATAATGTGATTAGTTCATTGAAGTTGGTATAAGCAAAGGATAAATAGACAAGAACAAAAAAAAAACATAAAAAGATGAAAAATAGAGGTTGAAAGCTTTAAATTCTACTCCGATGTTTTGAGTTACTCGATCTTGTTGATTAAATTCTTGAAGTGACTTAAAATATGAGTATGCAAAGCACTCTAAAAGAGGGCTTACTTGTTGAGTAACCAGGTGTTGGTATCACCAATATTAACATTCGCGTAAAAAGGCAAGTAAGTACTTAGGGAAACCATTATTGAAACCTCAAAAGAAAAAAAAAAGAAAAGAAAGAAAAACAAAAAAAAAAGTTCTTTGATCTATTGACTTTGTTTGTGGTAATGTAAAGTGGATAATTGCAAAGTTGGTGTTATATGTTTCAATAGTGTTGATTGTGAATTTTGCATGAATTTGTTTAGAAGTATGCATGAATATGAGAAGTAATGATTAGAATATGATTGACTTGATTATTTGACTCTTGTTGAAGTTATGAGTTAAGAATTGAAAGATTTGAAAATATGTTCATGATCTTAATCTTTTTTTGAGTCTTATTTTGAATTTTTAAGATTGAGTCTTAAGTAAAAGATTTTGTGGGTATATCTTCTGAAAGCCCTCACGAGACACAACTCGTCCACTAGGGGTGACCTAGGGGTTTAAAGGCTTATTGCATAAGCTAAATGCAATCGTGATTCCTACGAAAGTGAGTTAGGAGTTAGGATTTAGTTCTTTAGGAAGTTAGTTTAGGTTTGCTAGAGGACTAGCAAAAGCTAAGTGTGGGGGAATTTGATAGGATGATATTTTGTGAATTTTATATGTGCTAATATATTTGCTTTATTGATGTTTTATGCCTAAAAGAGCTTACTAATGTTTATTTTATGTTTTAGGTATTAAATATCAAAGTTGGAATAAAAAGAAGCTAAAAAGAGCAAAGTGCAGTATTTTCTGTCCAGCTTGAAAGATTGACGTTTTTGACCAATTTAACGACCTGATCTCAAGAAGTGGCCTTCATGGAAGTTGTAGAGGACTTCTCAAGGTTTCCAGAATGTCCAAGATCGCAAAAATCAGAGTTCATTTGATGGGTCAAACGTCTGGACAAAATCAGTACGAAATTCTGGGCAGAAAAACGAGACTGAGAAGAAATTCCAACAAAGCAAGTTCAAGACCAGATTTTGTTGAGACAAAATAATTTCTTAATTTTATTTTGTCTTAGATCTGTAATTAATTAATAAAAATAGGCCTTAGGAATTTTACTTAGAAAATAATTGTAAAAGATGATGAGATAAAGATAAGAGTTTGACTAGTCAAATTACTTGTTTCCCAAGTAAACTCTTATCTGAATCCCACATTGCTTAGGAAAGTCTTTTAAACTCTTCCTTAGGCCTATATAAAGAGCACAAGGCTCTCATAAACAGCAATCCCTCAAATCCCTCACATCCCTCTCTTCCCCCTCTTCTCTCTTGTTTAGTTTTAGAGTAGATTTAATAGAAATTTTATTTTTATTATTTTGCTTATTTCTTTATTATTTTTAATTCTGATTTTGTTTTCTTTATTTAAATTAATATTGTTTGTGTGTTCTTGCTTGCTAGTTTATAATCTTGATTATTAATTCTGATTTTATATTATTAAAGATTGCTTCTTTGATTGTTTCTTGCATGATATTTGTAATCTTTATAATATTAAACTTGAATTTTATGATCTTGAATATGTCTAGTGAGTAGTTTTCTTATTCAGTTATGAGGTAAATTAATTATTCTTGGGAAAAGCATGTTGTGAGATTCTTGAACCTATTATATAATTGTTGATTAAGTATCCAAGATTCTCTGAGCACATTATAATGGTTGTTTGTTTGATTAGATAGGGTGCACACTATTTAGTTAAACTAAATAATCTACCGCCAGATTAAAAACATAAGTCCGTAATTGCTTGTGGAGTTAATCACTAGGGATGGAGGAGAATTAAGGTTTAGATTAAATAAACCGAGCTTATGTGTTTGTTATCTAATGTCAACCCATATCTTTCTTGTTGTTAATGCTGCTACAATTTATATCTAGAGAGCTTGTTCTAGGTAGGTTAAGTAGTTAGAGATTAGTTAAAGAGCTTGTTTTAACTAACGACTCAGTAAGGAAAGATGGTGTAACAGAGCTTGTTGTTATGCTACGGTTGACTATTTAATTGACAGTGATATTTTGTAATCAATGATCAACATCAAAATCCAAGAATGATTGATTGCCTCGTAACTGAAGCTTTTTGCTATTTGTTTTTTATATTTAATAATTCTTGTTTTCTTTATTTTAGAATAGTCTCCAAAACCCCTAAATTTCTTCTTTCCCTAAACCCTAAGATTAGATTTTTAATTTAATAATTAACTTAAATAATTCAGTCTCTGTGGGTTCGACCCTTGCTCCGCTATCTACATAGTAGAGTTAGGAAATTTTATTTTTGGTGACTGACGACACTCATCACTGAGCAGGAAATCTCTCTTTACGCATATGTACCCAAACCCAATCACCAGGTTCAAACACAACTTTCTTGCGATGCTTGTTGGCTTGAGTAGCATATTGCTCAGTCCTCTTCTTAATGTTTTGACGTACCTTCTCATGTAGTTGCTTAACAAAATCAGCTTTCTTTTCCCCATCCAAACTAGCTCTCTCGTCAATAGGTAGTGGTAAAAGATCCAATGGAGTGAGTGGATTAAAACCATAGACAACTTCAAATGGAGAATAACTAGTAGTAGAATGCACACTTCTATTGTAAGCAAACTCCACATGAGGCAAACAATCTTCCCAATTCTTCAAATTCTTTTGAATAATGGATCTCAACAAAGTAGACAAAGTACAATTGACTACTTCAGTTTGACCATCGGTTTGTGGATGACAAGTAGTTGAAAACAATAGCTTTGTTCCTAACTTTCCCCATAATGTTTTCCAAAAGTAGCTAAGGAACTTCACATCACGGTCAGAAACAGTGGTCCTCGGAACCCCATGTAGACGAACAATTTCCTTGAAGAATAAATCGGCAATGTTACTTGCATCACCTGTCTTGTGACAAGCAATAAAGTGAGCCATCTTAGAGAACCTGTCAACGACAACAAAAACATAATCTCTACCTCTCTTTGTTTTTGGTAACCCCAAAACAAAGTCCATAGAAATATCAGTCCAAGGAGCAATAGGAATAGGCAATGGAGTATAAAGACCATGATTCATAACTCTAGACTTAGCTTGTTTACAAGTGACACATCTTTCACACAATTTTCAACATCTCTTTTCATGTTAGGCCAAAAGAAGTGATCATGCAATATATCTAAAGTTTTCTTTACTCCAAAATGTCCCATTAATCCACCACTATGGGCTTCTCTAACAAGTAATTCTCTTAAAGAACTCCTAGGCACACATAATTTATTTTCCCTAAATAAGAATCCATCATGCCTATAAAACTTTCCAAAACCAGTTTTCTCACATGCAATGAACACATTTTCAAAATCCTCATCAGTAGCATTCAAGTCTTTAATATACTCAAATCCAAGTAGTTTTGCATTAAGAGTAGTGATTAGAGTATACCTTAGAGATAATGCATCAGCCACGACATTTTCTTTACCTTGTTTATATTTGATCACATATAGAAATGTTTCAATGAACTCCATCCACTTGGCATGACGCTTGTTCAACTTGCTTTGTCCTTTCAAGTGCTTCAAGGACTCATGATCGGTGTGGATGACAAATTCCTTGGGCCATAAATAGTGTTGCCATGTTTCCAAGGCCCTCACTAATGCATACATCTCTTTATCATATGTGGGATAGTTAAGGGCAGCTCCACTTAACTTCTCACTGAAAAAAGCAATGGGGCGCTTCTCCTGCATTAAAACAGCTCCAATACATATACTTGAAGCATCACACTCAATCTCAAAAGTTTTAGAAAAGTCAGGTAAGAATAATAAAGCTGCGGAACAAAGCTTCTCTTTAAGCAAGTTAAAAGCATGATCTTGCTCAAGACCCCATTTAAATCCAACATTCTTTTTAACAACATCAGTTAGAGGTGCAGCTATTGTACTGAAGTCTCTAACAAACCTACGATAGAAACTAGCTAATCCATGAAAACTACGCACCTCAAAGATATTCTTAGGTATAGGCCAATCTTTAATTGCCTTGACCTTTTCATCTTCTACTGCTATACCCTTAGAAGAAATAACATATCCAAGAAATATAATCTTATCAGTGCAAAAGGAACATTTCTTAAGGTTAGCATACAGCTTTTCCTTTCTCAAGACATTAAGCACATTCTTTAAATGTTCAATATGTTCATGCAAACTTCTACTATAGATCAAGATATCATCAAAATAGACAACTACAAAATTTCCAATGAAAGCACGCAAGACATGGTTCATTAATCTCATGAAAGTGCTAGGTGCATTAGTTAATCCAAAAGGCATAACTAACCATTCATACAAACCATGCTTAGTCTTAAATGCAGTTTTCCATTCATCACCTTCTCTCATGCGAATTTGATGATAACCACTTTTCCAATCAATTTTAGAAAAGATGCAAGAACCATGTAACTCATCAAGCATATCATCTAATCTAGGAATGAGATAGCGATACTTTACAGTTATTTTGTTAATGGCACGACAATCAACACACATCCTCCACGTCCCATCCTTCTTAGGAACAAGTAACACAGGAACAGCGCATGGACTCATGCTCTCTCTAACGTAGCCTTTCTTCATGAGCTCGTCAACTTGCCTTTGAAGCTCCTTTGTCTCCTCGGGATTACTTCTATAGGCAGGTCGGTTGGGAATGGCAGCTCCAGGAACAAGGTCTATTTGATGCTCAATTCCCCTAATAGGTGGCAAACCATTTGGAATCTCCTCGGGGAATATATCTCCAAATTCCTTCAAAAGAGACACAACATTAGTAGGCAAAGAAGATTTAAGATCATTATAACTAAAACAAGATTCTTTATATAAAAACAAAAGGATTGGGCACTTAGCTAGAAAAGCAGCCTTTACATCACTTTGCTTTGCATAGAAGCTCACGTCCTTTCTTTCTTTCTTTGCAATATCTTTGCCTTTATCTAGATTCTTTGACCTTTGTTGTGATTCATTCTGCTCTTTCAACCTCAATTGATCCTCATAAATCTCCGTAGGACTCAAGGGTGCAAGTGTGAATTTCTTACCAGCCATGGTAAATAAATAACGGTTTGTAAATCCATCATGTATGACATGTCTATCAAATTGCCATGGTCTTCCTAAAAGCAAATGACCAGCATGCATAGGCACAACATCACACAACACTTTATCATTGTACCTTCCAATTGAAAATAGCACCAATACTTGCTTGGTCACATTTACTTCTCCACAATTATTGAGCCATTGAAGTTTGTATGGTTTGGGATGTTTTGTAGTGGGCAAACTCAATTTGTCAACCAAATAAGTGCTAGCAACCTTAGTGCAACTACCACCATCAATAATCAAAGAGCATACCTTATTGTTGACGTGGCATCTAGTATGAAAAATATTTTCTCGTTGCACTTCATCTTCATCCTTAACTTGGGCACTTAATGCACGACGAGCTACAAGTGCTTCACCATGTGCAACAAACTCAACATAGTCATCATCCTCATTAATGTCCTCCAATGGTGGCATCTCATCATCAACATCAGAATCTTCACTTACAACATCACCATCATCACGCATAATCATGACTCGTTTGTTTGGGCATCGTGATGCAATGTGTCCTCTTCCCAAACATCTAAAACACTTAATGTCTCTACTCTTACCTTGGGATGCTTGGACAGCCTCGGGTTTGGGCTTTTGGACACTCTCACCCTTAGGCTTGAATGAGGATTCAATCTTAAGTTTGAATGTAGTCTTATCATCCCTTCGAAAGGTGTTCGGTTTCCAAGAAGAAGATGAACTAGAACCTTGCATAAAACGAGATGAATAACCTTTTCTCTTGAGTTGCCTTTCAACCTTGATAGCCATATGCAACATATCATCAAACTCCACATAGTGATGTAACTCCACTACATTAGCAATCTCACGATTCAATCCTTGTAAGAATCGAGCCATAGTAGCTTCACTATCCTCTTCAACATTAGCTCTGATCATGATAATTTCCATTTCTTTATGATAATCCTCAACACTCTTAGAACCTTGAGTGAGACCTTGTAACCTTTGATAAAGCTCTCTATAGTAATGATTAGGAACAAACCTTTTTCTCATAACACGTTTCATTTCATTCCATGTAACTATAGGTGGCTCTCTATTCCTACGTCTACCAAGCATGAGTTGGTCCCACCAAATGATTGCATAATCCGTGAACTCTACAGCAGCAAGTTTCACCTTTTTTTCTTCGGAATAGTTATGGCAATCAAAGACCATCTCCACTTTCTTTTCCCATTCTAAGTAAGCCTCAGGATCATTCTCACCTTGAAAGGAAGGAATCTTCAATTTGATACTTCCTAAATTTCCATCTATCCTATCATAATACCTATCTCCTTTATACCTATCTCCACGACCTCCTTTATTACCATGGTTACCTTTAACACTTCTACTAAACTCATCATCAAAGTCATTATTCACAACATTGCCATTCTCATGAGAAGTATCACCTGGCTTTACCTTAGCTAGGACAGCTTCATGTTCCTCCAACTTATCATGAATATTATTAAACCTCAACTCTATCCTTGAAAATTGTTGTTGCATAGCTTGGAACATGAACTCGATCTTACTCAAATCAGGCTTTTCACTATTAGAAGACATGATTTTATCCTGCAAGAAACGTTAGTAAAAGAAAAGGACCTCACAAGTATGACCTCACGTGTTTACACACAAGAATGTAACACACACTCATGTTTCACACAATTTTAATATGGCTTTTCTCTACTAATGTTACTCACACACTCTTGCCTTTTTTTCCCTCTCATAACTTTTCTCTATAGGTTCTATATTGAACTCAAGACTTAATTCAAAAATCAGCTTATGGAATTCAACTATCAACCAACAATAAACAAGCTGAGCACAAGATTTTAATCAAGGGACAACAAAACAATGAAGACTCAACAAGACTTTGCGAGACTTAATAAGGCTTAAGAAGACTCTAATGAAACTAAACCTTGAAGGAAATATGTGTGTTTTGGGGTGTTTAATTAGGGTAGGGTTTAGCCAAAGGTGGGGTAGTTTTGTCCTTTTATGTGGTAGGGTCAAAAAGGTAATTTTAGGCAGTAGGGTAGAATGGCAGCAATGAATTTTCAAATTAGGCAAATAAGAAATCTCAAAGCTCAAGAAAGAATGACTACCTCAAGATTTTGATGAAGCACACCTCCACGAATTACCTTTGATGTTGCACTTGCTACACACAATGTAATAAATCCGCTCTTGAATTGATTTTTCTTTTCTCTTTTTTTTTTCTCTCTTTTTTTTATATTTTACTAAAGTAAACGAACAATGAAGAAAAAAAAAGTCTAAATAATAAGAAGAGGTTTACTTGGAGAACAAGGCAACTTTTTGACAAAAACAAGCTAGTTTTGGTAGCAGCTTGTGTGGCAAGGAATGAGAGGGAACGGTGGCTTGTGAAACAAGTAGTCTTTATGTAATGTCGAGTAAGAAAACCTTTGGGATTTGGTTGCTTGAAGAACAAGATAGGGTTTACTTGGTGGCTAAGTAAAGACAATAGGTTTGAGGGACAAACAATATTAGTGGTGGCTTCGAAAAGGATTTAAGATCAAGGTTTGTCCACGACAAGAAGACAGAAAAAAAACAAAAACGAAACTCCCACGAATTAAACCTAAGCTCTGAAACCAAATGATATGGACCTCACCGAAAGAAGATGAGGTTCAATGAAGAACATGAAGAACACTTGAAGAAAAACAAGAACAAGTTAAAAACGCATCAAAAGAAAACAAAAATTAGAGATAAAACCAAGACCCGTTGTGTAGAAACACAAGAACCTATGGTATTGGACCAAGACCCATTGCATAGAAAAGCAAGAACCTATGGTATATATTGGTGGAAAGTAGAAGAACGCCACAAGGAAGACCTTGATAAGTTCAAGAGTTCTCAAGAGAACCAAAGAGAAGAAGTCTCTCAATTTTATTACTAAAATCAATTGTGTTCTCCCCAGAGGGTTACATAACTATTTATAGGCAAATAGATAACTTGCAGCACAAGTAATAGGAATCCTACTTTCCTAACTTGCAGAATAGGAAATAGCAAACTTGCAGAACAAGCAATAGGAATCCTACTCTCCTAACTTGCAGAACAAGTAATAGAAGTCTTACAAAATCTATTATTTAAAAAGGAACAATGTTCAGCCCAATAATACTTAACTAAATAAAATATGCATCTAGCCTAATTTGCATTTCGACCAAATACTTGTGTGTCTTCAAGAAGGTTGAACTTGGGCTTGGACCATGTTGTAGAAGACTTTATCATCCTCCATGCTCAAGCTTTGTTGGGCTTTCTCTCTAGCAATATCAATGCAACAAGACCAGCCAAGGCTTGTTGCATTATCTTTGATTTAGCTCTTGTAATTGGACCTCCATGGATACTCAAAGGATCACGATCATCACGAACATGACTTGAGCTTTGTGAGCTTGGATCTCCATCACTCACTTCATTGCTTGTCACAAGACAGATGATGCAAGTAACATTGCCGATTTATTCTTCAAGGAAATTGTTCGTCTACATGGGGTTCCGAGGACCATTGTCTCTGACCGTGATGTGAAGTTCCTTAGCTACTTTTGGAAAACATTATGGGGAAAGTTAGGAACAAAGCTATTGTTTTCAACTACTTGTCATCCACAAACCGAGGTCAAACTGAAGTAGTCAATCGTACTTTGTCTACTTTGTTGAGGTCCATTATTCAAAAGAATTTGAAGAATCGGGAAGATTGTTTGCCTCATGTGGAGTTTGCTTACAATAGAAGTGTGCATTCTACTACTAGTTATTCTCCATTTGAAGTTGTCTATGGTTTTAATCCACTCACTCCATTGGATCTTTTACCACTACCTATTGAGGAGAGAGCTAGTTTGGATGGGGAAAAGAAAGCTGATTTTGTTAAGCAACTACATGAGAAGGTGATTCTGATTTGAGGACAAATCCTTTCGAGGAGAGGGGGAATGATGGAGATCCAAGCTCACAAAGCTCAAGTCATGTTCGTGATGATCGTGATCCTTTGAGTATCCATGGAGGTCCAATTACAAGAGCTAAATCAAAGATAATGCAACAAGCCTTGGCTGGTTTCATTGATATTGCTAGAAAGAAAGCCCAACAAAGCTTGAGCATGGAGGATGATAAAGTCTTCTACAACATGATCCAAGCCCAAGCTCAACCTTCTTGAAGACACACAAGTATTGGGCCGAAATGCAAATTAGGCTAGATGCATATTTTATTTAGTTAAGTATTATTGGGCTGAATATTGTCTTAATTTAATTTAAGCCCAATTCCTTTTTAAATAATAGATTTTGTAAGACATCTATTACTTGTTCTGCAAGTTAGGAGAGTAGGATTCCTATTGCTTGTTCTGCAAGTTTGCTATTTCCTATTCTGCAAGTTAGGAAAGTAGGATTCTTATTACTTGTGCTGCAAGTTATCTATTTGCCTATAAATAGTTATGCAACCCTTTGGGGAGAACACAATTGATTTTTAGCAATAAAATTGAGAGACTTCTTCTCTTTGGTTCTCTTGAGAACTCTTGAACTTATCAAGGTCTTCCTTGTGGCGTTCTTCTACCTTCCACCAATATATACCATAGGTTCTTGCCTTTCTAGGCAACGAGTCTTGGTCCAATACCATAGGTTCTTGTGTTTCTACACAACGAGTCTTGGTTTTACTTCTAATTTTTATTTTCTTTTGCTGCGTTTTTAACTTGTTATTGTTTTTTTTCAAGTGTTCTTCGTCTTCTTCATATGAACCTCATCTTCTTTCGGTGAGGTTCAGATCATACGTGCTACATAGATTCTTCAGAAACTATAGGAGCCAACTCTAGAATCCTTTGGGAGCTAAGTGCTACACATGCATTGATGAACCATTGAAAACATAAGCCATAGAAGCAAACCCGAGTAAAACTCGAACCTTTGTACCATGTGAGCCACCTCTAGAGAACTCAAGGGACCTACGTGCTACATAGATTCTTCAGAAACTATGGGAGCCACCTCTAGAATCCTTTGAGAGCTAAGTGCTACACGTGTATTGATAAAATATGAGAAATCATAAGTTATTGAGACAATGAATAAATGATTGTAATCTGTGAATGTGATGAATATTATTAGATGAAATAGATCTTATATATATAAATAGAGTGTAACGACCCGAGTATCAAACCAAATTTTAATTCAAAAGCAACATCTAAAGTAGGATAGGCTATGCAAAGGGGTTGTTGGTTCATAGTGGGTGCTGCCAACTCCTTCATGGTTCAATTAGCATTCTGAGCCATGGTTTCCTCTTCTAAATCACTAGAGAATTCAAAAGTAGGATTGAACGTGGGCTCGGTGGACGGTGGATCATTGGAAGTGGATGGTGGTGGTTGGGGCATTTGTAGCACCGCGCTTTGGGTTGCTTGAATGTAGTCTCTAATCTTTCAAAGTCTGTAACTAGAGTCCTTGTTAGACATGCAAACCCTACAAGAAAGAAAGAAGAGAAAATAATTAGATCTTTAAATTATAATAAGCAACTTAAATAAATAACAATCCCCGGCAACGGCGCCAAAAATTGGTAATGTCATAGGTACCAATAATAAATTACTTTACTTAAACCTATAGATAGGGCAAGCAAAGGTCGATCCCACAGAGATTGTTTTATTCAAGTTAATTATTTAAATTAAATATCTAACTATTATTTAGAGAGAGAAAAGAGATTTGAGGGGTTTCAATTAAACTATAATACTAATGAGTGTCGTCAGTCACCAAAAATAAAATTTCCTAACTCTACTATGTAGATAGCGGAGCAAGAGTCGAACCCACAGAGACTGAATTATTTAAATTAATTATTAAATTAAAAATCTAATTTTAGGATTTGGGGAAAGAAGAAGAAAATCTGAGGGGTTTTGAAGACTATTCTAAAATAAAGAAAACAAGGATTATTAAGTATCAAAGACTAATAGCAAAAAGCTTCAGTTATGAGACAATCAATCATTCTTGGATTTTGATGTTGATCATTGATTACAAAATATTATTGTCAATTAAATAGTCAACCGTAGTATAACAACAAGCTCTGTTACACCATCTTTTCTTATTGAGTCGTTAGATAAAACAAGCTCTTTAACTAATCTCTAACTACTTAACCTATCTAGAACAAGCTCTCTAGATATAAGTTGTAGCAGCATTAACAACAAGAAAGATATGGGTTGACATTAGATAACAAACACATAAGCTCGGTTCATTTAATCTAAACCTTAATTCTCCTCCATCCCTAGTGATTAACTCCACAAGCAATTACGGACTTATGTTTTTAATCTGGCGGTAGATTATTTAATTTAACGAAATAGTGTGCACCCTATCTAATCAAACAAACAATCATTATAATGTGCTCAGGGAATCTTGGATATTTAATCAACAATTATATAATAGGTTTAAGAATCTCACAACATGCTTCTCCCAAGAATAATCAATTTACCTCATAACTGAATAAGAAAACTACTCACTAAACATATTCAAGATCATAAAATTCAAGTTTATTATTATAAAGATTACAAATATCATGCAAGAAACAATCAAAGAAGCAATCTTTAATAATATAAAATCAGAATTACTAATCAAGATTATAAAGTAGCAAGCAAGAACAAACAAACAATATTAATTTAAATAAAGAAAACAAAATCAGAATTAAAAATAATAAAGAAATAAGCAAAATAATAAAAATAAAATAAAATAAAATTTTATTAAAAACCCTAAAGAAAATCCTACAAGACTAAAAGAGAAGAGGGAAGAGAGGGATGTGAGGGATTTGAGGGATTGCTGTTTATGAGAGCCTTGTGCTCTTTATATAGGCCTAAGGAAGAGTTTAAAAGACTTTCCTAAGCAATGTAGGATTCAAATAAGAGTTTACTTGGGAAACAAGTAATTTGACTAGTCAAACTCTTACCTTTATCTCATCATCTTTTTACAATTATTTTCTAAGTAAAATTCCTAAGGCCTATTTTTATTAATTAATTACAGATCTAAGACAAAATAAAATTAAGAAATTATCTTGTCTCAACAAAATCTGGTCTTGAACTTGCTTTGTTAGAATTTCTTCTCAATCTCGTTTTTCTGCCCAGAATTTCGTACTGATTTTGTCCAGACGTTTGACCCACCAAATGAAGTCCGATTTTTGCGATCTTGGACATTCTGGAAACCTTGAGAAGTCCTCTACAACTTCCATGAAGGCCACTTCTTGAGATCAGGTCGTTAAATTTGTCAAAAATGTCAATCTTTCAAGCTGGACAGAAAATACTGCACTTTACTCTTTTTATCTTCTTTTTATTCCAACTTTGATATTTAATACCTAAAACATAAAATAAACATTAGTAAGCTCTTTTAGGCATAAAACATAAATAAAGAAAATATATTAGCACATATAAAATTCACAAAAAATCATCCTATCAAATACTTGAGAAAATAATCAGACAAGTAAATAAATTAGAAAATATCAAATATCACAAAACTTTAGTTACAAGGTAATTAATTATTCTTGGATTTAGATGTTGATCATTGATTACAAAATATTATTGTCAATTAAATAGTCAACCGTAGCATAACAACAAGCTCTGTTACACCATCCTCCCTTACTGAGTCATTAGTTAAAACAACTCTTTAACTAATCTCTAACTACTTAACCTACCTAGAACAAGCTCTCTAGATATAAGTTGTAGCAGCATTAACAACTAGAAAGATATGGGTTGACTTTAGATAACAAACACATAAGCTCGATTCATTTAATCTAAACCTCAATTCTCCTCCATTCCTAGTGATTAACTCCATAAGCAATTACGGACTTATGTTTTTAATCTAGCAGTAGATTATTTTATTAAATTAAATAGTGGGCCCTACTATCTAATCAAGCAAATAATCATGCAAATGTGCTTAGAGAATCTTGGATACTTAATTAATTTATAAGCTCAAAATCTCACAACATTCTTTTTTCCAATAACAATCAATTTACCTCATAACTGAATAAGAAATCTACTCACTATTCATATTCAAGAATATAAACTCCAAATTATATATTATAAAGATTACAAATATCATGCAAGAAACAATCAAAGAAGTAATCTTTAATAATATAAAATCAGAATTACTAATCAAGATTATAAACTAGCAAGCAGGAACACACAAACAATAAAATCAGAATTAAAAATAATAAAGAAATCAGCAAAATAATAAAAATAAAAATTTTTATTAAATCTACTCTAAAACTAAACAAGAGAGGAGGGAAAAGAGAGATCTACTTTTTATGAGAGCCAATGTGCTCTTTATATAAGCCTAAGAATATGAATTAGAGTAGGAGTCTAAGAAGAGTTTTTAATTTGACTTAAAACTCTTTTTAGAATTTCTCTCTCTTTACAATTCTTTTTCTACTCAAACTCTATTTTCCTACTTTATTACATTGTCTTAAAAATAATTAAAACTTTAAGACATAATAAAATTTTCAGACATGTCTTGTCTCAACAAAATCTTGTCTTCACAAAATCTTGTCTTAACCTTGCTTTGTTGGAATTCTTTCTAAATCACATTATTCTACCCAGAATTTCCTACTGATTTTGCCCAGGTGTTTGACTCACCAAATGAACTCTGATTTTTGAAATCTTGTGTATTCCGGAAACCTTGAGAAGTCCTCTACAACTTCCATGGAGGCCACTTCTTGAGATCAGGTCGTTAATTTGGTCAAATTCATCAATCTTTTAAATTGGACAGAAAATTTGCACTTTGCTCCTTTTAATTCCAATTTTGATATTTAATACCTAAAACATAAAATAAACATTAGTAAGCTCTTTTAGGCATAAAACATCAATATAGAGAATATATTAGCACATATAAAATTCACAAAATATCATCCTATCAGTTGAATAGAGTTACAATCAAGAACAAGTACCCTCTTCCCAGGATTGATGATCTTTTTGATCAGCTTCAGGGTGCACAAGTCTTCTCCAAGATAGACTTGAGATCGGGATATCATCAATTAAAGCGCCAGAGTGAAGATGTTCATAAGATGGCACTTAGGACACGATACAGCCATTATGAATTCCTAGTAATGCCGTTTGGTCTAACCAGTGCCCCCGCAGCATTTATGAACTTGATGAATGAAGTGTTCAAGCCATATTGTATAAGTTTGTCATTGTTTTTATCGATGACATACTAGTTTATTCAAGATTCCGGGAAGAGCATGAGTAGCATCTTCGGATAGTTCTACCGACCCTCAGAGATCGAGGATTGTATGTCAAGCTAAGTAAGTGTGATTTCTGGCTGTATCAAATCTCCTTTTTGGGTCATATAGTTTATAAAGATGGGGTTTCGGTCGATCCAACAAAGATTGAAGCTGTTGTACAATGGGAGAGACCGAAATAGTAACAGAGATAAGGAGTTTCTTGGACCTAGCCGGTTTACTATTGACGATTTGTTAAGGGTTTTTCGAGGTTAGCTACTCCTTTGATGTGATTAACGCGCAAAAAAGTGAAGTTTGAGTAGGATGATGCTTGCTAGCGTAGTTTCCAAGAGTTGAAGTGCAAGCTGACGACTGCACCTATTCTCACCATTCCTAATGGTTCTGGAGGTTTTTCCATATACACTGATGCCTCCGCACAAGGTCTGGGCTGCATGTTAATGCAGCATTGTAAGGTAATCGCGTATGTTTCTATCAATTAAAGGACCATGAGAAGAACTACCAACTCATGACTTGGAGCTAGCTGTAGTGGTATTTGCTCTAAAGATTTGGTGGCATTACTTGTATGGGAAGAAATTTCAAGATTTTACGAATCATAAAAGTTTAAAGTACTTGTTTTCCTAGAGGGAATTGAACATAAGATAGCAGAGATGGCTCGAGCTTCTGAAGGATTATGATTGTGAGATCCTGTACCTCCCAAGAAAGGCCAATGTGGTGGAAGATGGTCTGAGCAGGAAACATGTGGGAATGGTATCTTATATGATGGTATAGAGTATGAGTTACTAGAACAGTTTGCAAGCCTCAGCCTAAAGGCTATACCTTCTGAGCATTATGGGATGATAGCCAGAGCTGATGGATAGAATTCGAGTTGCTCAGAGGGAGGATGCTTAGTGTATTGAGGCTGTGAATCATATTCAATCAAGTATGCCATTAGAATGCCATTGTTAGTGATGGAATTTTGAGGTTTAAGAATTGTATGTCTTTCTGATGATAAAGAGTTGAAGTTGGTTTTGACTGAAGCACATTCCACTAAGTACACTTTGCATCAAGGGAATACTAAGATATATCATAATGATATGAACCTCACCGAAAGAATATGAGGTTCAATGAAGAACACAAAGAATACTCGAAGAAAAATAAGAACAAGTTAAAAACATAGCAAAGAAAAACAAAAATTAGAGATAAAAACCAAGATCCGTTGTGTAGAAACACAAGAACACACACAAATACAAATTCAATTACAGTATACTATATCAATCACTTGAGCCTTTCCCGTGTATCATAGCAAGAAAATTTCTTAGCAATTCTAACAAACACACACAAATACAAACTCAATACATCCTATATGCAGTTCAGATAAATGGAATAAGATAGCTTAGGCACGATCTACTAGGAAAGATACTATATAGTGGGTTGGATAATTAGATAGAGCATGACCGGTACTTTGAAGTACCTTTCGTGTTTTGGCTTCCAATACCACTATAGAGATTTTACTTGCATCAAATTTAATTTTAACTTAAACAATATAGTAACTGGTATATTTAGAGTATTGAGTCTTACCTTTAATCATATTTGAGGAAGGGGTATCATCGGACTCCCTATCCATTGCAAAAACCCGAGCTTACGTCATAGGTTTCTTTCCATTCTCTGCCTCTATCGCCCTGCACTGTGGTTGTTTAGTCTACTAGGTGGTCTTTTTCAATTCCTTCGATACATTTGATCTAGTCACTGGACAATCTTTTATCCGATGTCCCATTTGACCACATTTCAGACATGCTCTAGTTAAAAAGTGACAAGGCTGTGTACCGTGAAGTTTACCATAATATTCACACCACTGCTGTATACCCCGCTGTGGACCAATGGTACTACCCGTCAAAGGTTGGGTTTTAGCATCCATTATTTTTGTCCCTGTACCTTTTTAGATGACTGGTCATCTGAAATTTCATCATCCACTATCCACGTCATCTTTTCCTTCCCTTTACCTTTGGACTGAAAATCAATACAATTAAATTCATAGTCCTGCTTACATAACTGAGCCTTACAGATTGCTTTATCATAGGTAGCAATATTCAGCGGATAAAGCTTGGACCGAATAGACGGTTTCAAACCCTTCATGAATCGATATATTTTATGCCCCTCGCTCCGGAGGATTTTTGGATCAAATCTGCTCAGAGTGATAAATTTCGTCTCATACTGATCAACTGTCATATCACCCTGAGTCAAGTTCAGAAATTCTATCTTTAGCTTCTTCTAAGTAGTGCATGGGATATATTGCTTGTTAAATGCTTCTAAAAATCTATCACATGTAACCTCAGAATATCGAGCCTCTAGTATAGTTTGAGTGGACTACCACTAATAAGTATGTAGCCAGGCCTACTTTCTCCCTCTCTGAGCAGGTTATATATTTAAATAAATTGGTGACCACCTTAACCCATTTTTCTACTGCCAACGAATCTCTCTCCCCCTTAAACTTTGGTGGATCTAACTTCTTAAATTCTTTTATTAAACCAACACTGCAATCGGCATTTGGATCCTACTTTTCTGGAGTTGGTACTGGGGGTGGAAGTTCTAGCTAAATGGGCGTGGTCTATATAGGAGGAGCAAGAGGCGTCGAAGGGATAGTATCTCGTGGTGGTCTAGGCGCTATAGATAGAGTAGATGATGCATTAACGGTCACATTAGAAAAACTCGTCATGAACTGCGTGAATAATGCGGTTCTATTTTCTAAGCTTCACTCAATCCTCGCCAATCGGGCATCTGAACCACCCAGTGGAGATGGAGGAGGGGAATGTTCGGGAGACGGTTCTACTCGTCTCTTACCTCGTCCTCTAACAGTACCCCTTCTACGACTACTCATTTTGTTAATATCACAACAAAATTACGCGATTTAGTATAACTTTGATTATTTATACCATAAATATATATTCAGACATGTACAGTACTCGTGAATGTAAACCATTTTTAATCTTATGACACCGATAAATATCAGACTAACTTCGCTCTGATACCACTTTTGTAATGTCCGGTTTCCCATAAAAATACCACTAACTTTTTCGCTTTCTTTTTAAAAGGTTAGGCTGTTTGTCGGTATCATTTTCTTTACTCATATCATATAAACCAATATAGTAATCTCATAACTTCAAAATTTTAGTTTAAATTCAACAATAATAAAATTTCATATCCTTTAATATATTCATATATTCATAACATTTTACATATATAATTTCCCAAGTTCTAATCACTAACACACTACCAATTCTATTAATTTACATCCCCACAGTTATTTATGATTAGTGAGTATTGTACACAACGTCTGAAATATATATAAAAAATACAATATACCTTCAGTGGACGATACGCGTGCCCCGAAGGAATACTATATGCTCCAAAAATAAGCTCCTCTACTATGAGCGAAATTTACGGCAAATAATCTGGGTGGAAAAATAGGGGAGTTAGTTTACGCTCAGTAAGGAAACCTATACAAAAGAGC
Organism: Heritiera littoralis; assembly: GCA_031772115.1. Taxonomy (NCBI): domain Eukaryota; kingdom Viridiplantae; phylum Streptophyta; class Magnoliopsida; order Malvales; family Malvaceae; genus Heritiera; species Heritiera littoralis. Next base: position 2,302,263 of record JAPDPK010000037.1, on the reverse strand, counting down.
TAAACTATGCTACTATATGTAGATAAAATCATTTAATAAAATCTATCAATAAATATATTTAAAATGCAAATTATACTGTATAAGCAATTCTTTCTAAAAATCATCAATAAACGTCATTCAATGCATATTACATGTAAGCAGTAAAGTGCAATAGTACAGTAAAATTATTTCATTAAAAATCATCATTTACTGTCCTTCATTGCAAACCTTTTCTTTCTTTTCACTTCATTCAAATCGATATTTAAACAATTCAATAATCAACCAGTAGAGGTAATCACATCCAAGGTTCACATGCCGATAATCAATATTAAAAATATTGTACTCGCGTACGGGCTATGTATCCATCCCTAAGCTATTCCTATTCAATAATACAATAAACAATGGCCATTGTGCAATAAACCACAGTGCTCACTAGTCAGGTGCCTTACTATGGCTGCTACGGACTCGACTAGGGTCTCATAGCCGATACGATAAGTGCATTATCCTCAGGGAGTAACAGTCTCAAAACATTTTTATAAATCATATAGTTCAACAGTAGAAATCATTTCAAATAATAATTAACAGTAGAAATCATTTCAAATATTGATTTACAGTAAAATCATTTTCAATAGCAATTATCTTCAGTCAGTCGAAAATCATATAAAATAATAATTATCATATTTGGTGGTAACAAAATCCATTAAAACTCACTGAAAAATTCAATATTCAGATAGCTCATTTGTACATAAATAATAAATCATTCATATAAAATAGATAAATTATATTTTATGATATTTCAAATACATATTTTGTTTCTGTAAACTTGAAATAAATTTATAGTCTATGCAATATAGACATTTCATATAATTCATCTCATATAAGCCAATTTCATGTAAATCATTTCATATAAACCGATGCATGTAAATCATTTTCATGTAAATCGTTCAATGTAAATACATTTCATGTAAATCATTTTATGTAAATCAATTCATGTAATCATTTCATTAAAAATAATGTAATAAAATAAATAAAAATCCATATGGAATTTAGAATAAATTCCTATTTTTCTTTTGAAACAATTTAAGTTAGTTGGATCACTAAATTTACTTTTCTATAAATTCAAATAACATTCATTTTTAAAACCATGCAAGAATAGCTTTCCTATGCTACTTCTGTATAAGATTCCTTATCTCTACTCCCACGCAATATGAAATTTCAATAACACCTCTACGTCTCCTTATTTTCCAAATTCAATGCTGCACAACAATTTCATATTTTATTCAAAATTCTATATAAAAATTACAATAAATATTCTATAAATTCCTATTTTTCATTTTTATCCCTTTCTTTAAATTAATTATTTTATTTCCTAACAAATTCTATCACCTAGCCATATTCAAATTATAATCTTTTCCAAGTTTTCATTTTACCAATAATTCCAACTATATTTAATAATATATATTTTAACTACAATATTTATTTTATTAATTTCTATTTTCAAATTATTAATTCCAATGACTACTTTAGTTTCTTTTCTATTAATGACCAAAATATAACTTCAATTAAATTGTATTCTTTTCAAATTTCAAATCTCATCAATAATCTTATAAATTGTAATTTTTTTTCTTTAACTCTTGAATCATGAAATTCAATATAATAATCCTAAACTTAGCCAAATTTGCCAATTACTAAAAATTTATTCTTTTCTCATCTTTTATTTTATTTTCAATTAAATATCAAAATATAACCTCAATTAAATTGGATTCTTTTCCAAATTTAATTCCAACAATTAATTTATTTATTTTCTACTAATTGTTACAATATAATTACTCTTAAATTACTAATCTTTCCTAAATCTAATTTCACTGGTAATCTTATTAATCTTTAAATATTCTTTTAATCATTACTATGAAATTTCATCCAGTAATCAATCTATATTATGCTTTAGCCAAATTCATACTTTTCCCCAAATCTTATTATTCTTTTTTTTACTTAATTTACCATTATGTACAATTTATATTTACCATATATTAAATTTACATTTTCATCTCCCTTTCATCTTTCATGGCCGAGAGTCCCCTTAAATTTCATCTTCATGATTTTTTTCATTTCTTTACTCAAGCTAATTTATCTTCCATTTCATTTAGGCTTTTCATCCAACAATTTTCATTCATCAAAAGCTATCATCCTTATTTAGATTTAGCCATGGCCAAATGATATCCAATACCATAAAAATTTTCAGGTTTTGTAGCACTACCGCTACAATCATATTTCACCAAGTTCCCCACGTCATCCATTACCATTTCCAACCCAACGTGCATTAAAATCACAAAGATTCATCCTTTTCCCTCACATGGCTAAACCAATGTAAAGTTCCTATACAAAGTTTTGATTTAATTCAAAGCTGTAAATATGATTTACTAGCTTCCTACAATCATAAGCACTAAGAAATGTTGAAGGAAATTGCTTCTCCTCAACAAGCCGAACAGGACAGCTCATACCCAATCCTTAAGTCCTCTACACTCAGTTTTGTTCTAAATTACAACCATAAATTACAACCATACCCATCATTTATTCATCTAACACACACAAAATACAATTGTAGAAAACAGTCCACGTTTATTTACCTGGGCAGAATTGATTCTATCAACAGCAAAAACAGTCCACGTTGGAGTGAATTAAGCTGAGGTTTTTGGATGTTTAGGAAGCTTTTTAGGTAAGGAATAACTTTTATTAAAAAGCCTAAGGGATTAGATGAAAGAAGGAAGCGATTTAGCTAGCTGACGTGAAGAATTTCTGGACAGAAAAAGAGGATTCAACGTTGCAGCAGAATCGGGTGGAAAGGTAGAGGAACTTCGTAGAAATAAGTAGAAAATGATGTCTTGGCTTTATTCTATTGGTCCACAATTATATTTTTAATTTATTGATTCCATCCATCATTTTTAAAATGGCTAAAATATCCTCTTTACTTCCCAAAATTCACCAATATTGTAAGGACCGGGAGTGCCTGGGTTAGCCAGGGGTTTGCCACCCCGATACCTTACTCATCCGTACTGTCCTCTTTGGGCAGGCTTAGGTCCCCACCCTCAAGGTTTTCTTTCGCGTCCGCCGCTACTCGAACCCTTGACTTCCTCAAGAGTCGAGTAACGACTAACCATTAGGCCTAGGCCTAATGGTTAGTCGTTACTCGACTCTTGAGGAAGTCAAGTGTTCGAGTAGCGGCGGACGCGAAAGAAAACCTTGAGGGTGGGGACCTAAGCCTGCCCAAAGAGGACAGTACGGATGAGTAAGGTATCGGGGTGGCAAACCCCTGGCTAACCCAGGCACTCCCGGTCCTTACAATAAAAAAAGGTCTAATGGTTAGTCGTTACTCAACTCTTGAGGAAGTCAAGGGTTCGAGTAGCGGCGGACGCGAAAGAAAACCTTGAGGGTGGGGACCTAAGCCTGCCCAAAGAGGACAGTACGGATGAGTAAGGTATCGGGGTGGCAAACCCCTGGCTAACCCAGGCACTCCCAGTCCTTACAATAAAACGCGCGTTTTATTGTAAGGACCGGGAGTGCCTGGGTTAGCCAGGGGTTTGCCACCCCGATACCTTACTCATCCGTACTGTCCTCTTTGGGCAGGCTTAGGTCCCCACCCTCAAGGTTTTCTTTCGCGTCCGCCGCTACTCGAACCTGTGACTTGGTCAAGAGTCGAGTAACGACTAACCATTAGGCCTAGGCCTAATGGTTAGTCGTTACTCGACTCTTGAGGAAGTCAAGGGTTCGAGTAGCAGCGGACGCGAAAGAAAACCTTGAGGGTGGGGACCTAAGCCTGCCCAAAGAGGACAGTACGGATGAGTAAGGTATCGGGGTGGCAAACCCCTGGCTAACCCAGGCACTCCCGGTCCTTACAAATATGCCACTAAATAATGTATTTTCTGTCGGGGAAAATTTTCACGATAAAATTTTTTTATTTATTTAATTTATTTACTGATTTAATTATTTACTATAGCTAATATTTCATTATTAAATTATATTATTATTTTCTAATTCAAATTTTACTAACAATCTTTATTCATTATTAATATTAATTCAACATTTGCTAATATCACAACTACTTCCAATTTTATTAATTTTCAAAATTAATTTACTTTATTTCCTCTTAAATAACATAATATAATTACAATTAAATCATTTTCTTTTCCTCCACCTAATTTCTTCAATAATCCTTTTAAACTTAGTTTATATTTCATTAACCTTTAAATTATGAATTTAATATAAAACCCTTACCAATTTTCCTTTTATCTATATGTATAGTATTACTCAAACTCATTCTTTTCTAGTTTTAATTTCATTAATAATCTTTGCTCACTTGGTATATTTATTATATACCTTCTATAATTATAAAAATTACTTCAATCACATACATATTATCCTTAACTATTACCTTACAAAATTTTTCATGAGAAGCTCATGTATTTAGGTCTTGGTCAATTTCACATTTATTTTATTTATTGTATTATTATTATTATTATTATTATTATTATTATTATTATTTTATTATTATTATTATTTTTTAACCATAACACATAGGGAAATTAATTTCCATAACCCTACTCAATATTTTGATTCAGCACTTTTAATAAATAGAGGAAGAATGGAGAAATTTGGGATCTCACATTAAGACATCTCAGAGTCGACAAAAGTGTTACACAGATACTCGACGTAGATCACTTGAATTTTCTGTTGGAGACTTAGTATTTTTGAAAGTTTCTCCATCCAAATGAATCATGAGGTTTGGCAAGAAGGGTAAACTTAGTCCTCGCTATATCGGGCCATTCGAAATCTTAGACCATGTGAGAGATGTTGCACATCGACTAGCACTACCATCGGAGTTATTGGGAGTACATAATGTCTTCTAGGTGTCCATGCTTTGAAAGTATCATCCGGATCCATCTCATGTCATAGAATATGAACCTTTGCAGACTTGAGAGGACATGAGCTATGTGGAGAAACCGGTTTGAATTTTGAACAGAAAAGAGAAAGTGTTGTGGTCTGAGATAATTCTATTAGTCAGGGTTCTCTGGCAATATCATACTATGGAAGAAGCCACATGGGAGCTAGAGAGCTTGATGAAGGAGAAATATCTTGAACTATTTGAGCGATAACCAAATTTAAATTTGGAGGACCAAATTCCTAGAGGTGAGGAGAATATGAAATCCACAATTTCCTTTAATCTTTCTATATCTGTATAGTATTTCAAGCTAGAATGATTGGATATATTGTGATGGCAAGTTGCATTGTGTATTATAGGTAAAGGAGGAAGCGTATCAATGGGCCCCACAAGATAATCTCTAATCCAGATGGATCTCGAAGTGGCAAAATGTGAATCTTGGGCTCAAAATACCTAAGTGGTAAGAAGACAACTTCTTGAAATTCCTTTGTTTAAGTATACTTAAGTTTATATGAAACAAATTTAGAATGTCGATTTTGTCTATACGATGGAAGAACATTTCTAAATAACGGTCAATGTAGTCAGTTCATACGATTTTGTCCATACGATTTTGTCCTTACATAATAAAATCGTATGGACTCTTATTCCTTACATAATTTCAACGATTTTGTCCATAAGATTTTGTCCCCACTTGACTTTTAACCAGTAGACTGGCATAGATGAATTATCGGGTAAAGATGTCTTAAGCTATTCCAAGCCATGGATTGAATCCATTGGAACTAGGGATGTAAATGGGTCGGGTACCCGCTAGATTTGGGATACCCGAACCCGAACCCGATTAACTTTAATAATACCCTAACCCGATTAACTACCCGATTATTTTTATTTATGCTACCCGAACTCTAACCCTATAAAATATAAATACCCGTTTAACTACCCGAACCCGTTTAACTACCCTTTTATTAAGTCAAAGTTTGATTTTTAAATTTAAAATTAAAATTAATTTTAGAATAACTTAATTAAAACATTATATTAATAAATTTAATTTAACTCATAAAAATAAATTAAAGTTAAAAATCATAATTATAATATATAATGATTTAATTTAATTAAATAAAACATTAATAATAAATAATTTATATATATAAAATATCAGTATTGTATTAATTAATTATTATTTATATATTCGGGTTCGGGTAGAGGGTACCCTAAGGTAACTACCCGAACCCTACCCTAACCTGTGACGGGTAGTAATTTCACTACCCGAACCCTACCCGAACCTGATTATACACTACCCTAATCCTACTTAAATGGGTCAGGTAGCACCGGGTACCCGTTTATAGGGTACCCATTGCCATCCCTAATTGGAACTGTCGAAAATTAAATGATCGTATTGTTAGGGGCATTTTAGTTAGTTCACCCATATTGCTGCCCCACTTATATCTTTAAGGTCAAAGATTTGACTTCTATATTATTAGAAGATTTGACTTCTATATTAAAATCTTAATATATTAAACTAATACTTGGGACATGGAAGGAATAAGAGCAATTTTTAAATGGTCAAAGGGTTAATGGTCAAAGGATGATATCTTAAAGGATACATACAAATTAAATGAGATTTAATTGTCACTATCTCCATCAAAAAGGGCTGGCCACCATTGAAGCTTATACTCTAATTTTCTCTTACGTCTTCTTCATACTCACCTTGTAGAACACGCCTCTTCCTTCATCAAATCACCAAGCTTGCTTAACAAAAGTTGTTCCTCATCCCTAGCTCTGGCTATACCTATAATTTGGAGGGCTGAATCAAAGGTTTTGGGGAGTATTTTGTTGCTGTTATCTTGGCTACTAACAAAGGTAAGAGAAGAAGTTTCTTTCAATTCTATTCAAGGTTTGGAGTTATGTTAAGTTGGTATAACATGTTTGTGACTTTGAAATGAAATAAGATCAATTGTGGAGATTTCTTAAGGGTTTGATCAAGAGAGGTTTTGTAGTATTTGAAGGTTGTAGGATAAAGTTTAGGTGTTAAAAGAAGCATTAAAGAGGTTTGATCTAAGTGGAAGTTTGATTTGTTAATGGTTACTATGGTTTTTGCAACTTTGAAGAAATGAAGGGAAATTTGTTGGTGCAACAAGCTACTGTGTTTTTGTGGTATTTGAGGTATGTAAAGGACGTAGGGTGACTATATTTGCATGTGGTTGAATGTTTGAGTATCAAATGAAACTACTTTATAAGTGCAGGGGGTTTGAATCTCGGTTTAACTCCTAGTTTTGATTTTGACTAGGGGCAACCGATTGCCCTAAATGGCAGCTGACTGCCTAGAAACAGTAGTGATGTACTTATTTTCGAAACCGACTTAAAGCTGTTGACTACCGTATATAGCAGTTGACTGCCATTTTTCCATAAACATTCTGTTTGGGAACCAGTTGACTACAATTTTTCGGAAAGCATTCTATTTGAGCACAATCGACTGCCCTACTGGCATTCGAATTTTCAAATATTCTAAATTTTAAAAAGAAAATAAATTCATTAAATTGATAAATGTCATAGCAGTTAACTGCCCTAAAAGAGCTGTCAACTGACCCCTTTGGAAACATTGATTTAAAGCCTATTTTGTATAAGTGTATTTCGATTACCATTAAGGTATATAAGAATATTTATGAATATCAATGGTTTTCAAAATGCAATAATTTGATAACAAATGTTTTGAGATTGTTGACTTCTCTGGTGATCGTGCATATTTATGTGCTTATATGAATTATTTGTATTTGGTTGTGGGACCATAGTCAAGTCCTCAGTACCACAGTTGTCACCTGATTAGTGTTCATTGTGGATTATTGACGATGGTCATTTGTCTCTTATATGTGTTTGGCTTAGGGGGAGAGCACTGGCCCATACTTTGGGTACGCCACTTTACATGTGCTTCCCTTATGGGATATATTTGGTGCATGACTCTATTGAAAGTTAACCGTCTCTTCAATTTATTGGAAGTTTATTTGCATATTTGATTTCAAATGAATTGAGGTATAAGCATGTATTTGATTTACTTGAATATATGCAAGTGATTTATAAGATTTGATTATATGTTTACACTGTATTTGATGAACTCATTTTATTTGGTACCTGTTTTATATTGATCCCAACTTATATTTGTGAATATACGATAAATCCCTATAGCCGAAAGTAGGATCCAAGACATGTGAGGTGCTTTAAAGCATCCTTCCATACTCACCCAGCAATCCTTATTGGCTATAGAAATTCCTTCCTTTGAACTATTTGTGCTATTAAGGATCCTACATGACATGATAAAGCCATGTAGGAACCTGCATATAGTGGCATAGTACGCACTTTTATATATATTCCTTACTGAGCATAAACTCACTCTCTTCTTTTTCCACCTAGATTATTTGCAGTGATTTTGGATAGTACATTCCTTTGAGGCATGCTTCCAATTCCTTGAAGGTATATTAATTTTGTTATGTATTTCAGACTATCATACAGTACTGTGATGTATATTAGTCCATGTTAGGGATGTAAACTATTAAAGAAATTAGTATATATGTAAATGGAAGTTTAAACTCATTGGTGTATCGACTCATGTATATGTATCAGAAATACTTTTTAGTTGAAATTGATATTGTGATGTTAAGCGATGAAATATAAAGTATAAGAAGAGATAAGGATGACCCGACAAACAACCAACCAATCTTAACAAAAAAGAAAAAGTTAGTTGGCATTTGAATTAAATGGGACGTTACAGTTTCACTACTCCACTTAACTCTAGATAACCGAGTGTTAGGGCTACCTGATGGAGATGGAGGAGGGGAGTGCTCAAGAGACACTTCTTTCTATCTTCGCCTAGTATTCCTTTTTAAGTGACTCATTTTGCCAACACCAAAACAAAAATCAACGATTTGAGTATAACTTTGAACAGTTATACCACGTATGATATTCAAACAAGTATAGTAATCGAAGATGTAAACTATTTCTATCTTAATGACACCGACAAATATCAGACTAACCCTACTCTGATACCAAACCTGTAATGTATAGATTGAACTAAATACGAATTAACTTTGTCCTTTTCTTACAGTTGGTTAGGCTGCTTGTCAGGTCATTATTCTTTCTTACTTATTCTATTCCCATTTCCACATGCAGCTATATCATCATAACAAATCAATATACATTCAAAACATTATATATTAACCTTTATAATAGTTCATCATCTCGAAACAAATGTTTATACATGACCAAGTTCAACTTTTAATTTAGTGTCCATAACATCATTCCCAATGTTTACATCCCCAATACATGTGCTGGTACTGTATAGAAGTCTGAGATATATAATATAAGTACAATATACCTCCAAGGAACCGTAAGCACACCCCGAAGGAATACTATAATCCCAAAAGTATAAGGTCCTCTAAAAGCGAGCAGAAATCACTACAAATAATATGGGAGGAAAAATAGGGGATGCGTTTACGCTCAGTAAGAAGACATATATAAAAGTGTGGTACTATGCACCTATCATGCATGACTCCTGCTTGGCTTTACAATAATATGCAAAAGTCAATATCGATACAAACAATCAAGATAGAGAATTGCTATAGCCGATTAGGTTAACCAGGTTGAATATGGCTCCTAAGTTCGACTATAGAGAAGCGACATGATAGTATAAAAATGTTGATACATGGTAGTTGACTTCAAACAATCTTTCAATTATGAATGCAACATAGTTATAAAGAATGCAAATATATTAAATACGATTCAAAATATATAATCAAACATTTCTTGTTAATTTTGAAACATTCAAATCGATCAAACACTTCTTTTAAACACAAGGTATTCAAATTTGTTATATGTCAAACTGTGGGCATTCAATGGTGTGAGAGCCCAAAATTCTATATTTTCCCTATATCTATTGAAGGTGCTGACGTGGAATATTAAGTGAAGTTATGAAAATAAGTTCTAATATGTTATAGAGTTATCGGGAAAACAGTCAAGTGGGCCTCACAAAGTAATCTGTAACTCTTGGAAGTGGAAAAATGTGAAAATTGGGCTCGATATACCAAAAGGTCAAGAAGGCCATGTTTTTGAATTTCCTAAGATAAGCATACCTTAGTTCAAGCCCAACAAATTTAAAAATGATGATCGTGTCCATACCCCGAAAGAAATTTTTTGAATAACAGTCAAACCAAATTGACTTTGAACCTACAAATTGTTATAAGAGAAGCCTCGCGTAAAGAAGTTTCATGTGGATCCAGCATGCAAACTGAATTACGCGAAAATGTTAAAAACAACACGAACGAAATGAAAAATCATTCGTTTTAGGGTAGTTTAGTAATTTCACTACCCATAGAAATCAAACCCTCTTAGAAGTCAACCTTTGACCTTACTTGACTTAAATATAGAGAAAATAATAAAAATAAAATGTAAAATCAGAAAATGAAAATAATAAAATATAAGTGGGATAGATTGGTCATTTTCAAGGGCTGGTCAAAATGGGTCAACTTTTGACTAAGTTGACTCAGAAAATGTGAGAACTTGTTATTTTGTATTGTACATGTACATTTATTCGTTAGTTATCAATAAAGAGAATTATTGATAAGACTTTTTCAAAATTTAATATAAAAGAGAGGTGGTCCTCACATGAAAATTTTTAAGTTAAAAGGAATGGTAGTGGGAAAATATTACACCAAGGATGGAGTAAAAATCATAATGGAAAATTAGAGATTTAATACGAAATTAATTTGCCTAAAATTAAATGTTGGTTAAATTGATCAAAAAGAGATCAAATAATTAACCAAATACATTAAAATAAATATTATAGCTTACAAAATTCTGATGTGGGAATCAGAATTTTACATGGTGGAACAAAAAGGAAAATTGAGTAAATAAATAGGCTAAATAAATTTTATATAAAAAATGTTATTAATTAAATTAAATGTTGGCCAATGGAAAAAGGCCAACACATGCCAGTTTCTCTTCTTAATTTCCAGCCCATCGTCATCTTCATTCTCAACCATCATCACCGAAAATTGTTACTCTATTTTGGTGTATCGTGTAGCCTTCCCTTCAAAGTAGAACATTTATTTTCTTCAGCAAAACCCTTAAAGTTCTTGAGGAAAATAAACCCTTACATCAGAAGCTTACAAAACCCTCAAAGAAGTCAACTAATAAACTTCAAACGGAAGCAGAACCACGTGGAAAAATTGCCTCTGTACAGTTAAAGATCCAACAGCAGTTTTGAGCTTTTTATTCTTTAATTTTTAGCCGTAGAGATCAAGATTATCATATTTATAGCATTTGTTGTGAAATAAATATAAGTATATGAGAAACCCTAGGTTCGGTGATGAGGGTTTATAGGAGAAATGATGGTGTTTATGATGATGGTGATTTACGTAAAGATGAAGGCTGAACTTAGGAACCGAAAACAGCCATAAAAAAATTAAAAGAAATGAAAACATGAGTTTTGGTTGTAGGCAAGGGTTCACGTGAAACTAAGAGAGATGATAGCTATGTGGAAAATGGATGCAAAGTTTTAATAAGGATGATGGCTGATGGTAGAAAATCTGGGTTGTTTGTACAGCCAAAAATAGAGAAAGAACGTATGGCGGATCAGCACAGCCGAGAATGTGAAGAAATTTGGTAAATGGGGTGGCTGAATTTTAGATGACTTTTATGAGTATTAATGCTGAAATTTGGTAACCAAAAAGTGTACTTGATATAGCTAAAATATAGAGACAACAGGTAAAACTAATGTGCTGAAACAGAAAATGGAAAATGAATGAAATATTCATTACCATAAGGAAATCATAAGAATTTCTAAATATTTGATATAATAAGAATTCAAGTAAGAATTCAAACAAGTAAAGAAATTTTATGCATTTTAATATAGAATATTGATTCTATTAAGCTGTTAATTGCAGTTTTATAATTCAGTGAGATAAGAAGCATAGTGGTGCAATTTAGAGTATATCTCCACAGTGCTACTGAGTCGAAAGTTTGGCATTTGTGTGGAGCACGAAAGAACGTATACACTATTCATAATATGTATTTAAATACATATTTTGTATCAAAATATATATTTATATATATACTTTTTACACTTTTAACACAAAATAATTTTTATATTTATCCAAGGTATATTTATATAATATCATTATATAAATATATCAAAATATTTTTATTTCTTATTAAGTTTTGGATTTCTAAATATCCAAAATTATTTTCTCCATTTTCTTATTTAATTTAGATTTCCATTTATCCAAATTAAATTTCCTCCTTCATTTCTTATTTAATTTGGATTTCAATTTGTCCAATTTAAATTTTCTGGATACCTTATATTTATTTAGAAAATTCTCAATCTTCACAAAATCTCGTTAAAATTCTACTACCTTTAATTTTACTATGGCCAATTATTTTATTCTTACATTATATCTACTATTTTTTAATTTAATTCCCCAATTTATCTTTATTCTGTTTATATAACATTCCTACCATCATTTAATATCAAAATTATCTAAATATCATCACTAAAAGTCTTAGCCAAATGTGTATATATATTTTTCCAACCTTAAATCTTTTTCCAAATCTTGTTTTACATCTAATCATAATTTATCATTATACAAATTTTTACATTTACCATTTATTAAAATTACATTAACATTTTATTTTTTTTCCTTTCTTTTCTTTTCATTTCATTTTTCTGTCTTCTTTTCTTCTCTGTTTTCCTTTAAGTTCGGCAGCCTCCAATTTCTCCTCCCAACCAGCCATGGTCGAATGGCCTTCTTAATATCAACTCATAAATTTACCAATTTACAATTTCATTCATTTCATCATTCACAAACTATAGCACATATATCAAACATCAAAATAACAGCATCATCGTTCAACTCCCATCATGGCTGGCTGATTTCCATCCTCACTCCATTTTTTTTACTAACTTTTATTTCATCTAATATTCCAAACAGATTTCATGTATCATTTTCTACTAACCCCTACCAAACATACATCAAAACCCACAAAATTTCTTCATTTCCATTCATGGCCGAATCCTACAAGTTTCACTATACTTCATTTTTTTTTCAATCCAAGGTATCAATCATGTTCCCATGCATAAATAAATCAAGAACCTTAACTAGAATTAAAAGGATCTTCACCATAGGTTACCTATTTCCAGTCAAACAAACAGCCCCAAATCCATGCTGTTTGCCTTCATGTTAGCCACTCCAATATTGGATTTAAAGTGTTCTTAAAATAAGGCACAAGTCTAGTGAAGTTGGTTGGATAAATTGATGAGAAAAATAGAGTTTTTTGCAAGGCCAACGTGAAGATCCTTGGAGAATTTTCTGGACAAAACGTGGAGCAGTATACAAGGGAGGAGAAAGTCGGTTTATGTTGGCTGAGAATGGCTGAGTTTGTTTTATTTTATCTTCTTTTATTATTGTTCCATCCAATAAGAATTTTCCATGTGGTCCACTAAGTCCAATTTCCCCCCATTTCTCTCCTTTTTCTTTTCTTTCGCTGTTTCTTTTAATAGTAGTTAGTCCACGTGCAGCAAGCTCCAACGATTTTTTTTATTTAATATACATATATATATATTATAAATCTATTTTATATTTACAATTATATATATGACATATACTATTTACATATATTTATATAAATGTAATTTATACTTTCTATACATATATTTAAAACACACAAATATGTATAATTTGTATTATAAATATATATATATATATATTCCTTAAACCATATATTTTCCTATTTTATTATTTATTAATATATATACTTTAATTTAAAAACAACATTTATTATTTATATATATTCTTATATTTGTACATATATATAATTACACATATATATACATATTTTTATTTCTTTAAATTTTAATTTTTTTTCTTAATACCAAATTAAATTTCTAATTATTAAATTTCTAATTTATCAATTGATCAAGTATTATAATCTACAAATATTCCAATCCCTTAATAAATAAATTTATTTATTTCAACCAGTCTATTAAGATCAAAAATTTAAATTTTACAGATACCTAACTCCAACAATAGGAGAATTCACGGTCATCACAGGTTGTAGAGGAAAAACGTGGGAATTTCGGTGAGTTCAATATATGTTGAGCAGAAAACGGTAGTAGAAGATGAATTAAATTCAGCCATGGTGATAATTTTGTTAATTCAGGATTCTGATGTGGTAAGGGCCAATCGGCCATAAGGTTGGTTGAGTTGATGATGGGATTCTGTTAAAGGCCATTCGGCAAAGAAGTTAGCTAACTGTTGGTGATGATGTTTTGATGAAGTAGAGGTATTTGGTGAAAATCCTAAGTGATTAAAATAGGTATATAAGATTAGAGTTAATTGAAGAATGGAAAACACCAAAATAAAATTTTGTGGGGCTATCGGCCATGCAAGGAAACATGGGAACTGTCGGCAGTGAAGATAGAACCAGAAAACAAAAAGAAAACAGAAAAGAAGGTAAAAGAAAAGAATGAATGAAGAAACAAGAAGATTGTCACATCCGGAATTAAAAAATTCCAAACTAAAATTTTCGAAATTAAAAAATTCCAAACTAAATGTCATGACCCGAAGGCCGCGACTATCCTTTAATACTTATACTTTTCTTAGTCTACAAATTTATGGACTAAATTTTTCTTTTTCCTTTTTTAGGTTTGTATTCGGTGCCAGTGTAGTTACTATACTATCTGGGTGACCTATAGTCATTCCATTTAAATATTAAACAAACACAGAAACGATTCTTAGTTACATCCCGACTTGTTAAACAGAATATGTACTGTGCATCAATTTAAGTCTTACATGTAACCAAGTATTTTATAAGAAACATATACCTCAGAATACTAGTACCAAGTCCATATACAGTCTCCGATGCCCACTGAGCAGCTCACATGGCAGATGTTAACTTCAATAATCTGAAAGAGATGAAATTTAGTGGGGTGAGCAAAACCACGGCTAAGTAAGATACTAATATAAATACATGAGTAGGATTACACTGTCTTAAACTACAATGCTTAAAACTTGTAAGGATGCAATTACAGTTAATCCTTTCTCATCGATACATCTCATTATCACTTCTCATTTTCACTTTTCATTTCATAATCATACTTTGGTATGCTATCATCTTATATCAATTCTCATATTTACTTTTCATTTCATAATCATATTTCTGTATTCTATCATCTCTTATCGATTCTCATATTATCTCTTATCAATTCTCATATCATCTCTTATCCATTCTCATATTGTGGATCATGATCACGGTGGTACGAAGTCATCATTCTCTTCGTGTAATTCTATATTCATGTTTCATATCATATCATGACATCATATAGATGAAATATCGTTACCACCGAGTCATGGTACTCCTCATATATTCTTCATGTTTAATTGAGATATCCTATCGAGTCACTTTACATTTAACAATCATATTCCCGTCTTATATCAATTCATATCACTTATCATATGGGAATTTATGATCACGATAGAGTAAGATCAGAATTCTTTTCATATCAATCTTATGTTCATATATCATATCATATCATGTCATCATATAGATGAAACATCATTAACGTCGAGTCATGACATTTCTCATGGAATTCTCATATACTAAGCATATTATCATATCAGGGTTTAATATGCAATTCATGTAATTTTTCTATATAAACCGCTATCATTTCAAATCATATCATATATACTTTAGGACATGCTCAACATATGAATTTTCAATTCATTTCAAGTTTGCCTTTAAGGCATAATAGAAATATATTCAATTTCAATTCATGTATTCGTTTCAGAGCATGTCTAAAACATGTGCAGTTTTAAAACATTTTTCATATACTATATAAATCATATCGGTTTAGAGTTCATATCAAATCAATCTATACTCTAAACCGCATGTCGTTTCAAATTCGACACAAAATCGTATATAAATCATGTAAGTGTCGAAATCATTTATCATATACTTTTAAAACATTTACTGTAAATCATATCAGGTCTAGAGTTCATATCAAATCAAACTATACTCTAGACCGCATATTATGCCATGTTCGACACAAAATCACATATAAATCATTTAAGTGTCGAATTCATATCTCATGGACTTTTAAAACATGTTTAAAACATGTACTGTTTCAAAACATATTTCATTTCAAATCTGTTTCATGTACAGTATAAATCATGTCAAGTCTAGAGTTCATATCAATAAATCATACTCTAGATTTCATATCATATCGGTTAGAGACTAGGCTAAATCCCTATCATCTCTCTATCAATAAAGACTTAAATCACTGTAGCTAGCAGTGAAAATCATGTTATCGTCCCCTGGAAACCAACTAGGGCGCTATCTATGGCCATAGACCTCATCTCTCTCAGCCCCACTGATCAGGCGTGACTGAGACCTGTCCACGACTATTGTCGGACAAGCATCTCTCTGCCTAATGAGCAAAGCTCCAATTAGGCGGTTTCCACTATGCTTTATTGAATTTAATTCTTTTAGGGTGCCTACAATCTCATAAAACATTTAAATCTATAGCTTTCTTTTCAATATCATGTAAAGCATATGATAAAATTCTGTATGAGACTTCATTTATCAATATATATATATTTACCATATACTTTCATTTCAAAACAAATCAATACTTTTCAGTATTCATATAAACATTATTAAAATGTTCCAAGTTGCAAGAAAGCATGCTTAAATGCGAAGCTGTAAAACATTTCAGTATGCAACTTCGGTAATATTTTCATCAAATACAGAGAAGCGATTCATTCAATTTTATCGCCATCAACTATTCGATTTCAAGACTTTCTTTCTGTCAAATCAGTAAATCACTATTTAATTCATTCTCTATTCATTTAATTTAGTATTCAACTTGCTCAGTACTCAATTCATTCGGAAATCGAATCACTTGGTATTCAGACCATTCGGTATTCAATATCCTTTCTCAATCTCATCGACTATCATAATAATCATTTATACATCTCATCATCAATATTAGGATCGCTTCATTTGTATGAATCCTCTAAGTTTCTATAAGCATTTAAACATCAGTTTCTAAATAGTCATCAAGTGATGGAGATCCACTTGCTCGTGATGTTCATGATGCTAAGGATCCATTGGTCATCCAAGGAGGTCCAATTACCCGAGCTCGAGCTAAGAAAACGCAACAAGCCCTGGCCTCATTCATGCAACAAGCTCTGGCATCATTGAAGTGTCAAGGAAGCTTCCATGAAGAGTCCCAAGACATCTATACTTGCTTGGAAGCCCAAACGACATGAGCATGGTTTACTATCTTATTTTAGCTTAACAATAAGATGGGCTAAGTGTTTGGATAGCCCACGTTTGAGTCTTGTTGTGTCTTGGACTATTTATTTTATGTAACTAGGTTTAGGCATGAATTTGGGTTTAGTTTTATTTTCTATTGGTGTTAATTCCAGCCCACTTGTTTATGGGCTTAAGTGCTAGGTATTATTATAAATACCTTGTAAACGCTATTGATGAGATCAGATCAGTTAATTGAATTTTCAGAAATTGAGTGTGCCTTTCTCTTGGGTTCCCTCTCAACTAGGCTTATCAAGGTCTTCTTCCTTGTGGCGCCTCCTTCTTCACCATCCACCATTGCCATACCTTAGGTTCTCGAATTCTTATTCGTAGGGTCAAGGTCCAATACCTTTGGGTTCGAGTCTCTTTAGGCTTCGGGTCTAGGTTTTCAGAAGTTGTCATTCATCAACTTTGCTTCTGTCTTCTTGCGTGTCAGCTCCTTCAAATTCCAAGCTACGTTTTGTCTTGTCCGTACGCATCATCAAGTTACCGAAATTATGCAAATAATAATATCATCATTCAATATCTGTTCCAGAATCGACATCGAGGATAACAGAATCACAAAATCGATAGTCACATATCAAATCCATCTATGATTTGATCTATTGATACATGTTCATCATTTCCGATTTGAGGTTCAATTTCATTTACTATCACAAAATCGTATCTAAATCCTCAAATCAATTTTCATGTGGCCTTTATGATTTTATCTGAACTTATGCAATTGTCGATCTTATTATTCAAGATCTATTCTAAGGTTATAAGCACAATCATCTTTTCACATATTTATCACTCATTTCTTTGAATCCATATTTGATCGGATTGTGTCGTAATTCAATCTCCATTTCGATCTCTCGAGTTTGTCCATATTATCACATTCGGAATTATTTCAAAATCATGAAACCGGACTCGATAAATTCTGTAAATCATTACTCCATTAATAACTTCACAATCTAATCATTCGACCATCGAAATTTCAACTGTGATCTTCTCTTCCAAGCTATATCATATAATTATCATCACTTTTATCCGTGATCCGTCTAATTAATAATTCCACCTCAATCTCAACTTGATACCATTTGTGATATTAAAATTACTTGATTTATCGATTCTATAAGGTTTAAACCATGTAATTCACCACATTATCGTTTTCAACGATCTATCTTCTCATCGATTTCAATATCAAACATTTTCGATAATACCATAAAATCCTTTCAATATTTATTTTCAATAATTATCTCCAAGATTCCATTTATGTGAGAGACTTAATCTTTTTCCTTAAATATTTTTGTGGAAATTCCGGCAGCATAACGGCTTAATTTCCTCTAAACCTCCTGCAAGGAAATACAATTTATAATTACAGCCGTTGATTCTCACCAATTTTTACCTCTTACTAAGACCCCCACCATCAATTGTGGGTCCTCTTAGTATTTTTAACATCAATTAAATCAATTCATCATATATAAAAAAATCATAATTTCATTAAAAATCATTTCATCAGAGCATTATATAAGATCATAAATCCCACATACAATATAATGCTACTAATGCTTTATAAAAGTATCTTACCTATTCGCCAAGCTTAGCGTACTTTTCGATTTTCGAGCCTTGCCGAACTCCACCATTCATCTCATTTCCATTTGCGACAATTTTAATATCAATGCACTTACATCAATATAACAACAAAATTATTCAATAAATATTATCAATTTATTTTTCCTCAATTTTTCTTACCTTTTCTTTCTTTTTCTTCTTCCTTTTCCTTTTCCTTTTCCTTTTCCTTTTTCTTTTCTTTTTTTTCTTCTTTTTCCTTTCTTTCTTTTTCTTTTCTTTTCTTTTTTTTTTTTCTGAACCGGGTCGGGTTGGGTCGGAGCTTGGCTTGGCCAGTTCAACTTTGGCTGACTGTTTCGGTCACCGGCAACCACCCATTCCGGCGGTTCAGCCACCCAACAGCTTGCCGAAGTTGCCACGAACCCGGATCTGGTCTCGGTTTGGCCCCATCACCGGCGACAGCGCCGGATCTGGGTCCGTAGTTTCGGCCCTTTTCCTTCCTCTCTTCTCTTTCCTCCGCCGTTTCGTTCACCGCCGATGGCCTCCTTGTCCTTCGTGGGTCTTCACCGGTGGCGTTGGTGTCGATGGCGGTGCCCGGATTGGCCGGCACCGCCGTTCCACTTCTTTTCCTTTTTGGGTTTTTCCTTTCCACATTCGGTTTTCTCTTTCCTTTTTCCCTTTTCTCCGCCGTCGCCAGCTTCTCCTCTTCCCTCTCGTCTCGCCAGCGGCTCCCCTCTTCTTCCTCCTCCTCTCTTGGCCGGCAGGGGGCTGGCCATTCACTTGCCTTTGTTTCTTTTATTTCTCCTCTGTTTTGAAACAGAGGAGAAAGGCTGGGAATCGGGTTATCCCGATTCCCGCCTGTTTCTTTTTTTTTTAATTATATATTTATTATTATATATAATAATAATAACTATAATATATATATAATTATTATACACCATAATTATATATATACACTATTCATAATATGTATTTAAATACATATTTTGTATCAAAATATATTTATATATATACTTTTTACACTTTTAACACAAAATAATATTTATATTTATCCAAGGTATATTTATATAATATCATTATATAAATATATCAAAATATTTTTATTTCTTATTAAGTTTTGGATTTCTAAATATCCAAAATTATTTTCTCCATTTTCTTATTTAATTTGGATTTCCATTTATCCAAATTAAATATCCTCCTTCATGTCTTATTTCCAATTTAATTTTTTTTCTTTTCATTTCTTATTTAATTTGGATTTCAATTTGTCCAAATTAAATTTTTCGAATATCTTATATTTATCTAGAAAAGTCTCGGTCTTCACACTAAAATTTTCCTTTTCACTTCTTTCTTATTCAACTATTCGGTATCAGTTGATTCGCGTTCGATGTTGATGTAAGTTCCCTTTTACCATTTCCATTACAATTAACCTTTATACCATTAAATTTATTAAACTATAAATACAAATTAAGAAATTAGAATAAAATCTATTAAATAATATTTATAAATCTAGAAGTAATTTTTACATCTCACTATTTCAAGTACTTTTTAATTTTCACAATTTCAATATTTACATCCCATCACAAATACATCTGCTGTGCATATACAAGTTCGAATATAAATATAAACTTTCCATGTACCTGGTCACTGGGTACTTTAAACTTCTAGTGATTTTTTGCGGTGGATTTCTCATAAACTGATGAGCAATCTGGGATAGTGAGAAGGGGGTTAGCTTTGGGAAAAGTCCAGTAAGAAACATATATAAAAAGTGCATACTAATGCATTTAAATAAAAATCATTTATTTTAGTAAATAAGGAAAAGTATATGGAATATAAATATAAATATTAAAATGCATAAAAATATTTATTTTCCTAAGGGCTCACTAAGGGACAGTATAGGAAAGATACTATAGTCGGCTAGGAAACCAAGTGGAGTATGGGAGGTACTTTGAAGTACCTATCGTGTTCTGGTCCCTAAAAGCGACTATAGAGAGTAAGCGATTGATGGTAAAATCATTTATCAATATAAACCATTTGAGAATTTATGCAATGCAATTTCAAATCATTAATCAATATAAAAACAATTTTATTTAAATAATGCTATAAAAATCATCTCATGAAGTACTTCAATAAAACATTATGGTAAACAGTTCAGTATTGGTAAACAGTTCAGTATTGGTAAACAGTTCAGTATCGGTAAACAGTTTAGTATCGGTAATCGATTCAATATTAGTATACCATTAAATATCAGCAAGCAATTCAATATCAGTAAATGATTCAATTCAGTAAAATAATATAGTACAATGGAGACAGTCACATCCAATAGAATCATACACGATCAATAACAGTATCCCCGAAGGGACGATCAATAACAGTATCCCCGTAAGGACGATCAATAACAGTAACGAATGGCCATCGTCAAAACAGTGCACACAGTTCGCACTATTCAAGTGCTTACTGTGTAACAGCCATATACAATAAACCTGCAGACTAATTAGGTCTCGCAGTCATATAATAGTATGCATGATCACTAAGGTACAACTGTCTCAAAACATTTTCACAAATCATTTCATTTACCAGTAGAAATCATTTTCAAATAGCAGTTATCTTCAATCAATCGAAAATCATGTAAATCAATAATATAATTTCATGTTATGTAATGTAGACATTTCATATAAATAATCTAATGTAAATCATTTCATGTAATTCGTTTCATGTAAATCAATGAATGTAAATCATTTCATGTAAATCAATGAATGTAAATCATGTCATGTAAATTAATACATATAAATCGTTTCATATAATTAGTTTCATGTAATTCAATTCATGCAAATCATATCATATAACTCACTTCATGTAAATCATTTAATATAATTCAATGCATGTAAATCATTTTATTTAAATTAATTCAGATAAAACATTTCAAGTAATGCAATATTTAGACTTGTAGGAATTAAAGATAAATTCTAGTCCTTGTATTAGGGAAAACTGAGTGAGAACGATTAAAACGAGATTTCAAAGAATTTTCAATTGGAAGTAAAACATGTCCTATGCAACTCCTATACATGTTTCTTACATCTATTCCGTGCAATATAAGAATCTGATAATGTCACTTACGTCTCCTTATCTCCCGAAGTTAACACTGCACAATAATACTAAGTTATATTTAAAATTCTATATTATTATTCTAATAAATATTCTATACTTTGTTATTTTCCATTTATCATTCTCAAAATAAATTTATTTTATTTTATATTAAATACCAAAATTAAATTTTCAACTAAATCCCATTCTTTCTTTAATTTCCATGTTACCAATAATTTCAATTTCTATTTAAAATCCTATATATATAACTATAATGAATATTTTTATAAATTCCCATTTCCCATTTTGTAAATCTCAATAATTTATTTATTTAATTTCCTATTACATGTCTTAATATAACTATACTTAAATTGAGGTCTTTTCTTAATTATAATTCCACTAATAATTCCATGTTTCAATTCTAACAATTATTTTATTAATTTTTTTATTTTTTTAATTTATTACTTTTTATGGTAAAGTTATTTTATTCCTTATTAAATACCAAATATAACTATAATTAAACTAACTTATTTTCCTAATTTTAATCTCATTAAAATTCTATTATCTTTATTTATTTACTAAAATCAAATATTTCACTCTTGTACTATATCCATTATTTTCCCAACTCAAATTTTAAAATGAATCTTCATTCTCTATTAATATTATTTCTACCATTTACTTATATTAGAATTACATTCCATTTTATTGATTGCCCAACTTATTCATTTTATCTCTTATTAAATATTAACACAAGACCACAATTAAATTTGTATTCTTTTCCAAATTCAATTCCTTATCATACTCTTTAATAAATTTTCTCTCAGATTCTTTATCTTCTACCTTATTGATTCCATATTTAATTTATCTTACTTTCTTATCAAATACCATAATTCAATTACACTTAGTGGAAATCTCTTCTAATTTTATTTCTTAACTATTTTCATCAACACACACACATATATATATAAATATATATATATATATATTATCCATTAATTTCCAACCATGAAAATTCATATGGAACTATATTTTATTTATTTATTTATTTATTTTCTAGCTTATTCATCCTCTTCCAATTTTCATCTATACAATTATTTTCTACTCACTCTTTACATTCAATTTGCATACTTAACATTTAAAAAATTGCATTAATTCCATCACTAAAGAACCTTGGCCAAATTCTTTATGAAATTTTGTTCTCATTATTCCTTATTTTTTTTCCCAATTTAACTTAGAAAATATTTTCTTCTTAATTAATTTGTTCATCCTACATGTGTTATTCTTTAACTATAATCTTATAAAATTTACATGAAAAAAAACTTATACATTAGGCCTTGGTCAAAATTTCACACTTACTAAAATCTTATTCTTTCTCTAATTATTAATTTCATCTATAATTTTATTATTACCATTAACATTATTTATTTATTTTTATTTTCTTTCTTTCTTTCTTTTCTATTTTTCTTTCCCGTTTCTTCTTATTTTCTTTTTCCTATGGTTGGCAGCTGCTTCAATTTCTTTTTTACTGTCATTGCCGAGAGTTCAATGGCTCATTCTTTGTGCTTTCCATTCTTCAATTAACTCCACTTTCATATACCTCTTCTACTCCCTTAGAATTCCTATGAAACACCTTAATTTCTTTAGAACTAAATCACCACTATTCAGCCACTCTTTGCTCGGCAGTACCTATCTTTCACGCCAACAACAGCTCCTCATTTCATCACAACCGAACACCCTTACATACCCACTACCAAGTTTCAGCTCAATAATAATTATACACATCATTTGCCCATTCAATTCAGCCATAACCAAAGATATAAATACAAGACACATGGTTGCCATTTATCTTATAATCAGTCTTTATGTATTATTTTTTTCTGGTTTCACGCCATCAACAGCCACATATTCAATCTTTCACAACCAAAAACCACCATAACCAACAGCCAAATCTGATTTATACATGTTTTTACTTCAGACCATAATCATATAAATCATTCACTCATCTAATACAACCATAAACATCAA
Source organism: Heritiera littoralis (assembly GCA_031772115.1). Taxonomy (NCBI): domain Eukaryota; kingdom Viridiplantae; phylum Streptophyta; class Magnoliopsida; order Malvales; family Malvaceae; genus Heritiera; species Heritiera littoralis. The sequence continues at coordinate 2,278,337 of JAPDPK010000037.1, read as the reverse complement.
CTAAAATTGCATGAAACCATGGCTGTGGATTTACCTGTGAAATTCGGTTCTGTCCAGCAGCAGAACAATTTGCGTTTGGCTGATTTAGTCTGAACTTTTTAGGTGATTAAGAAGCTCATAAGGTGAAGAACAATTTTCATGAAGGAACCTAGATGATTTGGTGAGAGGAAGAGGGTGTTTCCATGGCTGAAACGTGAGAAACCCATGGTGAATAAAAGCAAAACGCGAAACAGATCGGCAGCACAAGGTTTAGTTGGTGATGGGCTGGGAAAAGAGAATTTCTATTCCTACCCCACGTTTTACTATTCCTACCCCAATCCATTTTTTCAACAGTAAAAAAAACGGATAAATGACCAAATTCGCCCCATCAAATAATCTGGCACGATGCACAAGTTTTACTTGCGCGACAATGTCGCGCAAGTTTCACTTGCGCGAAAGTCGCAAATTCGCGCAAGTTAAACTTGCGCGACAATGTAGCGCAAGTTAAACTTGCGCGACAATGTAGCGCAAGTTTAACTTGCGCGACAATGGTCGCGCAAGTTTAACTTGCGCACAAATGTCGCGCAAGTGAAATTTGCGCGACATTGTAACGCAAGTTTCACCTGCGCGACATTGAGATGTGGAAAAATTCTGTGGTAAAAAAAATTAGGCGTTTGTAGTTAAAAGTATAACTGTTGTAAAATTGCTCTTCTGCGTCTTTTTCTTCTCGTTTTACTTCTTCTCCCTTTTTGTTCTGTTCATGCGTTTTCCTTCAACCATTTTTTTCTTTCTCACGAGCACACCCTTCCCAGTTTACATTTCATTTTCTTAAAAAAAATGGAAAATCTTCCTGATGATAGCTATTATGATAGTTACGAAGAGTACGAAAGTTTTGTTGAAAGTGTAGAAGCCGACGAAGAAGGAGAAGAGGTAAAAATCTGTCTTCTGAAAATTGAAATTCGGAGGAATTGCGCCATATTTCAGCGCAAGTTATGCTTGCGCGGGATTTCAGCGCAAGTTTCTCTTGCGCGGGATTTCCGCGCAAGTGGAGCTTGCGCGGGATTTCCGCGCAATAGGAGCTTGCGCGGGATTTCCGCGCAATAGGAGATTGCGCGGTATTTCTGCGCAAATGTAGCTTGCGCGGTATTTCCGCGCAAATGGAGCTTGCGCGGAACTTCATGTTTCGCGCAAGTGTTAGCTTGCGCGGAACATGCCTGGCTTGCACAGATCTGTCTTTTTATGCGCTCTTGTACTAAAATTCAATCTGAATTTTTTAATATATTATTTATTATAATAATTATAATTAATGAATTTGTTTAATATTTGCAGAATGATAAAAGGATAGTGTACAGCGGAGAATCGAAAAGTGTCCATGAAGAAATATTTGACTGTACCGATGCATTTACTACTAACCAAGTAAGTAGTTTTAAAATTAATATAATGTTTTAATACAAATCTAGTAGAAAAAACTAATTATTAAATTTATTTTGTTTCAGGTTTTCAGTTGTCGAAATACCTTGATCGCATGGGCTAGAGAGCTTGGAAAAGAGCTAGGTTTTGTTGTTGTGATAAGATCATCAGAAGTTGATGTTCCTCGAAGAAGACCTAGAGTTCGACTTGTATGTGAAAGGTATGGAACATATAGGTCAAGTACAAATGAATTGCATCGCTTGGGAACGGGAACAAAGAAGTGTAATTGTCCATTTGAGTTACTAGGGGTGAAATTGGACGAGATCGATAGTTGGGCAGTGAAAGTAGTATATGGGATGCATAATCATTTGGCTGCACAACAGCTAGAAGGACATTCCTTTGCTGGTCGATTAACAGTGCAAGAGCAAAGTATGGTGGGTGATATGATAAATGCTATGGTAAAACCAAGAAAAATTTTAATGATGTTGAAACAACATGATAAGAAGAATGTAAGTACCATAAAGACCATCTACAATGCACGACAAAAATATTACTTGGATGACAAAGCTGGTAGATCACAGATGCAACAACTCATGAAATGCTTGAATGATTGTAAATATGTTGAGTGGCATCGGAGTGATGAGTCAAGTGATTGTGTTAGAGACTTATTTTGGGCACATCCAACAGCTATAGATTTGTTGAATGCTTTTTCCAATGTATTAGTTATGGATTGTACATATAAAACTAATAGATATCGACTCCCACTCCTTGAGATTGTTGGTGTAACATGTACAAATCTAACTTTTTCAGTTGCATTTGTTTACATGGAGGCTGAGCGCACTGACAACTACACTTGGGCATTAGAGAAGCTGAAAAGTTTGATGTCTTCTGATTCAACACCTTCTGTCATTGTTACTGATAGGGATTTAGCATTGATGAAAGCAGTACAGACAGTGTTCCCTAGCGCAATTAATCTCTTATGTAGATGGCATATATCAAAGAATGTACTTGCTCATTGTAAAAAGTTTTTTGAGAGCATGGAGAAGTGGGAGGCATTCATGTCATCTTGGGGCGTTCTTGTATCCTCTTCAAATGAGTATGAGTATGAAGCAAATTTAAGTTCAATGGTCTCTCATTACCGTTCTTATCCTAGAGCGCTCGAGTACTTAAGAGATACTTGGCTAACGACACATAAAGAGAGATTTATTGCTGCTTGGACAAATAAAGTAAAGCACTTTGGAAATGTTACAACAAATAGGTATGCATGTTTACAAAGTTTAAAAGTTCTTATTTTCACAACTTATACAATTTATTCATTATAATCAACATTGTTCGAATGACATGTAGGGCTGAGAGTGCACATGCGAAGTTAAAGAGGCACCTTGGATCGTCCCAAGGAGATTTTGATTCATCTTGGAAAGTTATCAACTCTCTGATTGAGCTACAACATACGGAGATAAAGGCTTCGTTCGAGAGAAGTGTTATTGTTGTTGAACATAATTTTCGACCAGCTTTGTTTAGGGAGTTACGAGGATTGGTGTCTAGGACAGCGTTGAATATACTTTTGAAGGAGGCGCATCGAGCAAATGATACCGGCATTGACCATCTTATTTGTGGTTGCATCATTAGAAGCACACATGGGTTGCCTTGTGCTCATGAGATTGCTGAATTCATGAGGGATGAGAAACCTATTCCCTTATCTGTTTTGGATCCTCATTGGTCGAAGTTGGACTTGAAGAAGAAAACTGTTGATTATTTGGCTGAGCTGAATCTTGATGCCGAGTGGGAGCTAATAGTGAAACGCTTCAATGCGTGTGATCTCTCAGGAAGATTAGCCTTGAAGAAAAAATTAAGAGAAATAGGTGATCCAGCAACTACATTCCTTATTCCTCCACTCGAGAAGGCTAAGAGCAAAGGTCGTTCAGACAAATCAACTCGACGTGCCCCTTCATACTTTGAGATTGTTGAATCTCAACATGATAGCACATCAACACCCGCAAATTTAAATTCAGCGACTAAAAGGATGAAGCTACCAGTTAATCGAAAAAAGAAAGTGAAATTTATTGATTCTTTCCCTTTAGAGATACGCCCCTTCATACGCTCTACTGTGGATGTTGAGTCAGATGGACATTGTGGCTTTCGGGCTATAGCTCGGTTGCTAGGCATGGGTGTTGATGCATGGGCGAAGGTGCGACAAGATTTGATTGACGAGATATGTGATTTTCGAGCTTACTATGTTAGTCTCTATGGATCCATGGAGCGTGTTGATGAATTGTTAGAGACATTATCATATTTCAACATACCGGCTCCTTATGATAAATGGATGACTTTACCCGATATGGGTCACTTGATAGCAACAAAGTATAATGTTGTGCTCGTCCATTTATCTTCGAGACAATGTTTGACATATCTCCCGCTTAGAACTGCACCACCTCCACCGCTACAGCATGGATTCATAACAATTGGATTTGTTAACGATTCTCATTTTGTTGAGGTATTGATAATGATATATATGTTACACTTTAGATATTGTGTATTTCATTTATTATGCGTTTAACAATGCTATTTTTCAGGTATTTATGGACCCGTTTGCGCCAATACCTCCGATTGCATGCAATTGGTATCGGTATCGATGTGACTTTGCTTGTGAGTGGGAGCTTCCATATGTATCTCGCATCGAAGAATTTCAAAATTTGTTTTCGAGATCAGATGTTGTCATTAGAGAAACCATTGACTTAGATGACATATGATATTTTATTAAATATTACTGTATTTGATATGTATGCCTTGTTAAGATTGTATTATTGATTTATACATTATATGTTTTAATAACATTATCCAAATATCATAAAGATAATCTGTATGTTTAAGAAACAAAAAATCACTAAATATCATTACTAAATTATAAACAAAAATCACAACATATTTTAATAACATAATCTAATATCATAAACATAAACTGTATCTTTACAAAACAAAAGTCATTAAGTACAAATACATTAATCCTCCGACGCATCCGATATAATTGCCTTGCCTCTCCTCCTCCCGATCCTAGTATAAAAACGTGTAGGCGGAGGAGCTATGTCTGATGTAACTGGTGGAGCTGTCTCCGAGGAAATAGGAGCTCGTGGAGGAGCTGGAGGAGGTGCATGTGATGGAGCTGGATGAGGAGCTGAAGATGAAGCAGCATCTGACGACCCAGTTAATATGTCATGCAGGTCGTGAAGTCCCTTTGCCAATGTCTCCACATCTTGGTTGCCGCACATGAGTAATTCAATGTAAGAAATTGCCCTCGAATTGCGCTGCAAAACAATACATGAAAGAAATTTTATCAAATTAAATAGTATGAAAAAATTTTATTCACTTGAGATTTAGTGTTAATAACTTACGCTAGAATAATCGGACTCGACAAGGGGAGCTTGAAACCTCGATCTGCGTGCTGGGTTTTGTACGAATCGATGAGAAATGGCTTCATACCAAGCCATATAATCTGGATCTGTCTCTCCTGGGATCACACATCTTCGTCCTCTATTCTCTTCTGTGAGGACATACATAGGCCATCTCTCCCATATATTATTCATAAACTGATAAATGAACATCGTAAGTGGTGCTCGTACTACCATCTCCGTGCTCTAAATGCGCCGCCAAAGGTCTCGGAGGTACGGTCTATGTACATAGCCCCACTGCCGTAACACTCTCTCTGGATGATACGGCTCCACAACATCCCCAGCTTTCAAGCAGACGGTGAAAAAATGTGATCGGAGGCAACGGATGATGTCTCCGACTATCTGCATAGGGATCCCAGCACACCTGGTTACACTGAAGCGTCATCTAGCTGCTCTCGCAAGACCTTCACATCCTGGCCATAAGTACGTGGCTTCCATCGTCGAGCTCGAGGCATACTCTCCTCGTAGTTAACGTTCACCTCCGAACTTAACGACGAAAAGTGCTCATAAATCCAAGCCTACATCAAATAAAACATTAATCATTAATAAATTATAAACAATTAATTTATAATTAACAAGTTAGATAAAGTAAATTATAATACCTGTAAAAGGGTCATATAGCCGCCAATCGATGTGACTTTTGACCTGCTCGCAAGACCCAGCTGTCTATACATATGAGCAAGAGCACCTGCACCCCACGCGTATTCACTGATAGCCGCTAGCTCCTCTAAACAGTGCAATAATGACACGGCAACATGTGACCCACTCTTATCTACAAAAAGAGTGCATCCAAGCAAGTGAAGCAAGTATGCACGAGTAGCATATACTATCTCCTCATCACTGGAGCTGTCGGTGACATGGCTAAAATTTGTTCTCAACCACTGCAATGTCACACTGGACCCACGACCGGTGCTCGTCGCCGCTTGAGCCTCGGAAATAGAGACTCCTAACAACTCTACTAATACTCTAACAGCTTCCTTCACAGAGATGTGCCGGCAAAATACGATCGCCCCGGTCACTGGTATGCCTAGCAGGGTAGCTACATCATCAAGAGTAATCGTCATCTCTCCAAATGGCATATGAAATGTATTCGTCTCTGGCTGCCACCTCTCACAAAAAGCAGAGATGATGGTGTTGTTGCATGTGCGGTAACTACAGTCAACTAAACTCGCTAAGCCGGACTGCATAACCGAGGAGAGAATACGAGATCTATCATCATCTAAGATCCACTGAGAGATTTTGTTGCTATGATTCAGGACCTTCAAATTGTCTCGCTCCTATATCGAAAACAACAAACAATAAGTTATTTCAAAAGCGTCATGTTATCACTTCTTGCAAAAACATATTACCAAATTTTTGAAAGGAGAATTACCTGCCCATCCCATATTGCAAAAGCAACATGTGATCTAAAACTTCGAAGAACTGATGTATCGGTCGGACCTCCAGGACAAGGCTCGACTTCCTCCTCTACATAATCCGCATCTAGCTGCTCAGCCTGCTCGACCTGCTCAGCCTGCTCGTCCTGCTCGACCTGCTCGACAGGTTCGACTTGTTCAGCTTGATATCTCCTAACTCGTCGTCTCCTCTCAGAGCCGGTAGGTCGCTGTCGTCTTCCTTGAGATGAATCTCCACCTCGTGTATTAGCCATGTCTGAAAAAAAAATATTTAAAAAATTATCAAACATATTAAAAGCCAAGACACTAAGTGCAATAGTTGAGTGCAAGTGTGTGAGGAAGTAAAAAGTGTACAAGTGAGTGGAAGTGTGAGTGAGTGACGTGAGGTGTGTGTCGTGCAAAGTGAAAGTGAGAAATAATAGTGTCAAGTGTGTCTACATTGTCAGCAAGTATAAATAAGCAGATCATGACAAGTGAGCCTATAGTGCTTAAATAGAACATAGCATGAAATATATCTGACAATGCTTAAATTGAACATAGCATGAATAATATATCACATTATTTATTTGATAATATATCACACCTCTTTGATAATATATCACATTATTTATTTTTCTGACAATGCTTAAATAGAACATAGCATGAAAAAATTAACATATATCAAGCACATACCTGATGGTAGTAGTCCTACAGTGCAATAGCTTGTACAGATTGATGGCAGCAATCGAAGGGTGATGGTGGCAATAGTCTGTATAATTATAAACTTTAGTCAGCTGATTAAATCAAAAATCATAAAAACCAAACTTGTAGAATGTAATCAAAACCAGAAATAATTGCAAACAGAATGCAAAACAGGATGTAGAACGCCCGCGCAAGTGAGACTTGCGCGGGGTTCTCGCGCATGGTGTGCAAGCCGCTCGACCTGCCCGGCCTCTCAGGCGTGCCACCTGCGCGGGGCTGGCCTCGCGCAGGTGGCCGGGCTGGCCTCGCGCATGTGTGCCACCTGCGCGGGGCTGGCCTAGCGGCACACCTGCGAGCGGCGCGAGCGGGACACCATGCGCAGGAGCTTCGAACTGCAAATACTATTTTTACCTTAACAGTAGGAGATTCGTACCAGGAAGGAGGAAGAAGGAAGGAGGAGAAGGAGAAGGAGAAGGAGAAGGAGAAGGAGAACGAGACGGAGACGGAGACGGAGAAGGAAGGAGAAGGAGGAGGAGTAGCCGGTGTGTGGTATGGGTAAAATTGTATTTTACTTTAAAGGGTTGTTTGGGGTGGGGTAGATTTAGTAAAAAACGGGGTACGAATAGAATTTCTCATGGGAAAAATGGCTGAGAATGACTCTTTTTATTAACATCCAATAGTATTACGCCGAGTGGTCCACTTACCCATTTTTCCCTCTCTTTTCTCTCCTTTCTCCTTTTTTTTTTCTTTTCTGTTTAACCTTTCTTCCATTCGTGCAGCAAGCTTCCAGGAGAAGCTTGCTGCGATTTCTTTGTCTCTTTTTTTTAAATTAATTAATTAATTTATTTATAATTACATAATATCAATATATCATGAATATATTTTCTACTAATAACTACAAATATATATATATACACACACACACTTATATTAACACTTATATATATATATATATATAACATATACTATATATATATTTCTATATGTTTAAAATTTATATTTTACAATATAATTATTTTATACTAAAAACATACTTAAATATAATTAATATATTATATATTATATATATAATCCTTAAAACATATGTTTATCCATTTTGTTATTTATTACTATATATATTTAATGCTCAAAATCATATTTATTGCTCATATATAATCTATATATATATATATATATATATATATATATATATATATATTTGTACATACATAAATATATAATAATATATATTTTATTATTATTTTATTTAAATTTTTTAAATTTCTTAATGCTTAATTTAAATTCCCACATATTAAATCTACAGTTCATCAATTAACATTGTAAGTTCAATTTACAGAATTCTAATTCCAAAATAGGAGAATTCACGGTTATCACATGAACTTCTTTACGCGAGGATTATTCTATAACAGTATGTAGGTTCAAAGTCAATTTGGTTTGACCGTGTAAGAATCACTATTTCATTATTAAATTAACTCAATATATTTTTAAGTCATGAGGAGTATGGAAAATGATTTAAGGCTTTGTTTGGAGAAAGAATGATTTATGGAAGTTTTAGAAAAAAAAGTGATATTTATTACAAGAGCTTAACTGATAAGCATTATGAATATTTTAATATATTATTTATTTTCATCTCTTAAGTGGCCAGCCAACCACTTTGTAGATCAAGAAAAGAAAACAAAGTCAAAGAAAAAAAGAAATATGTAAGAAAGAAAAATGATAAAGTAGGATATTTTAGTAGCAAAGTGTTGGCTCTATAGGCTAAACCGAGAGAGAGGTGAATCGGTTCTTAGCTAACCTTATGTTTGTTTTTCGATTCTTCTAAATTCTCTAGCCTATATTGAAGTTTTCTAAGTTCTCTAAGCTACTCAAGTATGCAATATAAATTCAATTTAACAATCACAATATAAATGCAAATAAGTAAAGAGAGTAGGGAAAAAGAAATGTAGGCAAGCGATTTATAGAGGTTCGCCAACCTTGCCTACGTCCTCTACCTTGAGACGCTCCCAAGGATTTTTCCCAAATTCACTAACTTGAATTTATCTTTACAATCCCTCTTTTTCAAGGCTCAAGAGAAACCTCTCTCTTTTTCTAGACTCAAGAGAAACCTTCCTCTTTTTCTAAGGCTAAAGAGAAACCTCTGATGAGTGTCGTCAGTCACCAAAAATAAAATTTCCTAACTCTACTATGTAGATAGCGGAGCAAGGGTCGAACCCACAAAGACTGAATTTTTTAAGTTAATTATTAAATTAAAAATCTAATCTTAGGGTTTAGGGAAAGAAGAAGTTTGGGGGTTTTGTAAACTATTCTAAAATAAAGAAAACAAGAATTATTAAATATAAAAAACAAATAGCAAAAAAGCTTCAGTTACGAGGCAATCAATCATTCTTGGATTTTGATGTTGATCACTGATTACAAAATATCACTGTCAATTAAATAGTCAACCGTAGCATAACAACAAGCTCTGTTACACCATCTTTCCTTACTGAGTCGTTAGTTAAAACAAGCTCTTTAACTAATCTCTAACTACTTAACCTACCTAGAACAAGCTCTCTAGATATAAATTGTAGCAGCATTAACAACAAGAAAGATATGGGTTGACATTAGATAACAAACACATAAGCTCGGTTTATTTAATCTAAACCTTAATTCTCCTCCATCCCTAGTGATTAACTCCATAAGCAATTACGGACTTATGTTTTTAATCTGGCAGTAGATTATTCAATTAAATTAAATAGTGGGCCCTACCATCTAATCAAGCAAATAATCATGCAAATGTGCTCAGAGAATCTTGGATACTTAATCAACAATTATATTATAAGCTCAAAATCTCACAACATTCTTTTTCCCAGAACACAATGAATTTACCTCATAACTGAATAAGAAAACTACTCACTAGACATATTCAAGATCATAAAATTCAAGTTATATATTATAAAGATTACAAATATCATGCAAGAAACAATCAAAGAAGCAATCTTTAATAATATAAAATCAGAATTACTAATCAAGATTATAAACTAGTAAGCAAGAACACACAAACAATATTAATTTAAATAAAGAAAACAAAATCAGAATTAAAAATAATAAAGAAATCAGCAACTAATTAAAAATAAAAAAATAAAATTTTATTAAAAACCCTAAAGAAAATCCTACAAGACTAAAAGGGAAGAGGGAGGAGAGCGATGTGTGAGGGATAAGAGAGATGTGAGCCTTGTGCTCTTTATATAGGCCTAAGGAAGAGTTTAAAAGACTTTCCTAAGCAATGTGGGATTCAGATAAGAGTTTACTTGGGAAACAAGTAATTTGACTAGTCAAACTCTTATCTTTATCTCATCATCTTTTACAATTATTTTCTAAGTAAAATTCCTAAGGCATATTTTTATTAATTAATTACAGATCTAAGACAAAATAAAATTAAGAAATTATCTTCTCTCAACAAAATCTGGTCTTGAACTTGCTTTGTTGGAATTTCTTCTCAATCTCGTTTTTCTGCCCAGAATTTCGTACTGATTTTGTCTAGACGTTTGACCCATCAAATGAACTCCGATTTTTGCGATCTTGGACATTCTGGAAACCTTGAGAAGTCATCTACAACTTCTATGAAGGCCACTTCTTGAGATCAGGTCGTTATGTTGGTCAAAAATGTCAATCTTTCAAACTGGACAGAAAATACTGCACTGTGCTCTTTTTAACTTCTTTTTATTCCAACTTTGATATTTAATACCTAAAACATAAAATAAACATTAGTAAACTCTTTTAGGCATAAAACATCAATAAAGAAAATATATTAGCACATATAAAATTCACAAAATATCATCATATCAAATTCCCCCACACTTAGCTTTTGCTAGTCCTCTAGCAAACCTTAGGTAACTAATTCCTAAAGAACTAAATCCTAAAATCCTAACTCACTTTCGTAGGAATCACGATTGCATTTAGCATATGCAATAAGCCTTTAAACCCCTAGGTCACCCCTAGTGGACGAGTTGTGTCTCGTGAGGGCTTTCAGAAGATATACCCACAAAATCTTTTACTTAAGACTCAATCCTAAAAATTCAAAATAAGACTCAATTTTAAAAATTATGACTCCAAAACAAGATTAAGATCATGGACATATTTTCAAATCTTTCAATTCTTAACTCATAACTTCAACAAGAGTTAAATAATCAAGTCAATCATAGTCTAATCATTACTTCTCATATTCATGCATACTTCTAAATAAATTCATGCAAAATTTACAATCAACACAACTGAAATATATAATATCAACTTTGCAATTATCCACTTTACATTACCACAAACAAAGTCAATAGATCAAGATTTTTTTTTCTTTTTCTTTTAAGGTTTCAACAATGGTTTCCCTAAGTACTTGCCTTTTTACGCGAATGTTAATATTGGTGATACCAACACCCGGTTACTCAACAAGTTAGCCCTCTTTTAGAGTGCTTTGCATACTCATATTTCAAGTCACTTCAAAGAATTTAATCAACAAGATCAAGCAACTCAAAACATTGGAGTAGAATTTAAAGCTTTCAACCTCTATATTTTTTTTCTTCTTTTTTTCTCTTTTATGTTTATTTTTATTTTTTTTCTTTTGTTCTTGTCTATTTATCCTTTGCTTATACCAACTTCAATGAACTAATCACATTATCAATATCATATGATCAATCATATTTAATCATGAACTCACATAAATTCTTTAGAAGTACTCACTTCAATAATAATAACAATCAAAATAGTCTCAACTTTCTTATAAAACTTTGTTTTAGTTTAGAATCAATCCTTAAAAGAAAGAAAACATATCATGATCTTCAAAACTCTTAAAAATTTGACCTTTTTTTTTTAATTTTCACTTCCTAAAAAAAAAACTCTATAGACTTATAAACCAATATTCCCCCCCACACTTAAATCTTACTTTGTCCTCAAAGTAAGTCTAGCATGCAAAGAAGAACAATAAAAACTCACAAATTAAATGGTAATACAAGTAAAGGAAAGAAATACTCCCTCATTTTACATCCTTGGGTTGCCTCCCAAGTAGCGCTTTTGTTTAATGTCGATAGCTCGACTGCTCCACTTTCCATCATCCAATCCCAGACCTCAACTTTTTTATCGGTTTCTCGAGTTCCTCATTCTCAAGATTTTTGCTCATGGCTATTTCTAGCTCATCTTTAAGAACTTGCTTTTCATCACCTTTTAATTTCCTCTTGGAAGTGCATAGTTCCCTTAAAAATTTGGCATCACAAGGCACTTGATCATTAATTTCATCAAGGAGAGGAATATTAACTTCCATTTTCCTAAATGTCTTCAATGTCTCCTTGTCTTGCTCTTCGTTTATAGCTCTTGCAAACCTACCAGGAAAAGGAGGAGGGTAAGTAGAAGAATTAAAAGGAATTTGTTTTTCACTTACCTCAGCTTTGAATTCTTTGATTTCAACATCCTCATAGTGCTTTATAAAGTTGTCGAAATTCTCTCTCCCTTTTACATTGTGCATGTCAACAACTCCACCTTTAATATTGAAATCGGTTTCATCCTCCCTCTCTATAAAGTCATCGACATCTTCATGTGCACTTTCCTTGGATTCAATTTCCCTTTCACTTTTCAAGGTGATGTTAGTAACATTATCTCTTGGATTCTCCACAGGTTGAGAGGTCATAGCTTCAATGTTACTTATGGAATTCATTATTTGACTCACATGGTGATCAATATTCTTAATATAAACATCAGCCTCTTGTGACAATTGTAAAGTTTTAATCTCAAGAGTCTTAACAATATCTTCAAGAGACATACCTGATTCTTGAGGTGGAGGCATACCTGAGTCTTGAGGTGGAGCTTGATATGTATCTTGGAATAGCATATTGTAAACCTCATATTGATTCCCATAACTAAAATTAAAATGATCCCACCATCCTTGATAGTAGGTATCGTAGTGTGGTTCATAATCATAGTATGGGCCATAATTATAGTGTGGTTCATAAGCTTGCTCCATGGAGTCCTCTTCTTGTCTTAGGTGGTAGTGATGGATGTTGTGGTGTTTGTGGCATCACGCTTTGGGTTGCTTGTATGTACTCCCTAATCTTTTGAAGTTTGTGACTAGAATCCTTGTCAGAAAAGCAATCCCTGAAAAAGAAAAGAAAAGAAAAGAAATCAGATTTTAATTAAAATAATTAACTTAAACAAAAATTCAATCCCCGGCAACGGCGCCAAAATTTGATGAGTGTCGTCAGTCACCAAAAATAAAATTTCCTAACTCTACTATGTAGATAGCGGAGCAAGGGTCGAACCCACAAAGACTGAATTTTTTAAGTTAATTATTAAATTAAAAATCTAATCTTAGGGTTTAGGGAAAGAAGAAGTTTGGGGGTTTTGTAAACTATTCTAAAATAAAGAAAACAAGAATTATTAAATATAAAAAACAAATAGCAAAAAAGCTTCAGTTACGAGGCAATCAATCATTCTTGGATTTTGATGTTGATCATTGATTACAAAATATCACTGTCAATTAAATAGTCAACCGTAGCATAACAACAAGCTCTGTTACACCATCTTTCCTTACTGAGTCGTTAGTTAAAACAAGCTCTTTAACTAATCTCTAACTACTTAACCTACCTAGAACAAGCTCTCTAGATATAAATTGTAGCAGCATTAACAACAAGAAAGATATGGGTTGACATTAGATAACAAACACATAAGCTCGGTTTATTTAATCTAAACCTTAATTCTCCTCCATCCCTAGTGATTAACTCCATAAGCAATTACGGACTTATGTTTTTAATCTGGCAGTAGATTATTCAATTAAATTAAATAGTGGGCCCTACCATCTAATCAAGCAAATAATCATGCAAATGTGCTCAGAGAATCTTGGATACTTAATCAACAATTATATTATAAGCTCAAAATCTCACAACATTCTTTTTCCCAAGAACAATGAATTTACCTCATAACTGAATAAGAAAACTACTCACTAAACATATTCAAGATCATAAAATTCAAGTTATATATTATAAAGATTACAAATATCATGCAAGAAACAATCAAAGAAGCAATCTTTAATAATATAAAATCAGAATTACTAATCAAGATTATAAACTAGTAAGCAAGAACACACAAACAATATTAATTTAAATAAAGAAAACAAAATCAGAATTAAAAATAATAAAGAAATCAGCAACTAATTAAAAATAAAAAAATAAAATTTTATTAAAAACCCTAAAGAAAATCTTACAAGACTAAAAGGGAAGAGGGAGGAGAGGGATGTGTGAGGGATAAGAGAGATGTGAGCCTTGTGCTCTTTATATAGGCCTAAGGAAGAGTTTAAAAGACTTTCCTAAGCAATGTGGGATTCAGATAAGAGTTTACTTGGGAAACAAGTAATTTGACTAGTCAAACTCTTATCTTTATCTCATCATCTTTTACAATTATTTTCTAAGTAAAATTCCTAAGGCATATTTTTATTAATTAATTACAGATCTAAGACAAAATAAAATTAAGAAATTATCTTCTCTCAACAAAATCTGGTCTTGAACTTGCTTTGTTGGAATTTCTTCTCTCTCGTTTTTCTGCCCAGAATTTCGTACTGATTTTGTCTAGACGTTTGACCCATCAAATGAACTCCGATTTTTGCGATCTTGGACATTCTGGAAACCTTGAGAAGTCATCTACAACTTCTATGAAGGCCACTTCTTGAGATCAGGTCGTTATGTTGGTCAAAATGTCAATCTTTCAAAACTGACGAAGAAAATACTGCACTGTGCTCTTTTTAACTTCTTTTTATTCCAACTTTGATATTTAATACCTAAAACATAAAATAAACATTAGTAAACTCTTTTAGGCATAAAACATCAATAAAGAAAATATATTAGCACATATAAAATTCACAAAATATCATCATATCAACCTCCCTCTTTTTCTAAGGCTAAAGAGAAATCTTCCCTTTACAAGGTGTGTTTGTGTTTACAATGGGTGCAACCAAAGAAGGCCTCTAGGTAGGCAAATGATTACAAAGATTAAGCATAAAGAAAAGCCTATACAATATTTGTGCTATGCTATACAAGGAATATGAGAGTGATGGAAGATGAAGACTTTGAAGCACTTGAATTGTTGTTGAGGCTTGAGGAAGAGGAAGATGAAGAAGATGATGAAAAATGTTGCTCAGCTATTCCCCTTGCTTCCTTTAGCTTCCAAGCCTTTATTTATAGTCCCTTGGATGGTTTCTGAATGTTAGTAAGAGCCAAAATCGAATGTAGTCGTTGTATCTCATAGAAACTAGTCGTTGGGCACTATTTTCGTGAAAAGGGATCGATCCTTTGCCATAGGGGATCGATCTGTATTTTCCAGAATGCCTTCCAATGCATTCTGCCATGAAGGGATCGATCCCTTCCCTTAGGGGATCGATCCCATGCTTCCAGAGAGCATTTCCTGCACTTTTCTAGACCATTTTGGGTTAGAAATTTGTAGAATTTGATTTTAATTTTATCCCAAAACATTCTAGAATTTTGTAGGAGTTTTTCTTGACTTTCTCAAATGAAAACAGAGTCCAAAAACTCATTAAGTAATTTTCTAAATTTGTGTTCAATATAATCTTGAAAACATTACTTATTTTATAAAGTATTAAGACCAATGAGAATATATAATTAAATCATGATCTTAGACTTAAAATGGTTTGAGAAAATCATGTGTGATAAAGCAAATTTACAATATGAATCAAAACATAAAAGATCACTTAAGTTTTTGTCATTTCAAAATACATATGTCAATTTAAAGCTAACAATCTCTCCCTTTTTGATATGACAAAACTTAATGTAAATTTGTTTTGAAAATTCTTTGATAAAATACTCCCCCTCAAATAAAGCATGATTTTGTAAAGCTCCCCCTTAATATAAGCATGGTTTTCAAAACAGATTTTCAAACCCCATTATTTCTCCCCCTTTTTGTCATAGCAAAAAGAAGGGAAAAACAAAGAAATATGCTTCATCCAACAAGAAACATGTTAGTACATGGGACTCATAGCACAAATAAATAAGTCAATATTCATAAAAAAAATTATGAAATGTGTGTTCATGTAAAGGACATTGCTAATGATTCTATACCAATTGTTTTTATAAATTATCTACTAAGTCCTATAAATTGCTTATTTCAATTCTATCAAGCACCTAAGTATATATCCATTGTTCTCTAAGGTCCAACTAAGGTGTATAACAATATATCATGATTATGAGCTAAAGTTAGATGACATATCATATGCATGAGCTCATAAATCATTTTCAAGAGTTAGTGTGCATAGAATTAATACATATATCAATGAACCATAAATTCTAGTGCACAAGTGTCTCATGCAAAAAGTGTCCTAAATGAATTTTTCTCTATTTTTCATTTTAATCTAAAGAGCAAAAGAAGAATTGTAAATTTAAAGCTTATACCAATTGTTACCAATGGTTGACTTACACATTTTGCATGATGCTAATTGTTATGTGTGGTGTGCTTAGTGAATAATCATGTCAAGCATGTAAGCATACAATCACACACACCATTAAACATGGATATGGATTAATTAAACATTAGCATACTATCATAAAGTATTAATCCATATTCATAAGCACAAATCTAATTATATGGAAGAATAAAAAATTTATAACATTCAAACATACACATTTTCTTCCATAGTTAAAAACACAAAAATCCTATGCTTATTTTCCAATTCAAATCCTTAGCCAATTATGAGCAATGAAAGGTTTAAGATTTTCCTCTTAATCATTTAATAGCCATATCCCTAAATGTTTTCATCATTTAAGGTTCTAGAGGGTATATGCTATTTTAACTAAAATGGTTTTGCCTAATTGAATCTGTCATAGCCCGTGACCCTATTTTTCACCTTATTCCATACATCTTATATGGTTGGGCTGTCTGCGATACTTTACTTTTCTTTTACATATTAACAATTTCATATTAAATTATAATATGAAATACATCCCCTATCTTACTTCATAAGAAAATAGTACTGTGAAAATGTCTAAATACGAAAAATAAATGATCGTACCTCATGTCATAAGTCGAGCTGTCGCATCATCCCCAAATGCCCAGCCGAAATTCTTTAAGTGTTAAAATCTCAGTCTTCGAAAACCTGAAATGTTAAAATTAAGGGGTGAGCAAACCACGGCTTAGTAAGGGAATTATATGCATACTTGATATTCAGCTTCCTATATGCTGAAAATCTTTTTCATTTTTCCTATTGGGCTCTAGGGTCGCATATAGGAAGGATACTACAGTCGGCTAGGGATCCGGATGGAGTAAGGTAGGTATTTTGAAATACCTATCTTGTCCCGAAACCTAGAAGCAACTGTAAAGAGTAAATTTCATTTTTGTTTTGAAATTTAAATCTCTTTTCCTTTTTATCCATAACCTTTTCATATTCTTTTCAAAATAATGCTTTTATGAAATAAAGCATTTAAATAAAATAACTAATATTCATATTTTCTTTGAAAAGAATATTAGTTAAATTATCATCATTTTCCTTTAAAACTCATTTCATGTTTTACTGTACAATCATAATTAGTACAGTACTTTAAAATAGCAAAATAAGCTATTAAACCTTTTTCGTATAACATATAAATCATTTAAATCTAATATTCAATTTAAAATTTAAAATAAGAATATTAGATTTACTTTCGTCCTTTTCCTTTTTGAAAACATATTACATATTCATATTACATGTCATATGAAAATCATCTCATAGTACTAAAATCAGCACTGAAATAAGCATTTTGTAAAATGCTGTAAATCATTTTTATTTCACGTATTACATATCATACAAAATATTTTCATTTCACGTATCACATATCATGTAAAACATTTACATTTAACATATAACATATCATATAAAACATTTCTCATATATGGAGACTTGGCACGCACGCCCAGCCCATCCATTGGGTCGTTACTCATATCATACTATAGACCTCGAAGGGTACAAATAATCATGTCAGATCTATAGCCATAGTCTATAATTATCCTCGGCAGATCACTGATTAGGTGTCGGCCGGGACTGCATATCACATATTACATATCACATGTCACATATCAGCATGATAGGATGCCATCTAGTCTAAAAACCATATTTTTCATCATAAAATAACCTTTATGGAATTTATAAAAATATATAATTTCATAATTTAAAACCATAAAGGTTATAAAATCATTTAGAGAATATTTAAGAAATATATATAAAAATATTCACTTTATTTTTTTCATTTTCCATCTCGTATTACTTGTAATTTACATATCAGGAGAATTTTCGGTGATTTCATTATTACCGTTCTCGAAAACATGAATATTTTAAAATCACTTTCATTTTATTCATGTTTTTATGGAAAATATTCATTTTCTCGATTTTCGTGGTTGAAAATCATTTCTCGTGAAATAAAATCATTTATTATGATTTTATGAAATTTTCTAGAAATTTTTGATAATTTTCGATAATTTTTTGGCAGTATAACGGCTGCCGATTAGCTAGCCTCCTGTACGGAAAATACAGTTTATAATTTCAACCGATACTTCACCACAATTTTCCAACCAAACATTCATCACAATATTTTCATAAATATTTTCATAAAATATTTCATAATTAAAATCATGAAGATTGAATATCCTTACAGTGCTGCAAATGCATCCCTTACCTTTTTCCGGGTCGGCGACTTCCTCTTATCGGTCGCGCTCGTACTCCATCTCTCCCGATTCCTCATCTCGATCGTTGAGAATAATTTCTGAAAATTAAAATTCTAAATTTTAGAATTTTCATAAATAATTTATTAAATTTTTTTCTCGAAATCATTTTTTGAAATTCTTACTGAATTTTCGTAATTTCCGAGTTGACAACATCCAAGGAATCTCCGAATTCCCGAAATTCTCCTTTTTCTCTCTCTTTCTTCTTTTCCTCTTTTCTTTCTTCCTTTTTCTCTTTTCTTTTCTTTCTCTTTCTTTTCTTTTTCTTTTTCTTTTTCTTTTTCTTTTTCTTTTTCTTTTTCCTCTTCTTTTCCGATTAGACCGGTTCAGACTAGTCTGCCTCCTTCCTCACCGGCGGCAGGTTCTCCGGCGGTTCAGGTGCCCTTCAGCTGGTCGACGTCAAGGCGAACTCACCGGTGCCCTCCGTTTGCCCTAGATCGGCGGCACGACGACGGATCTGGCGGCGTGGGTCTTGATTTCTCTTCCTCCTTCGTTCTCCCTTCCTCCGCCGTCGTTGGCCTCACCGGTGGCCTCCTTCACCTTCGTCGGTCTTCTCCGGTGGTGGAGTGGCAGTGGCGGTGCCCGGATCGGCCGGCACCGCCATTCCTCTTTCTTTTTTTCCTCCCGGGTTTTTCTTTCACCATTTTTGTTTTTTGACGTTTTCTCTTTCCTTTCCCGGCATCGGCGTTGACTTCCTCTCCTCGGCTCGCCGGCGGCATCGCTGCCTCTTCCTCCTCCTTCGGTCGGCTGGTGTTGGCTGACTTTCTCTTTGGTTTCCCTCTTCTGTGATGGAGATCCAAGCTCACAAAGCTCAAGTCATGTTCGTGATGATCGTGATCCTTTGAGTATCCATAGAGGTCCAATTACAAGAGCTAAATCAAAGATAATGCAACAAGCCTTGGCTGGTTTCATTGATATTGCTAGAGAGAAAGCCCAACAAAGCTTGAGCATGGAGGATGATAAAGTCTTCTACAACATGATCCAAGCCCAAGTTCAACCTTCTTGAAGACACAAGTATTGGGCCGAAATGCAAATTAGGCTAGATGCATATTTTATTTAGTTAAGTATTATTGGGCTGAACATTGTCTTAATTTAATTTAAGCCCAATTCCTTTTTAAACAATAGATTTTGTAAGACTTCTATTACTTGTTCTGCAAGTTAGGAGAGTAGGATTCCTATTGCTTGTGCTGCAAGTTATCTATTTGCCTATAAATAGTTATGTAACCCTTTGGGGAGAAGACAATTGATTTTAGTAATAAAATTGAGAGACTTCTTCTCTTTGGTTCTCTTGAGAACTCTTGAACTTATCAAGGTCTTCCTTGTGGCGTTCTTCTACCTTCCACCAATATATACCATAGGTTCTTGCTTTTCTAAGCAACGGGTCTTGGTCCAATACCATAGGTTCTTGTGTTTCTACACAACGGGTCTTGGTTTTATCTCTAATTTTTGTTTTCTTTTGCTGCGTTTTTAACTTGTTCTTGTTTTTCTTCAAGTGTTCTTCATGTTCTTCATTGAACCTCATCTTCTTTCGGAGAGGTCCATATCATTTGGTATCAGAGCTTAGGTTCAATTCAAGGGAGCATCGTTTTTGTTTTTTTTTTCTTTTTCTTTCTTTGTCTTCTTGTCTTGGACAAAATTTGATCTTGAATCCTTTTCCAAGCCACCACTAATATTGTTTGTCCCTCAAACCTATTTTCTTTACTTAGCCACCAAGTAAACCCTATCTTGTTCTCCAAGCAACCAAATCCCAAAGGTTTTCTTGCTCACCAAGAAACCTTCAAAAGCTCTACATCACATAAAGACTACTTGTTTCACAAGCCACCATTCCCTCTCATTCCTTGCCACACAAGCTGCTACCAAAACTAGCTTGTTTTTGTCAAAAAGTTGCCTTGTTCCCCAAGTAAACCTCTTCTTATTATTTAGACTTTTTGTTTTTTTTCTTTATTGTTCGTTTACTTTAGTAAAATATAAAAGAAAAAGGAAAAAAAAAGAGAAAAAAAAGAAAAGAAAAAAAAAAGAGAAAAGAAAAAAATCAATTCAAGAGGGGATTTATTACATCGTGTGTAGCAAGTGCAACGTCAAAGGCAATTCGTGGAGGTGTGCTTCATCAAAATCTTGAGGTAGTCATTCTTTCTTGAGCTTTGAGATTTCTTATTTGCCTAATTTGAAAATTCATTGTTACCATTCTACCCTACTGCCTAAAATTACCTTTTGACCCTACCACATAAAAGGACAAAACTACCCCCACCTTTGGCTAAACCTTACCCTAATTAAACACTCATATTTTCTTCAAGGTTTAGTTTCATTGGAGTCTTCTTAGGTCTTATTGAGTCTTGCTAAGTCTTGTTGAGTCTTCATTGTTTTGTTTTCCCTCGATTAAAATCTTGTGCTCATCTTGTTTATTGTTGGTTGATAGTTGAATTCCATAAGCTGATTTTTGATTGAGTCTTGAGTTCAATATAGAACCTATAGAGAAAAGTTGTGTGAGGGAAAAAGGCAAGAGTGTGTGAGTAACATTAGTAGAGAAAAGCCATATTAAAATTGTGTGAAAACACGAGTGTGAGTGTTACATTCTTGTGTGTATTGAGTGTAAACACGTGAGGTCATACTTGTGAGGTCCTTTTCTTTTACTAACTTTTCTTGCAGGGTAAAATCATGTCTTCTAATAGTGAAAAGCCTGATTTGAGTAAGATCGAGTTCATGTTCCAAGCTATGCAACAACAATTTTCAAGGATAGAGTTGAGGTTTAATAATATTCATGATAAGTTGGAGGAACATGAAGCTGTCCTAGCTAAAGTAAATCAAGATAATACTTCTCATGTGAAAGGCAATGTTGTGAATAATGACTTTGATGATAAAGTAGATGATGAGTTTGATGATGATGAGTTTAGTAGAAGTGTTAAAGGTAACCATGGTAATAAAGGAGGTCGTGGAGATAGGTATAAAGGAGATAGGTATTATGATAGGATAGATGGAAATTTAGGAAGTATCAAATTGAAGATTCCTTCCTTTCAAGGTAAGAATGATCCTGAGGCTTACTTAGAATGGGAAAAGAAAGTGGAGATGGTCTTTGATTGCCATAACTATTCCGAAGAAAAAAAGGTGAAACTTGCTGCTGTAGAGTTCACGGATTATGCAATCATTTGGTGGGACCAACTCATGCTTGGTAGACGTAGGAATAGAGAGCCACCTATAGTTACATGGAATGAAATGAAACGTGTTATGAGAAAAAGGTTTGTTCCTAATCATTACTATAGAGAGCTTTATCAAAGGTTACAAGGTCTCACTCAAGGTTCTAAGAGTGTTGAGGATTATCATAAAGAAATGGAAATTATCATGATCAGAGCTAATGTTGAAGAGGATAGTGAAGCTACTATGGCTCGATTCTTACAAGGATTGAATCGTGAGATTGCTAATGTAGTGGAGTTACATCACTATGTGGAGTTTGATGATATGTTGCATATGGCTATCAAGGTTGAAAGGCAACTCAAGAGAAAAGGTTATTCATCTCGTTTTATGCAAGGTTCTAGTTCATCTTCTTCTTGGAAACCGAACACCTTTCGAAGGGATGATAAGACTACATTCAAACTTAAGACTGAATCCTCATTCAAGCCTAAGGGTGAGAGTGTCCAAAAGCCCAAACCCGAGGCTGTCCAAGCATCCCAAGGTAAGAGTAGAGACATTAAGTGTTTTAGATGTTTGGGAAGAGGACACATTGCATCACAATGCCCAAACAAACGAGTCATGATTATGCGCGATGATGGTGATGTTGTAAGTGAAGATTCTGATGTTGATGATGAGATGCCACCATTGGAGGATATTAATGAGGATGATGACTATGTTGAGTTTGCTGCACATGGTGAAGCACTTGTAGCTCGTCGTGCATTAAGTGCCCAAGTTAAGGATGAAGATGAAGTGCAACGAGAAAATATTTTTCATACTAGATGCCACGTCAACAATAAGGTATGCTCTTTGATTATTGATGGTGGTAGTTGCACTAATGTTGCTAGCACTTATTTGGTTGACAAATTGAGTTTGCCCACTACAAAACATCCCAAACCATACAAACTTCAATGGCTCAATAATTGTGGAGAAGTAAATGTGACCAAGCAAGTATTGGTGCTATTTTCAATTGGAAGGTACAATGATAAAGTGTTGTGTGATGTTGTGCCTATGCATGCTGGTCATTTGCTTTTAGGAAGACCATGGCAATTTGATAGACATGTCATACATGATGGATTTACAAACCGTTATTCATTTACCATGGCTGGTAAGAAATTCACACTTGCACCCTTGAGTCCTACGGAGATTTATGAGGATCAATTGAGGTTGAAAGAGCAGAATGAATCACAACAAAGGTCAAAGAATCTAGATAAAGGCAAAGATATTGCAAAGAAAGAAAGAAAGGACGTGAGCTTCTATGCAAAGCAAAGTGATGTAAAGGCTGCTTTTCTAGCTAAGTACCCAATCCTTTTGTTTTTATATAAAGAATCTTGTTTTAGTTCTAATGATCTTAAATCTTCTTTGCCTACTAATGTTGTGTCTCTTTTGAAGGAATTTGGAGATATATTCCCCGAGGAGATTCCAAATGGTTTGCCACCTATTAGGGGAATTGAGCATCAAATAGACCTTATTCCTGGAGCTGCCATTCCCAACCGACCTGCCTATAGAAGCAATCCCGAGGAGACAAAGGAGCTTCAAAGGCAAGTTGACGAGCTCATGAAGAAAGGCTACGTTAGAGAGAGCATGAGTCCATGCGCTGTTCCTGTGTTACTTGTTCCTAAGAAGGATGGGACGTGGAGGATGTGTGTTGATTGTCGTGCCATCAACAAAATCACTGTAAAGTATCGCTATCCCATTCCTAGATTAGATGATATGCTTGATGAGTTACATGGTTCTTGCATCTTTTCTAAAATTGATTTGAAAAGTGGTTATCATCAAATTCGCATGAGAGAAGGTGATGAATGGAAAACTGCATTTAAGACTAAGCATGGTTTGTATGAATGGTTAGTTATGCCTTTTGGATTAACTAATGCACCTAGCACTTTCATGAGATTAATGAACCATGTTTTGCGTGCTTTCATTGGAAAATTTGTAGTTGTCTATTTTGATGATATCTTGATCTATAGTAGAAGTTTGCATGAACATATTGAACATTTAAAGAATGTGCTTAATGTCTTGAGAAAGGAAAAGCTGTATGCTAACCTTAAGAAATGTTCCTTTTGCACTGATAAGATTATATTTCTTGGATATGTTGTTTCTTCTAAGGGTATAGCAGTAGAAGATGAAAAGGTTAAGGCAATTAAAGAATGGCCTATACCTAAGAATATCTCTGAGGTGCGTAGTTTTCATGGATTAGCTAGTTTCTACCGTAGGTTTGTTAGAGACTTCAGTACTATAGCTGCACCTTTAACTGATGTTGTTAAAAAGAATGTTGGATTTAAATGGGGTCTTGAGCAAGATCGTGCTTTTAACTTGCTTAAAGAGAAGCTTTGTTCCGCACCTTTGTTATCCTTACCTGACTTTTCTAAAACTTTTGAGATTGAGTGTGATGCTTCCAGTATAGGTATTGGAGCTGTTTTAATGCAAGAGAAGCGCCCCATTGCTTTTTTCAGTGAGAAGTTAAGTGGAGCTGCCCTTAACTATCCCACATATGATAAAGAGATGTATGCATTAGTGAGGGCCTTAGAAACATGGCAACACTATTTATGGCCTAAGGAATTTGTCATCCACACTGATCATGAGTCCTTGAAGCACTTGAAAGGACAAAGCAAGTTGAACAAGCGTCATGCCAAGTGGATGGAGTTCATTGAGACATTTCCATATGTGATCAAATATAAACAAGGTAAAGAAAATGTCGTGGCTGATGCATTGTCTCGAAGGTATACTCTAATCACTACTCTTAATGCAAAACTACTTGGATTTGAGTATATTAAAGACTTGTATGCTACTGATGAGGATTTTGAAAATGTGTTCATTGCATGTGAGAAAACTGGTTTTGGAAAGTTTTATAGGCATGATGGATTCTTATTTAGGGAAAATAGATTATGTGTGCCTAGGAGTTCTTTAAGAGAATTACTTGTTAGAGAAGCCCATAGTGGTGGGTTAATGGGACATTTTGGAGTAAAGAAAACTTTAGATATATTGCATGATCACTTCTTTTGGCCTAACATGAAAAGAGATGTTGAAAAATTGTGTGAAAGATGTGTCACTTGTAAACAAGCTAAGTCTAGAGTTATGAATCATGGTCTTTATACTCCATTACCTATTCCTACTGCTCCTTGGACTGACATTTCTATGGACTTTGTTTTGGGGTTACCAAGAACAAAGAGAGGTAGAGATTCTGTTTTTGTTGTTGTTGACAGGTTCTCTAAGATGGCTCACTTCATTGCTTGTCACAAGACAGATGATGCAAGTAACATTGCCGATTTATTCTTCAAGGAAATTGTTCATCTACATGGAGTTCCGAGGACCATTGTTTCTGACCGTGATGTGAAGTTCCTTAGCTACTTTTGGAAAACATTATGGGGAAAGTTAGGAACAAAGCTATTGTTTTCAACTACTTGTCATCCACAAACCGATGGTCAAACTAAAGTAGTCAATCGTACTTTGTCTACTTTGTTGAGATCCATTATTCAAAAGAATTTAAAGAATTGGGAAGATTGTTTGCCTCATGTGGAGTTTGCTTACAATAGAAGTGTGCATTCTACTACTAGTTATTCTCCATTTGAAGTTGTCTATGGTTTTAATCCACTCACTCCATTGGATCTTTTACCACTACCTATTGAGGAGAGAGCTAGTTTGGATGGGGAAAAGAAAGCTGATTTTGTTAAGCAACTACATGAGAAGGTACGTCAAAACATTAAGAAGAGGACTGAGCAATATGCTACTCAAGCCAACAAGCATCGCAAGAAAGTTGTCTTTGAACCTGGTGATTGGGTTTGGTTACATATGCGTAAAGAGAGATTTCCTGCTCAGCGTTGCTCCAAGTTGCAACCTCGAGGAGATGGACCATTCCAAGTGATTAAGAAGATCAATGACAATGCTTATAAGTTAGATCTTCCAGGTGAGTATAATGTTAGTGCTACATTTAATGTTTCTGATCTTTCTCCCTTTGATATTGATGTAGGTGATTCTGATTTGAGGACAAATCCTTTCGAGGAGAGGGGGAATGATGGAGATCCAAGCTCACAAAGCTCAAGTCATGTTCGTGATGATCGTGATCCTTTGAGTATCCATAGAGGTCCAATTACAAGAGCTAAATCAAAGATAATGCAACAAGCCTTGGCTGGTTTCATTGATATTGCTAGAGAGAAAGCCCAACAAAGCTTGAGCATGGAGGATGATAAAGTCTTCTACAACATGATCCAAGCCCAAGTTCAACCTTCTTGAAGACACAAGTATTGGGCCGAAATGCAAATTAGGCTAGATGCATATTTTATTTAGTTAAGTATTATTGGGCTGAACATTGTCTTAATTTAATTTAAGCCCAATTCCTTTTTAAACAATAGATTTTGTAAGACTTCTATTACTTGTTCTGCAAGTTAGGAGAGTAGGATTCCTATTGCTTGTGCTGCAAGTTATCTATTTGCCTATAAATAGTTATGTAACCCTTTGGGGAGAAGACAATTGATTTTAGTAATAAAATTGAGAGACTTCTTCTCTTTGGTTCTCTTGAGAACTCTTGAACTTATCAAGGTCTTCCTTGTGGCGTTCTTCTACCTTCCACCAATATATACCATAGGTTCTTGCTTTTCTAAGCAACGGGTCTTGGTCCAATACCATAGGTTCTTGTGTTTCTACACAACGGGTCTTGGTTTTATCTCTAATTTTTGTTTTCTTTTGCTGCGTTTTTAACTTGTTCTTGTTTTTCTTCAAGTGTTCTTCATGTTCTTCATTGAACCTCATCTTCTTTCGGAGAGGTCCATATCATTCTGTTTGGTTAACAGAAGAGAAATGTGGGAATCGGGTTCCCCGATTCCCACTTCTCTTTCGTTTTTTTTATTTATTTATAATTATATATATAATTATATTAATAATAATATATATTTTATTTTAACAATATATATTCACACTTTAATTTAAATTTAAGATATATTCCATATATATTTATTTATATACATAATTGTATATAAAAATATACATATGTTTTTATTTAATATAAAATAGTATATATATTATTTTATAATATATACTATATTTCATATATACATATGTATTTATATAAAAACATATTAAAATATATTTATATAATCTAATTATATAAATATATAATATACACATTTTATTTTATTTTATTTAGATTTTCTTAATATCCAATTATTTTCCCCTTTTTCTTATTTAATTTGAATTTCCATTTATCCAAATTAAATTTCCTTCTTCATTTCTTATTTCCAATTTAATTTTCCATTTCATTTCTTATTTAATTTGGATTTTCATTTATCCGAATTAAATTTCTCAATTTCATCTTTTCATCAATTTCGGGAATTTTAACGATATTCCCTTTTTCATTATTTCTTAATTTCGCATCTTATTTTTATTCCCATTTTAATCTTCCTTCATTCGAATTTCCACCATCAGGTACATCCTCACTTCTCGAAATTTTTACCAATATTCCGTTCTCATATCATATTTATTTATTTCAACTTATCTATTTTCTTAAATATTAATTTCCAAAAATGAAAAATTTGCGGTTATCACATTCTTCCCACCTTAAGAAATTCGGTCCTTCGAATTTAACTTAAGTCAAAAAGGTGGTAGCATCCTGTATACTCATTGTTTTTGACCTTTAGGTCATCTTTCAAATTATACTGCCAGTATACCTTTAACACATAATCACCTTTTATACCACTATACATCATCTTTCTTCTTATACTCCCTTAAATTTCTTATCAATTGAGAGTTATCCATTTTCACTCCTTATTCATATCACATATGATTAATACCGTTCATCATCCGTTTTCTCTCATTTAATGCCAAGTCGATATATTTTGATAATTATCATTTATACACTGTATTCAGTAGTATGTAATCGTCTTAGTAGCTTTCACATCTCATGCATTCGCTCTCTCAACATATCTTCGAGCATTTCCATTCTACGCTCAGATATTTACATCAGTACGGAGCGATGCTGTCAATAAATTTGGAATCTCAGAGCCTTTTGCTATTTCCCATAAGATATAGCTACTTAGAGATTCCTATCACATGTATGCTCACTGGAACTTTGCATACTTTCTCATCATTTCATACTCATATCTCGACTATGGCATTAAAGAATCTAAGAGTGATAATGGAAGAGTGATTCCATTAGACAATTAGTCTATAATCACTTCCATATCATCATATCTCCTTTAGACTCTTTATTATCCACAATACTCATTTTAACATTTATTTCATCCAGGTGCATCTCATTGTAAACTTTACTGTAAACCATCTCTTTTAATAAATAAACTCGAGACAATCATTTTCTCTTTATATTGCTTTCCATGTAATCTCATCATTACATCTCTTATTATCTCATTTATTCTTGTGGTATATTCATTATCACTTTAATTTTTAGAATATACCTGAAATTATACTCTTTTGATAATTTAGATTCTATAATGGCATAATCAAATTATAATTTAATTTTCTCATTATTTAACTTCATCATTGAATCTACAACTATCACTTTAATCATCTCATTATCCATATAATTCCATTATTTCCATCATTTCGAGGTGGTATATATATATATATATATCCTTTTTGTTCCATTTACATAACTGGTAGTAAAATGTAAATCACTTCTTTACTTCTTTGAGTATGATTACTTTTCCTCTATCGAGTTTGGCTCGATCTTACATTTAATGTCACACCCCGGAAACGTGGAAGTTTTGGGCTAAATTTTATATATATATATATATATATATATATACATTTAATCTTAGTTTCTTACTTGGGTTGCATTCCTGCCAGTATCTCATCATACTTTTCCAACCACAGAAACATCACAATATTTTTATAAAATATTTCATTCACATTATATTGACTTATTTCTCCAGGTAATGCTTACATTCATACGATATCGATTACATCTCAAAAGTATTATTTATATACAAATATCTGTGCCATATAGGACATCTGGTATCAAAATATGAGTATACCTTACGTGAGTACAAAAATGGCCGGAAGAGAGACGTATCCCTCAGCCTACGTCATATGCGCAACAGGCAAAGAGATGATCACTGCAAATAATCTGGTAGAGTAGGGGGTGAGCTTTTTGGAAAGCCCAGTAAGAAATGCATTTAAAATAATCATAGCATCGATATATGCAAAAACAATTGTCATAATAATGCGTTTCATACTTTAAAACATTGTATGAATTCTTTAATACATATATATCAAAATTCATACTTGATCAAACATGCATCTTACTTTAAAAATTTAATATCAAAAGAAATAAAACATATCATACAGTTCATGGAGACTAGGCAGAATCATATAGCCAGTATGCAGGTCATGACACTTACTTCTTCCTCCGAAGAGGGAACAGAATACTTATGGCCATGGTAAGGGCTGTAGACCTAATCAGAGTCGTACAACGAACATACACCACGAAGGACCAACATACCCACAAAGGATGGAAACATACTCGATGTGGGTGAGGACATGCACGACGTGGCTAAACTTATGCCACAATGTGGCAAGCATGACAGGCAGTAACATAAACTATAGGAAGGCCTGAGTCTCAAAACTTACTTACTTATGTAACTTCTTAAATCATACAATTGATATAAAATAGTAAGGACCGGACGTGCCAGGGTCTAAGTTAGCCAGGGGTTCACCACTCCGATACCTTTTCGGAAAACATATTTATTTCATATCATACTTAAAACATTATGGAAAAATATACATAGAAGTTATAAAGTTCATTTAACAAATTAAAAGATCATGAAAATTAACTTCGGAATAAAATTCATGCTTCAGGCATTTCTTTAAAAGTTGCGATGAAAGTAAGGGACACCATCACAACTTTAAATTACATCCCTTACCTCAGTACACTGTAGATCAATGCCTTATGTTGCACCCATGTGCTTCCTATCTCTCCGAATTATAAACTGCAAAGTAACAGTTTTACTGTAATTAATTTTCAGTATAACTTATGAAAATTTCCTTTGCTTATCTAGCTCCTTTTTATCTCATCATTATTTATAAAATTAACATTTCCTATGATTTTTTCATAGGTAAATATTTGATTTGCTTTTCCTTTTCTGTTTTGGCCTTCTATGCTTTTCTTTCTTTATTTTTTTTTATTTTTTATTTTTTCCAGTCCGTGAGCCTCTTCTTTTCTTTCTATTTTCTGCTCACGTTGGTTCAACATTGGCTGTATGTTTTATTCCCCTACATTGCATATATACAAGTATATGTAAATATATATATTTTACTTCATGGCTATTTGGTCAAGTCAACTCAACCTTACTTTCTTTCATTTTCCTTTTCTTTTGTTTGCCTGTACATAACGTCCAGCCAAGGTTTTGTTTTTCTTCTTCCTTCTTTATTTCCAACCTACGTAAGCTTCTTCTTGTATCTATATTGTAGCTATCATATAGTACATCCTAGGTTGTTAAAATTCTAACATTCACACATGTGTAGTCAACCCTAAACTCAACCTTTACCCTTCTCTTTTATTTTCCTGCTATATTGCTGTCCAACCGACAGTTTATTTCTTTCTTTTCTGTTCTGTAGTTTCACGTTGGCTTCCCCTTTTTTTTCTCTCTATATATGGTCACATCTAGTACACTTCTAAGTCACCAAAATTCAGTGTTCATACCTACAAAAGTCAGGCATGCCACACTATTTTTTTTCCACATTTTCGGCTGCACATTAACCACCCGATTTTCTCCTATTTCTGGCTGTACTAACAGCCTCTTTTATTTCTGTCATCGGCCATATTTGTTGACCATAATATTACTTCCTTTCTTTGCTTTTATTTTCCCTTGCTCACGTGACTCTTACTTAGCCTAGGAAATACGTTTGTTTTGTTTCTTTTTAAAGTTTCATTTCCGTTTTCGGTTCATGCCTATTTTGCATTCCATCTTCACGCAAATCACCATCAGCATCATCCTATTTTCATTCTAAATCCTCCTTATTGAACTAGGGTTTTCATTCTACATATGTTTACTTCCAGCAAGGCTATAACCAATACATTCTTGCTCATTAAAGCTACAATTTAAAGAACAATCATCTTAAAACTAATGCTGGAATTTTACATGTATAAAGAAGTAATCTGAGCATGTAAATCTCTTCCTGTTTTGAAGGTTTTTGTGCCAGCTTCTTTGAGGTTTTGGAAGCTTAATATCCAAGGTTTGTTTTCCTTCCAAAAGCTTGGTTTATTCACTAAAGGTTATGCATGGTTTTGCTATGGATAGAAGGCTATACGGTTGTAAGAAAACAAAGCAATTTTCGATGGTGATAATGGCTGGAGATGAATTCACGATGGGAAGAGAATTATATAGCACAAAAATATATATTTGTTGGACTTTTTGCCAGCTTCATTAAAAGCTATCTTTATTTCCTATTTCTTTCCTTTTGTTTTTCCTTTCTTGTCTGTTTTTATTGGCCTTTGGTGCAGCAAAGCAACTAACACAAATCAGTGCTTTTGTCAACCAAATAAAAATGTGGGGAAGACTTCCTTTTGTCCTCCTTTATTAT
The DNA here is from genome assembly GCA_031772115.1 of Heritiera littoralis. Lineage (NCBI taxonomy): Eukaryota > Viridiplantae > Streptophyta > Magnoliopsida > Malvales > Malvaceae > Heritiera > Heritiera littoralis. The sequence goes on along the minus strand of JAPDPK010000037.1, from coordinate 2,247,019 downwards.
TTATTTTATTCTTTCTTGTTCTCTTGTTTTTCTACTAGTCATTTGCTCAACCGAAATTTCATTTCATTTCTTCTACTCTTTCATTTCTTCATGCCGCCCCCACCTTGACTTTTCATGCCAACATTTTGCAGCTAAAAATTTTCTATCTTTCCTTTTCTTGTCTGCTTTTATGGTTCTTCGATGGAGCAAGGAAGATTAACAAGAAAATCAATATTCCTGTCAACCTAAGAAAAACGTGGGGAGACTTTCCTTTTTGTCTTCCTTTATTGTTTATTTGTCTTTTCTTTTCTCTTGTTTTGATATTGCTTATCTTCCAACCGAACTCCACCTAAATAGCCAATAAATTCTCCTTTTATTTCTTTATGTCGTCCCCTTACTTGACTTTCCAAGTCAAAATTTTTGCCAAGCTATTTAATCTTCTTTTTTATTCTATTCCTTTATGTAATATTTCCACACTTATATTTTTCATCTAGGATTAAAATTTTCTATGTGAGAAACACTATTCTTATATATTTAATTCCTCAAAATATTATCAATAATTTCTTTATTGATAATTTGTTCATATAAATGTACATCTACAGTATAAAATAATGAGCTCTCACATTTAACCATAATCATGTGATAACCACAAAATCACTTTTAGTTTTAAATTCAGGAACTACTTCGTATTCGTGTTCCCTCTTCATCATGTACTTCTCCTCTTATTTCATATTCATCTTTTCCTTCATCATCATTTTGATCACTTTTCCTCGATGGTAAAATATTCCACTATTAAACTCTTTTAACCTTTCGAGTATCATCTTACACTTATTCGTCCATCGACTTTAACTTCTTTACTTATTAGTCACGTCTATAGAGTAGCTAACCCAATAACTCTTCCATAAATTGGCAACAGTATCTAGCTAGACCCAATACATTTCTTATCTCAATCATTATCTCTTCATCATAGACAAATTCAACATCATTCTGTCATTCGAGATCATATATCTTAGAAAAAGGTACTGTCTAGCCACATCTCCTATTTGCCATACTTAACATATATATCACAGTCTTTGAGAGTCCGTAGGGTTATACCACTATGCTGCTCATTTTCCATTTGTGTCTTATACTGTATCAGTATATCATTACTTTATCCATATCTGGGTGCCTCATTCAGTAGGCTCATATACCTCACAAGGTATTTCGTTGATCCTGTAAACCTCAATAGGAACTCGTAAAAATTATCTCGAGTTCTAATCATTATCATCTTATGATCATCAATTTCCAACTTTCATCTAGTGATGCCTTGTACAGAGATTGATCTTATAAGGTCCTTGTACATCTCCGATTAAATCAAATAAGGCATCACTTCCATAGAATTGATTATTTGTTCTTAATAAGAACTTTAGTGTATAATAGGAATTTAGTTCGCCATTTAATTCATCCTCAATCACATCATCTGTATTTCCATCCTTTACATCAATACATGTGAATTTCATTATCCACAATATTTTCCAAAATTATTTTCTTAAGCTTTTCGGATTCTTCTATGTTCTCTGATATAAGCTTAAAATAAATTTCTGTATCCATAATCGAGTGGATATTAACCCGATCTCTCAATCTATGTTACTCTGAAAATTTAGCGGGAATCTCATCCGATACTTTCTTAAATCACACATCTCTTATCATTTTGGACATTTTATCTCTATGTCCCATCATTCCACTGCATAACCTCAAGGCAAAGACATTTAACATTTAAATCATTTTAATACCTACTCCGCCTTGGTTCACTTATTTCCTCATACTTCACAGCATATCGATTTTCTTGATTTAGTATGCTGTATCGAGTGTAATCCTTGATTAACGCCTTTCACAGCTAACCGATTTATTATTGAAATTCATTTTAAAATCATTTTCATTTAATAATTCAGGTTAGCTGTTGTCTTCCTCATCTCTTATCATCACTTACTGTTCTTATGCATATTCTCCAATTTCATATACTCTATATAGTACATTATCCCGTAAAACATATTTCAAAATATTCTGGTTCTATAAATATCCATTTAATACCTCAGAAAATTGTATGATTGTTTAGAACTATAATTAATCGTACTGCTATGGATTTCATCAACCATACCGATCACTTTCTCATTCATTATCAGTAATCATTTTACTTTTCATCATATCCATCGATCCTGTAATCAACATCTCATTAATACACTTTTAAGTTAGACCCATAAAATCAATACTAAGTCGCTCATCCTGCGACTTCCCTATAACCATTTGGGTCGTATCAGCACACTAAGTGTAGTGAAATTTATAATCGGGATCGTTATACTCATATTATGTCCTTTATACCCTCAATAACTCCATTACTATCAATAAGTTCAAAATCGACTTGATTTATCACAATTCAAAACATAATCCCATATAGGGGCATTTTTGTCATTTCACATTTTTTTCTCCTCACTATACATTTAAATCAGTAATCTTATTATCAATTTGCTGATAGTACCCCTTTCTCGTACCAATATCAGCATTTTAAAATCTTTTTCAATTTCGACAGAGAAATCCAATAGAATCCATAATTGGATTATTTTGCATGAACTGCAACTTTACATCATCAATTACTCTGTCAAATCAGTTCATTCAAACTTTCGTTAGTCTATTTTGACTCCCAGTAAAATTTTGAGGTTAGGGGGTATTTTGGTCATTTTTGGTCAAAAATATTCTCTCTCCTCAAAATACCTTTAATCGGTGATCTTAATGTCTATTTAATGATGATATCTCATTCCCCTCCTTTATATCATCACTTTCAGGTCTCAGTTCAATCCGAACAAAAAAGTACTAGTAGGACCCTCATCGCGTCCATTTCTGTTCCTCACCAAACCGACCTTCATTTAGATTGTAAGATCACCATTTCAGGTATCATTCCTGAGCTGTTTTCCCTTTTTGACATCCTTAGTTCATAATTCTCACTCCCTTCTAAACACTTAACTCAATTTACAATCATTTATTTTCTCTATGTATTTAGACTACACAGTACTACAGGGGATGTTAACCTTTTCAACACATTTTCTTTTCAAAGTATCGACAGACATTAGGCCAACCGTACTCTAATACCATTAAATCTGTCACAGCCCGTGACCCTATTTTTCACTTTATTTTATACATCTTATATGGTTAGGCTGTCGCGATACTTTACTTTTCTTTTATATATTAACAATTTCATATTAAATTATAATATGAAATACATCCCCTATCTTACTTCATAAGAAAATAGTACTGTGAAAATGTCTAAATACGAAAAATAAATGATCGTACCTCATGTCATAAGTCGAGCTGTCGCATCGTCCCCAAATGCCTAGCCGAAATTCTTTAAGTGTTAAAATCTCAGTTTTCGAAAACATGAAATGTTAAAATTAAGGGGTGAGCAAACCACGGCTTAGTAAGGGAATTATATGCATACTTGATATTCAGCTTCCTATATGCTGAAAATCTTTTTCATTTTTCCTATAGGGCTCTAGGGTAGCATGTAGGAAGGATACTACAGTCGGTTAGGAATTCGGATGGAGTAAGGTAGGTATTTTGAAATACCTATCTTGTCTCGGAACCTAAAAGCAACTGTAGAGAGTAAATTTCATTTTTGTTTTGAAATTTAAATCTCTTTTCCTTTTTATTCCATAACCTTTTCATATTCTTTTCAAAATAATGCTTTTATGAAATAAAGCATTTAAATAAAATAACTAATATTCATATTTTCTTTGAAAAGAATATTAGTTAAATCATCATCATTTTCCTTTAAAACTACAGTACTTTAAAATAGCAAAATAAGCTATTAAACCTTTTTTCGTATAACATATAAATCATTTAAATCTAATATTCAATTTAAAATTTAAAATAAGAATATTAGATTTACTTTCCTCCTTTTCCTTTTTGAAAACATATTACATATTCATATTAAATGTCATATGAAAATCATCTCGTAGTACTAAAATCGGTACTGAAATAAGCATTTTGTAAAATGCTGTAAATCATTTTCATTTCACGTATTACATATCATATAAAACATTTTCATTTCACGTATCATATATCATGTAAAACATTTACATTTAACATATAACATATCATATAAAACATTTCTGATATATGGAGACTTAGGCACGCACGCCCAGCCCGTCCACTGGGTCGTTACTCATATCATGCTATAGACCCCGAAGGGTACAAATAATCATGTCAGATCTATGGCCATAGTCTATAATTGTCCTCGGCGGATCACTGATCAGGTGTTGGCCGGGACTACATATCACATATTACATATTACATATCACATGTCACATATCAGCATGATAGGATGCCATTTAGTCTCAAAACCGTATTTTTCATCATAAAATAACCTTTATGGAATTTATAAAAATATATAATTTCATAATTTAAAACCATAAAGGTTATAAAATCATTTAGTGAATATTTAAGAAATATATATAAAAATATTCACTTTATTTCTTTTCATTTTTCATCTCGTATTACGTGTAATTTACATATCAGGAGAATTTTTGATGATTTCATTATCACCGTTCTCAAAAACATGAATTTTTAAAATCACTTTTGTTTTATTCATGTTTTTATGGAAAATATTCATTTTCTCGATTTTCGTGGTTGAAAATCATTTCTCGTGAAATAAAATCATTTATTATGATTTTATGAAATTTTCTAGAAATTTTTGATAACTTTCGATAATTTTTCGGCAGTATAACGGCTGCCGATTAGCTAGCCTCCTGCACGAAAAATACAGTTTATAATTTCAACCGGTACTTCATCACAATTTTCCAACCAATCGTTCATCACAATATTTTCATAAATATTTTCATAAAATATTTCATAATTAAAATCATGCAGACTGAATATCCTTCCAGTGCTGCACATGCATCCCTTACCTTTTTCCGGGTCGACGACTTTCTCTTATCAGTCGCGCCCGTACTCCATCTCTCTGGATTCCTCATCTTAATCGCCGAGAATAATTTTTGGAAATTAAAATTCTAAATTTTACAATTTTCATAAATAATTTATTAAATTTTTTTCTCGAAATCATTTTCCGGAATTCTTACCAAATTTCCGTAATTTTCGAGTTGCCAACTTCCCGGGAATCTCCAAATTCCCGAAATTCTCTTTTTTCTCTCTTTCTTCTTTTCCTCTTTTCTTTCCTCCTTTTTCTCTTTTCTTTTCTTTCTCTTTCTTTTCTTTTTCTTTCTCCTTTTTCTTTTTCTTTTTCCTCTTCTTTTCCGATCAGACCGATTCAGACCGGTCTGCCTCCTTCCTCACCGGTTCCTCGCCGGCGGCCGGTTCTCCAAAGGTTCAGGTGCCCTTCAGCTGGTCGACATCAAGGCAAACTCGCCGATGCCCTCCATTTGCCCTGGATCGGCGTCACGGCGACGGATCTGGTGACGTGGGTCTCGGTTTCTCCTCCTTCGTTCTCCCTTCCTCTGCCGTCATTGGCCTCACCGGTGGCCTCATTCACCTTCTTCGGTCTTCATCGGTGGAGGAGTGGCAGTGGCGGTGCCCAGATCGACCAGCACTGCCATTCCTCTTTCTCTTTTTCCTCCCAGGTTTTTCTTTCACCATTTTTGTTTTTCGACGTTTTCTCTTTCCTTTCCTGGCGTCGGCGTCGGCGTTGACTTCCTCTCCTCGGCTCGCTGGCGGCATCGCTGCCTCTTCCTCCTCCTTCGATCGGTCGGTGTTGGCCGGCTTTCTCTTTGGTTTCCTCTTCCGTTTGGTTAACAAAAAAGAAATGTGGGAATTGGGTTCCCTGATTCCCACTTCTCTTTCGTTTTTTTTATTTATTTATAATTATATATATAATTTTATTAATAATAATATATATTTTATTTGAACAATATATATTCACACTTTAACTTAAATTTAAGATATATTCCATATATATTTATTTATATACATAATTGTATATAAAAATATATACATATGTTTTTATTTAATACAAAATTGTATATATATATATTATTTTATAATATATACTATATTTCATATATACATATGTATTTATAGAAAAACATATTAAAATATATTTATGTAATCTAATTATATATATATAATATACACATTTTATTTTATTTAATTTAGATTTTCTTAATATCCAATTATTTTCCCCTTTTTCTTATTTAATTTGAATTTCCATTTATCCAAATTAAATTTCCTCCTTCATTTCTTATTTCCAATTTAATTTTCCTTTTCATTTCTTATTTAATTTGGATTTTCATTTATCCAAATTAAACTTCTCAATTCATCTTTTCATCAATTTCGGGAATTTTAACGATATTCCCTTTTTCATTATTTCTTAATTTCACATCTTATTTTTGTTCCCATTTTAATCTTCCTTCATTCGAATTTCCACTATCAGTCACATCCTCACTTCTCAAATTTTCACCAATATTCTGTTCTCATATATATATTTATTTGTTTCAACTTATCTATTTTCTTAAATATTAATTTCCAAAAATGGAAAATTTGAGGTTATCACAGAATCAATATCATACTTAAGTATATTTTAAATTTAAAGTTCATAATCTATGAGAGAGGTCAAGTACATTTTCATGAGAACTAATGTTCTCATCTCATAGACATGATCATTGATTCAACTTAAGCAATCATGCAAGTTCAACATCAAAACAATCAAGATTCAATGCATGGATATCAATCAAAGTCCATTTGTTCAAGTTTGCTTTTATCCTTGAATGTTGATGTTGTCATTAAAGCTTAAGTCTTTTAGAAATTTTGGCCATAAGATTAATCTAAGTTCATAGATGACAAATTTTCATGCATTTGGACATTTAAGATCCATTTGTCATCACAAATTATAGGCGAAGGACAATAATGATTTTAGGTAAAGCTTTTTGTATATCAAATATTTCATCTACCTAAGACATATATGAATTCTATCATTAAGATCAAGTTTTGATCATTTTATCTTTCAAGCATATATCTTGACCTTTAAATATTCATATTCCACTAGATGTATAGTTATCATGAAGCCTAGTGTGGAATAGGTAAGTCAAGTTATGAAATAAAGTCCTCTAAGCATGCTTGACTAAGTTCATCAAACTCTCACAAATCATTGAAATAATTCTTGAAATAATGTTTAAGCATTCATTGAAAGTAATTCAAGAATATATCAAGATTTATGCAACTCATGGGTGTCTTCAAAAAGATAAATGATTTTGCACTTGTGAGCTCAATGAAAAAGATATTGATTGTTGAAAATAAGACCAATTGTTGAAGTTGAGGCATGAATCCAATGAAAAATGATTATTCAAATTGAAAAGATCATCAATAATGAATTTTAAGTTGAGAAGAAAGAAGGTATCAAGAAAATTAAGAAAACTTCTCAGCCATAATTTCTAACATGCATATTTCTCATTGACGCTCATGACATGGCATTTTGCATGAATGACATATTTGACATTTTAGAGCAAGAGAATATATTATCATCACATTGCAAACTTGCTCAAATTACAAAAATCATTTCAAAATCATTAATCATGCTTTTCATTCAATAGTTTAATGCATTAAGAACTATCCATCAAACAATCAAAAATCATTTATCATGCCTATTATTGATTCATTCAACTCAAAAAGCATCAAAGATCATCAACAACCATATCATCAAGGCACAAATAATTTAATCAAATAAAAAGTTTAAGGAGTAAGGAATTAAGCTTACAAAACTCCTTTGCTTGAGAGTGCTTTGCCATGATTTGTTGGATCCACCATTAGCCATTCTTTGAGAAATTATTGTCACCTTGCTAAGAATGGATCTCCAATCTCTTTCTCTTTCTTATTGGCATAAGCAAACTCCATGGGTGTGTAGAGCATTTGAACTTCATTGTTTCATTGTAGCTCGATGCTCTAACACTCCTACAACAACAAATTTAAGCATGTTTTGGTGCCTAAATTTTCTTGGGTCCTTGAGGGTTAGTGCAAACAATTCTTGATCCTTTAGGGATCCATCTCAAACTTAATTCATCATTATTTATAGCATGCTTTGGGATCCACATCTTCCTAACTACTTTTCCTCTAAAGGTAGTTTTTCTATATGTGCATGCTTGTGATGAGTGTCCTATTCTATTGCAAAGTGAGCATATAAGAGATAAATCATGCATAGTATTTTTGCTCACTAAGAAATTCTTAAGATGAGTTTCTTTTTGTTTTGCATTATAGCCTAACCCATCTTTATCAAAGAAAGCTCTTTGGGCATATGATCTAATTTTTGTTGACCCATATAAAACCTAGAAAATGAGTTATGCAAATTTATATTCTTTTCATTCAACTCATTTATCTCTAAGCTTGCTTCTTCTAATTTCTTTTCAAATTTAATTTTGGCATTTACTAGCATTTCATTTTCTATTTTCAATTTAGCAATAATCTTTTTTATATTTGGAGTTCATGCATTGAAATTCATTTGTTAGTTCATTAAAGGCATTTTGTAGTTCACCAAATGTATAATCATTATCTTCACTAGAACTAAAACTAGCCTTATCATCACCAATAGCCATAAAACATGAGTAGGCTATCTCATCATCTATGTTTTCCTCATCGGAGCTATCACTATCGCTCCATGCAGCCACGAATGCTTCTTCTTAGGTTTCCTATCCTTTTCTTTCCTAAGAAGGGGCAATCTAGCTTAGTGTGACCCGGTTCATTACATTCATAACACACTAAGAGGTCCTTTTCTCTTCTACTTAACTCTCCTTTTTGATGTCTCATATTATTTTCTCTCTCTTTCATTCTCATGAACCTATTATATCTTTTGGCAAACATTGCCATTTCTTTTTCTTCCTCATTTCCACTCTCATCACTATCATCTTCAATGATCTCATGAGTGGAAGACTTAAGTGCTACCCCTACTTTCTTTGAAGACTCTTCATTTCTCTTTAATTTCATTTCATATGTAAGTAGGGAGCCCATAAGTTCATCTAGAGACAAGGTATTAGGATCCTTATACTCTTCTATTGCGGTTACCTTTGCCTCCCAAGATTTTGGTAAGCTATTCAAAATTTTCTTAACCATTTCTACATTGGAATAGGTCTTGCCTAAAGCCTTAAGTCCATTGATTATGTCATTAAACCTGGTGAACATCTCACTCATGGACTCATTTTCTTTCATCCTAAAAAGCTTATAGTTATGTGTGAGCATTCCTACTTTGGTTTCTCTAACTTGATTTGTCCCTTCATGTGTAATGGTTAATTTGTCCCATATTTGCTTTGCATTCTCACATAGGGATACTCTATTATATTCATTGGGACCTAATGCACAAAAGAGAGTGTGCATAGCCTTGGCATTCAATTGTGCCAATCTCATATCATTTGTGTCCCACTCATCCTCACTTTTGGGGACATCTTTTCCATTAACTTTCTTGATTGGGATCTTGGGACAATTTACTATTACTCTCCACACTTCATAGTCATTTGATTTCATAAACAACATCATCCTAATTTTCCAATATGAGTAATTCTCTCCATTGAAGAGTAGAGGTCTAACTAATAAGTGTCCCTCTTCTCCTAGAGGTGTGCCTACATTCAAGTAAGCCATTTATGATTGTTTTACTCGATAGAAATTAATCTAAATCAATCTCAAACCCAAGCTCTGATACTAATTGTTAGCTCTATAGGCTGAACCGAGAGGGGGGTGAATCGGTTCTTAGCTAACCTTATGTTCGTTTTTCGATTCTTCTAAATTCTCTAGCCTATATTGAAGTTTTCTAAGTTCTCTAGGCTACTCAAGTATGCAATATAAATTCAATTTAACAATCACAATATAAATGCAAATAAGTAAAGAGAGTAGGGAAAGAGAAATGTACGCAAGCGATTTATAGAGGTTCGGCAACCTTGCCTACATCCTCTACCTTAAGACACTCCCAAGGATTTTCCCCAAATTCACTAACTTGAATTTGTCTTTACAATCCCTCTTTTTCAAGGCTCAAGAGAAACCTCTCTCTTTTTCTAGGCTCAAGAGAAACCTCCCTCTTTTTCTAAGGCCAAAGAGAAACCTCCATCTTTTTCTAAGGCTAAAGAGAAACCTCCCCTTTACAAGGTGTGTTTGTATTTACAAAGGGTGTAACCAAAGAAGGCCTCTAGGTAGGTAAATGATTACAAAGATTAAGCACAAAGAAAAGTCTATACAATATTTGTGCTATGCTATGCAAAGAATATGAGAGTGATGGAAGATGAAGACTTTGTAGCACTTGAATTGTTGTTGAAGCTTAAGGAAGAGGAAGATGAAGAAGATGATAAAAATGTTGCTCAACTATTCCCCTTGCTTCCTTTAGCTTCCAAGCCTTTATTTATAGTCCCTTGGATGGTTTCTGAACGTTGGTAAGAGCCAAAAGTGAATGTAGCCCGTTGTATCTCACAAAAACTAGCCGTTGGGCATTGTTTTCGTGAAAAGGGATCGATCCTTTTCCATAAGGGATCGATTTGTATTTTCCATAATGCCTTCCAATTCATTCTGCCATGAAGGGATCGATCCCTTCCCTTAGGGGATCAATCCCATGCTTCCAGAGAGCATTTCCTATACTTTGCTATACCATTTTGGGTTAGAAATGATGTAAACTTTGATTTTAATTTTATCCCAAAACATTCTAGAATTTTGTGGGAGTTTTTCTTGTCTTTCTCAAATGAAAACATTGTTCAAAAACTCATTAAGTAATTTTTCTAAATTTGTGTTCAATATAATCTTGAAAACATTACTTAATACTTAATACTTATACTTTTCTTAGTCTACAAATTTATGGACTAAATTTTTCTTTTTCATTTTAAGGTTTGTATTCGGTGTTAGTGTAGTTACTACTCTAATTTCACTGATTCTCTATACAATACTTTATCACACTTCTAAGTTACATCCCGACTCACTGGACAACGTAAGTACTGTGTATTAATTAAAGTCTGTACATGTAAACAAGAGATTTACAAAAATGTATACCTCAAAGTAACGAAGTGGATTCGCAGGATAATGGCCAGTGCCAAACGTGTATACCGTCTCCGAAGGCCCACTTAAAAGCTCTCATAGCATATTGTAACTTCAATAATCTGAAAAGAGATGAAATTAAGTAATGTGAGCAAAATCACGGCTCAATAAGATACTAATATAAATGTAGGAGTAGAATTATACTGTCTTAACCGCAATGCTTAAAACCTGCAAGAATTATACTGTCTTAACCGCAATGCTTAAAACCTGCAAGTTTGCAATTACAGTTCACCTTTTTCATCGATAACATCTCATTAACTCAACTCCTGTCATCTGTCTATCATTCAGACTTCTAAATAAATCAATAATCACTTTCAATCTTTTTATCCTTATACCACGATACATCGCACAACAATGCATCATGTATCATGTTTAATTGAGATATCCTATCAAGTCATCGCACAACAATATGTCGTGTGTAATTTGAATATCATATACTATTAGTCCATACTCTCATCAATCTCATAGTACATCCTGTCCAATTGAGATATCGTGTCAAGTCACTTTTCGTTTCATAATCATACTTCTGTATTCTATCATCTCATATCACTTTCCATATGGAGAATCATGATCACGGTGGTATGAAGTCATAATTCTCTTCGTGTATATTCTATATTCATGTATCATATCATGACATCATGTAGATGAAATATCGTTACCACCAAGTCGTGATACTCCTTATATACTCTTCATGTTTTTGTACCATATAAGGTTATGACATATCTTATGTAAAAAGCATACTATTATGTCATGATTTAGTACGCAGTTTATGTAACTTTACTGTATAAACCACTATTATTTCAAATCGTATCATATATGCTTTTAGAACATGCTAAAACATATAAGTTTTGAATTCATTTCATATTTACTTTTAAGACATGATCGGAGCATGTACAATTTGCAAATCATATATTCATTTTTAGAACATGTCTAAAACATGTGCGGTTTCAAAACATTTTTCATATACTGTAAGTCATATCCTGTCTAGAGTTCATATCAAATCAAACTATACTTTAGACCGCATATCATGTCAAGTTCGACACAAAATCATATATGAATCATATAAGTGTCAAAATCATATCACATGTACTTTTAAAACATGTTTAAAACATGTACAGTTTCAAAATATATTTCATTTCAAACATATCTCATGTACTGTATAAATCATGTCAAGTTTAGAGTTCATATCAATAAAATCATACTCTAGACTTCATATCATATCGGTTTGAGACTAGGCTAGATCCCTAATGCTCTATCAATAAAGACTTAAATCACCGTAGCTAGCAGTGAAAATCATGTCATCGTCCCCTGGAAACCAACTAAGGCGCTATCTATGGCCATAGACCTCATCTCTCTCAGCCCCACTGATCAGGTGTGACTGAGACCTGTCCACGACTATTGTCGGACAAGCATCTCTGCCTAATGAGTAATCTCCAATTAGGTGGTTCCCACTATGCTTTATTGAATTTAATTCTTTTAGGGTGCCTACAGTCTCATAAAAGATTTAAACCTTTAGCTTTTCTTGTCAAAATCATGTAAAGCATATGGTAAAGTTCTTTAAAAGGCTTCATATATAAAAGTATGTATATACCATATACTTTCTTTTTAAAATTATTCTATACTTTTTAGTATTCATATAAATGTTATTATAACATCTCAAGTTGTAACAAGGCATGCTTAAAGGCAATGTTATAAAACCATTTCAGTATGCAACTTCGGTGATATTTTCAAATGTCAATAAAGTAATATCTGCATCTAATACAGTGAAGCAATTCATTTAAATTATCACCATCAATCATTCGATTTCAAAACTTTCTTTCTGTCAAATCAGTACATCGATATTCAAATCAATTTCGATATTCAATTCATTCGGTATTCAAATTCTTCAGTATTCAAATTATTCGGTAATTAATTCACTTGGTATTCAACCATTTGGTATTCAATATCCTTTCTCAAATGTTTATCAACTATAACAACCATTTATACATTTCATCATCAATACTAGGACCACATCATTGGTATGAATCCTCTTAGTATCTGTGAATATTTGAATATCATGTTTCATGTAGCCATTAAGATACTGAAATTATGTAATCACCAATATCATCATTCAATATCTAATTCAGAGTCAACATTGAAGATAACATAACCACAAGGCCAATAGTTACTTATCTAATCCATTTATGGTTTGACCTATTGGTATACGTTCATAATTTCCAACTTGAGATTCAATTTCATTCACTATCACAAAACCAAATCAAAATCCTCAAATCAAATTTCATATGGCTTGTATGATTTATTATCGAACTTATGCAATTGTCAATCTTATTATTCAAGGCCTATTCCAAGGGTATAAGCAAAACTATATATTCACATGTTTATCACTCATTTATTTGAATCTATAAATGATCGGATTGTGTTGTAATTCAACCTCGATTCCAATAAGGTTATGTATGCACGAGTCATACATTCGTTATGACTCAATATCATAACTATCAATTGTGTACCACAATATTGATACTAAGACCTATACCACTGCTATAGGTCCGCTTATTATCTCATGTATATCCGACAATATGATGTAATACGATAAAATTATCTCAACATCGACTCCTTGAATTGTCCATATTATCACGTTCAGAACTACTTCAAAATAATAGATCGAATTCAATAAATTCTGGAATCATCACTCCATTATTACTTCCACAATTAAATCGTTAGACCATCAAGATTTCAACTACGATCTTCTCTTCCAAGCTATATCCTATAATCTTTGTTACTTTCATCAATACTCCAACTAATCGACATTCCGCCTCATTTTCGACTCGATAATCAACTTATAATGTTAAGATAACTCTAATTATCGACTTTATAAGACCCACAATATAATTCCTCTTGATATCGTGCTCATCCATTTACCTTTTTAACTATTTCAAAAAAATCAATTTTCCTACAACACGATAACCTTTGATAATTCTTTTCAAGGTTCCATTTATACGAAAAAATTTAACATTTGTCATCAACATTTTCGTAGAAATTCGACAGCATAACGGCTTAATTTTTATTAAAACCTCTTGCAAGGAAACACAATTTATAATCTAGCTGTTGATTCTCACAATATATTTATCTTTTACTAAGACCCCTACCACCAATTGTAGGTCCTTTTACCATAAAAAAATCATTTTAATAATCATTCATCATCAGGATCAAAATTCCAAAACATATAATATAACACTACCACTACTTTATAAGAGTATCTTAGCTATTCACCAAAGCTTAGCATGTTTCCGAGCCTAGCCGCACTCCACCACTTGCCTCATTACCATGTTCTACAATTTTAACACACATATATTCGCTTAGAAAAATAATCTAATAAATTCTATAAATTTCTATGGAATATAGCAAAATCTTTAAATTCCTTACCCATATTCCACATTAAAAATTTTTGTGAAGTACTTCCCAAGCTCCTCTTATTTCTTTCTTTCTTTCTTTTCTTTCTTTCCCTTTCTTCTTTCTTCTTTTTCTTTTTCCTTTCCCTCTTTTTCTTTTTCTTTTCTTTTCTTCTTTTTCTTCTCTTTTTTTCTTTTTCCTTTCCTTCTTTTTCTTTTTCTTTTTCTTCTTTTTTTCTGGTTTGAATCGGTTCGAACTGGTTCAGACCGATTCAACCTGGTTCGGCCGGTTTAGCCACCAGCGGCCACCCATTTCGGCGGTTCAGCCCCTCCACAGCATCCTGGGGTTGCCATGAAGCTAGATCTGGCCTCCTTTTCCCAAGCGGCGGTGGTGATGGTGGTGGATCTAGACGATGGGTTTTGGCCTCTTTCTCTTCTCTTTTCTCTCCCTTTCCATTTTCCTCCTTCATTGTCGGTGGTCTCTTTTCCTTCCCCTTACCTCCGTCGACGTCGAAATTGGAGTGGAGTGCCCGAATCGGCCGGCATCGCCATTTTCCTTTTTCTCTTTTCCTCTGGCTTTCTTTTCTGTTTCCGCTCGTTTCTTCTTTTCTATCCATCGCCGGCTTCCTTCCTTCACCTCGCCGGCATCATCTCCTCCCCTCCTCTCTCTTTTCATCGCCGACGGTGGTCGGCATTTCTCTTTGGATTCCCTCTTCTGTTGTAACAGAGGAAAATGGGGGGGAATCGAGTATCCCGATTCCCGCTCCTTTTCCTTCTTTTTCCTTTTTATTTTATTTATTTTTAGAAATATATATAAATACACTATAATTATATTTATATAAATATAAATATACCCATTTTATTCCTTATTATTTTGGATCTCTTAATATCTAAAATAATTTCCTTACATTCATCACTTCATCAATTTTCGAAATTCAACATATTCCAATCCTCATAAATAACTTTATTTATTTATTTCTGGGTAATTAATACCAAAAATAGGAAAATTTCCAATTATCACAGTTTTAACCTTTCCTTGCTTCATGAAAGTTGTTCCAAATCCTCTCCTCTATAACATATTCTAGTTTCAGCTCAAACGGTGTTCGTTTGGCTAGTGAGAAGTTTGTTGGAAGTCAGATCTGTCAAGCTGCCCTGTTTTGACAAGATTGAGAGAATCACTTTGTAGGCAGAAACGATCAGGAAGATGACCTTTTCTTGAAATGGCCAAGAAAGATCAATTAAAGCCCTACCTCTTCTCTACCACATATCCAAAAATCAACTTAAGTGGACTATGTTTGATAAGGGAAATCTGTTCTGAAAATTTCTGCTGTACAGGGTAATTAGTGCTGGAAATTTTCTATTCTTTCTAAACTGGATATAGGTTGCATTTCTGATTTTCTAGGCCTATTTCTATTGTTATAATGGTGTAAAACTGACCCTAAATAAGAGTTTTAAGTCTTAGCCAATGGGTTTCCATAAGGAAAGTGTAAGGAGACAAGGGTGCTTTTGTTATTGATAGGATGCTTTTGTTATTGATAGTGTAATTCTGTTAATGAACATGAGTTAAGTGTAATGAAGCTTTAAAGTGAAATTTGGTCTTATATATAGAAAGATAAACATTAGGCCTAAGGAAGGGCAATGTAGTAAATTCACTTTTAAGGTGAAATGACATTGGTAAATGAGCAGTAAATGAGTACTAATGTGAATGGTGCAGTTGGAATGATCAAAAAGATCGTATAGTGACTTTTGTCACAATACAGCTAAAGTGCAGCTAAGAAAGATTAACAATTAGTTAGTGTTAAATGGTTATGTGTAAGTGTAAGGTCGTAAATGACATTGTCTATATATGCTTGTAGTGTTAACGACGCAATTTGGTACTGTACAGTACATGGATTTCCAAGCTTGAACAAGCGAGCTTAATCTTTGCTTTCTGTAAGTTTATTATCCAAACTACGAGTAGTAACTTACAAGGTAAGTGCTCTACATAAGTTACAAGTAATGATTTATAGAATAAATGAAAGGTTTTTGAAGTAAAGGAATTGATTTGGATGTGAATTTGGAGATGTGTTGCTGTTGGGAATACAAAATTGTTTTTCCTTTGCAGGCTGGGTAATGACATATCCTAATCCCATCTTATTGCAAAAATTTTGAAAAATTATTAAAAGTTGGATGTAGATCTCTATGTCTGCATCATGCTACTGCATCTTTATGCATAATTAGTTTTATGAGAGTTAAGCTGTGAAATCCCCAATTTCATGTAAAGTCCTCTTGTTTGTAAAGTACTATAAGCAGAAATGATTTAAATGAATATGAGAATTAATGTACAAATGATGTTAGGAACCTAGAAGAAGTAATAAAATGGAGAGTCAAATGGTCAATAAATTTAATGTTGATATCAGGAAAATATTAGAGAATGATAAAAGAAGAATAAATATCAGATTTTCATAATTTCATGATATGTGTGGCTGACATGAGGAAGGAAAGAAGAAGAATTAATTGGTGGTCAAATTGTCAAAGGGCTAAGGAGTTGTGGCTGGCATGAAGGGATAAATACACATTAATGGCATTTAATGCCATCTTTTCCAGCAAAGAGGGCCGGCAGCCATAGCTCTTCCTCTGAAATTCTCTAAGGTTTTCTTCCATATTCACCTTGTAGAACTGCCTTATTCCTCCAACGAAGCAACAAACTCCTTAAACGAAAAACGATCCTCATCACTAGCTCTCTTTATGTCTGTAATATGGAAGGCTGAAACAAAGTCTTTGAGGAGATCAGAATTTCTGTTATTTTAGCTATTGACAAAGGTAAGGATAGAAGTTGATTCTTTGATTCATCTAATTTG
This sequence comes from Heritiera littoralis, assembly GCA_031772115.1. NCBI lineage: Eukaryota > Viridiplantae > Streptophyta > Magnoliopsida > Malvales > Malvaceae > Heritiera > Heritiera littoralis. The sequence goes on along the minus strand of JAPDPK010000037.1, from coordinate 2,229,774 downwards.
GAGTTAAGTGATGTTGGTATAGTATACTTATGGTGTTGAAATGAAAGAAAGTTAAAGTTCAATTTATATGAATTATGCAGTTTTGAAGAAGTGAAGGAAAGAATCGGTGCAACCAAGGGATTTCGTATTATTTGGCTATTTGAGGTAAGGAATATATGTAACGGACGTAGGGTGACTATGTCCGCATGTTTTAAATGTTTTGGGATGAAATAAAAGCTGGTGTAAGTGCAGGAAATGTAAAATTCACGGTTTTCGCCCGGTTACAATTTGGCTCGGGGCAGCCGACTGCCCTAAATAGCAGCCGACTGCTCAGAGACAGTCGTGACGTAACTTTTTCCGAAACCGACTTAGAGCAGCCGACTGCCCTACATAGCAGTCGACTGCCATTTTTCCAGAAACTTTCTGTTTGCAAACCAGTCGACCGCTAAAGAGCCAGTCGACTGCATTTTTTCGAGAAACATTCTGTTTGCGGGCCAGTCGACTGCCCCATTTTAGCAGTCAACTGCCCTACTTGCATCCGAAATTAAATATTTTAAATGCAAAAAGAAAATAAAATTTATTGAATATTTTTATACTAGAGCAGTCGACTGCCCTAAAAGAGCAGTCAACTGCCCCCTTTGAAAAATAATAATTTTTAATTTATTTATATAAATGTATTTGGATTATCATTAAAGTATATAAGAAGGGTTATGAATACCCATGGTTTTACAAGAATGAGTTTTACTACTCAATATTTTGAGATTAACGACTCCATTGGTGATCATGCATATTACTTGCTTATTTGTATTTGGCTGGGGGACTCTAGTCAAGCCCTCAGTACCACGGGTGTCACCTGACTAGTGCACACTGTGGAATATTGACAATGGCCATTAGTCCTTTATATGTGTTTGGCTTAAGGGAGGATCCCTGGCCCATACGTGGGTACGCCACTTTATTTGGTGCATGATTCTATTGGATGTTGACGGTCTCCCCCTATTTGAAGACTATTTGTATATGTAATTTCAAGATATTTGACATATATATGTGAAAGTATTTGAGTTATTTGAATACGTGCAAGTGACTTCATATGATTTTGTCATGTGTTATATGGTATTTGATGAACTTATATGTTATATGTTTTTACAAGAATATTACATGACATTATAGAGCCAAGCAGGAAAACTGCATATAGTGGCATAGTACGCTCTTTTATGTATATTTCTTACTGAGCGTAAACTCATTCCTTTATAATATTTTTCATCCAGATTATTTGCAGTGAAGTCTGCTCTTGGTAGAGGAGCATATATTTGGACTATACGATATTCCTTCGAGGCTAACTTCCAATCCCTTGAAGGTAGATACATTTTGATTATGTAATTCAGACTATAGTACAGTGATGTATATTAGACACATTGGGGATGTAAATTGTTAAAAAGATTAGTATGTAATTTATATTAGAGTTTTAGACTTATGTGAAAGACGATCCTGTATGTGTATGAGAAATATATCATCATGGAAACAATATAGTGTTAGCTATATTAAAGAAGAAGGATGCACCGTTGAACAGCCTAACCAAAACTATGGGAAATTAGTTGGTATTTGGGAGTGACGAGGATGTCACAAATTGGTATCAGAGCAAGGTTAGTCTGACGTTTGACGGTGTCATTAGGCTAGAAATAGTGTACATCCCCATGTACTGTACTTGTCTGAATACATATATGTGGTTGAATTGCTGAAAGTGTACTAAACGCTTGACCTTGTGGTGATATTGGCAGAATGAGCACTCGTAGAAGGGGTACTGGTAGAGGACGAGGACGGGGCAGAGTAGAACCGCCCCCAACACAGTCTCCTCCTCCATCTCCATCGAGTAGCCCGAATGCTCGACTGTCGAGAGTGGAGAGAAGTATTGAGACTATGGCCACTCTGTTCAATCAGTTCATGTCTAATCTCCCAAACGTGGCCACTAATGCCTCAACAGCACCTCCTATTCCATCTGGGAATGCTCCTCCTACACCTCCTATTCCCCCAGTACAGCCTCCACTAGTTCAGCCTGAGTTGCCCCCACCAGTTCAAGCTACTGAAAGGCAAGATCCGAAGGCCTATTGCAATGTGGTCTTAATTAAAGAATTTAAGAAGCTGGATCCGCCTAAGTTTAAGGGCGATAGAGATCCGTTGACCGCCGAGAACTGGGTGAAGGCAGTCACTAAATCTTTTGAGTACATGACCTGTTCTGAGAAAGAGAAAGTGGGTTTGGCAGCTTATTTGTTAGTAGACGATGCCGAGCATTGGTGGCAGTCTACTCGGGCCATTTTGGAGACTCAACATACTGAGGTTACATGGGATAGATTTTTAGAGGCCTTTAATGAACAGTACATCCCACGCACTGAACAGACCAGGTTGAAGATTGAGTTTTTGAGCTTGACTCAGGGGACTATGACAGTTAATCAATATGAGTCGAAGTTCATTTCTTTAAGCAGATTTGACCCTGAAGTCCTAAGGAGTGAAGGACATAAGATCTACCGATTCATAGAGGGATTAAGATCTCCTATTAGATCGAAGTTATATCCTATGGATATCACTACTTATAATGAGGCAGTCCGTAAGGCTCAATTGTGTGAGCAGGACTATAATCTTCACCATGCTGATTTCCGAGCCAAGGGTAAAGGCAAAGAACCGATGAAGCGGAAGTCAGATGAGAGAGACTCTAGTGACAGATATCCATTTAGGAAAAATAGACCATATGAAAGAGCTTCGTCAGGTAAGAAAATAAATTTTAAGGGAATGACATGTATCTTAGTTTAATGGTTATATGGAAACATACTAAATTTTGAAGTTTTATGATAATTATGGTACAGGGACTCCTAGATCTACCGGGATTAAGATAAATGATGAAAGATCCCGATATTCAGTTGGCAGTACTGCGAGCTCGCCGAAGAGTGTGTCGCAGAAATGCGAGCATTGTGGGAGATTCCATGGGTCACAGCCATGTCGTATGGCGAGCGGGGCTTGTTTTTGGTGTGGCGAGAGGGGACACATGATTAAAGATTGTCCCAAGATTTCTAAAAGAGTGTCTGAAGAATCGGAAAAGACCACCCAACCACAGCCTAAGGCCACAGTTGCTGAGAAGGGAAAGAAAGCTGTGACTCAAGGACGAGTATTTGCTATAGACGAGGAGTCTGCTGATGCTTCGTCCAAGGTGATTAAGGGTAAGATTCACCTCTTTGATATAAGTGTTACTGCTTTATTTGATCCAGGCTCTACACACTCCTTTGTTTCTCCCATAATTGCCATGAGATTACCTGTTGAACCTGAGCCTTTAGGACATTTGTTACAAATAAGTACACCGTTTAGAGAATCCTAGATGACAGATATAGTATATCGTAGTTGTAAGCTACGGGTAGGAGAGAGAGAATCGATAGCTGACCTAATTCTACTGAATATGTATGGATTTGATGTCATATTAGGAATGGATTGGTTAGCTAAGAATCATGTGATATTGGATTGTTATGCTAAAAGTGTGATCTTCTCTTCTCCCGTTAGCTATGTTGTAAATTTTGCAAATGTTTAATACAAAAGTATGTTTATTAATTTATTTATTCGTAAATGAAATTAATAGAGAATATAATTGTTATGTGAAGGATTTATAGCGTATGTGGTGGACGTAGAAAGGGAACGTCCCGAACTTCATGAAATTCCGATAGCCAATGAGTTTCCATGTGTGTTTCCGGACGATCTTCCAGGACTTCCTCCGGATAGGGAAATCGAGTTTACTATCGATTTGGTGCCAGGGACTGAGCCCATTTCGAGACCACCCTATCGGATGGCCTTAGTGGAATTGGAAGAACTTAAGAAACAGCTTCAGGAGTTACTAGATAAGGGGTTTATACGGCCAAGTGTATCCCCATGGGGTGCTCCTGTGCTATTTGTCCGGAAGAAGGACGGCAGCTTGAGGCTTTGTATTGATTATCGATGGTTGAATAAGGTGACAATCAAGAACAAGTACCCTCTTCCCAGGATTGACGATCTTTTGATCAGCTTCGGGGTGCACAAGTCTTCTCCAAGATAGACTTGAGATCGGGATATCATCAATTGAAGATCCGGAGTGAAGATATCCCTAAGACTGCATTCAGAACACGGTATGGTCACTATGAATTTCTAGTGATGCCGTTTGGTTTAACCAATGCACCCGCGTCTTTTATGAACTTGATGAATGATGTGTTCAAGCAGTATTTGGACCAGTTTGTCATTGTTTTCATCGATGACATATTGGTGTATTCGAGATCCTGGGAAGAGCATGAGCAGCATTTGAGGATAGTTCTACAAACCCTCAAGGATCGGGGATTATATGCCAAGTTAAGTAAGTGTGAATTTTGGCTAGATCAAATATCCTTTTTGGGTCACATAATCAATAAAGATGGAGTTTCGGTCGATCCATCGAAGATTGAAGCTGTGGTGCAATGGGAAAGACCGAAAACAGTGACAGAGATTAGGAGTTTCTTGGGTCTAGCCGGCTATTATCGACGATTTGTAGAGGGTTTTTCGAGGTTAGCTGCTCCCTTGACGCGCTTAACGCGCAAAGAGGTGAAGTTTGAATGGAATGATGCTTGCGAGTGTAGTTTCCAAGAATTGAAGCGCAGGTTGACTACTGCACCTATTCTCACCATTCCTAGTGGTTCTGGAGGATTTTCAGTATATAGTGATGCCTCTGCACTAGGTCTAGGTTGTGTGCTAATGCAACATGGTAAGGTAGTTGCATATGGTTCTCGTCAATTAAAGGACCATGAGAAGAACTACCCGACTCATGATTTGGAGTTAGCGGCAGTGGTGTTTGCTCTAAAGATTTGGAGGCATTACTTGTATGGTGAGAAATTTCAGATTTTTACGGATCATAAAAGTTTGAAGTACTTGTTCTCTCAGAGGGAATTGAATATGAGACAGAGGAGATGGCTCGAGCTTCTGAAGGATTATGATTGTGAGATCCTATACCACCCAGGAAAAGCCAATGTGGTGGCAGATGCTCTAAGCAGGAAGCATATGGGAATAGTATCGTACATGATGGTTAGAGAATATGAGCTACTTGAGCAGTTTGCAAGCCTTAGTCTTAATGTTGTACCTTATGAGCATTTTGGAATGATAGCTAGTTTAATGATTGAGCCGGAGTTGATGGGTAGAATTCGGATTGCTCAAAGGGAAGATGATCAATGTATGGAGGCCATGAATCAGATTCAATTAGGTATGCCATCGGAATTTAACATTGATAGTAATGGACTCTTGAGGTTTAATAATCGTATATGTGTTCCTAAGGATAAGGAGTTGAAGAAGTTAATTTTGACGGAAGCACACTCCACTAAGTATACTTTGCATCCGGGAAATACGAAGATGTATCATAATCTTCGCAAGGTGTATTGGTGGACTGGTATGAAAAGAGACATAGCAGAATTTGTGGCAAAGTGTCTCACGTGTCAGCAGGTTAAGGTAGAGCACCAAAGACCAGCAGGTTTACTACATCCTCTACCTATACCTATGTGGAAGTGGGAGCACATTACGATGGATTTTGTCATGGGACTACCTCGAACGAGGAGGAATCATGATGGTATTTGGGTCATTGTGGATCGGTTAACTAAGTCAGCTCACTTCCTGCCTATGAAGTCTACAGATACACTTAGTGCTTTGGCAGATTTGTATGTGAAAGAAGTTGTCAGACTACATGGAGTTCCAGTGAGCATTACATCTGACAGGGATTCCAGGTTCACTTCTCATTTCTGGGAACATTTCCAAGAGGCCATGGGATCTCAGTTAAATTTTAGCACGGCTTTTCATCCACAGACTGATGGTCAGTCCGAGCGCACCATTCAGACGCTCGAGGATATGTTGAGAGCTTGTGCTTTGGACTTTAAAGGCTCCTGGGATGATCATCTGCCATTGGCTGAGTTTGCATACAATAATAGTTACCACGCAAGTATCGGGATGGCACCATATGAAGCTCTATATGGTAGAAGGTGTCAATCTCCGATTGGGTGGGAAGAAGTGGGCGAGCGTAAGCTATTAGCCCCAGACTTAGTCGAGCAAGCCTCTGAGGATGTTAAGTTAATTTGCCAAAGACTTAAGACAGCTCAGAGTCGACAAAAGAGTTACGCAGATGCTCGACGGAGACCACTCGAGTTTTTGGTTGGGGACTCGGTGTTTTTGAAAGTCTCTCCATCCAAAAGTATCATGAGATTTGGCCGAAAAGGTAAACTTAGTCCTCGTTACATAGGGCCATTTGAAGTCCTAGATCGAGTCGGAGATGTTGCATATAGGTTGGCACTACCTCCGGAGCTATCGGGAGTACATAATGTTTTCCATGTGTCGATGCTTCGGAAGTATAATCCGGATCCATCCCATGTCATTGAATATGAACCATTAGAGATTCGGGAGGACATGAGTTATGTGGAGAAGCCGGTTCGGATTTTGGATAGAAAGGAGAAAGTGCTAAGGTCTAAGACGATTCCCCTAGTCAAAATTTTCTGGCAATACCATACCATGGAAGAAGCTACATGGGAGCTAGAGAGCTTAATGAAGGAAAGGTATCCAGAGCTATTTGAGTAGTAACCCGATTTAAATTTGGAAGACCAAATTTCTAAAGGTGGGGAGAATGTGAAATCCCCAATTTCATGTAAAGTCCTCTTGTTTGTAAAGTACTATAAGCAGAAATGATTTAAATGAATATGAGAATTAATGTACAAATGATGTTAGGAACCTAGAAGAAGTAATAAAATGGAGAGTCAAATGGTCAATAAATTTAATGTTGATATCAGGAAAATATTAGAGAATGATAAAAGAAGAATAAATATCAGATTTTCATAATTTCATGATATGTGTGGCTGACATGAGGAAGGAAAGAAGAAGAATTAATTGGTGGTCAAATTGTCAAAGGGCTAAGGAGTTGTGGCTGGCATGAAGGGATAAATACACATTAATGGCATTTAATGCCATCTTTTCCAGCAAAGAGGGCCGGCAGCCATAGCTCTTCCTCTGAAATTCTCTAAGGTTTTCTTCCATATTCACCTTGTAGAACTGCCTTATTCCTCCAACGAAGCAACAAACTCCTTAAACGAAAAACGATCCTCATCACTAGCTCTCTTTATGTCTGTAATATGGAAGGCTGAAACAAAGTCTTTGAGGAGATCAGAATTTCTGTTATTTTAGCTATTGACAAAGGTAAGGATAGAAGTTGATTCATTTGATTTCATCCATAAATTGGAGTCATGTGATGTTGGTATAGTATACTTGTGGTGTTAAAATGAAAGAAAGTTAAAAGTTTCAATTTATATGAATTATGCAGTTTTGAAGAAGTGAAGGAAAGAATCGATGCAACCAAAGGATTTCGTATTATTTGGCTATTTAAGGTAAGGAATATATGTAACGGACGTAGGGTGACTATGTCTGCATGTTTTAAATGTTTTGGGATGAAATAAAAGCTGGTGTAAGTGCAGGAAATGTAAAATTCACGGTTTTCGCCCGGTTACAATTTGGCTCGGGGCAGCCGACTGCCCTAAATAGCAGCCGACTGCTCAGAGACAGTCGTGACGTAACTTTTTCCGAAACCGACTTAGAGCAGCCGACTGCCCTACATAGCAGTCGACTGCCATTTTTCCAGAAACTTTCTGTTTGCAAACCAGTCGACCGCTAAAGAGCCAGTCGACTGCATTTTTTCGAGAAACATTCTGTTTGCGGGCCAGTCGACTGCCCCATTTTAGCAGTCAACTGCCCTACTTGCATCCGAAAATTAAATATTTTAAATGCAAAAAGAAAATAAAATTTATTGAATATTTTTATACTAGAGCAGTCGACTGCCCTAAAAGAGCAGTCAACTGCCCCCTTTGAAAAATAATAATTTTTAATTTATTTATATAAATGTATTTGGATTATCATTAAAGTATATAAGAAGGGTTATGAATACCCATGGTTTTACAAGAATGAGTTTTACTACTCAATATTTTGAGATTAACGACTCCATTGGTGATCATGCATATTACTTGCTTATTTGTATTTGGCTGGGGGACTCTAGTCAAGCCCTCAGTACCACGGGTGTCACCTGACTAGTGCACACTGTGGAATATTGACAATGGCCATTAGTCCTTTATATGTGTTTGGCTTAAGGGAGGATCCCTGGCCCATACGTGGGTACGCCACTTTATTTGGTGCATGATTCTATTGGATGTTGACGGTCTCCCCCTATTTGAAGACTATTTGTATATGTAATTTCAAGATATTTGACATATATATGTGAAAGTATTTGAGTTATTTGAATACGTGCAAGTGACTTCATATGATTTTGTCATGTGTTATATGGTATTTGATGAACTTATATGTTATATGTTTTTACAAGAATATTACATGACATTATAGAGCCAAGCAGGAAAACTGCATATAGTGGCATAGTACGCTCTTTTATGTATATTTCTTACTGAGCGTAAACTCATTCCTTTATAATATTTTTCATCCAGATTATTTGCAGTGAAGTCTGCTCTTGGTAGAGGAGCATATATTTGGACTATACGATATTCCTTCGAGGCTAACTTCCAATCCCTTGAAGGTAGATACATTTTGATTATGTAATTCAGACTATAGTACAGTGATGTATATTAGACACATTGGGGATGTAAATTGTTAAAAAGATTAGTATGTAATTTATATTAGAGTTTTAGACTTATGTGAAAGACGATCCTGTATGTGTATGAGAAATATATCATCATGGAAACAATATAGTGTTAGCTATATTAAAGAAGAAGGATGCACCGTTGAACAGCCTAACCAAAACTATGGGAAATTAGTTGGTATTTGGGAGTGACGAGGATGTCACAAATTGGTATCAGAGCAAGGTTAGTCTGACGTTTGACGGTGTCATTAGGCTAGAAATAGTGTACATCCCCATGTACTGTACTTGTCTGAATACATATATGTGGTTGAATTGCTGAAAGTGTACTAAACGCTTGACCTTGTGGTGATATTGGCAGAATGAGCACTCATAGAAGGGGTACTGGTAGAGGACGAGGACGGGGCAGAGTAGAACCGCCCCCAACACAGTCTCCTCCTCCATCTCCATCGAGTAGCCCGAATGCTCGACTGTCGAGAGTGGAGAGAAGTATTGAGACTATGGCCACTCTGTTCAATCAGTTCATGTCTAATCTCCCAAACGTGGCCACTAATGCCTCAACAGCACCTCCTATTCCATCTGGGAATGCTCCTCCTACACCTCCTATTCCCCCAGTACAGCCTCCACTAGTTCAGCCTGAGTTGCCCCCACCAGTTCAAGCTACTGAAAGGCAAGATCCGAAGGCCTATTGCAATGTGGTCTTAATTAAAGAATTTAAGAAGCTGGATCCGCCTAAGTTTAAGGGCGATAGAGATCCGTTGACCGCCGAGAACTGGGTGAAGGCAGTCACTAAATCTTTTGAGTACATGACCTGTTCTGAGAAAGAGAAAGTGGGTTTATCATCCTCCATGCTCAAGCTTTGTTGGGCTTTCTCTCTAGCAATATCAATGAAACCAGCCAAGGCTTGTTGCATTATCTTTGATTTAGCTCTTGTAATTGGACCTCCATGGATGCTCAAAGGATCATGAACATCACGAACATGACTTGAGCTGTGTGAGCTTGATGGGTCTCCATCATTCCCCCTCTCCTCGAAAGGATTTGTCCTCAAATCAGAATCACCTATATCAATATCAAAGGGAGAAAGATCAGAAACATTAAATGTAGCACTAACATTATACTCACCTGGAAGATCTAACTTATAAGCATTGTCATTGATCTTCTTAATCACTTGGAATGGTCCATCTCCTCGAGGTTGCAGCTTGGAGCGACGTTGAGTAGGAAATCTCTCTTTACGCATATGTACCCAAACCCAATCACCAGGTTCAAAGACAACTTTCTTGCGATGCTTGTTGGCTTGAGTAGCATATTGCTCAGTCCTCTTCTTAATGTTTTGACGTACCTTCGCATGTAGTTGCTTAACAAAATCAGCTTTCTTTTCCCCATCCAAACTAGCTCTCTCCTCAATAGGTAGTGGTAAAAGATCCAATGGAGTGAGTGGATTAAAACCATAGACAACTTCAAATGGAGAATAACTAGTAGTAGAATGCACACTTCTATTGCAAGCAAACTCCACATGAGGCAAACAATCTTCCCAATTCTTCAAATTCTTTTGAATAATGGATCTCAACAAAGTAGACAAAGTACGATTGACTACTTCAGTTTGACCATCGGTTTGTGGATGACAAGTAGTTGAAAACAATAGGTTTGTTCCTAACTTTCCCCATAATGTTTTCCAAAAGTAGCTAAGGAACTTCACATCACAGTCAGAAACAATGGTCCTTGGAACACCATGTAGACGAACAATTTCCTTGAAGAATAAATCGGCAATGTTGCTTGCATCATCTGTCTTGTGACAAGCAATGAAGTGAGCCATCTTAGAGAACCTGTCAACAACAACAAAAACAGAATCTCTACTTCTCTTTGTTCTTGGTAACCCCAAAACAAAGTCCATAGAAATGTCAGTCCAAGGAGCAGTAGGAATAGGTAATGGAGTATAAAGACCATGATTCATAACTCTAGACTTAGCTTGTTTACAAGTGACACATCTTTCACACAATTTTTCAACATCTCTTTTCATGTTAGGCCAAAAGAAGTGATCATGCAATATATCTAAAGTTTTCTTTACTCCAAAATGTCCCATTAATCCACCACTATGGGCTTCTCTAACAAGTAATTCTCTTAAAGAACTCCTAGGCACACATAATCTATTTTCCCTTAATAAGAATCCATCATGCCTATAAAACTTTCCAAAACCAGTTTTCTCACATGCAATGAACACATATTCAAAATCCTCATCAGTAGCATACAAGTCTTTAATATACTCAAATCCAAGTAGTTTTGCATTAAGAGTAGTGATTAGAGTATACCTTCGAGATAATGCATCAGCCACGATATTTTCTTTACCTTGTTTATATTTGATCACATATGGAAATGTTTCAATGAACTCCATCCACTTGGCATGACGCTTGTTCAACTTGCTTTGTCCTTTCAAGTGCTTCAAGGACTCATGATCAGTGTGGATGACAAATTCCTTGGGCCATAAATAGTGTTGCCATGTTTCCAAGGTCCTCACTAATGCATACATCTCTTTATTGTACATGGGATAGTTAAGGCCAGCTCCACTTAACTTCTCACTGAAGAAAGCAATGGGGGGCTTCTCTTGCATTAAAACAACTTCGATACCTATGCTTGAAGCATCACACTCAATCTTGATTGTTTTCTCTTTTTGCTTAACCTCATCTTCACTCCCTATTTTTTTCTCACTCTCTTTTAATCTCAATTGATCCTCATCTTTCATTAGCACACTTAAAGTTTGACATGCTATATATTCCTTTCCATCCATGGGTAATTCCATACTATCCTCATCATCCTCTAATTGCAGCATAGAATCATCATCAAAATCTTCTTCATAATTGCTATCCAACTTATTATGAGCAACATTATCACATGCATAATAAGTATTATCTTGGTTTACCTTAGCTAGGGCAACATCGTGTTGCTCCAACTTATCATATTTAATCAACTTCGACTCTATCCTCGAAAGTTGTTGTTGCATGGCTAGGAACATGATCTCAATGTTACTCAAATCAAGCTTTTCACTATTAGAAGACATAATTGTAACCTGCAAGAAACGTTAGTAAAAGACAAGGACCTCACAAGTATGATCTCCCGTGTTTACACTCAATACACATAAGAATGTAACACTCACACTCGTGTTTCACACAATTTTAATAGGCTTTTCTCTACTAATGTTACTCACATACTCTTGCCTTTTTTTTTTCCTCACTCAACTTTTCTCTATAGGTTCTATATTGAACTCAAGACTCAATCAAAAATCAGCTTATGGACTTCAACTATCAACCAACAATAAACAAGCTGAGCACAAGATTTTAATCAAGGGAAAACAAAACAAAGAAGACTCAACAAGACATTGCAAGACTCAATAAGGCTTAAGAAGACTCTAATGAAACTAAACCTTGAAGGAAATATGGGTGTTTTTGGGTGTTTAATTAGGGTAGGGTTTAGCCAAAGGTGGGGTAGTTTTGTCCTTTTATGTGGTAGGGTCAAAAAGGTAATTTTAGGCAGTAGGGTAGAATGGTAGCCAAAGGTGGGTAGTTTTGTCCTTTTATGTGGTAGGGTCAAAAAGGTAATTTTAGGCAGTAGGGTAGAATGGTAACAATGAATTTTCCAATTAGGCAAATAAAAAAAATCTCAAAGCTCAAGAAGGAGTGACTACCTCAAGATTTTGATGAAGCACACCTCCACGAATTGCCTTTGATGTTGCACTTGCTACACGATGTAATAAATCCCATCTTGAATTGATTTTTTTTTTCTTTTTATTTTCTTTTCTTTTTTTCTCTTTTTTTTCTTTTTTTTTCTCTTTTTTTTATATTTTACTAAAGTAAACGAACAATGAAGAAAAAAAAAGTCTAAATAATAAGAAGAGGTTTACTTGGGGAACAAGGCAACTTTTTGACAAAAACAAGCTAGTTTTGGTAGCAGCTTGTGTGGCAAGGAATGAGAGGGAACGGTGGCTTGTGAAACAAGTAGTCTTTATGTAATGTAGAGCTTTTGAAGGTTTCTTGGTGAGCAAGAAAACCTTTGGGATTTGGTTGCTTGAAGAACAAGATAGGGTTTACTTGGTGGCTAAGTAAAGACAATAGGTTTGAGGGACAAACAATATTAGTGGTGGCTTGGAAAAGGATTCAAGATCAAGGTTTGTCCAAGACAAGAAGACAAACAAAAAAAAAACAAAAACGAGACTCCCACGAATTGAACCCAAGACAAGAAGACAAACAAAAACAAAAACGAGACTCCCACGAATTGAACCTAAGCTCTGATACCAAATGATATGAACCTCACCGAAAGAAGATGAGGTTCAATGAAGAACATGAAGAACACTTGAAGAAAAACAAGAACAAGTTAAAAACGCAGCAAAAGAAAACAAAAATTAGAGATAAAACCAAGACCCGTTGTGTAGAAACACAAGAACCGATGGTATTGGACCAAGACCCGTTGCTTAGAAAAGCAAGAACCTATGGTATATATTGGTGGAAGGTAGAAGAACGCCACAAGGAAGACCTTGATAAATTCAAGAGTTCTCAAGAGAACCAAAGAGAAGAAGTCTCTCAATTTTATTACTAAAATCAATTGTATTCTCCCCAAAGGGTTACATAACTATTTATAGGCAAATAGATAACTTGCAGCACAAGTAATAGGAATCCTACTTTCCTAACTTGCAGAATAGGAAATAGCAAACTTGCAGAACAAGCAATAGAAATCCTACTCTCCTAACTTGCAGAACAAGTAATAGAAGTCTTACAAAATCTATTATTTAAAAAGGAATTGGGCTTAAATTAAATTAAGACAATGTTCAGCCCAATAATACTTAACTAAATAAAATATGCATCTAGCCTAATTTGCATTTCGGCCCAATACTTGTGTGTCTTCAAGAAGGTTGAACTTGGGCTTGGACCATGCTGTAGAAGACTTTATCATCCTCCATGCTCAAGCTTTGTTGGGCTTTCTCTCTAGCAATATCAATGAAACCAGCCAAGGCTTGTTGCATTATCTTTGATTTAGCTCTTGTAATTGGACCTCCATGGATGCTCAAAGGATCATGAACATCACGAACATGACTTGAGCTGTGTGAGCTTGATGGGTCTCCATCACAAAGGTAAGGATAGAAGTTGATTCATTTGATTTCATCCATAAATTGGAGTCATGTGATGTTGGTATAGTATACTTGTGGTGTTAAAATGAAAGAAAGTTAAAAGTTTCAATTTATATGAATTATGCAGTTTTGAAGAAGTGAAGGAAAGAATCGGTGCAACCAAGGGATTTCGTATTATTTGGCTATTTGAGGTAAGGAATATATGTAACGGACGTAGGGTGACTATGTCTGCATGTTTTAAATGTTTTGGGATGAAATAAAAGCTGGTGTAAGTGCAGGAAATGTAAAATTCACGGTTTTCGCCCGGTTACAATTTGGCTCGGGGCAGCCGACTGCCCTACATAGCAGTCGACTGCCATTTTTCCAGAAACTTTCTGTTTGCAAACCAGTCGACCGCTAAAGAGCCAGTCGACTGCATTTTTTCGAGAAACATTCTGTTTGCGGGCCAGTCGACTGCCCCATTTTAGCAGTCAACTGCCCTACTTGCATCCGAAAATTAAATATTTTAAATGCAAAAAGAAAATAAAATTTATTGAATATTTTTATACTAGAGCAGTCGACTGCCCTAAAAGAGCAGTCAACTGCCCCCTTTGAAAAATAATAATTTTTAATTTATTTATATAAATGTATTTGGATTATCATTAAAGTATATAAGAAGGGTTATGAATACCCATGGTTTTACAAGAATGAGTTTTACTACTCAATATTTTGAGATTAACGACTCCATTGGTGATCATGCATATTACTTGCTTATTTGTATTTGGCTGGGGGACTCTAGTCAAGCCCTCAGTACCACGGGTGTCACCTGACTAGTGCACACTGTGGAATATTGACAATGGCCATTAGTCCTTTATATGTGTTTGGCTTAAGGGAGGATCCCTGGCCCATACGTGGGTACGCCACTTTATTTGGTGCATGATTCTATTGGATGTTGACGGTCTCCCCCTATTTGAAGACTATTTGTATATGTAATTTCAAGATATTTGACATATATATGTGAAAGTATTTGAGTTATTTGAATACGTGCAAGTGACTTCATATGATTTTGTCATGTGTTATATGGTATTTGATGAACTTATATGTTATATGTTTTTACAAGAATATTACATGACATTATAGAGCCAAGCAGGAAAACTGCATATAGTGGCATAGTACGCTCTTTTATGTATATTTCTTACTGAGCGTAAACTCATTCCTTTATAATATTTTTCATCCAGATTATTTGCAGTGAAGTCTGCTCTTGGTAGAGGAGCATATATTTGGACTATACGATATTCCTTCGAGGCTAACTTCCAATCCCTTGAAGGTAGATACATTTTGATTATGTAATTCAGACTATAGTACAGTGATGTATATTAGACACATTGGGGATGTAAATTGTTAAAAAGATTAGTATGTAATTTATATTAGAGTTTTAGACTTATGTGAAAGACGATCCTGTATGTGTATGAGAAATATATCATCATGGAAACAATATAGTGTTAGCTATATTAAAGAAGAAGGATGCACCGTTGAACAGCCTAACCAAAACTATGGGAAATTAGTTGGTATTTGGGAGTGACGAGGATGTCACATAAGCTTACACGAAGTTTATACGAAACGTATGAAAGCCTTTACATCTCATTTACATCACGTTTTGAAGTCTGTGAATAATATGATTTTATAGCATATTCATATGAGTTTTTGGATTGAGCATGCATTGCTTGTACATCCTATTGATGTGAGACTTCAAAACATGAGATGATTTCTAGTTTATAAACTTTTACGGCATCCCATTATACTATGAGACTAATAGAGCACTATGGAACATGCCCGAGTAGTTGATACTCTTATATGGGCAATATGAGACTTGTCCGACATTGTCGTTGACAAGTTCCAATTCTAGTTGATCACTAGGATTGGAGATGACGAGGATCTATGGCCATAGGTAACACCCTAGTTTCGAGGTAACGAGGATTGCTTGCTGATAGCTACAGTAGGCTAAGACTTTATTAGTTGAATTACTAGGTTTGCCTAACAAGGAATTTTTTATGAACATGGCATATGAGGTTACATGATATGTGATTGAACTTTACGAAGCATTTTTTTGATAACTACATGGTTTGACAAAACCGACTTTGCATCGTTTTATGTGCATGACATCGATTTTACCATAAAGGCATTGTGATATTAAGTTACATGAGATATGAAGTTTAAATGAGTTATTGATATCTGATTTTATACAAAACACGTGTTGCATGCATTAGTGGTGCTATATCCTGTTTGTTACTATCTCTGCACTTATGTAGTGGCTTACTGAGCTTTCCCCAAAGCTCCCCCCTTCATTCTCCTCCATAGGTTAAGCTGAGATAGCAACGTTTGATAAGAGCCGTTCCTCGTTTTAACGTTTCAAGCTAGATGTCAGACCTCAGTTCATAGCTCGGCATATATGTTTACTATTCATATGTACTTGGAATTGGATGATTTTGTACAATAATGTAGGGTGAGATGTGATAAGTATGAATATGTGATTATATTCAAAAATCGGGTTAAAATGGGATGTAAATGAGTCTTGGTTAATTGTTGATGTGAATAGTGTCAAGTACATAAAAAGTTTTGGTTGAGAAAATTTTTAACGACCTTCAAGTTATCAGAAAATTATGAAACTTTTTCGAATATTCTATTAGACTGTATAAGAGTGTGATAGGTCATTTTGGGCCAAAGATATCGGAAAATGGATAGTATCTTGTTTTGTTGTTGAATTATGTTGTAGGAGGTTTTCCGTAGTTCAGTAGAAATGTTACCGAAATTTAGTCTTGAGTGATTTTAAGTTATGAATGAATTAGGACCTAAGGAAATTAACCTTGAACCATGATCGGGTGAATAGTGAATTGAAATTGAAATAGTGAGACTACTCGCTACACAAACCATAGTTAAAGTAAAAGGAAAAAGTTAGCCCCAAAATCCTTTCTTCCGCTATTTTGTTATTGAAAATGTCTCGTATTTTAGAGGTATGATAGACCGATATTCAGAAAAATCATTTTAGGGTATGGACATGATCGTCATTTTCGAATTTGTTCCTTGCTTTTCGAAATACATTCGAATGAGGTGATTTTTGAGATACGGATTCTTGCTATATTCATATTTCCTTTCAAATATCAACATTCTAGGATCTCACTTCTATCTGGATTGAGAAAGTCCTGGTGGGGCTCTCATCGAGTACCTTTCTAAACCTTATCGAGTAGACCCTTATTTGATTATTTTCGCAATTAATATTTTCTTTTCAAATTCCTTCACGCTGTAGATTTTATCGAATGTAAGAAAATTAGGGTCCTCACATCCTCCCCACCTTTAAGGAATTTTGGTCCTCCAAATTTGATATAGGTACACTGACAATTCGGTGCATGAAGACTTACCATTTTCGTGTCTATCTTATTCATTTATACTCATGTCTCCATATAACATCTATATCATTCACTAGAAATCCTTATTTCTGTTCTTCTCCACTATGATCACTCTATCATCTCCCATCTAACAAAATCATCAATCACTTTCAATCACTCTAATCAAATCTAAATCCGTTAATCATCCTCAATCATTCAATATTCACTTTCATAACATTTTGCTCTGTAACATTCGTAACTATCATTCTTGTCCTTTCCATCAAGCTCTAATTTTCCTCTTCCAATCGACATTTCCCTCTATTTTCTAACCATTCTTCACAATTTATATTCAAACAATGCACAGCATAGTGGGGTGTAAATCAATTCTAACCTACTACACCGACATGTACTAGGCAAACATCGCTCTGATACCACTTTTGTAATGTCCGAAATTAAAAAATTTCAAACTAAATTTTTCCTTTTCAATTCTTTCTTATTCAACTATTTGGTATCAGTCGGTTTGCATTTAGTGTCGATGTAAGTTCCCTTTTACCATTTCCATTACATATTAAATTTATTAAACTATAAATACAAATTAAGAAATCAAAATAAAATCTATTAAATTATATTTATAAATCTAGAAGTAATTTTTACATCTCACAATTTCAGTATTTACAAATTTCACAATTTTAGTATTTACATCTCATCACAAATACATCTGTTGTGCATATACAAGTCTGAATATAAATATAAACTTTACATGTACCTGGTCACTGGGTACTTTAAACTTCTAGTGATTCTTTGCAGCGGATTTCTCGTAAACTGATGAGCTATCTAGGATGGTGAGAAGGGGGTGAGCTTTGGGGAAAACCCAGTAAGAAACATATAAAAAGTGTGTACTAATGCATTTAAATAAAAATCATTTATCTTACTAAATAAGGAAAAGCATATGGAATATAAATATAAATATTAAAATGCATAAAAATATTTATTTTCCTAAGGGCTCACTAAGGGACAGTATAGGAAGGATACTATGTCGGCTAGGAAAATGGGTGGAGTATGGGAGGTACTTTGAAGTACCTGTCGTGTTCTTGCCCCTAGAAGCGACTATAGCGAGTAAGCGATTGACAGTAAAATCATTTATCAATATAAACCATTTGAGAATTTATGCAATGCAATTTCAAATCATTAATCAATATAAAAACAATTTTATTTAAATAATGCTATAAAAATCATCTCATAAAGTACTTCAATAAAACACTATGGTAGACAGTTCAGTATTAAAAAACAGTTCAGTATCGGTAACTGATTCAGTATCAGTATACCATTAAATATCAGTAAGCAATTCAATATCAGTAAACGATTTAGTTCAATAAAATAATACATCACAATGGAGACAGTCACATCCAATAGAATCATGCACAATTAATAACAGTATCCCCAAAGGGACGATCAATAGTATCCACGTAGGGACGATCAATAACAGTAACGAATGGCCATCGTCGAAACAGTGCACACAGTTCGCACTGGTCAGGTGCGCACTATGGAACACAGTCATATACAATAAACATGCGGACTGATCAGGTCTCACAGTCATATAACAATATGCATGACCACTAAGATACGACTGTCTCAAAACATTTTCACAAATCATTTCATTTACCAGTAGAAATCATTTTCAAATAGCAGTTATCTTCAATCAGTCGAAAATCATGTAAATCAGTAATAGAATTTCATGTTATGTAATGTAGAAATTTCATATAAATAATCTCATGTAAATCATTTCATGTAATTCATTTCATGTAAATCAATGCATGTAAATCAATACATGTAAATCATGACATGTAAATTAATACATATAAATCGTTACATATAATTAGGTTCATGTAATTCAATTCATGTAACTTATGACATGCAATTCAATTCATGCATATCGTATCATATAACTCACTTCATGTAAATCCTTTAATATAATTCAATGCGTGTAAATCATTTTATTTAAATTAATTCATATAAAACATTTCAAGTAATGCAATATTTAGACTTGTAGGAATTAAAGATAAATTCTAGTCCTTGCATTTGGGAAAATTGAGTGAGAACGATTAAAACAAGATTTCAAAGAATTTTCAATTGTAAGTAAAACATATCCTATGTGACTCCTATACATGTTTCTTACATCTATTCCGCGCAATATAAGAATCCGATAATGCCACTTACGTCTCTTTATCTCTCGAAGTTAACGCTGCACAATAATACTAAGTTTTATTTAAAATTCTGTATTTTGATTCTAATAAATATTCTATACTTTGTTATTTTCCATTATCATTCTCAAAATAAATTTTTTTTATTTTATATTAAATACCAAAATTAAATTTTCAATTAAATCTCATTCTTTCTTTAATTTCCATGTTACCAATAATTTCAATTTCTATTTAAAATCCCATATATATAACTATAATGAATATTTTTATAAATTCCCATTTCCCATTTTGTAAATCTCAATAATTTTATTATTTAATTTCTTATTACATGTCTTAATATAACTCTACTTAAATTGAGGTCTTTTCTTAACTATACTTAATATAACTATACTTAAATTCCACTAATAATTCCATGTTTCAATTCTAACAATTATTTTATTAATTTTTTTTATTTTTTTAATTTATTACTTTTTATGGTGAAGTAATTTTATTCCTTATTAAATACCCAAATATAACTATAATTAAACTAACTTATTTTCCTAATTTTAATCTTATTAAAATTCTATTATCTTTAATTATTTACCAAAATCAAATATATCACTCTTGTACCATATCCATTATTTTTCCAACTCAAAATTTACGATGAATCTTCATTCTCTATTAATATTATTTCCACCATTTACTTATATTATAATTACATTCCATTTTATTGATTCCCCAACTTATTCATTTTATCTCTTATTAAATATTAACACAAGACCACAATTAAATTTGTATTCTTTTCCAAATTCAATTCTTTTTCATACTCTTTAATAAATTTTCTCTCAGATTCTTTATCTTCTACCTTATTGATTCCATATTTAATTTATTTTACTTTATTATCAATTACCATAATTCAATTACACCTAGTGGAAATTAGACTTGCTCAAGGGCTGAGCTACCCGCCTAAGCCCGAAAGCCTGTTCGAAATATGGTCGGGCTTGAACAAAAATATCTGATGAAAAAACGGGCTTGGGCAAAATTTTTAGGCCCGTTTAAAAATCAGGGCGGGCCTCAGGCTTAACATTTCAAAGCCCGGGCCCGACCCGACCCGACCCAACCCAAATTTATAATTTTTTATATTTCTTTTTTAATATTAATTAAATTTTTATGTATATTTATTAAATATAATATAATTATATGTATATAAAACATTATTGAATAATAAACATGATTATAAATATTTAATATGGAATTTGATATACAAATTTTGACAAATTAAATTAAATTTTAAAGGGTATAAAATAATAAAAAACAAATAAATGTAAAATTAAAATATAAAAAAATTATTTTCGGATCGGGTCGGGTTCGGGCTCAAGCTTGTAGTATAAAAATAAAAACTGGCTTGGACAAAAAATCAGGTCCGAATTGTAGGGTTGGGCCAGGCTTGGGCATGCACAAATCTTATTATTACCTGTCATAGGCCCGACCTGAACTCTGTTCAGCCCATTATCAGGTCTAGTAGAAATCTCTTCTAATTTTATATCTTAACTATTTTCACACACACACACACACACACACACACACACACACACATATATATTATCCTTTAATTTCCAATGATGAAAATTCAAATGGAACTATATTTTATTTATTTATTTATTTATTTTCTAGCCTATTCATCCTCTTCCAATTTTCATCTATACAATTATTTTCTACTCACTCTTTACATTCAATTTGCATCCTTAACATTTTAAAAATTGCATTAATTCCATCACTAAAGAACCTTAGCCTAATTCTTTCTTTTAATTTGATATTTTGTGCAACACATTAAAAATATTTTTAATAAAATTAAATTTAAACTATATTTTCTTAAAGTTTCAAGTATAGAAAGATATTAAATTTATATTAAAAAAAACTAATCTTAAAATTAAAATTCAAGTTTTTAAGATTAGAAAAAGTTAAGTAATTAAATTAAACAATACAAGTACAATTTTTTTATACTTGGGTATCATTAAAAGAGAAAATTATAGTGGTAATTTTATTTTTAGACTTAAAACAAAAGACATTAAAAAATCAAGCTAGTGATAATTAATTATTTATTATATTATAATAATCTTATACATGAATAAACTAATTTAGTATCTTATAATAATGATTTGTATATTATATTATAATAATCTTTTAAGAATAAATTACATAATCTCTTAGTGTGTAAGTATTATTTTGATAGAATTAAGTATTTATTAAAAATAATTTATTTATTATCTATTAAATGTAAAATTAAAGTGTGGATAAAAATAATAATTCTAATAGTAAATTAAAGTGTAATTTAATAATATATTAGAGTTATATTACTATGTAAGTGGTAATTTTAATAAAATTTATTTTTTATACTTTGTTAATATTATTATTAATTATATTTAAATAACCAGCATTATATTAGTTAATTTAGTAATATCTACTATTTAACATTTTAATTAGATATTTAATCAATTGGTGTATATCTAATATTATTATGTTAATCTAATATTATTATGTTAATGTGAGTATGAAAAAAATTAGTACTCAATTTGGAATAATTTTTTTGATAGCAAATAAAATACATAATATAGTTAATAAATAACGCCTTATCGTAATGATTTGTATGTTATTATAACTTTAAAAATAATATCTTATCATGTAATATATAATCAACTATACAAGCTCTTAATTATATAAAATAGATTATTAATATGTTTATCTTATCATAATGATTTGTATGTTACATTATAATAATATCTTACCATGTAATATAGAATAAATTAAACAATCTCTCATAGCATATTATAGTTTTAATTTCAGACAATTTTTCATTCCAATTTCTTATCATGGTTTTAGAATATACTCTTGTTTTTATTTCAAACATTTAATCTCTTATGATGTATTCATGTAATTTAGTTTAACTTGATCAATTAATAATCATAATATTGGATGATTAAATAGATATTAACCTTCTCAACTACTTTTTTAGTCAAAAAAGTGTTTTTTTAATTTATTATAATGAGTTACAAATAAAATAATATACTATATATATATATTAAGATTTACATTATAATAAAATGTCATATATGTTAAATTATCAATATCTTAAGAATTGTATCTTAACATATTATGAAATTTCTATTAATTTAATTTTAGTACTTTATGTCTAAAATTTTAAAATCTTATTATCTTAAGAATAAATTATTATTATTATTATTATTATTATTATTATTATTATTATTATTATTATTATTATTATTATTATTATTATTATTATTATTATTATTATTATTATTCAGTAAACTATTTTTTTGGCCAACAATGTTTCATTAAATTTTAAATTGCAAGTTGTGTTAAAATAAAAATAAAATTTACAACAAATATAACAAATTCCCAATCTAGCTCACGTGGTTAAACATATAACAATAAATATAAGAGGCCATGGTTCAAATCTTTGTACAAGCATATAATTTTGATTACTTTCATATAATTGATGAACAAGTTCAGGTACCAGATACTACTTGATCAAAAGTTAATCAGGTATAGCGTACCCTAAGGGTACTACCTGAATCCGATACGGGTAATAAGAACACTATCCGAACCCTATAATCATTCGATTATAGAGTCAGGTAGTGTCGGGTACCTGATTATATATTACCCATTTACATCATTATATCAAATGTTTTTTTTTGGTACATTATATCAAATGTTATTATTTAATATAATGTCAATTGGTGTATATAACTTGTTTAATTTAACGTTCTAAATTTTTAATGAGATATTTGATTAATTAATGTGTTTGAGTATGATTATATTTAATAAAAATAATGTTATATTATGATTTATGTACAAACTAAAAACAAAATAAATATAAAATTGAGATAATTAATTGACCAATTATTCATAATATTAATTATTTTTTTAATGTATACTATAATTTTATTCAACAGTATAATAGAAGAATTAGTTAACTAGTTATGCGGTTAAATTTAATTTAATTACTAATTATGTTGGTATTTAAAAGACAAAATAAATGTAAAAAAGATTCTTAAAAATTTAAAATTTTATTAAAAATATAATATAATTATTAAAAAAGCTAATTAAACAAAGTAAAAAAAATAAATTTATTGAACTAAGAGTATCTAAATTCCAATGACCCAATATTGACCTAAAAAAAAACACAATGATTCAATAAGTTATTGTTAAGAGTATAAAGCTATTTATATAAATGTTTAATTGTTTAATGTGATTTATTTATAATTTGTTCATTATTTATTTGTATAGCTAATACTTTTGGATTTTCACTTTCTTTTAGTTTTACTATATATATTTGGCTCATTTAAAAAATAAATTTTTATATAATTATTAATATATAATTATATATTTTATAACAAATGTAAATATCACAGGAAATTTAAAAAAATAAATAATAATTATCAAGTAATAAAAACATTAAAATGTAAAATTTTATATTTATATAAATTTAGTCAAAACAACAAAAGAAATTAAAAATAATGAATAATAATATTTTATTTATGAGACTTTCATGTGAAAAGAGATCTGTTTGATTTTCATTTTTCAATTCCCTCCAAACAAGCTTTTCTCACATTACCAAAAAATTTCAAATTTTTTGGGAATATGCCTTTTCCCTCCCTTGAGAATCACATGAAAAAACTTCAAAAGCAAACTTTGAAATATTTTTATCTCAATATACTGTCATGCAATGTAGATATGTTAATTAAAAAAAATGAACGTGACATTGGATCAAATTTTGATAAAAATTAGAAAAAAAATTGTGTTTGGTATATCAATATAAATTTTAATACAATAATTTTTATATTTTATATGATACAAATATATTTGATGCAATACGAATACAAAATATATATATATATACAAATTATTAAGTCTAATATAATGTAATGTCTATTATAATCGTTTTAATTATAATCGAAATTCAAAGATGATTTTTTTTTATTATAAGGGAAATATTAAATAACTGAGGATGGGGTTGTTGGATTCAAACCCAAGACTTACAATATGTCACAACTCATCTTTAACCACTAGGTCAAGAGGTTGTTGACAATTCAAAGATGATTTTTAGTAGTTGGAGTTTGTGGACAAAAAAATTAATTAGTACAGAAATCTAGATGCTTCCAAGGCAGAAGTTTACAATAGCAAAACTGCTTTCATTTCTTGCAAATGCAATGCAAGATTTAAAACTTTTTCAATATCTTTTATGTCTTCGAGTATTTTACTTGTAATTCTTTTTACGATAATTAATCAATTATAATTAAAAATTATGTACTGGTCCATTATTTACAAGTGCGAACTTTATGTATTATTTTGATAGATTTCATGTGACTTTAAATTTTGATTAATTAATTATAATGTAATAATTATAGATGATATGTTCTCTTTTATTATTGTAGATAACTATATTCTTCATTGGTCCACTCCCAATGTTTTCAAAATCATCCCAACCAAATTTCTCAATATATATATATTATACAATTCTCATTTATTAAATTTTATCTTTAATTTAGCATTTCTATTATATTTTTATTTAACTATATAAAATTAAATTAATTATTACATTCAAAATTATAAAATATTTATAATTTATAAAATTTTAAAATAATTTGACTAAGCCCAATAAGCTCGCTCGATTAAAACCGGATTGAAACCGAGAAAACCCACAACCGAAAAAACCCAAAACCGAGAAAACCCGCAACCGAAAAAGCCCGAGACCGATAAAACCCGCAACCGAAAAAACCTGCAACCGAAAAAGTCCGTACCTGAAAAAACCCAGACCGAAACCCGCCCGAACCTGCCCGTTTGCCACCTCTAAAAGATCAATCCCTTAACACGTGAAAAAGCCCTCAACGACTAGTTTCTGTGAGATACAACGGTAACTTTCGTTTTTGGCTCCACCCAACATCAAGAATACATCCAATGGACTATAAATAGAGGCTTGGAAGCACAAGAAAGAAGAGAGAGCAGCCAAGACACATTATTCTTCAATTTCTTCATCTTCTCCAAGCATCTCAAAGAGTTCAAGAGCTAGAATTCAATATCGTCTATTACTTTCAACATCTTTGTACTTTATAGCACAAATACTTTAGAGTTTTCTTTCTAGAGCTAAATCTTTGTAATCACTTGCCTACCTAGAGGCCTTCTTTGATTTCCCTATTTGTAAACTCATTCACACCTTGTTAAGGGAAGGTTTCTCTTTAGTCTTAGAAAAAAAGGGGAGGTTTCTCTTTAGCCTTAGAAAAAAAGGGGAGGTTTCTCTTTAGCCTAAAAAAAGAAAGAGGTTACTCTTGTGCCTGCAAAAAGAGGGATTGTAATACAAATTCAAATTAGTGAATTTGGGAAAAATCCTTGGGAGCGTCTCAAGGTAGAAGGCGTAGGCAAGGTTGTCGAACCTTTAGATAAATCGATTGTATACATCTCTCTTTCCCTACTCTCTTTACTTATTTGCATTTATATTTTGATTTTTAAATTGAATTTATATTGCATACTTGAGTAGTTTAGAGAACTTAGAAAACTTCAATATAGGCTAGAGAATTTAGAAGAATTGAAAAACGAACATAAGGTTAGCTAAGAACCGATTCACCCCCCTCTCGGTTTAGCCTATAGAGCCAACAATTGGTATCAGAGCTTGGGCTCGAGATTGTTTTAGATTAACGTCTATCAAGTAAAACGATCATAAATGGCTCACTTGAATGTAGGCACACCCCTAGGAGAAGAGGGACACTCGTTAGTTAGACCTTCACTTTTCAATGGAGAAAATTATTCATATTGAAAAATTAGGATGATGTTGTTTGTGCAATCAAATAACTATGAAGTGTGGAGAGTAATAGTTAATGGTCCCAAAATTTCAATGAAGAAAGTAGATGGAAATGATGTCCCTAATAGTGAAGATGAGTGGGACACAAATGATATGAGATTGACATAATTGAATGTCAAGGCTATGCACACTCTCTTTTGTACATTAGGTCCCGATGAATATAATAGAGTCTCCCTATGTAAGAATACCAAACAAATATGGGACAAATTAGCCATTACACATGAAGGGACAAATCAAGTTAAAGAAACCAAAGTAGGTATGCTCACACATGATTATGAGCTTTTTAGGATGAAAGAAGATGAGTCCATGAGTGATATGTTTACTAGGTTTAATGACATTATCAATGGACTTAAGGCTTTAGGCAAGACCTATTCTAATGTAAAAATGGTTAAGAAAATTTTGAATAGCTTACCAAAATCTTAAGAGGCTAAGGTAATCGTAATAGAAAAATATAAGGATCCTAACACCTTATCATTAGAATTACATTCCATTTTATTAATTCCCCAACTTATTCATTTTATCTCGTATTAAATATTAACACAAGACCACAATTAAATTTGTATTCTTTTCCAAGTTCAATTCCATATTATACTCTTTAATAAATTTTCTCTCAGATTCTTTATCTTTTACCTTATTAATTCCATATTTAATTTATCTTACTTTCTTATCAATTACTATAATTCAATTACACTTAGTGGAAATCTCTTTAAATTTTATTTATTAACTATTTTTATCAACACACACACACACACACATACACAAATATATATATATATATATATATATATATATATATATCTATATATATATATATTATCCTTTAATTTCCAACCATGAAATTTCATATGGAACTATATTTTTCTAGCCTATTCATCCTCTTCCATTTTTCATCTATACAATTATTTTCTATTCATTCTTTACGTTCAATTTGCATCCTTAACATTTTAAAAATTGCATTAATTCCATCACTAAAGAAC
Source organism: Heritiera littoralis (assembly GCA_031772115.1). Lineage (NCBI taxonomy): Eukaryota > Viridiplantae > Streptophyta > Magnoliopsida > Malvales > Malvaceae > Heritiera > Heritiera littoralis. The sequence continues at coordinate 2,202,648 of JAPDPK010000037.1, read as the reverse complement.
CTTGGCCAAATTCTTTATGAAATTTTTATTCTCATTGTTCTTTATTTTTTTCTTCCCAACCATGAAATTTCATATGGAACTATATTTTTCTAGCCTATTCATCCTCTTCCATTTTTCATCTATACAATTATTTTCTATTCATTCTTTACGTTCAATTTGCATCCTTAACATTTTAAAAATTGCATTAATTCCATCACTAAAGAACCTTGGCCAAATTCTTTATGAAATTTTTATTCTCATTATTCTTTATTTTTTTCTTCCCAATTTAACTTAGAAAATATTTTCTACTTAATTAATTTATTCATCCTATATCTGTAATTCTTTAACTATAATCTTATACAATTTACATGGAAAACTCATACATTATGCCTTGGTCAAATTTCACATTTGTCCATATTTAATTTTTTTCCTAATTTTAACTTTACAATAACTCTTAATTTATCATTATATACATTTTATATTTATCATTTAGCAAAATTAAACTAGCATTTTTCTTTTTCTTTTTTCTGTTTTCCTTTCTTTTCTTTTCCTGTTTCTCTTTGTTCACTTGTGACATCCTCCTCGTCACTCCCAAATACCAACTAAATTTTTTTTTCTTTCCCATAAGATTTGGTTAGGCTGTTTGACAGTGTATCCTCTTTCTTTCTCATATCTTATATTCTATTATTTAACATAGCGCTGCTATTTACGATGACAAGATATCTCTCATGCATATACAGGATCGTCTTTCACATAAGTCTAAAACTCTAATATAAATTACATACTAATCTCTTTAACAATTTACATCCCCAATGTGTCTAATATACATCACTGTACTATAGTCTGAATTACATAATCAAAATGTATCTACCTTTAAGGGATTGGAAGTTAGCCTCGAAGGAATATCGTATAGTCCAAATATATGCTCCTTTACCAAGAGCAGACTTCACTGCAAATAATCTGGATGAAAAATATTGTAAATGAATGAGTTTACGCTCAGTAAGAAATATACATAAAAGAGCGTACTATGCCACTATATGCAGTTTTCCTGCTTGGCTCTATAATGTCATGTATTATTCTTGTAAAAACATATAACATATAAGTTCATCAAATACCATATAACACATGACAAAATCATATGAAGTCACTTGCACGTATTCAAATAACTCAAATACTTTCACATATATATGTCAAATAACTTGAAATTATATATACAAATAGTCTTCAAATAGGGGGAGACCGTCAACATCCAATAGAATCATGCACCAAATAAAGTGGCGTACCCACGTATGGGCCAGGGATCCTCCCTTAAGCCAAACACATATAAAGGACTAATGGCCATTGTCAATATTCCACAGTGTGCACTAGTCAGGTGACACCCGTGGTACTGAGGGCTTGACCAGAGTCCCTTAGCCAAATACAAATAAGCAAGTAATATGCATGATCACCAATGGAGTCGTTAATCTCAAAATATTGAGTAGTAAAACTCATTCTTGTAAAACCATGGATATTCATAACCCTTCTTATATACTTTAATGATAATCCAAATACATTTATATAAATAAATTAAAAATTATTATTTTTCAAAGGGGGCAGTTGACTGCTCTTTTAGGGCAGTCGACTGCTCTAGTATAAAAATATTCAATAAATTTTATTTTCTTTTTACATTTAAAATATTTAATTTTCGGATGCAAGTAGGGCAGTTGACTGCTAAAATGAGGCAGTCGACTGGCCCGCAAACAGAATGTTTCTCGAAAAAATGCAGTTGTCTGGCTCTTTAGCGGTCGACTGGTTTGCAAACAGAAAGCTTCTGGAAAAATGGCAGTCGACTGCTATATAGGGCAGTCGGCTGCTCTAAGTCGGTTTCAAAAAAAGTTACGTCACGACTGTCTATGAGCAGTCGGCTGCCCCGAGCCAAATCGTAACTGGGCGAAAACCGTGAATTTTACATTTCCTGCACTTACACCAGCTTTTGTTTCATCCCAAAACCTTTAAAACATGCGGACATAGTCATCCTACGTCCGTTACATATATTCCTTACCTCAATTCACTTCGGAGACGTAAATCACTTGGTTGCACCGATTCTTTTCCTTCACTTCTTCAAAACTGCATAATTCGTATTAATTAAAACCTTTAGCTTTCTTTCATTTCAACACCATAAGTATACTATACCAACATCACTTAACTCCAAATCATAGATAGAATTGAAAGAATCAACTTCTATCCTTACCTTTGTCAATAGCCAAATTTACAAAATTTCTGATCTCCTCAAAGACTTTGTTTCAGCCTTTCATATTAAAGGCTTAGCTTGAGCTAGCGACAAGGATCATTTTTCGTCAAAGTAGCTTAACGATTTGGCGACGTGAGATGGTGGTTTGTCAAGGTCAGAAAAATGAACACTTACAGGAATTTGGAGAGGAAACGAGAGGGAGAAGGGCTGGAAGGAAGCTGGCGTAGGGGTGATGAGGTGAAGATGATGACTTGTAAAATTGCATTAAATGCATGTTCATCTCATCATTTATCTCAGCCACTAACATCCCTTTGACTCATTTGACTCATTTGACCACCAATTAATTCTTCTTCTTCTTTTCCTTCCTCATGTCAGCCACACATATCATTTAATTATGAAAATATGATATTTATTCTTCTTTTATCATTCTCTAGTATTTTTCTGATGTCAACATTAAATTCATTGATTATCCATTTCATTCCTTCTTCTAGGTTCCTTACACCATGTAGACACCTTATTTTGTCCGGAGTCTTAATTTATAAAAATAATTAATTGGATTGGGTGACATTGTATTTTAATTTGACAATTTAGAGTTAGGCTAGAATTAAATTAGAATTTTTAAGTTTAGAATTAACATTAATCAGTAAATTAAAAGTTTAAATAGGATTTAGGAATGATGATAAAAAAAAAAGAAGAAAAAAGAAGAGATAAGAAAAGAAAATAAAATAAAATTAATTTTAGGATAGGATAATTAGATTTTTTTTTAGGATAATTATTTAGATTAATATTATATTTGATAAAGTTAGATTAGGATTAACATAAGAATTAAATAGATAAAATATTAAAAATAAGGGATAATTAATAGAATAGATTGAGTTGTATTAGGACTCTAACAAGTTTATGACTATAAAAAGGGGTTAACCCTATAACTTGAGGGAGGGGGAGCAGTACAACAATTCTCGGAAAAAATTAGAGGGAAGATTCGGATCAACCAAGGAGGAAAAACAACACAGAAGCTCTCTTTTGTATTCTCGCTGAGTAGTTACGGATTTGGCTAAAAACACAGTACCCATTTGACGAACATGACGGAAACTAGACTACGGGCGGTATCCTCCAGGCGTGTCTTCGTTAGTTCCGGTTCAGCCATTGTTTTGAAAAGTCCACTGCCACATCAATTCGTTCTGCCCAATCTTAGATCCACGCCTATTGTCTTCAAAGCCAAAGGAATCGATCTCTGTAAGCTGGTACGTCAGTCATCAAGGTAGGAATTCTTACATATCTTAATTTTTTGTTTTCGTAGGATAGTTCTTAATATATGGAAGTGTTTTTTAATGATTGTCAGATTCCTTTTCTTTAGGTGATGTAGAAATATAATATAAAAAAAGAGAAAGATGATTAAAGTATAAAATATATATAAGATACGTAAGAGTAGTGAATTAAAAATAGAAAATAAAGTGAATAAATATAAGAGAATAAATTTATTAAGATAGATGATTAATTGATAAATAATGGTGTAATAAACATTAAGGATGAGGTAGACCTTTCCGATGATGGAATCTTTGAGGCGATTGCGAACGAGTAACACTCAAGGAATTCCTAGGTGAGAGAATCCTTCTAAGTCTATCCAGAATGATGGAAGATTTAAAAGGTATTTTCAAAAAATGAAGGTTAAACTTTATTCTCCAAATAATTAAAATAGAATAACACATAAAAAAATCATAATCGTGAAAAAATAATAATAAACATAATAGTAAAATTTTTAGGATAATAATAAATAAAAACATAAATTATATAATTAAATCCGATGATGGAATCTTTGAGGCGATTACAAATGAGTAACACTCGAAGAATTCTTAGGTGAGAAGATCCTTATAAGTTTATTCAGAACGATGGAAGACTTAGAAGGCATTTTCAAAATAAACGAACAATAAATAAAGATAAAAACATAATAAATAATAAAATTTACATTCTAATAAAGATAAAATAATAAATAATAAATAAAGTTAATAAATAATAATAATTCCGATGATGGAATCCTTAAGGCGATTGCGAATGAGTAACACTTGAGGAATTCCTAGGTGAGGAGGTTCTTCTAAGTTTATCCAGAATGATGGAAAATTTAGGAGATATTCTCAACATTAAAAACCAAAATCCTAAAAATATTAATAAATAATATATAAAAAATAATATTAAAATAAAAAATAAAATAATTAAGTAAAAAAATAATAAATAAATTTTAAAAAATTTCCGACGACGGAGCCTCTTCAAGGGAGTCGAATGGTACCCCTAGAATACTCTTGAGGTGAGAAGATTTTTTGAGAGTTCATCCAGAATGATGGAGGATTCTTAAAAGAATTTTCAATATTTAAACAAAAATTAAAAGACCACATAATTAAGACTAAGTTAAAATAACACAAGATTAAAATGGTACCAGTATTGGGCGTTGTAGGGGTGCTATAACCTTCCCTACACGTAAATGAACTCCCGAACCCAAAACTTAAAATGTAGACCAATCCTTAGAGTCATTTAGGTGGCCAATCACACCTAGGTTAAAAAAGATTGGTGGCGACTCCACTTGTTTAATGTCTAGCATCCTAGCCCTAGGAAACGTTATGACAGCTTGGCGACTCCACTGGGGATAATTAAGAGAGTCAAGCCATAATTTAATCTTGTGTTATACTAAGTCTAAGTTTGGTGGTCTAAATTTGGAAAGTTTTGATGTTATTTGATGCACTTTTGTTGACTTCTTAAGTGTTTTGTGGAAATTAATAAGATGAAGTTCCTTCTCACACACCACACTTTGCATTTGCATGCATAAAGCTCTCGACCCGAGCTCAGTCCTTTCTAGGATGGAGTAGAGTACCTACCGCTCTCGTGAGGTGATAACCTCCGCATGGGCTAGCAAAATACTCCCACTCAAGTTGAACCTTTTCCGTTTGTAGCCTGTCATGGGTGAGGATTAGGGTGCCTTACTAGTCCAGAGTGGATGATAGTAAGGAACAATTTGGGAACCTTTAGCCCTTTTATCTAAAGTCATGCATATAATGAAATTAGGAAGACCAACTGTAAGATAGAGCCATATCAACCCATGCTATAGAAAATACCCATTACTTAGGACACATTTTTTATCAAGCTTGTTTGATTTTGATTTATACATGAGACACAAAAGGGCACCATGTGTTCTTCACCAAAACATTTTCATGCATCAATCATCCATTATTATTACATGGCAACTTTTTACCATACCATCCCATTCATACACATGTAGCATCATCTCATTTTGTTCATCTTCAATCATTATTTTCAAACAAAGCATTTTCAAACTTTTTCAAGTATCACCACACAAAAAATAATTGACTCTAATTGTGGTAATAAAGGTTCAAAGATAGCTCGACCAAAAGTCCATTCATATCGCACTCGTTATCAAGCTAGAATCATGGAAGAAGAGCAAAGTGTCCGTATTGAGAAGATGGAAAAAGCTCAAGAGGATATAAGGGGGCAATTAGCTCAAATCATTGAGTTGTTGAAAATTTTGGGTAAGGGAAAGAGAGTAAAAGAATAAGTTGTAGTTAAAAAAAAAAAAAAGATTTGTCTTGTGGGGGCATGAAGGGTTCTAGCCATGCGATTTTGAAGATCTATAAATTCTAGTTTTGTTTTTGCTTTCTTTTAAGTAATGCAAGATAGTTTTTGAAAGTGTTTAAGCCCATAAGCACAAGATAAAGTTTTATGTATGGGCTAACTTTTATTTATTCCCTTTTCAATAAAGCGACTAGTGTGATGCACTGTCATTTTCTCATTCTCTCTGTTCATTTGCCATTTCCCACATACTCACATTTGCCTTTTATTCACAAGTATCCAAATAATGAACATGATGATAATGATGTCAATAAATCTATGATTCAATTTTGAAAGAACTACTACTGTTGATGAATTACTAGTCTGCTAATGTTGCAAAAGCAAGAAAATGAAGGAAAGGTTGTTCACCATCTGCACTTGATAGATGGTACAAGAAAGGTGAATCTCTTACAGAAGCTTCTAACAAGTTTGTCATTGTTCAGTAAACAATTTTTAATGAGAGTATTTACATTTGAAATGATAAATGGCCTTCTTTCACTATCCTTCAAGCATGAGTAAAATTATCCTTTGATAACCCCTTTTGAGCCTATTATATTTTTTCGTAATATAACCCACCAAGGATCACTCTCCACACTAGGGGCAAAGAAGATGAAAATCATTTATAAAGAAATTTTGGGGGCAAAGATGAAAGTGTTTATAATGAATCGAGGGGCAAGAAGAAAAACCCAGTTTTGTGAAACAAAAAAAAGAAAAAGGGTTTAAATTAAAAAAAAAAAACCCAAAAAGAAGAAGAAGAAGAAGCAAGAAAAGAAATGAGTGAATTAGAAAGGGGCAAAATGCCTAAATGTTTTACTTGATAAAAAAGTGATCCCTTGGTTTATAAACCTTAAAACACATTTTGAGCCTATTATATCCTTTTCTTTCATAAACCCTCACCTGAGTCTACATTACATACCTTTAAAAGCCCATTTTGATCAAATGTAAATGCTTAAATTGAAGAATCATGTACTGAATGAAGACATATTTGTATAATGAGATAATGATCCTTTGAAGGAAGTAGATCAATTTAAATGAAGAAACCCATGAGCTTTAGAAGATATCTTGGATCGAAATCAAGAACGCCTATTAGGTGCATGAATTTGGATTGAGCACTGAAGGTTGAAGTTTGTCAAAGCCAATGAAGTTGAAAATGAAGAAAAAAAAAGAAAAAAAAGAAACAATAAAAATATGAAAAAAAGAAAAAAGAGAAAAAAAAATAAAAAGAAAAAGGAGGATTCAAAATTGAAAACCCAAAAAGGGCAGTTTGAATCAAATAAGGGGCACCTAAGTTGAAAACCTGGAAAGGCGACTTAGGAAAATATCATCGTCAAAAAGTTTTGATACAAGGGCAAGACTGACAGACACTACATGAAAGAACATATCAATAAGAGTGGGCTTTTGGAAAGGAATCTAGATTGACTTGATTGAAATTATCAGAATGTTTATTAAATGGATACTGAAAACCCTATTCCAAACAGACTATCCCATTGATTTTTCTTTATTTCATGTTTCTTTTCTAAGAATGAATACCTATACCTCTCATGATCATTTTAAATTTATTCCACCCCTGTAACAAATTGAGAATATGCATAAGTGCATTACATTGGTGGTCTAATTGGAAGGAAAATAAATAAATGTTGGTAACCTTTTTTGGGTAAAGTTTTGAAAAAAATATATTCTTTTGAGAAATCTTGCATTACTAAGAGAGAGAAAGAAACAACAATAAAAAATGATGGAAAATATAAACTTGAAAGCATGATGGCAAGTCTTCGAGCATAATTGGACCAAGACTCAATAGGAGATGGGATAAGAAGTGAAGATAGAAGTTTTGAATAAGAAGAATCCAGCAGATATGTGGAATCTGAGAAAAATGAGATGAGCTTGAGAATCTTGTTACCACAATGGAGATTGCATTTACATACATTCATGGAGTAATTCAGGTAATATTCATAGCACTTAGGGCATTATGGTATTCATGATATTCATTACATTCATAACATACATCACATTTCACTATTGCATTTTGACATTGAACTATTTGTTAAGACATTAGGATAAGAAGTTCTGAATGATTAAAATTTTGAGGAAAAGAGAAAATATAAGAGATGGTAATTTGGAAAAAATGATGAGGTATGAGAAGATGATGAGAAAAATACTTTTTTGAAAAAAAAAACCTTAGATGAGAGCAGAGTCCAGTTTAGCTGGCACCTTGAAGAAGAATGAAGCCCAATATTGTTGGCATCAAAATGAAAGTTAAGCCCAGTCAAACCCATGTAAATTGGCATTCTAAAATGAAATCTTTATTTTCAAAAGTCTCAAAGCCTCTGTTGAGAGGAGCTCTTTATTTTTCAAAAAGTTTTAAAGCCTCTGTTGAGAGGAGCTCTTTATTTTTCAAAAAGTTTCAAAGCCTCTGTTGAGAGGAGCTCTTTATTTTCAAAAGTCTCAAAGCCTCTGTTGAGAGGAGCTCTTTATTTTTCAAAAAGTTTCAAAGCCTCTGTTGAGAGGAGCTTTTTATTTTTCAAAAAAGTTTCAAAGCCTCTGTTGAGAGGAGCTCTTTATTTTCAAAAGTCTCAAAGCCTCTGTTGAGAGGAGCTCTTTATTTTTCAAAAAGTTTCAATGCCTCTGTTGAGAGGAGCTCTTTATTTTTCAAAAAGTTTCAAAGCCTCTGTTGAGAGGAGCCCTTTATTTTCAAAAGTCTCAATGCCTCTATTGAGAGGAGCTCTTTATTTTCAAAAGTCTCAATGCCTCTGTTGAGAGGAGCCCTTTATTTTCAAAGTTTCAATGCCTCTGGTGAGAGGAGCACAAGGTTATTTTCGAAAGTTCCAATGCCTCTGATGAGAGGAGCACAAGGTTATTTGTCAAAGTCTTACAGAAATGTTTCTTAAAAATTGTAAATATTTTGTAAAAAAAGAAAAAAAAGAAAAAAAATCCGGACAAAATGGTTGTCTAATTGTCTTTGCACAATTCCTGATTTTCAGAAAATGTGCAAAGAGGGGCAGCTGTAGACACCTTATTTTGTCCGGAGTCTTAATTTATAAAAATAATTAATTGGATTGGGTGACATTGTATTTTAATTTGACAATTTAGAGTTAGGCTAGAATTAAATTAGAATTTTTAAGTTTAGAATTAACATTAATCAGTAAATTAAAAGTTTAAATAGGATTTAGGAATGATGATAAAAAAAAAGAAGAAAAAAGAAGAGATAAGAAAAGAAAATAAAATAAAATTAATTTTAGGATAGGATAATTAGATTTTTTTAGGATAATTATTTAGATTAATATTATATTTGATAAAGTTAGATTAGGATTAACATAAGAATTAAATAGATAAAATATTAAAAATAAGGGATAATTAATAGAATAGATTGAGTTGTATTAGGACTCTAACAAGTTTATGACTATAAAAAGGGGTTAACCCTATAACTTGAGGGAGGGGGAGCAGTACAACAATTCTCGGAAAAAATTAAAGGGAAGATTCGGATCAACCAAGGAGGAAAAACAACACAGAAGCTCTCTTTTGTATTCTCGCTGAGTAGTTACGGATTTGGCTAGAAACACAGTACCCATTTGACGAACATGACGGAAACTAGACTACGGGCGGTATCCTCCAGGCGTGTCTTCGTTAGTTCCGGTTCAGCCATTGTTTTGAAAAGTCCACTGCCACATCAATTCGTTCTGCCCAATCTTAGATCCACGCCTATTGTCTTCAAAGCCAAAGGAATCGATCTCTGTAAGCTGGTACGTCAGTCATCAAGGTAGGAATTCTTACATATCTTAATTTTTTGTTTTCGTAGGATAGTTCTTAATATATGGAAGTGTTTTTTAATGATTATCAGATTCCTTTTCTTTAGGTGATGTAGAAATATAATATAAAAAAAGAGAAAGATGATTAAAGTATAAAATATATATAAGATACGTAAGAGTAGTGAATTAAAAATAGAAAATAAAGTGAATAAATATAAGAGAATAAATTTATTAAGATAGATGATTAATTGATAAATAATGGTGTAATAAACATTAAGGATGAGGTAGACCTTTCCGATGATGGAATCTTTGAGGCGATTGCGAACGAGTAACACTCAAGGAATTCCTAGGTGAGAGAATCCTTCTAAGTCTATCCAGAATGATGGAAGATTTAAAAGGTATTTTCAAAAAATGAAGGTTAAACTTTATTCTCCAAATAATTAAAATAGAATAACACATAAAAAAATCATAATCGTGAAAAAATAATAATAAACATAATAGTAAAATTTTTAGGATAATAATAAATAAAAACATAAATTATATAATTAAATCCGATGATGGAATCTTTGAGGCGATTACGAATGAGTAACACTCGAAGAATTCTTAGGTGAGAAGATCCTTATAAGTTTATTCAGAACGATGGAAGACTTAGAAGGCATTTTCAAAATAAATGAACAATAAATAAAGATAAAAACATAATAAATAATAAAATTTACATTCTAATAAAGATAAAATAATAAATAATAAATAAAGTTAATAAATAATAATAATTCCGATGATGGAATCCTTAAGGCGATTGCGAATGAGTAACACTTGAGGAATTCCTAGGTGAGGAGGTTCTTCTAAGTTTATCCAGAATGATGGAAAATTTAGGAGATATTCTCAACATTAAAAACCAAAATCCTAAAAATATTAATAAATAATATATAAAAAATAATATTAAAATAAATAAATAAAAGTAATAAAAATAATTAAGTAAAAATAATAAATAAATTTTAAAAAATTTCCGACGACGGAGCCTCTTCAAGGGAGTCGAATGGTACCCCTAGAATACTCTTGAGGTGAGAAGATTTTTTGAGAGTTCATCCAGAATGATGGAGGATTCTTAAAAGAATTTTCAATATTTAAACAAAAATTAAAAGACCACATAATTAAGACTAAGTTAAAATAACACAAGATTAAAATGGTACCAGTATTGGGCGTTGTAGGGGTGCTATAACCTTCCCTACACGTAAATGAACTCCCGAACCCAAAACTTAAAATGTAGACCAATCCTTAGAGTCATTTAGGTGGCCAATCACACCTAGGTTAAAAAAGATTGGTGGCGACTCTACTTGTTTAATGTCTAGCATCCTAGCCCTAGGAAACGTTATGACACACCATTTGTACATTAATTCTCATATTCATTTAAATCATTTCTGCCTATAGTATTTTACAAATAAGACGACTTTACATGAAATTGGGGATTTCACATTCTCCCCACCTTTAGAAATTTGGTCCTCCAAATTTAAATCGGGTTACTACTCAAATAGCTCTGGATACCTTTCCTTCATTAAGCTCTCTAGCTCCCATGTAGCTTCTTCCATGGTATGGTATTGCCAGAGAATTTTAACTAGGGGAATCATCTTAGATCTTAGCACTTTCTCCTTTCTATCCAAAATCCGAACCGGCTTCTCCACAAAACTCATGTCCTCCCGAATCTCTAAGGGCTCATATTCAATGACATGAGATGGATCCGGATTATACTTCCGAAGCATCGACACATGGAAAACATTATGTACTCCCGATAGCTCCGGAGGTAGTGCCAACCTATATGCAACATCTCCGACTCGATCTAGGACTTCAAATGGCCCTATGTAACGAGGACTAAGTTTACCTTTTCGGCCAAATCTCATGATACCTTTGGATGGAGAAACTTTCAAAAATACAGAATCCCCGACCAAAAACTCGAGTGGTCTCCGTCGAGCATCTGCGTAACTTTTTTGTCGGCTCTGAGCTGTCTTAAGTCTTTGGCAAATTAACTTAACATCCTCAGAGGCCTGCTCGACTAAGTCTAGAGCTAATAACTTACGCTCGCCCACTTCTTCCCACCCAATCGGAGATCGACACCTTCTACCATATAGAGCTTCATATGGTGCCATCCCGATACTTGCATGGTAACTATTATTGTATGCAAACTCAGCCAATGGCAGATGATCATCCTAGGAGCCTTTAAAGTCCAAAGCACAAGCTCTTAACATATCCTCGAGCGTCTGAATGGTGCGCTCGGACTGACCATCAGTCTGTGGATGAAAAGCCGTGCTAAAATTTAACTGAGATCCCATGGCCTCTTGGAAATGTTCCCAGAAATGAGAAGTGAACCTGGAATCTTTGTCAGATGTAATGCTCACTGGAACTCCATGTAGTCTGACAACTTCTTTCACATACAAATCTGCCAAAGCACTAAGTGTATCTGTAGACTTCATAGGCAGAAAGTAAGCTGACTTAGTTAACCGATCCACAATGACCCAAATACCATCATGATTCCTCCTCGTTCGAGGTAGTCCCATGACAAAATCCATCGTAATGTGCTCCCACTTCCAAATAGGTATAGGTAAAGGATGTAGTAAACCTGCTGGTCTTTGGTGCTCTACCTTAACCTGCTGGCACGTGAGACACTTTGCCACAAACTCTGCTATGTCTCTTTTCATGCCAATCCACCAATACACCTTGCGAAGATTATGATACATCTTCGTATTTCCCGGATGCAAAGTATACTTAGTGGAGTGTGCTTCAGTCAAAATTAACTTCTTCAACTCCTTATCCTTAGGAACACATATACCGTTATTAAACCTCAAGAGTCCATTACTATCAATGCTAAATTCCGATGGCATACCTGATTGAATTTGATTCATGGCCTCATACATTGATCATCTTCCCTTTGAGCAATCCGAATTCTACTCATCAACTCCGGTTCAATCATCAAACTAGCTATCATTCCAAAATGCTCATAAGGTACAACATTAAGACTAAGGCTTGCAAACTGCTCAAGTAGCTCATATTCTCTTACCATTATGTACGATACTATCCCCATATGCTTCCTGCTTAGAGCATCTGCCACCACATTGGCTTTTCCTGGGTGGTATAGGATCTCACAATCATAATCCTTCAGAAGCTCGAGCCATCTCCTCTGTCTCATATTCAATTCCCTCTGAGAGAACAAGTACTTCAAACTTTTATGATCCGTAAAAATCTGAAATTTCTCACCATACAAGTAATGCCTCCAAATCTTTAGAGCAAACACCACTGCCGCTAACTCCAAATCATGAGTCGAGTAGTTCTTCTCATGGTCCTTTAATTGACGAGAACCATATGCAACTACCTTACCATGTTGCATTAGCACACAACCTAGACCTTGTGCAGAGGCATCACTATATACGGAAAATCCTCCAGAACCACTAGGAATGGTGAGAATAGGTGCAGTAGTCAACCTGCGCTTCAACTCGTGGAAACTACGCTCGCAGGCATCATTCCATTCAAACTTCACCTCTTTGCGCGTTAAGCGCGTCAAGGGAGCAGCTAACCTCGAAAAACCCTCTACAAATCGTCGATAATAGCCGGCTAGACCCAAGAAACTCCTAATCTCTGTCACTATTTTCGGTCTCTCCCATTGTACCACAGCTTCAATCTTCGATGGGTCGACCGAAACTCCATCTTTACTGATTATATGACCCAAAAAGGAGATTTGATCTAGCCAAAACTCACACTTAGCTTGGCATATAATCCCCGATCCTTGAGGGTTTGCAGAACTATCCTCAAATGCTGCTCATGCTCTTCCCAGGATCTCGAATACACCAATATGTCATCGATGAAAACAATGACAAACTGGTCCAAATACTGCTTGAACACATCATTCATCAAATTCATAAAAGCCGCGGGTGCATTGGTTAAACCAAACGGCATCACTAGAAATTCATAGTGACCATACTGTGTCCTGAATGCAATCTTAGGGATATCTTCACTCCGGATCTTCAATTGATGATATTTCGATCTCAAGTCTATCTTGGAGAAGACTTGTGCACCCCGAAGCTGATCAAAGAGATCATCAATCCTGGGAAGAGGGTACTTGTTCTTGATTGTCACCTTATTTAACCATCGATAATCAATGCAAAGCCTCAAGCTGCCATCCTTCTTCCAGACAAATAGCACAGGAGCACCCCATGGGGATACACTTGGCCGTATAAACCCCTTATCTAGTAACTCCTGAAGCTGTTTCTTAAGTTCTTCCAATTCTACTAAGGCCATCCGATAGGGTGGTCTCGAAATGGGCTCAGTCCCTGGCACCAAATCGATAGTAAACTCGATTTCCCTATCCGAAGGAAGTCCTGGAAGATCGTCCGGAAACACATATGGAAACTCATTGGCTATCGGAATTTCATGAAGTTCGAGACGTTTCCTTTCTACGTCCACCACATACGCTATAAATCCTTCACATAACAAATATATTCTCTATTAATTTCATTTACAAATAAATAAATTAATAAACATACTTTTGTATTAAACATTTGCAAAATTTACAACATAGCTAACGGGAGAAGAGAAGATCATGCTTTTAGCATAACAATCCAATATCACATGATTCTTAGCTAACCAATCCATTCCTAATATGACATCAAATCCATACATATTCAGTAGGATTAGGTCAGCTATCGATTCTCTCTCTCCTACCCGTAGCTTACAACTACGATACACTATGTCTGTCATCTGGGATTCTCTAAATGGTGTACTTATTTGTAACAAATGTCCTAAAGGCTCAGGTTCAACAGGTAATCTTGTAGCAATTATGGGAGAAACAAAGGAGTGTGTAGAGCCTGGATCAAATAAAGCAGTAACACTTATATCAAAGAGGTGAATCTTACCGTAATCATCTTGGACGAAGCATCGGCAGACTCCTCGTCTATAGCAAATACTCGTCCTTGAGTCACAGCTTTCTTTCCCTTCTCAGCAGCTGTGGCCTTAGGCTGTGGTTGGGTGGTCCTTTCCGATTCTTCAGACACTCTTTTAGAAATCTTGGGACAATCTTTAATCATGTGTCCCCTCTCGCCATACCAAAAACAAGCCCCACTTGCCATACGACATGGCTGTGACCCATGGAATCTCCCGCAATGCTCGCATTTTTGCGTCACACTCTTCGACGAGCTCGCGGTACTACCAGCTGAATATCGGGATCTTTCATCATTTATCTTAATCCCGGTAGATCTAGGAGTCCCTATACCATAATTATCATAAAACTTCAAAATTTAGTATATTTCCATATAACCATTAAACTAAGATACATGTCATTCCCTTAAAATTTATTTTCTTACCTGCCGAAGCTCTTTCAGATGGTCTACTTTTCCTAAATGGATATCTATCACTAGAGGCTCTCTCATCTGACTTCCGCTTCATCGGTTCTTTGCCTTTACCCTTGGCTCGGAAATCAGCATGGTGAAAATTATAGTCCTGCTCACACAATTAAGCCTTACGAACTGCCTCATTATAAGTAGTGATATCCATAGGATATAACTTCGATCTGATAGGAGACCTCAATCCCTCTATGAATGAGTAGATCTTATGTCCTTCACTACTTAGGACTTCAAGGTCAAATCTGCTTAAAGAAATGAACTTCGACTCATATTGATTTACCGTCATAGTCCCCTGAGTCAAGCTCAAAAACTCAATCTTCAACCTAGTCTGTTCAGTGCGTGGGATGTACTGTTCATTAAAGGCCTCTAAAAATCTATCCCACGTAACCTCAATGTGTTGAGTCTCCAAAATGGCCCGAGTAGACTGCCACCAATGCTCGGCATCGTCTACTAACAAATACGCTGCCAAACCCACTTTCTCTTTCTCAGAACAGGTCATGTACTCAAAAGATTTAGTGACTGCCTTCACCCAGTTCTCGGCGGTCAACGGATCTCTATCGCCCTTAAACTTAGGCAGATCCAGCTTCTTAAATTCTTTAATTAAGACCACATTGCAATAGGCCTTCGGATTTCGCCTCTCAGTAGCTCGAGTTGGTGGGGGCAACTCAGGCTGTACCAGTGGAGGCTGTACTGGGGGAATAGGAGGTGTTGGAGGAGCATTCCCAGATGGAATAGGAGGTGCTGTTGAGGCATTAGTGGCCACATTTGGAAAATTAGACATGAACTGATTAAATAGAGTGGCCATAGTCTCAATACTTCTCTCCACTCTCGACAATCGAGCATTCGGGCTACCCGATGGAGATGGAGGAGGAGACTGTGTTGGGGACGGTTCTACTCTGCCTCGTCCTCTTCCTCTACCAGTACCCCTTCTACGAGTGCTCATTCTGCCAATATCACCACAAGGACCAGTACACTTTCAGCAATTCAACCACATATATGTATTCAGACAAGTACAATACATGGAGATGTACACTATTTCTAGCCTAATGACACCGTCAAACGTCAGACTAACTTCACTCTGATACCAATCTGTGACATCCTCCTCGTCACTCCCAAATACCAACTAAATTTTTTTTTCTTTCCCATAAGATTTGGTTAGGCTGTTTGACAGTGTATCCTCTTTCTTTCTCATATCTTATATTCTATTATTTAACATAGCGCTGCTATTTACGATGACAAGATATCTCTCATGCATATACAGGATCGTCTTTCACATAAGTCTAAAACTCTAATATAAATTACATACTAATCTCTTTAACAATTTACATCCCTAATGTGTCTAATATACATCACCGTACTATAGTCTGAATTACATAATCAAAATGTATCTACCTTCAAGGGATTGGAAGTTAGCCTCGAAGGAATATCGTATAGTCCAAATATATGCTCCTATACCAAGAGCAGACTTCACTGCAAATAATCTGGATGAAAAATATTGTAAAGGAATGAGTTTACGCTCAGTAAGAAATATACATAAAAGAGCGTACTATGCCACTATATGCAGTTTTCCTGCTTGGCTCTATAATGTCATGTATTATTCTTGTAAAAACATATAACATATAAGTTTATCAAATACCATATAACACATGACAAAATCATATGAAGTCACTTGCACGTATTCAAATAACTCAAATACTTTCACATATATATGTCAAATAACTTGAAATTATATATACAAATAGTCTTCAAATAGGGGGAGACCGTCAACATCCAATAGAATCATGCACCAAATAAAGTGGCGTACCCACATATGGGCCAGGGATCCTCCCTTAAGCCAAACACATATAAAGGACTAATGGCCATTGTCAATATTCCACAGTGTGCACTAGTTAGGTAACACCCGTGGTACTGAGGGCTTGACTAGAGTCCCCCAGCCAAATACAAATAAGCAAGTAATATGCATGATCACCAATGGAGTCGTTAATCTCAAAATATTGAGTAGTAAAACTCATTCTTGTAAAACCATGGATATTCATAACCCTTCTTATATACTTTAATGATAATCCAAATACATTTATATAAATAAATTAAAAATTATTATTTTTCAAAGGGGGCAGTTGACTGCTCTTTTAGGGCAGTCGACTGCTCTAATATAAAAATATTCAATAAATTTTATTTTCTTTTTGCATTTAAAATATTTAATTTTCGGATGCAAGTATGGCAGTTGACTGCTAAAATGAGGCAGTCGACTGGCCCGCAAACAGAATGTTTCTCGAAAAAATGCAGTCGTCTGGCTCTTTAGCGGTCGACTGGTTTGCAAACAGAAAGCTTCTGGAAAAATGGCAGTCGACTGCTATATAGGGCAGTCGGCTGCTCTAAGTCGGTTTCGGAAAAAGTTACGTCACGACTGTCTCTGAGGAGTCGGCTGCTATTTAGGGCAGTCGGCTGCCCCGAGCCAAATCGTAACTGGGCGAAAACCGTGAATTTTACATTTCCTGCACTTACACCAGTTTTTATTTCATCCCAAAACCTTTAAAACATGCAGACATAGTCACCCTACGTCCGTTACATATATTCCTTACCTCAATTCACTTCGGAGACGTAAATCACTTAGTTGCACCGATTCTTTTCCTTCACTTCTTCAAAACTGCATAATTCGAATTAATTAAAACCTTTAGCTTTCTTTCATTTCAACACCATAAGTATACTATACCAACATCACTTAACTCCAAATCATAGATAGAATTGAAAGAATCAACTTCTATCCTTACCTTTGTCAATAGCCAAATTTACAGAATTTCTGATCTCCCTCAAAGACTTTGTTTCAGCCTTTCATATTAAAGGCTTATCTTGAGCTAGTGACAAGGATCATTTTTCGTCAAAGTAGCTTAACGATTTGGCGACGTGAGATGGTGGTTTGTCAAGGTCAGAAAAATGAACACTTACAGGAATTTGGAGAGGAAACGAGAGGGAGAAGGGCTGGAAGGAAGCTGGCGTAGGGGTGATGAGGTGAAGATGATGACTTGTAAAATTGCATTAAATGCATGTTCATCTCATCATTTATCTCAGCCACTAACATCCCTCTGACTCATTTGACTCATTTGACCACCAATTAATTCTTCTTCTTCTTTTCCTTCCTCATGTCAGCCACACATATCATTTAATTATGAAAATATGATATTTATTCTTCTTTTATCATTCTCTAGTATTTTTCTGATGTCAACATTAAATTCATTGATTATCCATTTCATTCCTTCTTCTAGGTTCCTTACACCATTTGTACATTAATTCTCATATTCATTTAAATCATTTCTGCCTATAGTATTTTACAAATAAGAGGACTTTACATGAAATTGGGGATTTCACATCACTGCTGACAGCTTCCATTTTTTTCCATCCAAACTATGAGCTTCCCACTACCCTATCCTCATGTTTTCCATTCTTCAATCAACTCTAATTTTATGCACTTCTTTTTCTCATTTAGAACTATCATCAACCACCTTAAATTCAACAAAATCTTATCTCCCAAATTCAACCCACACATGGCCGAATGGTTCCCTTGCCTACGCCACTTTGCTATGTTCTCAATTTATCATCCAATTCAATCCAAACCAATCTTGATTCATCATCTAATCAAATTTCAACCAAGTTTCATTCATTATCAACAACTAATTCTTATTCAATCATACATCAAAATCACCAAATTTTTTTCTTTATTTTCTGCCAGCTGAACCTGTCTTCTTCTCTATTCTCAAATTTAATTCAATTCCTAATCCTAAACACATCATACATGCATAAAACAACTAAATTCCATAACTAAGATTAAGCAAACCATCACCAATCCATTACCTTTACCCATTCTCGAACTGTACAGCCCTTACAATGAATCTTGTTTCTTCACGTCAGTCCCTTCCTTTTTTTTTGGACTTAAGGCGATCTTGAGGTATGGGACAGCTTCCATGAAGGTTGGTTGGTGTTTTGGTAGAGGAGATTGGTGATTTGGTCAGGTAAGGATGAAGAAAGCATGAAGGAAATCATGAAGAAATTGTAACGTCCGAAATTAGAAAATTCTGAACTAAATATTTTTCTTTTCACTTCTATTTTTCTTATTTACTTATTCAATATCAGTTGGTTTGTATTCAGTGTCAGTGCAAGTACAATCTATAATTTTCACTTCATATCTATATTTATGCCATTAAGTCATTTAATCCATAAGGAATAAATATTAAATCAAAATATAAACTAAAATATAAAATTTCTAATATTACTAATATCCATTCAACTTTAGCACACCTCACAAATTCCTATACATTCTGAAATCAGTCATTATTACGTCCCAACATCTATTTACAACTGTTGTGCATACATTAGTCTGGATATAAATATAAAATTCTACAAATACCTAATCACTGGATACCTTCAAATTCTACTGGTTTTCTCCAGCTAATCTGTCGCAGTGGTTGGCACGCCTACTGGTGAGCTATCTAGGATGGTGAATAGGGGGTGAGCTTTGGGGAAAGCCCAGTAGGAAACACATATAAAAGCGCATACTATATGCAGTTAAATAAATAATTTATTTTACTAATCATGAAAAAGGTATATTAAATATAAATATTAAAACGAAAAAACATTTAATAACTTATGCAATGCAATTTAAAAGCATTAATTGGTATAAAACATTTAATAATTCATGCGATGCAATTTAAATCAATAATATGTATAAAACCCTTTATAGTTTATGCGATGCAATGTCAAATCATTAAACAATATAAACATTTATGCTATGCAATTTTCTAAATCGATATCAGTATATAAACAATTTATTTAAATATTGCTATAAAAATCTTGTGAAATATTCCAATATATAAACAGTTTATAAATAGTTAATTAAAAACACTATAGTAAACAGTTCAGTATTGGTAAACAGTTCAATATCAATAAACAGTTCAGTACTGGTAAACAGTTCAATATCAATAAACAGTTCAGTACTAGTAAACAGTTCAATATCAATAAATAGTTCAGTAAACAATTCAATGTCGGTAAACGATTTAGTATCAATAAACCATTCAGTATCAATAACCAATCTAATATCAGTAAACAATTCAATTCGGTAAAACAATACAGTACAATGGAGATAGTCACATCTAATAGAATCATTCACGATCAATAACAGTATCCCCGTAAGGACGATCAATAATAGTATTCCCGTACTGATAACAGTAACGAATGACCATCGTCCAAACAGTGCACACAGTTCGCACTAATTAGGTGCTCACTATAAAAACTTGTGGGTTTGACCATAATCCCACAGTCATATACAATAAACCTGCGGATTGGACCAAGTCCGCAGTCATATAAATGCATGATCATTAAGGTACGACTGTCTCAAAACAGTTTCATAAATCATTTCATTTAACAGTAGAAATCATTTTCAAATAGCGATTAATAGTAGAAATCGTCTCAAATAGCAATTAACACTGGAAATCATTTCAATAGCAATTATCTTCAGTCAGTCGAAAATCATGTAAAATAGTAATAAAATTTCATGTTATGCAATTGAAACATTTCATGTAACTCATTTCAAGTAAATCAATGCATGTAATTTATTTTGTGTAAATCAATTCATATGAATCATTTTATGTATTATCGTTTCATGTAAATCGTTCCATGTGATTCAATTCATATGAATCATGTCATGTAGTTCAATGTATATAAATCATTTCTTGTAATGAAATTCATGTAAATCAATTCGTGTAAATTATTTCATGTAATGCATTGTTTAGGCTTGTAGAAATTAACGATAATTTCTATTTCTTGTGTTTGAGAAAATTGGGAAGGAACGATTAAAATAAAATTTTTGAAAATTTTCAATTGCAAGTAAAACATATTTTATGCAACTCCTATACATGTTTCTTATCTCCACTTCCATGCAACATAAAATTCGATAGTGCCATTTACTCCTCTTTATTTTTCGTACTTCACACTGCACAATGATTCCTAAATATATTTCAAATCCCATATATGATTATACTGAATGTTCTATAAATTAAATTGAAATCTTTCTCAATTCTATTCTCACTAATAATTTATATTTTAACTCAATAATTATTCTATAAATCAGTTACTCTATTAATCCTTATCTTTATTGATCACTTTTATGGTAAATTTATTTTATATTTATACTATTTATTAACTATTAACTTATAAAATTCTACCTGATCAATTCATGCATTAGGCTTTGGCCAATTTTATACTTGCCCAAATCCTATTCTTTTTCAATGTTAGTCTTATAATTTATCCTAATTCATTAGTATATTAATTTTATTATTGTTATTTATTAAATTATATTAATTATTTTTCTTTTCTTTTTCTTTCTTTTCTGTCTCCTTTTCTTTCACTGCCGGAAGCCTTCTATTTCATTCATCCAGCCGTGAGCTTCCAATTACATGTCCTTATGGTTGTTCATGCTTAGTTCAATTCTAGTTTCCATGAACACTTTCCACTCTCTTAAGATTATTATCAAACACCTTCAAATCATTTAAACATCATCACCATCGTTCAGTTCTTGCTCTCCCAAACAACACCCACATTCACGCCATATTCATGTCCAACCAATTTATCAATTAATTTCAAGCTTCAACCAAGTTCCAAACAAATTTCATTCATTATCAACCACTAATTCTTACCAAATATACATTAAAATCATAAAATTTTTCTTGTTTCTACTTCATAACCGAAACCCATATTTGTTCTTGCACTTTATTTCATTTCAAATTAAAGCACTAAACATGTTATTCATACTTGAATCAATCATAAACCTTAGCCAAAAATGAAAGAAACCTAGTCACTCCTCACCTTGCTACCATGGCCGAACAGGACAGTACCATTTTCAGTCACCACGTCCTCAATTTTGCTATGAAATTCTGGTTTTAGGCAGTCCCAAAGGGAAGATTAATATAGGTGAAGAAAGCTTAGGGGGTTCAAGGAAGAAATTAATGAATTTCCATAGGCATGAGTGGAAAGACGAGAAGAAGAAAGGAAAGAAACGCAGCACAGAGAAAGGATAAATCGATGAAGCAAAAACAGGAAAGCAGTGTCGGTTTATAGGCTGGAAAAATGGCTGAAATGGGTCTTGTTTTACTTATGTTTTACCCAATAGAAATTTGTCAAGTGGTCCACTTATCAATTTTCTCTTTTTTTCTCTTTTTTTTTTCTTTCTTTTTTTCCTTTTCTTTTTCTTTTGTTCAATTCACGTACGCAGCAGCAAGCTTGCTGTCTGCGATTTCCCTTTTTTTTTTTTTTATTTATTTATGATATCAATATATCATAAATATATTTCCTATTAATATATATATACACACACTTATATTAACACTTTTGTATATATAAATATATTCTTAACATATACTATACATATATACATATATATTTCTATATATTTAAATTTATATTTTACAATATAATTATTTTATATTAAAAAAACATGTTTATATATATATATATATTTATATATTATATATAATCCTTAAAACATAAATTTATCCATTCTATCATTTTATATATATATATATATTAATACTCAAAATAATATTTATTGCTTATATATATCTGCACATACATTAATATATACTTATGTATTTATATATACCTACATTTTATTTTTATTTAATTCAAATTTTTCTTAATACCCAAATTAAATTCCTAATTATTAATTTTTAATTTATCGATTGATCAAGTATTATAATTTCGAAATATTCCAATCATTTAATAAATTTATTTATTTATTTCAACCAGTCTTTTAACATCTAAAATTAAATTTTACATATACCTAACTCCAAAAATAGGAGAATTCGCGGTTATCACAGAAATGGAGCAGAACGTGAGCAGTAGGAGACAGAGAAGGAAGTCGATGTTGATGGTGTAAATTGGCTAAGTTTAGTCTTGTTTTGTAACGTCCAGAATTAGAAAATTTCGAATTAAATTTTTTTTTCGATACTATCTTTTTCTTTCAATTAATCGGTAACAATTGATTTGCATTCGATATCAGTGTAAGTACAATTCATCTTTTCATTTCAATCAATTCGGTATACCATTAATTCAATTAATAATAATAAATTAAATACAAACTATAATATAATAACTACGATTTCGTTCACCATAAACTTCACATAAGTTACATCTCACTAATTTTCGATACATATTTATGCTCTATTTCATAAATACAACTGCTGTGCAAATACATGTCTGAATATAAATAAACATTTAACAGTTATCTGATCACTTGGTACTTCTAACTTCTAGCGATTTCTTCGACTAACTAAAGGCAACAGACTTCTTGTATACCGATAAGCTATCTAGGATGGTGAGAAGGGGGTGAGCTTTGGGAAAAGCGCAGTAAAAAACACATATAAAAGTGTGCACTATATGCAGTTAAATAAATAATTTATTTTACAAATCATGGAAAAGATATATTTTAAATATAAATATTAAAATGCAATAAAACTATTTATTTCCCAACAGCTCACTAGGGCACGTTATGGGAAGGATACTATAGTCGACTAAGAAACCGAGTGGAGTATGAGAGGTACTTTGGAGTACCTGTCGTGTTCTGGTCCCTAGATGCGACTATAAAGAGTAAGCGATAGATGGTGAAATCATTTATCAATAAAAACCATTTAATAATTTATGCAATGCAATTTCAAATTATTAAACAATATAAAAACAATGCTTAATACCCAAATGTGTCCTCCACGTTTGACACAAAATGGAATTAAGTCTTAAACGTTTAAATGCATGGAAATCAGTCCTAAACGTTTCAAAATAATTGAATTAAGGACATTTCCGTTAAATCTTTTAATTTTCGTTACTCTTACCAATAATAAAACTTAACGGAAATTAAAGGATTTAACGGAAATGTCTTTAATTTAATTATTTTGAAACGTTTAGGACTGATTTCCATACATTTAAACGTTGAGTACTTAATTCCATTTTGTGGCAAACGTGGAGTACATATTTGGGTATTAAGCCTAAAAACAATTTTATTTAAAATAATGCTACAAAAACCATCTTATGAAATATTTCAGTATATAAATAGTCTATAAGTAGTTAATTGAAAACACTATAGTAAACAATTCAGTAGTGGTATACAGTTCAATATCAATTAAACAGTTCAGTAAACAGTGCAGTAAATAGTTCAGTATTGATAAACAATTTGGTATCAATAAATCATTCAATAGCAATAAACAATTCAGTATCAATAAACAATTCAGTACGGTAAAATAGTATAGTATAGTGGAGACAGTCACATCTAATAGAATCATGCCTGATACAATAAGCAGTAACGAATGGCCATCGTCGACAGTCACAATTCGCACTAGTCAGGTGCTTACTGTGAAAACCTATAGGTTTGATCATAACTCCCACAGTCATATCAATAAACTTACGGATTGGACCATGTCCGCAGTCATATAACAATAAACCTATGGAGTTGGTTAAAGTCTCGCAGTCATATAACAGTAAACTTGCGGCCTTGATCAGGGTCTCGTAGTCATATAACAATATGCATGATCCATAAGGCACGACTGTCTCAAAACATTTTCATAAATAATTTCATTTAACAATAAAAATCAATTTCAAATAGCGATTAACAGTAAAAATCATTTCAAATAGCAGTTTGCAGTAGAAATCGTCTCAAATAGCAATTAATAGTAGAAATAATTTCAAATAGCAATTTACAGCATAAATCATTTCAAATAGTGTTTATCTTCAGTCAGTCGAAAAACATGTAAAGTAATAATAAAATTTCATATTATGCAATTGAATCGATTCATATAATTAATCTCATGAAAAACATTTCATGTAAAGTAATGCATGTAATTTATCTCATGTAGATCAATTCATGTAACGCATTTCATGTGGGTCAATACATGTAAATCATTTCATGTGAATTAAACTCATGTAAACCATTTCATGTATAATAATAAAAACATATTTCATACAAATAAAATCATATTTTGATTTATACAAACGTAAAATAATTTCTATTTTCTTATAGAGGAAGATTTGGGTACAAAACAGTTACGATTTGATTACGAAAAATTTACTGATGTAAATAAATAAAATAAATCCTATGCAACTCCTATATATGTTTCTTACCTCTACTTCCGTGCAGAATAAATCCGGTAACCTCATTTACACCACTTTATTTCTCGTACCTCACACTGCCCGATAACATTGAGTTATATTTAAAATTCTATATTAGAATTCAAATAAATATTCTATTAATTTCTATTTTCCTATTTATCATTCTCAACCATTAATTTATTTTTATTTTCTACTAAATACCAAGATATTATTTAAATTAAATTCTATTCTTTTATTTAAATCCCATATTACTATTTTTTTTTGAAGTAAAATCCCATATCACTATTAATTTCACTTTATATTTAAAATCCCATATCTTAATTCCAATAATTATTCTAGGACTCCTTGTCTTCTATTTTATTTCTTTCATAATAAATTAAACTTACTTTATTTTATTTTTTCATTAGTTATCAAAATATAATTTTAATTAATTCACATTCTTTCTTTAATTTTTTTTTATCATCAATAATTTCAATTTCGATTTAAAATCCCATATATAACTATAATGGATATTTCTAAAAATTCCTATTTCCCATTTTGCAAAGCTCAACAATTATTTATTTAATTTCCTATTAAATGTCTTAATATAGCTGTACTTAAATTGAGATATTTTCTTAATTATAATTCCAATAATAATTTCATATTTCAAATCTAATAATTATTTTACTAATTCTTATTTCTATTTTATTACTTTTCATGATGAATTATTTTATTTCTTATTAAATATCAACACATATCCACAATTTAAATCTATTTTTAAATCCCACACTTTAACTTTTAATGAGTTTCTTCTTAATCTCCTATCTTCTATTTTATTTATGATATGAACCTCACCGAAAGAAGATGAGGTTCAATGAAGAACATGAAGAACACTTGAAGAAAAACAAGAACAAGTTAAAAACGCAGCAAAAGAAAACAAAAATTAGAGATAAAACCAAGACCCGTTGTGTAAAAACACAAGAACCTATGGTATTGGACCAAGACCCGTTGCTTAGAAAAGCAAGAACCTATGGTATATATTGGTGGAAGGTAGAAGAACGCCACAAGGAAGACCTTGATAAGTTCAAGAGTTCTCAAGAGAACCAAAGAGAAGAAGTCTCTCAATTTTATTACTAAAATCAATTGTGTTCTCCCCAAAGGGTTACATAACTATTTATAGGCAAATAGATAACTTGCAGCATAAGTAATAGGAATCCTACTCTCCTAACTTGCAGAACAAGTAATAGAAGTCTTACAAAATCTATTATTTAAAAAGGAATTGGGCTTAAATTAAATTAAGACAATGTTCAGCCCAATAATACTTAACTAAATAAAATATGCATCTAGCCTAATTTGCATTTCGGCCCAATACTTGTGTGTCTTCAAGAAGGTTGAACTTGGGCTTGGACCATGTTGTAGAAGACTTTATCATCCTCCATGCTCAAGCTTTGTTGGGCTTTCTCTCTAGCCATATCAATGAAACCAGCCAAGGCTTGTTGCATTATCTTTGATTTAGCTCTTGTAATCGGACCTCCATGGATACTCAAAGGATCACGATCATCACGAACATGACTTGAGCTTTGTGAGCTTGGATCTCCATCATTCCCCCTCTCCTCGAAAGGATTTGTCCTCAAATCAGAATCACCTACATCAATATCAAAGGGAGAAAGATCAGAAACATTAAATGTAGCACTAACATTATACTCACCTGGAAGATCTAACTTATAAGCATTGTCATTGATCTTCTTAATCACTTGGAATGGTCCATCTCCTCGAGGTTGCAACTTGGAGCGACGTTGAGCAGGAAATCTCTCTTTACGCATATGTACCCAAACCCAATCACCAGGTTCAAAGACAACTTTCTTGCGATGCTTGTTGGCTTGAGTAGCATATTGCTCAGTCCTCTTCTTAATGTTTTGACGTACCTTCTCATGTAGTTGCTTAACAAAATCAGCTTTCTTTTCCCCATCCAAACTAGCTCTCTCCTTAATAGGTAGTGGTAAAAGATCCAATGGAGTGAGTGGATTAAAACCATAGACAACTTCAAATGGAGAATAACTAGTAGTAGAATGCACACTTCTATTGTAAGCAAACTCCACATGAGGCAAACAATCTTCCCAATTCTTCAAATTCTTTTGAATAATGGATCTCAACAAAGTAGACAAAGTACGATTGACTACTTCAGTTTGACCATCGGTTTGTGGATGACAAGTAGTTGAAAACAATAGCTTTGTTCCTAACTTTCCCCATAATGTTTTCCAAAAGTAGCTAAGGAACTTCACATCACGGTCAGAAACAATGGTCCTCGGAACTCCATGTAGACGAACAATTTCCTTGAAGAATAAATCGGCAATGTTACTTGCATCATCTGTCTTGTGACAAGCAATGAAGTGAGCCATCTTAGAGAACCTGTCAACAACAACAAAAACAGAATCTCTACCTCTCTTTGTTCTTGGTAACCCCAAAACAAAGTCCATAGAAATGTCAGTCCAAGAAGCAGTAGGAATAGGTAATGGAGTATAAAGACCATGATTCATAACTCTAGACTTAGCTTGTTTACAAGTGACACATCTTTCACACAATTTTTCAACATCTCTTTTCATGTTAGGCCAAAAGAAGTGATCATGCAATATATCTAAAGTTTTCTTTACTCCAAAATGTCCCATTAATCCACCACTATGGCCTTCTCTAACAAGTAATTCTCTTAAAGAACTCCTAGGCACACATAATCTATTTTCCCTAAATAAGAATCCATCATGCCTATAAAACTTTCCAAAACCAGTTTTCTCACATGCAATGAACACATTTTCAAAATCCTCATCAGTAGCATACAAGTCTTTAATATACTCAAATCCAAGTAGTTTTGCATTAAGAGTAGTGATTAGAGTATACCTTCGAGATAATGCATCAGCCACGACATTTTCTTTACCTTGTTTATATTTGATCACATATGGAAATGTTTCAATGAACTCCATCCACTTGGCATGACGCTTGTTCAACTTGCTTTGTCCTTTCAAGTGCTTCAAGGACTCATGATCAGTGTGGATGACAAATTCCTTGGGCCATAAATAGTGTTGCCATGTTTCCAAGGCCCTCACTAATGCATACATCTCTTTATCATATGTGGGATAGTTAAGGGCAGCTCCACTTAACTTCTCACTGAAAAAAGCAATGGGGCGCTTCTCCTGCATTAAAACAGCTCCAATACCTATACTTGAAGCATCACACTCAATCTCAAAAGTTTTAGAAAAGTCAGGTAAGGATAATAAAGCTGCGGAACAAAGCTTCTCTTTAAGCAAGTTAAAAGCACGATCTTGCTCAAGACCCCATTTAAAACCAACATTCTTTTTAACAACATCAGTTAAAGGTGCAGCTATAGTACTGAAGTCTCTAACAAACCTACGGTAGAAACTAGCTAATCCATGAAAACTACGCACTTCAGAGATATTCTTAGGTATAGGCCAATCTTTAATTGCCTTAACCTTTTCATCTTCTACTGCTATACCCTTAGAAGAAACAACATATCCAAGAAATATAATCTTATCAGTGCAAAAGGAACATTTCTTAAGGTTAGCATACAACTTCTCCTTTCTCAAGACATTAAGCACATTCTTTAAATGTTCAATATGTTCATGCAAACTTCTACTATAGATCAAGATATCATCAAAATAGACAACTACAAATTTTCCAATGAAAGCACGCAAAACATGGTTCATTAATCTCATGAAAGTGCTAGGTGCATTAGTTAATCCAAAAGGCATAACTAACCATTCATACAAACCATGCTTAGTCTTAAATGCAGTTTTCCACTCATCACCTTCTCTCATGCGAATTTGATGATAACCACTTTTCAAATCAATTTTAGAAAAGATGCAAGAACCATGTAACTCATCAAGCATATCATCTAATCTAGGAATGGGATAGCGATACTTTACAGTGATTTTGTTGATGACACGACAATCAACACACATCCTCCACGTCCCATCCTTCTTAGGAACAAGTAACACAGGAACAGCACATGGACTCATGCTCTCTCTAACGTAGCCTTTCTTCATGAGCTCGTCCACTTGCCTTTGAAGCTCCTTTGTCTCCTCGGGATTACTTCTATAGGCAGGTCTGTTGGGAATGGCAGCTCCAGGAACAAGGTCTATTTGATGCTCAATTCCTCTAATAGGTGGCAAACCATTTGGAATCTCCTCGGGGAATATATCTCCAAATTCCTTCAAAAGAGACACAACATTAGTAGGCAAAGAAGATTTAAGATCATTAGAACTAAAACAAGATTCTTTATATAAAAACAAAAGGATTGGGCACTTAGCTAGAAAAGCAGCCTTTACATCACTTTGCTTTGCATAGAAGCTCACATCCTTTCTTTCTTTCTTTGCAATATCTTTGCCTTTGTCTAGATTCTTTAACCTTTGTTGTGATTCATTTTGCTCTTTCAACCTCAACTGATCCTCATAAATCTCCTTAGGACTCAAGGGTGCAAGTGTAAATTTCTTACCATCAATGGTAAATGAATAACGGTTTGTGAATCCATCATGTATGACACGTCTATCAAATTGCCATGGTCTTCCTAAAAGCAAATGGCCAGCATGCATAGGCACAACATCACACAACACTTTATCATTATACCTTCCAATTGAAAATGGCACCAATACTTGCTTGGTCACATTTACTTCTCCACAATTATTGAGCCATTGAAGTTTGTATGGTTTGGGATGTTTTGTAGTGGGCAAACTCAATTTGTCAACCAAATAAGTGCTAGCAACATTAGTGCAACTACCACCATCAATAATCAAAGAGCATACCTTATTGTTGACGTGGCATCTAGTATGAAAAATATTTTCTCGTTGCACTTCATCTTCATCCTTAACTTGGGCACTTAATGCACGACGAGCTACAAGTGCTTCACCATGTGCAGCAAACTCAACATAGTCATCATCCTCATCAATGTCCTCCAATGGTGGCATCTCATCATCAACATCAGAATCTTCACTTACAACATCACCATCATCACGCATAATCATGACTCGTTTATTTGGGCATTGTGATGCAATGTGTCCTCTTCCCAAACATCTAAAACACTTAATGTCTCTACTCTTACCTTGGGATGCTTGGACCGCCTCGGGTTTGGGCTTTTGGATACTCTCACCCTTAGGCTTGAATGAGGATTCAGTCTTAAGTTTGAATGTAGTCCTATCATCCCTTCGAAAGGTGTTCGGTTTCCAAGAAGAAGACGAACTAGAACCTTGCATAAAACGAGATGAATAACCTTTTCTCTTGAGTTGCCTTTCAACCTTTATAGCCATATGCAACATATCATCAAACTCCACATAGTGATGTAACTCCACTACATTAGCAATCTCACTATTTAATCCTTGTAAGAATCGAGCCATAGTAGCTTCACTATCTTCTTCAACATTAGCTCTGATCATGATAATCTCCATTTCTTTATGATAATCCTCAACACTCTTAGAACCTTGAGTGAGACCTTGTAACCTTTGATAAAGCTCTCTATAGTAATGATTAGGAACAAACCTTTTTCTCATAACACGTTTCATTTCATCCCATGTAACTATAGGTGGCTCTCTATTCCTACGTCTACCAAGCATGAGTTGGTCCCACCAAATGATTGCATAATCCGTGAACTCTACAGCAGCAAGTTTCACCTTTTTTTCCTCGGAATAGTTATGGCAATCAAAGACCATCTCCACTTTCTTTTCCCATTCTAAGTAAGCCTCAGGATCATTCTTACCTTGAAAGGAAGGAATCTTCAATTTGATACTCCCTAAATTTCCATCTATCCTATCATAATACCTATCTCCTTTATACCTATCTCCACGACCTCCTTTATTACCATGGTTACCTTTAACACTTCTACTAAACTCATCATCAAACTCATCATCAACTTTATCATCAAAGTCATTATTCACAACATTGCCATTCTCATGAGAAGTATCACCTTGCTTTACCTTAGTTAGGACAGCTTCATGTTCCTCCAACTTATCATGAATATTATTAAACCTCAACTCTATCCTTGAAAATTGTTGTTGCATAGCTTGGAACATGAACTCAATCTTACTCAAATCAGGCTTTTCACTATTAGAAGACATGATTTTATCCTGCAAGAAACGTTAGTAAAATAAAAGGACCTCACAAGTATGACCTCAGGTGTTTACACTCAATACACACAAGAATGTAACACTCACACTCGTGTTTCACACAATTTTAATATGGCTTTTCTCTACTAATGTTACTCACACACTCTTGCCTTTTTCCCTCACACAACTTTTCTCTATAGGTTCTATATTGAACTCAAGACTCAATCAAAAATCAGCTTATGGAATTCAACTATCAACCAACAATAAACAAGCTGAGAACAAGATTTTAATCAAGGGAAAACAAAACAATGAAGACTCAAGAAGACTTTGCAAGACTCAATAAGGCTTAAGAAGACTATAATGAAACTAAACCTTGAAGGAAATATGCATGTTTTGGGGTGTTTAATTAGGGTAGGGTCTAGCCAAAGGTGGGGTAGTTTTGTCCTTTTATATGGTAGGGTCAAAAAGGTAATTTTAGGCAGTAGGGTAGAATGGTAACAATGAGTTTTCAAATTAGGCAAATAAGAAATCCCAAAGCTCAAGAAAGAATGACTACCTCAAGATTTTGATGAAGCACACCTCCACGAATTGCCTTTGATGTTGCACTTGCTACACACGGTGTAATAAATCCCCTCTTGAATTGATTTTTCTTTTCTCTTTTTTTTTCTTTTCTTTTTTTTTTCTCTTTTTTTTTCTTTTACTAAAGTAAACGAACAATGAAGAAAAACAAAAAGTCTAAATAATAAGAAGAGGTTTACTTGGGGAACAAGGCAACTTTTGAGAAAAACAAGCTAGTTTTGGTAGTAGCTTGTGTGGCAAGGAACGAGAGGGAACGGTGGCTTGTGAAACAAGTAGTCTTTATGTGATGTAGAGCTTTTGAAGGTTTCTTGGTGAGCAAGAAAACCTTTGGAATTTGGTTGCTTGGAGAACAAGATAGGGTTTACTTGGTGGCTAAGTAAAGAAAATAGGTTTGAGGGACAAACAATATTAGTGGTGGCTTGGAAAAGGATTCAAGATCAAATTTTGTCCAAGACAAGAAGACAAAGAAAGAAAAAGAAAAAAAAAACAAAAACGATGCTCCCATGAATTGAACCTAAGCTCTGATACCAAATGATATGAACCTCACCGAAAGAAGATGAGGTTCAATGAAGAACATGAAGAACACTTGAAGAAAAACAAGAACAAGTTAAAAACGCAGCAAAAGAAAACAAAAATTAGAGATAAAACCAAGACCCGTTGTGTAAAAACACAAGAACCTATGGTATTGGACCAAGACCCGTTGCTTAGAAAAGCAAGAACCTATGGTATATATTGGTGGAAGGTAGAAGAACGCCACAAGGAAGACCTTGATAAGTTCAAGAGTTCTCAAGAGAACCAAAGAGAAGAAGTCTCTCAATTTTATTACTAAAATCAATTGTGTTCTCCCCAAAGGGTTACATAACTATTTATAGGCAAATAGATAACTTGCAGCATAAGTAATAGGAATCCTACTCTCCTAACTTGCAGAACAAGTAATAGAAGTCTTACAAAATCTATTATTTAAAAAGGAATTGGGCTTAAATTAAATTAAGACAATGTTCAGCCCAATAATACTTAACTAAATAAAATATGCATCTAGCCTAATTTGCATTTCGGCCCAATACTTGTGTGTCTTCAAGAAGGTTGAACTTGGGCTTGGACCATGTTGTAGAAGACTTTATCATCCTCCATGCTCAAGCTTTGTTGGGCTTTCTCTCTAGCCATATCAATGAAACCAGCCAAGGCTTGTTGCATTATCTTTGATTTAGCTCTTGTAATCGGACCTCCATGGATACTCAAAGGATCACGATCATCACGAACATGACTTGAGCTTTGTGAGCTTGGATCTCCATCAATTTATTTCAATACTTAATTTATTTTATTTTCTATTAATTATCACTATATATTACAATTAAATTATATTCTCTTTTCTTAATTCACTCCATCAATATTAGGAAATTATTTAATTAAGGTCAATTAACCATCCTTAAATTTTATTTATCCTTTTCCAAACTTTATTTGGAATGTTGTATTTTTAGCTATAATAAATCTTCTACAAATTCCTTCTTTTCTCAATTCAAATTTTAAAATTTATCTCACTCATTAGTAATTTTCCACCATTTACTTTTATCATCTTTAATTCCACTTTATTTATTCCCAAAAATAATTTATTTTGTTTTCTATCAATTATTACCATGAAATTTTAATCAAATTTCATTCTTTTCTTTAAATCCATCTTTATCAATATCATTTACTTCCCATTCTAGCTATAATAAATTTTCCTATAATTTAAATTCATTTTGTTAATTTAAACAATTAATTTATTTTTCATTTCTTATTAAATACTATAACATAATTACAATTAACTTATCTAATTTTCCTACTAATTACCATAATATGTTTTCTATGAATCCTCATTCTTTTCCAAATTCAATTTCACCCGTAACTTCCAAATTATATTTAAAAGTACATATATTAACTATAATAAATATTTTACTAATTTTTTATTTCTTAGTTAATAATTCCCATAAATCATAGAATTTAGCATGAAGCTTCATCTTTTAAAGCTTAGGCCGAATTCATCAATGGGTTGAATCTTAATCTTTTTTCCTCAATTTAACTTTGTAACTGTTCTTTATGACTTTAAATATTTCTATTTTATTCTCTTAACTTATTACAATTTTCACTAATATAAGTTTTATTTAGCCATGGCCAATTACTTATATAGACTTTAGCTTCATTATTTTCTTTTCTGTTTTTCTTTTCTTTTCACTGCCGGCAGCTTCCTCATTTTTCCCTCTCCAGCCGGCAGCTCCTAATGGCTCTTCTTTCATGTTTTCCCTTCTCAATCCTTGTCTTGTAACCATTCCACTCATTTAGAATTTTCAACAAACACCTTGAATGCATACAAATTAAATCACTCTCATTCAGCCACACCATATAAAAAAAACCCATCAATTCACGCCAATTCCCTGTTTGCAAAAATCAGCACCATTTGTTCAGCCCATCCTCGTACCAATTCCTCTATTTTGCAAATTATCAACATGACTAAACTCATCTCATTATTTACTTCCATTTCAACCCATCATACATAAAAATCAGCATGAATTTTCCACTTTTTCCCCTCATGAACGAACCTATTATGGCTGCCACAATTACTGTTTTAACTCATTTATAGTTATAACCACTCTTAGCACGTTACATGCTTCCCTTTCCTACTCATCAAACTTAAAAATTTCCACAATTTCATTATAAATTTACCATACCCGAACCTACAAAAAGAGCTTACCCACAACTTTAATTCAATCCAAAGCCTCAAACACATTTCTCATACATATATTTATCACAAACTATAGCTAAAAACTAGACATCATCACTCCTCACCTTCCCATTTTGGCCGAACAGGACAAGATCTTTCAGCCTCTTTCACGTCAGTTTCTGCTCACTCTTACACAGCTTTAACCAGCTCCTAAGGTAAAGAATCAGGTTTATTTAGCGTGTTTGTTGAATTATAAGCTTGAAAGGAAGATTTTCATGGTGAACGGGAGAGAGAGAGCATTAGAGAAAATGGGAAGAAAACGTGAACAGCAGCAGGAGTGAGGCGGCGAAGAAGGCGAGTTTTCTGCTCAATTTTTGGCTTAATTCATCCCCTTTATTTATATTCCAACCTATAGAAATTTACCGGGAAATTCTATTTGTACCCCGTTTTTTACTAAACCTACTCCACCCCAAACAACCCTTTAAAGAAAAATACAATTTTACCCACACCGGCTCCTTCTCCTTCCTTTTCCTTCTCCTTCTCCGTCTCCGTCTCCGTCTCAGTCTCCCTCTCCTTCTCCTTCCTTCTTCCTCGTTCCTGGTACGTATCTCCTACTCCTACTGTAAAGGAAAAAATGCAGTACGAAGCTCCTGCGCATGGTGTCCCTCTCGCGCCGCTCGCAGGTGTGCCGATCGCGCCAGGCCAGCCCCGCGCAGGTGGCACACATGCGCGAGGCCAGCCCCTCGCGGGTGGCACGCCTGCGAGAGGCCAGCCCCGCGCAGGTGGCACGCCTGCGAGAGGCCAGCCCCGCGCAGGTGGCACGCCTGCGAGAGGCCGGGCAGGTCGAGCGGAGCGAGCGGCGGGCACACCATGCGCGAGAACCCCGAGCAAGTCTCACTTGCGCGAGGATCCCGCGGAAGGCTCGCTTGCGCGAGGATCCCGCGCAAGTCTCGCTTGCGCGAGGATCCCGCGCAAGTCACACTTACGCGAGGACCCCGCGCAAGCGAGACTTGCGCGAGGATCCCGCGCAAGTCACACTTGCGCGGGCGTTTTACATCCTGTTTTACATTCTGTTTTGCAATTATTTCTGGTTTTGACTACATTCTACAAGCTTAGTTTTTATGATTTTTGATTTAATTAGCTGACTAAAGTTTATAATTATACAGACTATTGCCACCATCACCCTTCGATTGCTGCCATCAATCTGTACAAGCTGTTGCACTGTAGGACTACTACCATCAGGTATGTGCTTGATGTATGTTAATTTTTTCATGCTATGTTCTATTTAAGTATTGTCAGAAAAATAAATAATGTGATATATTATCAAAGAGGTGTGATATATTATCAAATAAATAATGTGATATATTATTCATGCTATGTTCAATTTAAGCATTGTCAGATATATTGCATGCTATGTTCTATTTAAGCACTATAGGCTGACTTGTCATGATCTGCTTATGAAATGTACTTGCTGACAATGTAGACACACTTGACACTATTATTTCTCACTTACTCTCACTTTGCACGACACACACCTCACGTCACTCACTCACACTTCCACTCACTTGTACACTTTTTACTTCCTCACACACTTGCACTCAACTATTGCACTTAGTGTCTTGGCTTTTAATATGTTTGATAATTTTTTAAATATTTTTCTTTTTCAGACATGGCTAATACACGAGGTGGAGATTCATCTCAAGGAAGACGACAGCGACCTACCGGCTCTGAGAGGAGACGACGAGTTAGGAGATATCAAGCCGAGCAAGCTGAACAAGTCGAACCTGTCGAGCAGGATGAGCAGGTCGAGCAAGCTGAGCAGCTAGATGCAGCTTATGCAGAGGAGGAAGTCGAGCCTTGTCCTGGAGGTCCGACCGATACATCAATTCTTAGAAGTTTTAGATCACATGTTGCTTTTGCAATATGGGATGGGCAGGTAATTCTCCTTTCAAAATTTTGGTAATATGTTTTTGCAATATGTGATTAAATGACGCTTTTGAAATAACTTATTGTTTGTTGTTTTCGATATAGGAGCGAGACAATTTGAAGGTCCTGAATCATAGCAACAAAATATCTCAGTGGATCTTAGATGATGATAGATCTCGTATTCTCTCCTCGGTTATGCAGTCCGGCTTAGCGAGTTTAGTTGACTGTAGTTACCGCACATGCAACAACACCATCATCTCTGCTTTTTGTGAGAGGTGGCAGCCAGAGACGAATACATTTCATATGCCATTTGGAGAGATGACGATTACTCTTGATGATGTAGCTACCCTCCTAGGCATACCAGTGACCGGGGCGATCGTATTTTGCCGGCACATCTCTGTGAAGGAAGCCGTTAGAGTATTAGTAGAGTTGTTAGGAGTTGATATTTCCAAGGCTCAAGCGGCGACGAGCACCGGTCGTGGGTCCAGTGTGACATTGCAGTGGTTGAGAACAAATTTTAGCCATGTCACCGACAGCTCCAGTGATGAGGAGATAGTCTATGCTACTCGTGCATACTTGCTTCACTTGCTTGGATGCACTCTTTTTGTAGATAAGAGTGGGTCACATGTTGCCGTGTCATTATTGCACTGTTTAGAGGAGCTAGCGGCTATCAGTGAATACGCGTGGGGTGCTGGTGCTCTTGCTCATATGTATAGACAGCTGGGTCTTGCGAGCAGGTCAAAAGTCACATCGATTGGCGGCTATATGACCCTTTTACAGGTATTATAATTTACTTTATCTAACTTGTTAATTATAAATTAATTGTTTATAATTTATTAATGATTAATGTTTTATTTGATGTAGGCTTGGATTTATGAGCACTTTTCGTCGTTAAGTTCGGAGGTGAACGTTAACTACGAGGAGAGTATGCCTCGAGCTCGACGATGGAAGCCACGTACATATGGCCAGGATGTGAAGGTCTTGCGAGAGCAGCTAGATGACCTTCAGTGTAACCAGGTGTGCTGGGATCCCTATGCAGATAGTCGGAGACATCATCCGTTGCCTCCGATCACATTTTTCACCGTCTGCTTGAAAGCTGGGGATGTTGTGGAGCCGTATCATCCAGAGAGAGTGTTACGGCAGTGGGGCTATGTACAGACCGTACCTCCAACACCTTTGGCGCCATTTAGTGCACGGAGAGGTAGTACGAGCACCACTTACGATGTCATTTATCAGTTTATGAATAATATATGGGAGAGATGGCCTATGTATGTCCTCACAGAAGAGAATAGAGGACGAAGATGTGTGATCCCAGGAGAGACAGCTCCAGATTATATGGCTTGGTATGAAGCCATTTCTCATCGTTTCATACAAAACCCAGCACGCAGATCGAGGTTTCAAGCTCCCCTTGTCGAGTCCGACTATTCTAGCGTAAGTTATTAACACTAAATCTCAAGTGAATAAAATTTTTTCATACTATTTAATTTGATAAAATTTCTTTCATGTATTGTCTTGCAGCGCAATTCGAGAGCAATTTCTTACGTTGAATTACTCATGTGCGGCAACCAAGATGTGGAGACATTGGCAAAGGGACTTCACGACCTGCATGACATATTAACTGGGTCGTCAGATGCTGCTTCATCTTCAGCTCCTCATCCAGCTCCATCACATGCACCTCCTCCAGCTCCTCCACGAGCTCCTATTTCCTCGGAGACAGCTCCACCAGTTACATCAGACATAGCTCCTCCGCCTATACGTTTTTATACTAGGATCAGGAGGAGGAGAGGCAAGGCAATTATATCGGATGCGTCGGAGGATTAGTGTATTTGTACTTAATGACTTTTGTTTTGTAAAGATACAGTTTATGTTTATGATATTAGATTATGTTATTAAAATATGTAGTGATTTTTGTTTATAATTTAGTAATGATATTTAGTGATTTTTTGTTTCTTAAACATACAGATTATCTTTATGATATTTGGATAATGTTATTAAAACATATAATGTATAAATTGATAATACAATCTTAACAAGGCATACATATCAAATACAGTAATATTTAATAAAATATCATATGTCATCTAAGTCAATGGTTTCTCTAATGACAACATTTGATCTCGAAAATAAATTTTTAAATTCTTCAATGCGAGATACATATGGAAGCTCCCACTCACAAGCAAAGTCACATCGATACCGATACCAATTGCATGCAATCGGAGGTATTGGCGCAAGCGGGTCCAAAAATACCTGAAAAATAGCATTGTTAAACGCATAATAAATGAAATACACTATATTTAAACAAAGGCATATATATAGCATTATCAATACCTCAACAAAATGAGAATCGTTAACAAATCCAATTGCTATGAATCCATGCTGTAGCGGTGGAGGTGGTGCAGTTCTAAGCGGAAGATATGTCAAACATTGTCTCGAAGATAAATGGACGAGCACAACATTATACTTTGTTGCTATCAAGTGACCCATATCGGGTAAAGTCATCCATTTATCATAAGGAGCCGGTATGTTGAAATATGATAATGTTTCTAACAATTCATCAACACGCTCCATGGATCCATAGAGACTAACATAGTAAGCTCGAAAATCACATATCTCCTCAATCAAATCTTGTCGCACCTTCGCCCATGCATCAACACCCATGCCTAGCAAACCAGCTATAGCCCGAAAGCCACAATGTCCATCTGACTCAACATCCACGGTAGAGCGTATGAAGGGGCGTATCTCTAAAGGGAAAGAATCAATAAATTTCACTTTCTTTTTTCGATTAACTGGTAGCTTCATCCTTTTAGTTGCTGAATTTGCGGGTGTTGATGTGCTATCATGTTGAGATTCAACAATCTCAAAGTATGAAGGGGCACGTCGAGTTGATTTGTCTGAACGGCCTTTGCTCTTAGCCTTCTCGAGTGGAGGAATAAGGAATGTAGTTGCTGGATCACCTAGTTCTCTTAATTTTTTCTTCAAGGCTAATCTTCCTGAGAGATCACACGCATTGAAGCGTTTCACTATTAGCTCCCACTCGGCATCAAGATTCAGCTCAGCCAAATAATCAACAGTTTTCTTCTTTAAGTCCAACTTCGACCAATGAGGATCCAAAACGGATAAGGGAATAGGTTTCTCATCCCTCATGAATTCAGCAATCTCATGAGCACAAGGCAACCCATGTGTGCTTCTAATGATGCAACCACAAATAAGATGGTCAATGCCGGTATCATTTGCTCGATGCGCCTCCTTCAAAAGTATATTCAACGCTGTCCTAGACACCAATCCTCGTAACTCTCTAAACAAAGCTGGTCTAAAATTATGTTCAACAACAATAACACTTCTCTCGAAGGAAGCCTTTATCTCCGTATGTTGTAGCTCTATCAGAGAGTTGATAACTTTCCAAGATGAATCAAAATCTCCTTGGGACGATCCAAGGTGCCTCTTTAACTTCGCATGTGCACTCTCAGCCCTACATAACATTCGAACAATGGTGATTATGCGAGATACATTGTATAAGTTGTGAAAATAAGAACTTTTAAACTTTGTAAACATGCATACCTATTTGTTGTAACATTTCCAAAGTGCTTTACTTTATTTGTCCAAGCAGCAATAAATCTCTCTTTATGTGTAGTTAGCCAAGTATCTCTTAAGTACTCGAGCGCTCTAGGATAAGAACGGTAATGAGAGACCATTGAACTTAAATTTGCTTCATACTCATACTCATTTGAAGAGGATACAAGAACGCCCCAAGATGACATGAATGCCTCCCACTTCTCCATGCTCTCAAAAAACTTTTTACAATTAGCAAGTACATTCTTTGATATATGCCATCTACATAAGAGATTAATTGCGCTAGGGAACACTGTCTGTACTGCTTTCATCAATGCTAAATCCCTATCAGTAACAATGACAGAAGGTGTTGAATCAGAAGACATCAAACTTTTCAGCTTCTCTAATGCCCAAGTGTAGTTGTCAGTGCGCTCAGCCTCCATGTAAACAAATGCAACTGAAAAAGTTAGATTTGTACATGTTACACCAACAATCTCAAGGAGTGGGAGTCGATATCTATTAGTTTTATATGTACAATCCATAACTAATACATTGGAAAAAGCATTCAACAAATCTATAGCTGTTGGATGTGCCCAAAATAAGTCTCTAACACAATCACTTGACTCATCACTCCGATGCCACTCAACATATTTACAATCATTCAAGCATTTCATGAGTTGTTGCATCTGTGATCTACCAGCTTTGTCATCCAAGTAATATTTTTGTCGTGCATTGTAGATGGTCTTTATGGTACTTACATTCTTCTTATCATGTTGTTTCAACATCATTAAAATTTTTCTTGGTTTTACCATAGCATTTATCATATCACCCACCATACTTTGCTCTTGCACTGTTAATCGACCAGCAAAGGAATGTCCTTCTAGCTGTTGTGCAGCCAAATGATTATGCATCCCATATACTACTTTCACTGCCCAACTATCGATCTCGTCCAATTTCACCCCTAGTAACTCGAATGGACAATTACACTTCTTTGTTCCCGTTCCCAAGCGATGCAATTCATTTGTACTTGACCTATATGTTCCATACCTTTCACATACAAGTCGAACTCTAGGTCTTCTTCGAGGAACATCAAATTCTGATGATCTTATCACAACAACAAAACCTAGCTCTTTTCCAAGCTCTCTAGCCCATGCAATCAAGGTATTTCGACAATTGAAAACCTGAAACAAAATAAATTTAATAATTAGTTTTTTCTACTAGAGTAGTTTTAAAACATTATATTAATTTTAAAACTACTTACTTGGTTAGTAGTAAATGCATCGGTACAGT
The DNA here is from genome assembly GCA_031772115.1 of Heritiera littoralis. Taxonomy (NCBI): domain Eukaryota; kingdom Viridiplantae; phylum Streptophyta; class Magnoliopsida; order Malvales; family Malvaceae; genus Heritiera; species Heritiera littoralis. Next base: position 2,161,429 of record JAPDPK010000037.1, on the reverse strand, counting down.
CAAATATTTCTTCATGGACACTTTTCGATTCTCCGCTGTACACTATCCTTTTATCATTCTGCAAATATTAAATAAATTCATTAATTATAATTATTATAATAAATAATATATTAAAAAATTAAGATTGAATTTTAGTACAAGAGCGCACAAAAAGACAGATCTGTGCAAGCCAGGCATGTTCCGCGCAAGCTGACACTTGCGCGAATCATGAATTTATGCGGAAGCTCCACTTGCGCGGAAATCCCGCGCAAGGGCCTCCTGCGCGAAAACGTCGCGCAAGTTAAACTTGCGCGGAAATCCAGCGCAAGTACCACTTGCGCTGAAATCCCGCGCAAGCGTGACTTGCGCTGAGATATGGCGCAATTTTTTCCGATTTTCAATTTTTGCAGAAGACAGATTTTTACCTCTTCTCCTTCTTCATCGGCTTCTACACTTTTAACAAAACTTTCGTACTCTTCGTAACTATCATAATAGCTATCATCAGGAAGATTTTCCATTTTTTTTTTAAGAAAATGAAATATAAACTGGGAAGGGAGTGCTCGTGAGAAAGAAAAAAATGGTTGAAGGGAAACGCATGAACAGAACAAAAAGGGAGAAGAAGTAAAACGAGAAGAAAAAGACGCAGAAGAGTGTTTTTTACAACAGTTATCCTTTTAACCACAAACGCTTAATTTTTTTTAACCACAGAACACATTTTTTCCGGATCTAAATGTCGCGCAGGTGAAACTTGCGCTACAATGTCGCGCAAATTTCACTTGCGCGACATTTGCGCGCAAATTACAGTTGCGCGACATTTGCGCGCACGTGAAACTTGCGCAACAAACACGCGCAAGTTTCACTTGCGCGAATTTGCGACTTTCGCGCAAGTAAACTTGCGCGATTTTCGGACTTTCGCGCATGTGAAACTTGCGCGTGTTTGTCGCGCAAGTAAGACTTGCGCATCATTCCAGATTATCTGATGAGGGCGAGTTTTGTCATTTTATCCGGTTTTTTTACTGTTGAAAAAATGGATTGGGGTAGGAATAGTAAAACTTGGGGTAGGAATAGAAATTCTCAAATTTACCACATGTCCCAATAATAAAATTCTCCCTTTAAAAATCATTTATTTACCTATTATGTCATTAAAATATCTTTTTCATTTCCAAATTTCAGATTTAATTTTAAATTTTTTTACTTGAATTTAATTTATTTAAGTCAATTCTGGTCAACATTGACCAGCTTTCATGTTAAATGACCATTTTATCCTTGCATAATTTCATTAATTCCATTTATGCCTTATCTCTAATTTAATAATTTTATTTCAGGTTTAATATTTTATCTTTTTTATTTTCTATATATATTTGAGTCAAAACATAGTCAATTATTGACTCCTTAAGGGGTTTAATCAGTCTTAGGTAGTGAAATTATCAAACTATCCCTTATTAAAGCTTTTTACTTAATTCCCGTAATTCAGTTCACTAGCTAGATCCTCGTGAAACTCCTTTACATGAGAATTATCCTATTTTAGTCTGCAGGTCCAAAATCAATTTGATTTGACTGTTATTCAAAAAAGTTTGTCCGGAGTATGGACATGATCGTTATTTTCGAATTTGTTCCTCGCTTTTCGAAATACATTCAAAGGAGGTGATTTTTTGATATACGGATTCTTACTATATTCATATTTCCTCTCAAATATCAATATTTTAGGATCTCACTTTGATCTGGATAAAGAAAGTCCTGATGGGACCCTCACCAAGTACCTCTCTGAATCTTATCGAACATACCCTTATTTGATTATTTTAATAGTTAATATTTTCTTTTAAATTTCTACACGCCGTAGATTTTATCGACTATAAGAAAATTGAGATTCTCACATGTTTTATTTATATTTCACCCACTCACATCTTGCCACATGGCCCACTAACATATTTCTCATTTTAATTTCCAATTTTTTTTACACTTATATTACACATAATATTTTATTATTTTCTAAATTCAAATTTTGAATTTTCTTTTAATTAAATTTTGTTTATTTAAGTCAATTTTAATTAATATTGGCTATTTTGACAAATCCCATGTTAAATGACCATAATACTCTTACATAATTCCATTTATGTCCATTCATTAATTTAATAATTTTAAATTCAAATTTAATATTTTATTTTTATCATTATATTTATATATTTGGGTCAAACATGGTTAAATATTGATTATTAAAGTGGTTTGACTGTCATGGGTAATGAAATTATCAAACTACCCTTAATCGAAAGTTTTCGATTTTGTTTGTGTTGTTTTTGACACTTTTGTGTAATTCAGTCTATGGGATGGATCCACGTGAAACTTCTTTATGCAAAGATCATCTTATAACCGTATGTAGGTTTAAAGTCAATTTGATTTGACCGCTATTCAAGAAAGTTTGTTGGGGGTATGGACACGACCGTCATTTTCAGATTTGTTTCTCGCTTCTCAAAATACACTCAAACGAGATGATTTTGAGATACAGATTCTTAGTATATTCATATTTCATCTCCAATATCAATATTCTAGGGTCTCAATTCGATTTGTACAGAGAAAGTCTTGGTAGAGCCCTTATTGAATACCTCCTTGAACCTTATCAAATATAACCTTCATTTAAATATTTTAAAAAATCAATATTTTCTTTTAAATTCTTACACTCTATAACTTATATCCAATATGAGAAATTTGGAGTCCTCACAATGAGTCCACCATCCATGATTAATATTTATTTTCTTTAGATCTAATATTATAATCTTCGTCTTGCTTTTCTTATGTGAACTTCAATTTTGCTCACAAAATCTTCTATACTCTCCTTTGTTCCATAAATTCGAAACTGCAAATTGTTTTAAATGAATAAATTATTTAAAAAAACGACGATAGCCACAAATTTCTATGCTATTAAGAGCGAAATAAAAATTAGAAATAAATTATTTGAGATCGAGTGATTGACTGAAAAATTAGCTTGACCTCTAAAATTCACTTTCCTCAAAAAAATATAAATAAATTACAGAAAAGCAAGAGTTTTTCCCAAGTTTATTTTATTTTGAGCAAAAAAACAACGGCAGAATTTTATTTTAATAAAGGAAAAAAAAAAGCCAGTTATTAGCCTTATCACAAAACCGAGAAAATAAGAAAAATCGAAAGGCGGAGAATGAGCCACAGATGACATTACCCCCAGGCCCCGGTTTTTAGCTTTGCCCGTCACTCGTAAGCACCTCACAAATTCATCCTTTTTCCCTACTTTCTTAGAGCAGAGGTAAGCCTTTTGGTTTTTCTGGATTACTTTTTCTTTTCCTTATTCTCCAAATTCAGATGGACAAATTAGTTGTACAATGGTGATAATTGTAGGAACAATGTCTTCTTCTTTAGCTTCCCTTGTTAATTTGGGAACCCTTAATGCTACTTTCATTAATTATTGCTCCGAACCAGTTTCTTCATCTTATTATTCTTGTGTTAGGAGAGTTTCATTGTCTAAAAGGAGTTTTAGTAGGAAATGTAAATGTAAATACTCTGTTGCAGCAACGGATTTTGTTGCTGAGGCAAACAATGCTTCTTCCTCTTCTTCTTATAAAGATAGTGATGCTGAAATTGTTCTTAAACCTGCCCCCAAGCCGGTTTTAAAGTCCGAAGGGGTGAAAAACGAAAGGGGCTTGTCTTGGAATGGTGAATTGAGTGAGCGTGAGAATGAGGATGAAGAAGAAAATGAGAGGAATAAAGTGATTGAGTCATTAGACGAAGTATTGGAGAAAGCTGAGAAGTTGGAAATTTCAAATGTAAATGTAAATGTCAATGTGAATGTAAATAAAGCTAAAGCAAGTGGTGATGCTGGTGGTTTGAGTGGTGTTAAAAAGGCTAAGACTATAAAGAGTGTGTGGAGGAAAGGGGATAGTGTTGGGACTGTGCAAAAGGTTGTTAAGGAGTCTCCTAAGCTTAATAATAATGATAATAGAGCAGGGGGAGGAGGAGGAGGAGGAGGAAGAGAGGAGAACGTGGACTCTCTAGCTGGAAGTGGTGCTGCACCTTTAAGACCGCCACAACCACCTTTAAGACCTCAACCTAAGTTACAAGCTAAGCCATCTGTAGCACCTCCACCCATGGTGAAGAAGCCAGTTATCTTGAAAGATGTCGGGGCAGGTCGAAAGTCAGCAGTTGTTAATGAGTCTGATTCAGATGGGAAGAGGAAAGAAAGAAAGCCTATTCTTATTGATAAATTTGCATCGAAAAAGCCTGTGGTTGACCCTCACATTGCCCAAGCTGTGTCAGCCCCCACAAAACCAGGAAAGGGCCCTGCCCCTGGAAAGTTCAAGGATGATTATCGCAAGAAAAATGTTTCCGCTGGAGCTCCAAGGAGGCGCATTGTTAACGATGATGATCTTGAAATTACAGATGAGGAGACGTCAGAATTGAATGTGTCAATACCTGGTGCTGCCACTGCAAGAAAAGGGAGGAAATGGAGTAAAGCTAGAAGGAAGGCAGCCAGACTCCAGGCTGCCAAAGAGGCAGCACCTGTTAAAGTTGAAATTTTGGAGGTAGGAGAGAAAGGCATGTTGGTAGAGGAGTTAGCCTACAATTTGGCCATTGGTGAGGGGGAAATTCTTGGATATCTGTACTCTAAGGGGATTAAGCCAGATGGAGTTCAAACTTTGGACAAAGAAATGGTAAGGATGGTTTGTAAGGAATATGAGGTGGAAGTCATAGATGCTGACCCTGTTAAGGTAGAAGAAATGGCAAAAAAGATGGAAATTCTTGATGAGGACGACCTAGACAAGCTACAAGACAGACCTCCTGTTCTCACTATAATGGGTCATGTTGACCATGGGAAGGTTAGATGTAATCTTTTGCAAATAGAATATCTACTGGTCTTTCATTTCATTTTGATTTAAGAAGTAAGAAGCTTACCTTAAACATTAGACTTACTATTGTATATTTTGGTTATATAATCTTGCAGACAACTCTTCTGGATGTTATTCGAAAGAGCAAGGTGCGTGGAGCCTTAATCAGTCTAATGCTCCTATGAACTTATTTTGCATCTGAAATTAATAGAAACTTTCAGGTCATAGGTTTTACCTGTTCTGAGTGAACTTTTATTTCATTTTTTTTAAATATCAAGGCAGTGTACTTGTGATAGAATGATTCTCTTCACAAAAATAATTGACAATTAAGTTAATTGATGCTCAAAGCTATTTGCAGTTACTAACTAGCAAAGCATATGCATTATCAAACTGAAGCCTGATTGCTGTATATTTACAGGTGGCTGCTTCAGAAGCAGGTGGTATAACACAAGGAATTGGAGCATATAAGGTTCTAGTACCAACTGATGGAAAGTCACAACCGTGTGTTTTTCTTGATACTCCTGGACATGAGGTAAAATAATCACTAGGATCTTCTTCATCAACTAGGAACAGCTTTTTCATCCCCTTTCAATTTGTTGTTAGTTGCTAAAGCAACTAATGACCTCTCACAATTATAGAGTACATTCTAAACTATAACTTGCTTGCATCATCTTGCCTTTAGATGATATCTATTATATCTATTCGTTTAGGCATTTGGGGCAATGAGAGCTCGTGGAGCTCGGGTCACAGACATTGTGATCATTGTGGTGGCTGCCGATGATGGGATCCGTCCACAAACGAATGAGGCCATAGCACATGCCAAAGCAGCTGGAGTACCGATTGTCATTGCTATAAATAAGGTGTGTTAATTGTAATGTCATTTTCTGTTCTAATAATGAGAAAACAAATCTACTCTACAAGAAAATTCTGGTGCTTGGCGAAGCTCTAAGTGTTCTCATTTAGATTCAGCTAATATTATTCATTCCTCTATAACAGATAGATAAAGATGGAGCTAACCCAGAAAGAGTAATGCAAGAGCTTTCTTCAATTGGTCTGATGCCCGAAGACTGGGGTGGTGACATCCCTATGGTTCAGGTTTTATTCTTTAATGATATTTCTTATATGCATGTTCTTCATTGATTCGTTGCTTTGTGGATGTTTATATTTTTGCATTTGCTTTTACAGATCAGTGCTCTCAAAGGGCTGAATATAGATGATCTATTGGAGACTGTTATGCTAGTTGCTGAGGTGTGTACCATTATTGGCTTTCTTGCATCTTGATAATTTTGCTTTGAAATTCTTCCTGTAGCAAGCACATATAGTCTTGTTTGTTGCCAGTTTTGGCTGACAGCGGACCTTTGGTTCCCTTTTATTGTCTTTTTAAGTTTCAAGTCATTTTGCTTTTTCTCTGTAGTTTATTTTCCTTCCTAAAATCATAATTGGAGAAATTTAGCTCTGGGAATAATTTTTTTGAATTCCACTAACTGGACCAATTAATGATGTCATTAGGCAAATTTCAGGCAAAGCGTTTTGAAAAACAAAAATTACACTATGCTTAAAAGTTCAATATGATTTTAGGTCTAAGTAGAGATGTATTTGGTGAAATACTTTTAATAATACCTGAATGTTTTTGTGTCTAACTATAAATACATATGTCTTGCTTGTTGTTACTTGCAATATGACCTTCACCCTGATTGTTTCAGTTGCAAGAGTTAAAGGCTAATCCTGATCGAAATGCTAAAGGTACTGTTATTGAGGGAGGTCTTCATAAATCTAAGGGACCTGTAGCTACTTTTATTGTGCGGAATGGAACCCTTAAAAGAGGGGATGTAGTTGTTTGTGGAGAAGCCTTTGGAAAGGTTGGTGAATTAGAGTCAAACTCTAGATTGTTTTAATATGATAATCTCTGCCTATCATATGGCACAAATACTTAATTTTGTGAACCTGTATCTGAAGGGGTGTTTTCAACGATGTCCTTTGTCAGGTGCGTGCCTTATTTGATGATAGTGGAAACCGTGTTGATGAGGCTGGACCCTCAATACCAGTACAGGTTAGCAAATTATTATGTTTCCTTTCTTATTTACCTATATCTTTGCCATCTTTGATTGTACTTTTCGCTGGATGCTTGAAACATACTAATAAACCTGTCTGTCTAAGTTGAGCGCAGACATTGAACTGTTTGTCGGACTCATTGCAAAATGGTTAACATTTCACCATGCAGCTTGATTTCCCTATGTGCTTCTTGTAGTTGGAAATTAGTGATACATGTGGAGTTAGATTGTTAAAAGTTCTCTGAATTTGGGGTTGTCAATACAACAGAAAGAGAAACAACATCATTCTGTGCCCTCTCTTTACCCTTGCCTTCCTCCTTTATCTTCAATTAGAATCACAGAATCATATTTTTTTTAAAAATTAAATTTAATCTTTAAATTTTCTGTTTGTTTTATCGATCAGATTCCACACGTAAATTATCTTGAACATCTAAGGTCATCCATCATGAGGCTAAAGGGTAGATAATCGTCTTAGTTTTTCACCATGGATTCCCCTTGCCTATAAAGAATGTATGACAATAGTTGAGGCTAAAACAGGGACTTGGACTTCGTGATCTCATCTATAGCGTCAAATTTTGTATGGTTGGTTTAGTGATACTAAATATCTCTCTTAAGAGTAAGACTTCTGGTCTTCCTGAAATTGATGGATCAAGTAGAACAATAACCTCAGCTTAGTTGAACAGGTGTTGGGTGGCGGTGGGAAATTTCCTATCCTCTTCTCTGCTCCCCGAAGTGGCCTTCGCAAGCCTTTAAAAAAAAATCATAAATATAGGCTCTAAAGATTATGGGCCTCTGACTTGAAAAATTATATGTTGATTCTCTTACATTCCATGTATTTATTTACATTAGTCAGCTATAGTACATTCAAGGAGCTTGTTAAAGAAACTAGTTCAAATGACATCATTAATGGAATACCTTGGTTATCTGTTGTTTTAAAGGAAGAAAAATGATATTTCTAGTAGATCTAGGTAAAATGTACATTCTTTATGAATGTATTTGTATAACATGATGAGTAAGATGAGAAAATTGTCCATTAAGGTACTCTCAAATTACAGAATTGTTGTTCATTGATGGCGATGTTTTAAGCATCAATTTTATTGGATGACAAATAGCATTAACTTTAGAGATCGGCTAGTTAAGAGTTCCTGTGGACAATAACACGTAGACAAATCATAATTGATCAAAAAAAAACTCATGGCTTCCCTCAACTTTTTTTTCTTGGTTTTTATTTTATTTTATTTTTTTTGAAGAAAATCTGTCTTGAAGTTTTAATTTGAGAATTGAAAGATTCATAAATTCATGACTCTTTTGGGTACTCATCTACAGCATTTCCCAAAGCATTTGCTTGATGACTTAGGCTATACTGTTTCCTTTGAAATGGGGCTTGACCTGTAGTTTTTCACTCTCTAAGATAATTCCTATCATCCTTGAGCTCCATGCAGAAAAGAGGACAAAAGGGAAAAGGAAAATACATAAAAGAAAATGACATGCACTATGATTTGGTGTATAGATTCCGTGAAGTGGCATTTTCTGAACTTAATAACTTGCACTATGTATTAATTTTGTATTTATGTTGCCAGCATATTTTGAAATTAAACCAGGAACAAGTTGAAGCTTTCTATTGAATTTCTGTGCCATGGTTTCCATACATTGGCTTTTTTTGGTCCAATTTTTATAGCATACTCTAGGTTTAGAACATCCCCTATGAGATCTGATGTGTATGTCTTCAGGTCATTGGATTGAATAATGTTCCAATTGCTGGTGATGAATTTGAGGTAGTTGCTTCCCTTGATGTTGCACGTGAAAAGGCAGAGGCACATTCGGAGTTGATGCGAAATGAACGTATGTCAGCCAAGGCTGGGGATGGAAAGGTCACACTTTCTACTTTAGCTTCTGCAGTGTCAGCTGGAAAACTTTCTGGGTTAGACTTGCACCAGCTCAATATTATCTTGAAGGTTGATTTACAGGTATGCACATTAGATTTACGCAAAGGAAAACAACATTCAAGGCCATCTCGTTCATAGCATTGTTATTTTGAGTCTTAATGGAATTTGAAAATGCATATGGATGCCATGGCCTTTCTATTGAGTACATGCTGCTGCTGCTAAAATGTTATTGCCATTGGTCAGATCTCATGCTTTAGTTAGGGGAAAAGGGGAAGAAAATGAAAAACTGTTGTTGGTATCTGTAATAGTTATATCAAAATTTTGTGTGAGGAAACAAATATGCATCATAAGCCATCTGTATGAATTGCGCAAACTTTGTGTGTGACAGTTGACCAACATTATTAAAAGGATAATGAGACACATTGGGTGTATGTGAATTGCATGAGACTGACATGACACCCAACCAGAGTGCTTTTTTCATGTGATGGTACTTAAAAGCTGAGGATAGTGAACACAGTAACACCGGTGATAGGAGGGTGTTAGCCAAACATTAGAATTTAGTCAATTTACTTGTCTTCATTTATGTACCAGAAAGAAACCATCTTTGTTTGAAAAAAAAAAAACTTGTCTTTGGTAGTTCAGACTCTATTATCGTATGTGAAAGTAACTTGTATTCTTCTTTGTATTGCACTTCTAACAGAGTAATGAGCATCCTTGAACATTCTTGTTGATATTTTCTATCTGTTTCTAGTGAGCATTATAACTGCTAAACCGTATTTGTTTTCCACTACTAGGGATCCATAGGAGCTGTCAGACAGGCATTACAGGTGCTCCCACAAGACAATGTCACTTTGAAGTTTCTCTTGGAAGCAACGGGAGATGTAAGCACCAGTGATATCGATCTTGCGGTTGCTAGCAAAGCCATTATCTTGGGATTTAATGTGAAGACACCTGGTTCTGTCAAGAGCTATGCAGAAAATAAAGGTGTTGAGATCCGGCTTTACAGAGTTATCTATGAACTTATTGATGATGTAAGGAATGCGATGGAAGGACTCCTAGAACCTGTTGAGGTTAGTTTAATATCTAAATATTTGCAATCTGATATTGAGGTTGTAGATGACATGTGGGTGGAGCGAGTACATCGAGCTGTTTGGCATTGCATTTGGTTCTGGAATCAAAAAGTACATGGAATAAGGGAAATAGGAAGAATGATGAAAAAGGTGGAAGTGACCTTGCCCTTGTTAGGAGAATAGAAAATGAAAAGAAAGGGGTATGGAGGGAAACCTTTATCCCTTGCATAACATAGTCCACTCATGGATTCCATCTGTTCTTAATTTCATTGAAGAAGCCTTTAATTCTAATTGCCTGAATCAGCTACATGCATATTTCTGCAATATTTACTCCTATCTATGGCTACATCTCTTCAAATCCCTGGTAGTCATATTTTTTGTCAAATACTATGACAATTCTCTTCTACCTCTAATTTGTTGAATGTCTATAGAAGTATGCCAAGGCATTTATCCTTCTGTCTCTTCTGACCTTCATTTTTTTGATATTTTTTGTTTCTTTTACACTCTTCTTGTTAGTCTCTAGTACACTGCTTTAAACATTGAATGTAGTTTGATCTGTTGTAAGCTTGAAACTGATAGGCTTTAAATTCTTGGGTCTTGTACTTGCTTTTGCTTCCTTATATTTAAGATTTTCATGTTATAGATTCAGAGTTGACTGTTACTGCTTTTCTGTTAATAGGAGCAAGTACCAATTGGCTCTGCAGAGGTTCGGGCTGTTTTCAGCAGTGGCAGTGGTCGTATTGCTGGATGTATGGTAACAGAAGGAAAAGTAGAGAAAGGTTGTGGCATTTGTGTCATCCGAAATGGTCGAACAGTTCATTTTGGTGCTCTTGATTCATTGCGAAGGGTTAAGGAAATTGTGAAAGAGGTATAATATTGATCATCATTAGTGCTTCTTTCTTTGTTTGCATTCCCCATCCCAACCCTCTTCTTTAATGTGGAATTTTGATGCATGCTCTCCCAGCATTTTGTTTCTTGTTGTCTTGCTCATATTATCTGCTGATGTATTGGGATTAAGAATAGGTTTGTATAAATTATCTAATAATTGTGCTTGGGAGGATTTGATGGGTTTGATGTTCTGCTTAGTTACGTGACATATAGATGAAAAAAACTAGTCAAAGATCATATTGCACTTAATGAGATATGCAATCAAAAGTTGTTCTGTGTTAGATAATTAGATTGGAGATCGATATATATATTTGATTAGTAAGTTAAGTTTAGCTAAGCAGTGGTATAAGCAGCATTTTGAATTCTATGGTTGCACTTGTTTCCATCTTGGACAATTCAAAATTTGGTAAGTTTTATTTTGTAAAGATAGGAACTTGCATTGACAAATTTCTAAGATGGTGACTTTCAGATGAAATTTTGAATGATAGAAGGAACTTAGGTTGCAAATTTATATCTTCCTGTTTGGTTGTGGTTGAAAGTGTCATGGGAGGTCTTTTTGTTTGGAAGGTTTAATGTGTAGAAAGGTAGGATTGTGGTCTTATACTTCTAGATCTTGAAGATATTTATGTAGGTTTCTAGGGTCATATATAAGCAGATTATTGCATGATCACAGACTATAGCAGTGGAAATTTAGAGCAAGATACTAAGAAACTGAACATGGATCTCGACGGTCAAGAATTTGATTATTATGCAATTAACCAATTCAAGATTCATGTAAAAGAGTTAAAGAAACTACCTAATATTTAGATATTGTAATCTATTGTAACTCCTTATATTGAAACTTGATTTCTTTAAAGATTTACAAACCATCTCATATGGGATGGTTTCTAATGCTGATCCACACAACAATTTTGTCAAATACTTCAATAAGAAAGGAGGAACAATACTAACTAGTCTTGCTTCACTAATTAAACTTTTGGCTGTATTCTTGGCCTTCTTATTAGTTCAAGAACACTTCTTGAACCACTATACATAGTGGCAAGAGAGGGTAAAGAGCTGGTGTGCCATTTTTCAAAACTAGAACTAGAAGAACACAAGGAGAAAGAACCCAAGGGGTGGCTTGGAGAGAACTTTTCTCTCAAACCCCTTTAGTTGCCGAATGTCTTTTAGGTTGTGTAACAATTACTTAGTTTTTCTCTTGCAACATTTTCCTTATATAGGAATATATTTCTCTTATTTTGCAATTAAGACTTGTAACTTTTATACCTTTACGATTAAGTCCCAAAGACAATAAATTAAACTACAAATCTTTTAAGCCAAATTTAATTTATTTTTTAATTAATTCGTAATTTTAATGTTGACAAGTTGTATTATGTGTGTGATCCATTAGGCTTCTAACACATGTTGGTAATATTATTATAGATTAAATTCATATTTTTTACATCATGATTCTTATTTATACACATAATAAATTAAATTCATATTTTTTACATCATGATTCTTATTTATACACAGATTATGAACAAGATCTAGCAATTTATCATGACCATTCAATTGTTAGAGAGTTAATTAGTAAATATTAATTTAAGCCTTTCAATTACTAGTCTTTCAGTTCAATTCAATCCTTCCATCAAATCATATTTTAAAGAATTATAAGCATGGCACAATATCTGCTTATTAATTCTATATTAGTTCTTGCAACTTTAGATTTCACTCTAATGAATTTAAGTGAAAATCAATTTTCACCATGAGTTTATTTGAGTTAATCTTAATTCAAGTGCGGTGTCTACTTATTAATTTTATGTTGGTTCTTGCAAATTTAGATTTGACTTCAATGAATTTAAGTGAAAATTGATTTTCACTTAATTCATAGTATCATGGCCATGGATTTAATCAAGTCTTAAGTCAAGAACAAGTAAGATATGTCTCCTTAAATCACTTGAGTGATGAATTCTCTCTTGACCATTCATCCGTTGTTGTATGTTTCATGCCAATATCTAAAGCATACTAAAATCGTTTGAATGAGATCAATGTATGACAATTCACATATAAGATGATTTGGTATATCCACTCTTGATTATAATCATTTATAGTTCTTTTGTAAGGTCTATCTTGTTCTATGGGATTTACCCATTTAGCATCTAATAATCATACTATTTTTGTAGCTAATGGTGAAAAGAAAATTTTATGCCATTTACCATAAGTGGTCATGTGTAATGTGGTTATGACTTTATGTTTTATGTCAAGTGAGTTGACTTTAAAGCATATACTAACGATTTAGGGGATGCTGGAATAGGTTCTTGCATTCTTGTTTACTTGACATGGTCAAAATAATTTTTTTTAATTCATAAGGAGGTATGAGGGGGAAGGGGGATTCGAACTTTGGATTTAATCCCTTTTAATATAAGTAACAACCGCAAGGTCAAGCCTTGGTCGTTCACAATAATTTATTTCTTCTTCAACAATGGATGTACAATATATCTTTCTTTTCTGCACAGGTAAATGCTGGTTTAGAGTGTGGTATGGGAATGGAAGACTATGATGAATGGCAGGAAGGAGATATTATTGAAGCCTTCAACACAGTTCAAAAGAAGCGGACGCTTGAAGAGGCATCTGCTTCGATGACGGCTGCATTGGAAGGAGTAGGAATTGAGTTATAAAAGGGCACAACACGACTACAAAATCGGCTTATTGGCTTTTCTTGATGGAATCTATTATTCCTGACAGAGGTAAAACATCCTGCAGTGTTTCGTCTGCTGCTTTAGGCATTGCTTAATATAACAAATTTTCGCTGCGAGCAAATTATTTAAGGCATAGAATAACATGAATGAATAAGCAATAAATAAAATAGTGTAAGGATAGAGAAAATTTACACATGATTTATAGAGGTATTGCCAAATTCACTTCTACCCTTGCTTACGTCCTCTCTCTTGAGTACCTTTCAAGGTAGTCAAAGTCATTGCCGAATATGGATTTTACAAAACATTCTATTTGTGCAGGCTCAAAATTAACTTTCTTTTTCCACAGGCTCAAAGATAACGCTCACTATCTCATTTTTTAAGGCTTAGGGTGAAACCTATAACCTTTTTTTTAAGGCTCAAGAAAGTAACTTTTATCAACTCTTCCTTTTGTGAGTCAAGAGGTAAACCTTAATCATTACTCAAACTTCACTTTACAATTTTGCACTCAACGATGTTTCTCCTCTTTTTCAAATGATGTGATTTATGGGTGTAAAAAAGTAATGCTAAAACCTTTATTAAGGTCGAGTGATCACAAATTTAACACTAATAACGAATTACAAGAATAAGACTAAGAGAATATACAAGTAATTTAGTCTATAAATAAAAGGAAAACTTGATTTAGTGCGAGGGCAGGTTTGGAATTTGGTTCTTAGGTTGTTGAACACTTTGCTTTTTTGTTTTATTCTCACTCAATTGGTTTGGCTATAAGAATTGGATATTTAAATTGTTTTTATTGATAAACACAAAAATTTGATCGTTGGGTGCATGTAACGTTTGGTTTCCCATAAAAATATTACCTTTTTTTTTCGTTTTCTCTTATAATGGTTAGGCTGTTTGTCGGTATCATTTTCTTTTTTCATATCATATAAATCAATACAATAATCTCATAACTCCAAAATTCATATTTAAAATTAATAGTAATAAGGTTCTGTATCCATTACTGGATACATTCTTATATTCATAACATTTTTCAAATATAATTTTTCAGGCTCTATGTCACATTTCGAGATTACATAATTTTACGTTTTTTCACACAATTTTACAGTTGGGTTGTCTGTGATGTTTTTAACACTTAAATGATAAACAATTATTTATTTAATTAATTTGGAATATAAAATATTTTACAATATTCTTTACACTTTACATCCCATGTTTCTATTTTACAATAAAGTAGTTCTGTATACATATGTTTGAATATAGATGAAATGTGACTGTACCTTTAAATTTGAAGCACTTTGCCCCAGCGTGCAAATTCATAGCTCTTTTATTTGAGGGAGCTCTTAAATCATTCTTGCGATTTATATGGAATGTTGAAAAATAAAGGAGTGAGCGAACTACGTGCTCAATAAAGGAGTTATATGTAACTCTTGATATCCAGATATCTATATGCTATCAAATCATTATCAGAATCCTATAAGTACTCTAGGCTCATATATGAAGGATACTACAGTCGACTAAGGATTCGGATGGAATACAAAAGGTATTTTAAAATACATGTCTTATTCCGTAACTTAGAAGCAACTGTAGGGAGTAATCATATCTTTTAAAACATGTACATTTTTTTTTCATCTTCCTTTTTCCTTTAAATCCATTTTATTATAACATTTTCATCATTTACATCTAATCTTCAATTTTAAAATCATAATAAGAATATTAGATTTATAATTTTTTTTTAAAAAACATATCACATGTTTATGTCACATATTATGAAAATGATCATTTAGTACAGTACTCAGTATAGTAATAAACACTGTAGAAAAGTATTGTAAATCATTTTGATTTTTTCACATATCGTATAAAACATTTCCTTTCAACATATCACATACATAATGGAGATTGAGGCAATCACCTAAATCATATCATGCTATAGACCCTGGAAGGTAGAGAAATAAACATATAAGATTTATGGCCATAGTCTATATTGTCCTCAGTGGATTACTGATCAGGTGTCGATCGAGACTACACATATTACATGTCACATATTACATATCACATATCACATATTACCAATCACATATCAGCATGATAGAAGGGCCATCTAGTCTCAAAACAGTGTTTTTCATCATCAATTTACCTTTATGGAATTTTTTTGAAATAAATAAATTCATAAATAAATCCATAAAGGTTATATAATTAATCAAGTAAATATTTAAGGAAACATTTATAAAATATTCACTTTATCCCTTTTCATCTTCTATTTCATATCACATATAGTTTACATATCGGGAGAATTTTCGATCATCTCATTTCCACCAATTATAATAACATGAATATTTTAAAAATAAAATTCAGCATATTCATGTTTTATGAAAAATAATCATTTCATCATTTCCATGGGTTGAAAATATTTCACATGTAAGAAAATCATTTATGATGATTTTAAATAATTTTCTAAAATTTTTCTGTAGCATAATGGTTGCTCGTTTAATAACCTCCCTGCACAATTTAAACAAATTCAACCTTTCACAACTAGCCAAATTTCCTCATTTTTCAGCATAATCATTTCACCAATATTTTCATAAAATCATACATATTAATTTCATGCACTCGAGATATCCCTACAGGCTACATATGTATCCCTTTCCTGTCTTACGAAACCGAGCTTCCCTGTTGTGCTTACCGAAGTCCTTAATTTTCGGCTGCAAAATAATTTTATTAAAAATTATCAATATTTTTCCTCTTAATTTTAAGCTACTAACTTCCATAAAATGCAGCTATAAATGACACTGTACATGCACAATTAGTATTATTTAGATTGGTGCTAAAACTGAACTTTTCCGTTTTAGCTCCTTTTTCAGTTCTGATTTCACCAACCTTCCTCTTTTGATTTCTACATAAATTTTCTACCCTCAAACCATAAAATACAATAGTAATTCATTCCCAATTAGCCATGGTCGAAATCCCTCTTTTATGGAAATTCTTGATTTTTCAATCATTCATTCAAACGATTGTTTCTATGTTACTTAAACCCTTCCTAGCTTCCATTTCCTACCATTTTCATGCAACAAAATGCATGGATTCATCATGTTCTCAAGGTGACCGAAACCCATAAATATGAAATTTTTATTTGGCCGTTTTTAGGTAAATCAAATGCCATAGTCTTTTTCTACACCTTGAATACATTAGAAATACAACCTTAAAACAAATGAAAGCCATAAATTTTTAGACAAATCTTACCTTGGCCGAACCTTCTTTGGGCTGCTATCTCCTTATTTTCTTCCTCTTATGATGAGATTTTGGTGTCTATGGAAAGAGGAGATGACAAGGATTAATTTTGCTAGAAATAGCTATCTTAAAATTCTAACTATTTTTGGTGTTTTGGAAGCTTAAATTTTTCTTTTTCTTTCCTCCTTTCTTTTCTGTCATGAATGGGCTGGTAAGGGATGATGAATAGTGCCGTAGCTTCAGCCAAATTTTTGCTGAATTTTGTCTTCTTCCAACCAATGGGAGGTTGCCACATGTCACCACTATAAAATTCCATTCCATTTTCCATCATTTATTCCTTTATCACACTATTACTATTATTATTAATATTTTTTCAGCTTATAAATTTATTTAAATTAAATTTAATTTAGTCAATTTCTGGTCATTATTGACTACTTTGACCAGTCCCCCTTTATGTTAAATGATCATTTTGCTCCTGGTTACTTAAAATATTAACGGTTTTGCCATTAAGCTTCTGATTTCGGCAAAACTATGTAAATGAACTCCAAAATTTATGATTCCAGCACCAATAAATCACATTTAATGTATTTTAGTGAATGGAGGTGGTTTCGTTACCACACGGTGCACTTATAAGGAGAAATTACTATTTTACCCCTTAGAATTGTCAGCGAAATTTTTTAATCAAACCACCTTTTTCAATAAATATTTTGACACCATGTTATTCTCCTTTTTATGTAAATTATCATGATATTTTTACTTTGTCCCAACTCATTTTAATATGGGTGTAATTTATGAAAATGCCCTTGGGACGTAATCGTCATTTTTTAATTTGTTTTCCAAAATTCTTAAAATAATCCCAAATAATCCAAAAATTATTTTTATGCCTCCAAATATTTATTTAATATTTATTTCACCTTCTGAACAACATATTTCACTTATATCCTAAATAAAACAGTAAAATTCAAGGTGGGGCCCACATACCCAATTCACTTAATTTCACCAAATAAACTTTATTTTAATAATCAAATAATTACAAATATCTTGTACAGTGTAGTAGAATCAGGTTTTACACTCTAATACTAACACATTACCAACTCTATTAATTTACATCCCCACAGTTATTTACGATTAGTGAGTACTGTACACAACGTTTGAAATACATATAACAAAATACAATATACCTTCAATGGACGATACGCGCGCCTTGAAGGAATACTGTATGCTCCAAAAGTAAGCTTCTACTACTGTGAGCAGAATTCACGACAGATAATCTGGGTGAAAAAATAGGAGAGTGAGTTTACGCTCAGTAAGAGAATCTATACAAAAGAGCTGAACTATGCTACTCTATGCAGATAAAATCATTTAATAAAATTTTTATTTGCTAATGATGGAAAGCCTATCAGTAAATACATTTAAAATGCAATTGTATTGTAGAAGCAATTCTTTCTAAAAATCATCAATAAATGTCATTCAATACATATTGCATGTAAGTAGTAAAGTGCAATAGTACAGTAAAATTATTTCATTAAAAATCATTATTTACCGTCATTCATTGTAAACCTTTTCTTTCTTTTCACTTCAGTCAAATCGATATTTAAACAATTCAATAATCAATCAGTGGAGACAGTCACCATTTATTAGAATCATGCACAACAATAAACAGTAACGAATGGCCATCGTCAATCAATCACAGTTTGCACTAGTCAGGTGCTCACTATGGATACCTGTGAGCTTGACTAGAGTCTCACAGTCGTAAACCTACGGATTGATCAGATCTCGTAGTCATATACAATACTTGTGGACTCAATTAAGGTTTCGCAATCATAAACCTACGGATTTGGTTAAAGTCTCGTAGTCATAAACAATAAAACTGCGGACTTGATTAGAGTCTCGCAGTCATAACAGTATGCATGATTACCAGGGAGTAACTGTCTCAAAAATCATTTTCAATAAATATACAGTCACAATTAGAAAATCATTTCATAAAATTCTCTTCAGTCAAATCATAACAGTAAAATCATTAAGTATTACATTTAACAATAATAAAATCATTAAAATTCTCGATGCTCAACTTGTAAATATCCAATAATATTTCAACACATAATATAGTAATTTATCTCAAGTAAAAATAATTGAAACAATTCTCATGAAATTAAACCATGTAAGGGTTCATATAAAATTATTTTTAAAATATCCATTTTTCTTTGAAGGAAATCAAGGTAATTAAATAGTTGAATCATAAAAATTAATTTCTATAATTCATATAGCTTTTCAATTTAAATCCATGCAAGCATAGGTTTCCTAAGCTACTTCTGTATAAGATTCCTTACCTTACTCCTGTTCAATATTAAAATCCGGTAGCATCACTCACACCTCCTTATTTTCCAAATTCAACACTGCACAATAATTTCATATTTTATGTGAAATTCCATTTAAAAATTATAATAAATATTCTATTAATTCCTATTTTTCCTTTTATCCATTTCTTTAATTACTTTATTTTATTTCCTAGCAAATTCTGTCAACTAACTCTATTCAAATTAAAATCTTTTTCCAAATTTTCATTTTACTAATAATTCCAACTATATTTAAAGTTACATAATTTAACTAAAATACCTATTTTACCAATTTCTATTTTCTAATTATTAATTCCAATGACTACTTTAGTTTATTTTCTATTAATCACCAAAATATCACTTCAATTAAATTATATTCTTTTTCAAATTTCCAATCTCATCAATAATCTTATAGATTGTAATTTATTTTTCTTTAACTCTTGAATCATGATATTAAATAAAATAATCCCATTCTTAAACTTAGCCAAATTTGCCAATTACTTAAAATTTATTCTTTTCTCTTATTTTATTTTATAAATATTCTTTATTCATTATTAATATTTATTCCACTATTTGCTTTTATATCTTAAGTGCTCCCATTTTTATTAATTTTAACAGTTTATTTAACTAAATTTAATTCCTACCAATTGTCTAAAACATAATTACAATCAATTCACATCCTTCTTCTAAGTCTAATTTCATCAATAATTCTATTAATCCTAATTTGATTATCCTTTACTTTATTAATTTCAACAATTAATTTATCTATTTTCTACTAATTGTTACAATATAATTACTCTTAAATTCTAATCTTTCCTAAATCTAATTTCACTCACAATCTTATTAATCTTTATAACTATTCTTTTAAACATTAATTATAAAAATTCACTTAGTAATTAACCTATATTATGCCTTGGCCAATTTCATACTTACCCAATCCTTATTCTTTTTCCAATTGTGATTTTTTTACAATTAGTCTTAATTTATCATTGTATAATTTTATTATTATTATTTATCAAAATTACCTTAACATTTTTTTCTGTTTTTGTTTCTTTTTCTGTCTCCCTTTTCCTACCAGCAGTTTCACGCTTCCATCTTGTTTGGTTTTGGCCGAACACCCTTGGCTGGTTCTTTATTGAATTCTTTTGGTTCTTTCTCAACCCAACTTATAACCAATTCTTACTTCACTTGAGATTTTTATCAAACATTTACAATTCATAAATTTTCATCATTCTCGTTCACCACATGCCATAAGCGAACAGCACCCATTTTCAGCCAACAATCACGTTTTGCATAATCATCACCATACCCAAGTCTAATCCATCCTTTCCTATTAATCTATTAATCTTCTATTAATTCCTATCTAACATACACGAAAATTACCAAAATTTTTCTCATTTTTTCTGCCATTGATGAGTGTCGTCAGTCACCAAAAATAAAACTTCCTAACTCTACTATGTAGATAACGGAGCAAGGGTCGAATCCACAGAAACTGATTATTTAAATTAATTATTAAATTAAAAATCTAATTTTGAGGTTTAGGGAAAGAAGAAGAAATTTTGGGATTTTGTAACTATGTCTAAAATAGAGAAAACAAGAATTATTAAATATAAAAAACAATTAGCAAAAAGGTTCAGTTACGAGGCAATCAATCATTCTTGGATTTTGATGTTGATTATTGATTACAAAATATTACTGTCAATTAAACAGTCAACCGTAGCATAACAACAAGCTCTGTTACACCATCTTTCCTTATTGAGTCGTTAGTTAAAACAAGCTCTTTAACTAATATCTAACTACTTAATCTACCTAGAACAAGCTCTCTAGATATAAGTTGTAGCAGCATTAACAACAAGAAAGATATGGGTTGACATTAGATAACAAACACATAAGTTCGGTTCATTTAATCTAAACCTTAATTCTCCTCCATCCCTAGTGATTAACTCCACAAGCAATTACGGACTTATGTTTTTAATTTGGCAGTAGATTATTTAATTTAACTAAATAGTGTGCACCCTATCTAATCAAACAAACAATCATTATAATGTGCTCAGAGAATCTTGGATATTTAATCAACAATTATATTATAGGTTCAAGAATCTCACAACATGCTTTTCTCAAGAATAATTAATTTACCTCATAACTGAATAAGAAACCTACTCACTAGACATATATAAGATTCAAACAAACAGTAATTAAAAACAAAACAAGAAATCACAAAGTCTAAAAATATTCAAGAAAGAAATCGTTAAGAATAAAAAAATAAAAAGAAAATAATTTTATAAAACAATAATAAGAAATCAGCAACTAAAAAAAATAAAATTTTATTAAAAACCCTAAAGAAAATCCTACAAGACTAAAAGAGGGAAGAGGGATGTGAGGGATGTTGTTTATGAGAGCCTTGTGCTCTTTATATAGGTCTAAGGAAGAGTTTAAAAGACTTTCCTAAGCAATGTGGGATTCAGATAAGAGTTTACTTAGGAAACAAGTAATTTGACTAGTCAAACTCTTACCTTTATCTCATCATCTTTTACAATTATTTTCTAAGTAAAATTC
Source organism: Heritiera littoralis (assembly GCA_031772115.1). Classification (NCBI taxonomy): domain Eukaryota; kingdom Viridiplantae; phylum Streptophyta; class Magnoliopsida; order Malvales; family Malvaceae; genus Heritiera; species Heritiera littoralis. The sequence continues at coordinate 2,139,907 of JAPDPK010000037.1, read as the reverse complement.
GTAAGACCTATTATTATTAATTAATTACAGATCTAAGATATAATAAAATTAAGAAATTATCTTGTCTCAACAAAATCTGGTCTTGAACTTGCTTTGTTGGAATTTCTTCTCAATCTCGTTTTTCTACCGAGAATTTTGTACTGATTTTGTCCAAACGTTTGACCCATCAAATGACCTCTGATTTTTGCGATCTTATACATTCCAGAAACCTTGAGAAGTCCTCTACAACTTCCATGAAGGCCAATTCTTGAGAACAGGTCGTTAAAGTGGTCAAAAATGTCAATCTTTCAAGCTGGACAGAAAATACTGCACTTTGCTCTTTTTAGCTCCTTTTAATTCCAACTTTGATATTTAATACCTAAAACATAAAATAAACATTAGCAATGTCACAGCCCATGACCCTATTTTTCACCTTATTCTATACATTGGACTGTCTGCGATACTTTACTTTTCTTTTACATATAAACAATTACATATTAAATTATAATATGAATTACATCCCCTATTTTAATTCATAAGGAAGTAGTACTGTAGATAAGTCTAAATACAGAAATAAATGATCATACCTTATTAAATAAATCAAGCTGTCGCATCATCCCCAAATGCACAGCCGAAGTCCTTTAGATGTCAGACTCTTAGTCCTCGAAAACCTGAAATGTTAATATTAAGGGGTGAGCAAACCACGGCTCAGTAAGGGAATTATATGCCTCACTTGATACTCAGCTATCTATATGCTGAAAAACTTTTTCATTTTTTCCTATGGGCTCTAGGCTCGCATGTAGGAAGGATACTACAGTCGGCTAGGGATCCGGATGGAGTAAGGTAGGTATTTTGAAATACCTATCTTGTCCCGAAACCTAGAAGCAACTGTAGAGAATAATTTCCTTTTCGTTTGGAATTTTAATCCTTTTTACCTTTTTATTCCATAACGTTTTCATATTCTTTTCAAAATAATGCTTTTATAAAATAAAGCATTTAAATAAAGTAACTAATATTCATATATTCTTTGAAAAGAATATTAGTTAAATTCTCATCATTCTCATTTAAAACTTATTTCATGTTTTACTGTACAACCATAATTAGTACGGTACTTTAAATAGCAAAATCAGCTATTAAATCCTTTTCGTATAACATATATATCATTTAAATCTAATATAAAATTTAAAAATTAAAATAAGACTATTAGATTTATTTTCCTCCTCTTTCCTTTTTTTTTTGGAAAACATATCACATATAGTCTAATATTCAATTTAAAATCATAGTAAGAATATTAGACTTATAAACTCTTTTTCCTTTTGAAAACATATTACATGTTCATATCACATGTCATATGAAGATCATCTCATAGTACTAAAATCAGTACTGAAATAAGCATTATGTAAAATGCTGTAAATCACTTTCATTTAACTTATCACATATCATATAAAACGTTTACATTTAACATATAACATATCATATAAAACATTTCTCATATATGGAGACTTAGGCACGCACGCCCAGCCCGTCCACTGGGTCGTTACTCATATCATGCTATAGACCCCGAAGGGTATAAATAATCATGTCAGATCTATGGCCATAGTCTATAATTGTCCTCGGCGGATCACTGATCAGGTGTCGGCCGGGACTACATATCACATATCACATATTACATATCACATGTCACATATCAGCATGATAGGATGCCATCTAGTCTCAAAACCGTATTTTTCATCATAAAATAACCTTTATGGAATTTATAAAAATATATAATTTCATAATTTAAAACCATAAAGGTTATAAAATCATTTAATGAATATTTAAGAAATATATATAAAAAGATTCACTTTATTTCTTTTCATTTTTCATCTCGTATTATGTGTAATTTACATATGAGGAGAATTTTCGGTGATTTCATTATCACCATTCTTGAAAACATGAATATTTTAAAATCACTTTCATTTTATTCATGTTTTTATGGAAAATATTCATTTTCTCGATTTTTGTGGTTGAAAATCATTTCTCTTGAAATAAAATCATTTATTATGATTTTATGAAATTTTCTAGAAATTTTCGATAATTTTTCGGCAGTATAACAGCTGTCGATTGGCTAGCCTCCTGCAGGAAAAATGCAGTTTATAATTTCAACCAGTACTTCACCACAATTTTCAAACCAATCATTCATCGCAATATTTTCATAAATATTTTCATAAAATATTTCATAATTAAAATCATGCAGACTGAATATCCTTACAGTGCTGCACATGCATCCCTTACCTTTTCCGGGTCGGCGACTTCCTCTTATCGGTCGCTCCCGTACTCCATCTCTCCCGATCCATCGTCTCGATCGCTGAGAATAATTTCTGAAAATTAAATTCTAAATTTTAGAATTTTCATAAATAATTTATTAAATTTTTTTACTCGAAATCATTTTCCGGAATTCTTACCGAATTTTCGTAATTTCCGAGTTGCCAACTTCCCGGGAATCTCTGAATTCCCGAAATTCTCCTTTTTTCCTCTTTTTCTTCCTTTTTCTCTTTTCTTTTTCTTTCTTTCTTTTTCTTTTCTTTCTCTTTCTTTTCTTTTTCTTTTTCCTTTTTCTTTTCTTTTTCCTCTTCCTTTCCCGGTCAGACCGGTTCAAACCGGTCAGTGTTCCTCCTCGCCGGTTCCTCACCAACGATCGGTTCACCGACGGTTCAAGCACCCTTCAGCTAGTCGACGGCACGGTGAAGCTACCGGTGCCCTCCGTTTGCCCTGGATCGACGGCACGGCGGCGGATTGAGTCGATATTCCTTCGGTTTCTTTCACCTCTTCGCCGGCCCTCCTCCGCCGTTCACCGCGCCTCGGGTGGCATCCTTCCTCTTCCTCTTCCTCTTCGTCTGGCGGTGCTTCGGTGGCAGTGGCGGTGGCCAAATCGACCAGCACCGCCGTTTCCTATTTTATTTTCTCTTCCCGGTTTCCTCCGTTTCGCGTCCTCCATTTCGCTTCTGTTTTTCGTTTTTCCCGCTGTCGGCCTCCTCTTCTCACATCGCCGGCGTCGTTCCCTTCTCTTCTTCTCTCTTATCCTACCGGCTGTGGTAGGTTTGTTGCCGGCGGTTTCCGGCTGGGAAGGAATCGGGCTCTGTCCCGATTCTTCCTATTTCTTTACTTTTTTATTTTATCCTCTTTTCTATTTTTATCTATAGCATAATATATATTATATTTATATAATGTATATATATAGATATAATATAATAATATATATATACTTTATATTTATGTTATACATTTTAAATATAATAATATTAATATATATAATGTTGTACTATATATATAATATATATATATAAAGAGGTACATACATATATATATATATATGTATATTATGTATTACAAAATGTGTATATATATATATATATATATATATATATATATATATATATTATATCCTTAAAAATTTTAATAACCTTTACACATATTTATATGTTGTATTTACAATATATAATTATACAACTTTCAATGTAAAATTTATATTTTACATTCTCATATATCTATATATATTTTATATATACATAAAACATTATAATTGTATACATATATGTATTATTTAACTTTATGAAATAGTATATATATTCCTATATACTAACGTATATAAATATATACTAACGTATATAAATATATACTATATAGCATTTACATACATATGTATTTGTATAAAAACATGTGTAAATATATTTATATAATCTAATTATATAAATATATTTTTATACGCATTCTATTTTTATTTGGATTTTAACTTAACCAAATAATATTTGCTTCTCTTCATTATTTTTTTCAAAATTTAAATGTCTTTCACTAAATTTCTAATTTTCATAACTTCCTTAATTTCCAGAATTTCAACGATATTCCATCTAGTAAATAAATTTTATTTATTTACTTTAATTTATTTATTTCCTCATATTTATTTTCTTTAATATTAATTTCCAAAAATAGAAAATTTGCGGTTATCACATTCTCCCCACCTTAAGAAATTCGGTCTTCCGAATTTAACTTAATTCATAAGGTGGTAGCATCTTGTATACTTATCATTCTTGACCTTTTGATCATCTTCCATATTATACTGCCAGTATACCTTTAAGATCATAATCGCCTTTTATACCTTTATATATCATTTCTCATCATATACTTATCCTCCCTTAAATTTCTTATCAATTGGGAGTTATCCATTTCCACTACTTTTCATATCACATATGATTTATATTATTCATCATCCATCTTCCTTATTTGGTGCCAAGTCGATACATTTCGATAATTATCATTTACTGATTTAAATCAATAGTATGTAATGGTCCAGTAGCTTTCACATCTCGTGCATCCGCTCACTCAACATATCATCGAGCGTTTCCGTATTACGCTCAAACATTTTTACATCATGTACGGAGCGGTGCTGTCTATAAATTTGGAATCTCAAAGCCTTTTGCTATTTCTCATAACATATAGCTACTTAGAGATTCCCATCACATATAGAGCTCATTGGAACTTCACATACATTCTCATCATTTTATAATCATATTTCGACTATGGCACTAAAGAATCTAAGAGTTTGATAATGGAGGAGTGATTTCATTAGACTATCAGTCTATAATCACTTCCATATTATTATATCTCTTTTAGATTCTTCATTGTTATCCTCAATACTCTTTTCATATTTATTTTATCAACTGCTACAGTTCATTTGCAGACTTTACTATTTACCACCTTTTACCATAATTTGAATCAAGAGACAATCATTTTCTCCCCATATCTACTTCCATGTAATCTCATCATTACATCTCTTATTGTTATGGTATACTCTATATCACTTAGGTTTTAGAATATACCTGATGATGGAGATCCAAGCTCACAAAGCTCAAGTCATGTTCGTGATGATCGTGATCCTTTGAGTATCCATGGAGGTCCAATTACAAGAGCTAAATCAAAGATAACGCAACAAGCCTTGGCTGGTTTCATTGATATTGCTAGAGAGAAAGCCCAACAAAGCTTGAGCATGGAGGATGATAAAGTCTTCTACAACATGGTCCAAGCCCAAGTTCAACCTTCTTGAAGACACACAAGTATTGGGCCGAAATGCAAATTAGGCTAGATGCATATTTTATTTAGTTAAGTATTATTGGGCTGAACATTGTCTTAATTTAATTTAAGCCTAATTCCTTTTTAAATAATAGATTTTGTAAGACTTCTATTACTTGTTCTGCAAGTTAGGAGAGTAGGATTCCTATTGCTTGTTCTGCAAGTTTGCTATTTCCTATTCTGCAAGTTAGCTATTTCCTATTCTGCAAGTTAGGAAAGTAGGATTCCTATTACTTGTGCTGCAAGTTATCTATTTGCCTATAAATAGTTATGTAACCCTTTGGGGAGAACACAATTGATTTTAGCAATAAAATTGAGAGACTTCTTCTCTTTGGTTCTCTTGAGAACTCTTAAACTTATCAAGGTCTTCCTTATGGCGTTCTTCTACCTTCCACCAATATATATCATAGGTTCTTGCTTTTCTAGGCAACGGGTCTTGGTCCATACCATAGCTTCTTGTGTTTCTACACAACGGGTCTTGGTTTTACTTCTAATTTTTATTTTCTTTTGCTGCGTTTTTAACTTGTTATTGTTTTTTTTCAAGTGTTCTTCGTCTTCTTCATATGAACCTCATCTTCTTTCGGTGAGGTCCATATCATTTGGTATCAGAGCTTAGGTTCAATTCGTGGGAGTCTCGTTTTTGTTTTTTTTTTTCTTTATTTGTCTTCTTGTCTTGGACAAACCTTGATCTTGAATCCTTTTCCAAGCCACCACTAATATTGTTTGTCCCTCAAACCTATTTTCTTTACTTAGCCACCAAGTAAACCCTATCTTGTTCTCCAAGCAACCAAATCCCAAAGGTTTTCTTGCTCACCAAGAAACCTTCAAAAGCTCTACATCACATAAAGACTACTTGTTTCACAAGCCACCGTTCCCTCTCATTCCTTGCCACACAAGCTGCTACCAAAACTAGCTTGTTTTTGTCAAAAAGTTGCCTTGTTCCCCAAGTAAACCTCTTCTTATTATTTAGACTTTTTGTTTTTTTCTTAATTGTTCGTTTACTTTAGAAAAATATAAAAAAAAGAAAGAAAAAAAAGAGAAAAAAAAAAAGAAAAGAAAAAAAAAGAGAAAAGAAAAAATCAATTCAAGAGGGGATTTATTACATCGTGTGTAGCAAGTGCAACATCCAAGGCAATTCGTGGAGGTGTGCTTCATCAAAATCTTGAGGTAGTCATTCTTTCTTGAGCTTTGAGATTTCTTATTTGCCTAATTTGAAAATTCATTGTTACCATTCTACCCTAATGCCTAAAATTACCTTTTTGACCCTACCATATAAAAGGACAAAACTACCCCACCTTTGGCTAAACCCTACCCTAATTAAACACCCCAAAACACGCATATTTCCTTCAAGGTTTAGTTTCATTAGAGTCTTCTTAAGTCTTATTGAGTCTTGCTAAGTCTTGTTGAGTCTTCATTGTTTTGTTTTCCCTTGATTAAAATCTTGTGCTCATCTTGTTTATTGTTGGTTGATAGTTGAATTCCATAAGCTGATTTTTGATTGAGTCTTGAGTTCAATATAGATTCTATAGAGAAAGTTGTGTGAGGGAAAAAGGCAAGAGTGTGTGAGTAACATTAGTAGAGAAAAGCCATATTAAAATTGTGTGAAAACACGAGTGTGAGTGTTATATTCTTGTGTGTTTTGAGTGTAAACACGTGAGGTCATACTTGTGAGGTCCTTTTTCTTTTACTAACTTTTCTTGCAGGATAAAATCATGTCTTCTAATAGTGAAAAGCCTGATTTGAGTAAGATCGAGTTCATGTTCCAAGCCATGCAACAACAACTTTCAAGGATAGAGTCGAAGTTGGTTAAATATGATAAGGTGGAGCAACATGATGTTGCCTTAGCTAAGGTAAACCAAGGTAATACTTTTCATGCATGTGGTAATGTTGGTAATAATAAGTTGGATAGCTACTATGGAGAAGAATCCAATGATGATTCTATGCTGCCATTAAAAGATGATGAGGATAGTATGGAATTACCTATGGATGGAAAGGTAACTGTAGCATATCAAACTTTAAGTGTGCTAGTGAAAGATGAGGATCAATTAAGATTAAAAGAGAGTGAGGAAAAAATAATAAGTGAAGCTGAGGTTAAGCAAAAAGAGAAAACATTTGAGATTGAGTCTGATGCTTTAAGCATAGGTATCGAAGTTGTTTTAATGCAGGAGAAGCTCCCCATTGCTTTTTTCAGTGAGAAGTTAAGTGGAGCTGCCCTTAACTATCCCACATATGATAAAGAGATGTATGCATTAGTGAGGGCCTTGGAAACATGGCAACACTATTTATGGCCCAAGGAATTTGTCATCCACACTGATCAGTGTCCTTGAAGCACTTGAAAGGACAAAGCAAGTTGAACAAGCGTCATGCCAAGTGGATGGAGTTCATTGAAACATTTCCATATGTGATCAAATATAAACAAGGTAAAGAAAATGTCGTGGCTGATGCATTATCTCGAAGGTATACTCTAATCACTACTCTTAATGCAAAACTACTTGGATTTGAGTATATTAAAGACTTGTATGCTATTGATGAGGATTTTGAAAATGTGTTCATTGCATGTGAGAAAACTGGTTTTGGAAAGTTTTATAGGCATGATGGATTCTTATTTAGGGAAAATAGATTATGTGTGCCTAGGAGTTCTTTAAGAGAATTACTTGTTAGAGAAGCCCTTAGTGGTGGGTTAATGGGACATTTTGGAGTAAAGAAAACTTTAGATATATTGCATGATCCACTTCTTTGGCCCCTAACATGAAAAGAGATGTTGAAAAATTGTGTGAGAGATGTGTCACTTGTAAACAAGCTAAGTCTAGAGTTATGAATCATGGTCTTTATACTCCATTGCCTATTCCTACTGCTCCTTGGACTGACATTTCTATGGACTTTGTTTTGGTGTTACCAAGAACAAAGAGAGGTAGAGATTCTGTTTTTGTTGTTGTTGACAGGTTCTCTAAGACGGCTCACTTCATTGCTTGTCACAAGACAGATGATGCAAGTAACATTGCCGATTTATTCTTCAAGGAAATTGTTCGTCTACATGGGGTTCCGAGGACCATTGTTTCTGACCGTGATGTGAAGTTCCTTAGCTACTTTTGGAAAACATTATGGGGAAAGTTAGGAACAAAGCTATTGTTTTCAACTACTTGTCATCCACAAACCGATGGTCAAACTGAAGTAGTCAATCGTACTTTGTCTACTTTGTTGAGGTCCATTATTTAAAAGAATTTGAAGAATTGAGAAGATTGGTTGCCTCATGTGGAGTTTGCTTATAATAGAAGTGTGCATTCCACTACTAGTTATTCTCCATTTGAAGTTGTCTATGGTTTTAATCCACTCACTCTATTGGATCTTTTACCACTACCTATTGAGGAGAGAGCTAGTTTGGATGGGGAAAAGAAAGCTGATTTTGTTAAGCAACTACATGAGAAGGTACGTCAAAACATTAAGAAGAGGACTGAGCAATATGCTACTCAAGCCAACAAGCATCGCAAGAAAGTTGTCTTTGAACCTGGTGATTGGGTTTGGGTACATATGCGTAAAGAGAGATTTCCTGCTCAGCGTCGCTCCAAGTTGCAACCTCAAGGAGATGGACCATTCCAAGTGATTAAGAAGATCAATGACAATGCTTATAAGTTAGATCTTCCAGGTGAGTATAATGTTAGTGCTACATTTAATGTTTCTGATCTTTCTCCCTTTGATATTGATGTAGGTGATTCTGATTTGAGGACAAATCCTTTCGAGGAGAGGGGGAATGATGGAGATCCAAGCTCACAAAGCTCAAGTCATGTTCGTGATGATCGTGATCCTTTGAGTATCCATGGAGGTCCAATTACAAGAGCTAAATCAAAGATAATGCAACAAGCCTTGGCTGGTTTTATTGATATTGCTAGAGAGAAAGCCCAACAAAGCTTGAGCATGGAGGATGGTAAAGTCTTCTACAACATGGTCCAAGCCCAAGTTCAACCTTCTTGAAGACACAAGTATTGGGCCGAAATGCAAATTAGGCTAGATGCATATTTTATTTAGTTAAGTATTATTGGGCTGAACATTGTCTTAATTTAATTTAAGCCCAATTCCTTTTTAAATAATAGATTTTGTAAGACTTCTATTACTTGTTCTGCAAGTTAGGAGAGTAGGATTCCTATTGCTTGTTCTGCAAGTTTGCTATTTCCTATTCTGCAAGTTAGCTATTTCCTATTCTGCAAGTTAGGAAAGTAGGATTCCTATTACTTGTGCTGCAAGTTATCTATTTGCCTATAAATAGTTATGTAACCCTTTGGGGAGAACACAATTGATTTTAGCAATAAAATTGAGAGACTTCTTCTCTTTGGTTCTCTTGAGAACTCTTGAACTTATCAAGGTCTTCCTTGTGGCGTTCTTCTACCTTCCACCAATATATACCATAGGTTTTTGCTTTTTTAGGCAACGGGTCTTGGTCCAATACCATAGGTTCTTGTGTTTCTACACAACGGGTCTTGGTTTTACTTTATTGTTTTTTTTTCAAGTGTTCTGCTGTGTTTTTAACTTGTTATTGTTTTTTTTCAAGTGTTCTTCGTCTTCTTCATATGAACCTCATCTTCTTTCGGTGAGGTCCATATCACCTGAGAATATACTCTTTTGATAATTTAGATTCCATTATGGCATAATCAAATTATAATTAAATCTTCTCATTATTTAATTTCATCATTGAATCTATAATTATCAATTTAATCATCTCATTATCCATATAAATCCATTATTTCCATCATTTCGAGGTGGTATATATATCCTTTTTGTTCCATTTACATAACTGGCAGTAAAATGTAAATCACTTCTTTGATTATAATTACTTTTCTTCTATCAAGTTTGGCTCGATCTTACATTTAACCATAATCATGTGATAACCACAAAATCACTTTTAGTTTAAATTCGGGAACTATTTCATATTCGTGTTCCCTTTTTATCATGTACTTTCCTCTTATGACATATTCATCTTTTCCTTCATCATTATTTCAGTCACTTTTCATTAGTGGTAAAATATTCCACTATTAAATTCCTTTAACCTTTTACATATCATTTTTATGTTTATTCATCCACTGCCTTTAACCTTTTACTTATTAGTCACGTCAGTAGAGCAGCTAACCCATAAACTCTCCTATAGACTGGCAATAGTATTTAGCTAGACCCAGTACCTTCTGTATCTCGATAACTATCTCTTCATCATAGACAGATCCGCATTGCTCTGTCATTCAAGATCATATATCTTAGAAAGAGATACTGTTTAGCCCATCTTCTATTTGCCAATCTTAACATATAGATTACAATCTTTGAGAGTCCGTAGGGTCATACCACTATGCTGCTCATTTTCCATTGATGTCTTATACTGTATCAGTATATCATTACTTTATCCATATCTGGGTGCCTCATTCATTAGGCTTATATATCTCATAAGGAATTTCATTAACCTCGTAAACCTCAATAGGAATTTGTGATAATTTTATCGAGTTCAAATCATTATCATCTTATGATCACTAGTTTCTAACTTTTCATCTAGTGATGCCTTGTACAGATATTGGTCTTATAAACTCTTTATACATCTTCGATTAAATCAATTTAAGGCATCAATTCCATATAGATGATTATTTGTTCTTAATAAGAACTTATAAATTAATAGGAATTTAATACACTATTTAATTCATCCTCAAATCATATCATCTGTATTTCTATCAATTATCCTTATATAAGTGAATTTCATTATTCACTAATTTTTTCAGAATTATTTCTTAAGCTTTTCGGATTCCTTTACATTCTCCGATATAAGCTTAGAAATAACTTTCATTTTCACAATCGAGTCAATGTTAGCTTGATTTTTCCAATCTATATAACTCTAAAAATTTATCGGGAATCTCATCCGATACTTCCTTTAATCACACATCTCTTATCATTTTGGACATTTCATCTTTGTGTCCTATCATTTCCACTGTATATCCTCAAGGTGGAGACATTTAATATTAAAATCATTTTAACATCTACTCCGCCTTGATTCACTTATTTCCTCATACTTTACAGCATATTGATCATCTTAATGAATACACTATATCAAGTGTCATCATTTGATTAACACCTTTCACAGCTAACCGATTTATTACTACTGTAATTTACTTTTACAATCATTTTCATTTAATAATTCAGGTTAGCTGTTGTCTTCCTCATCACTTATCATCACTTATTGTTCTTATGCATATTCTCCAATTTCATATACTCCATACAGTACATTATTCTATAAAACATATTCCAAAATATTCTGGTTCTATAAATATCCATTAAATACTTCAGAAACTAGAATAACAGTATAGAACCAGAATTAACCGTACTGCTATGGATTACATCCTCTGTACTGATCTCTTTCTTATTCATCATCTGTAATCATATTACTTTTCATCATATCCCATGATCCCATAATCATCTCCCGTTAATACACTTTTTAATTCAGATCCTCAAAAATCAATAATAGAGTCGCTCATCCTACGACTTCCCTATAACCATTCGGGTCACATCAGCACTCCAAGTGTAGTGAAATTTATAATCGGGATCGTTATACTCATATTATGTGCTTTATACCCTCAATAACTCCATTACTATCAATAACTTCAAAATCGACTTGATTTATCACAATTCAAAACATAATCCCACATAGGGGCATTTTTGTCGTTTCACATTTTTTTCTTTCTCCTCATTATACATTTAAATCAGTAATCTTATTATCAATTTGCTGATAGTACCCCTTTCTCGTACCAATATCAGCATTTTAAGATCTTATTCGATTTCGATAGAGAAGTCCACTAGGATCCATAATTGAATTATTTTGCATGAAATGCAGCTTTACATCATCAATTTCTCTGTCAAATCAATCAATTTCAACTTCTGTTGGTCTATTTTGACTCCCGATAAAATTTCAGAGGTAGGGGGTATTTTGGTCATTTTTGGTCAAAATATTCTCTCTCCTCAAAATACCTTCAATCGGTGATCTTAAGGTTTATTTTATGATGATATTTCATTCCCCTCCTTTATATCATCACTTTCAGGTCTCAGTTCCATCCGGATAGAAAAGTACTGGTGGGGCCCTCATCGAGTCCATTTCTGTTCCTTACGAACCGACCTTCATTTAGATTATAAGATCACCATTTCAGTTAATATTCCTACGCCGTTTTCCCTTTTTGACATTTTTAGTTCATAATTCTCACCCTCTTCTAAACACTTAACTCAATTTACAATCATTTATTTTCTCTATGTATTTAGACTACACAGTACTACAGGGGATGTTAACTTTTCAACACATTTTCTTTCCAAAAGTATCAATAGACATCAGGCTAACCCTGCTCTGATACCATTAAATCTATCATAGCCCGTTACCCTATTTTTCACCTTATTCTATACATCTTATTTGGTTGGGCTGTCTGCGATCTTTACTTTTCTTTTACATATAAACAATTACATATTAAATTATAATATAAATTACATCCCCTATTTTAATTCATAAGGAAGTAGTATTGTAGATAAATCTAAATACAGAAAATAAATGATCATACGTTATTAAATAAATCAAGCTGTCGCATCGTCCCTAAATGCACAACCGAAGTCCTTTAGATGTCAGACTCTTAGTCCTCGAAAACCTGAAATGTTAATATTAAGGGGTGAGCAAACCATGGCTCAGTAAGGGAATTATATGCCTCACTTTGATGGAGATCCAAGCTCACAAAGCTCAAGTCATGTCCGTGATGATCGTGATCCTTTGAGTATCCATGGAGGTCCAATTACAAGAGCTAAATCAAAGATAATGCAACAAGCCTTGGCTGGTTTCATTGATATTGCTAGAGAGAAAGCCCAACAAAGCTTGAGCATGGAGGATGATAAAGTCTTCTACAACATGGTCCAAGCCCAAGTTCAACCTTCTTGAAGACACACAAGTATTGGGCCGAAATGCAAATTAGGCTAGATGCATATTTTATTTAGTTAAGTATTATTGGGCTCAACATTGTCTTAATTTAATTTAAGCCTAATTCCTTTTTTAAATAATAGATTTTGTAAGACTTCTATTACTTGTTCTGCAAGTTAGGAAAGTAGGATTCCTATTACTTGAGCTGCAAGTTATCTATTTGCCTATAAATAGTTATGTAACCCTTTGGGGAGAACACAATTGATGTTAGCAATAAAATTGAGAGACTTCTTCTCTTTGGTTCTCTTGAGAACTCTTGAACTTATCAAGGTCTTCCTTGTGGCGTTCTTCTACCTTCCACCAATATATACCATAGGTTCTTGCTTTTCTAAGCAACGGGTCTTGGTCCAATACCATAGGTGATGCGCACGGACAGGAGAACTCGTAGGTTGGAGTTTGAAGGAACTGAAACGCAACTGGATAAAAGCAAAAGACGATGAAGGATACCTTATGAAACCTAGACCCAAAGCCTAAAGAGACTCGAACCCAAGGTATTGGACCTTGACCCTACGAATAAGAATTCGAGAACCTAAGGTATAGCAATGGTGGATGGTGAAGAAGGAGGCGCCACAAGGAAGAAGACCTTGATAAGCCTAGTTGAGAGGGAACCCAAGAGAAAGGCACACTCAATTTCTGAAAATTCAATTAACTGATCTGATCCCCCATCAATGGCGTTTACAAGGTATTTATAATAATACCTAGCACTTAAGCCCATAAACAAGTGGGCTGGAATTAACACCAAACAGAAAATAAGACTAAACCCAAATTCATGCCTAAACCTAGTTACATAAAATAAATAGTTCAAGACACAACAAGACTCAAACGTGGGCTATCCAAACACTTAGCCCATCTTATTGTTAAGCTAAAATAAGATAGTAAACCATGCTCATGTCGTTTGGGCTTCCAAGCAAGTATAGATGTCTTGGGACTCTTCATGGAAGCTTCCTTGACACTTCAATGATGCCAGAGCTTGTTGCATGAATGTGGCCAGGGCTTGTTGCATTTTCTTAGCTTGAGCTCGGGTAATTGGACCTCCTTGGATGACCAATGGATCCTTAGCATCACGAACATCACGAGCAAGTGGATCTCCATCTGGATCTCCATCATTCCCCCTCTCCTCAAAAGGATTTGTCCTCAAATCGCAGATACCTTAATCAAAAGAAAAGGGAGAAAGATCAGAAACATTAAAAGTAGCAGATACACCATACTCACCAGGAAGATCCAATTTGTAGGCATTATCGTTGATCCTCGCTATGACTTGGAATGGTCCATCTCCTCGGGGATGCAGCTTGGTTCGTCGCTGAACAGGAAACCTCTCCTTTCTCATATGCACCCAAACCCAATCACCAGGCTCAAAGACTACTTTCTTTCGATGCTTATTTGCTTGGGTGGTATATTGCTCAGTCTTCTTTTCAATAGCTTGACGAACTCTCTCATGGAGTTGCTTCACAAACTTAGCCTTCTGTTCTCCATCCAAGTTACTCTGCTCCGCACTAGGTAATGGCAACAAATCCAAAGGAGTAAGAGGATTGAAGCCATAAACAACTTCGAATGGAGAGCAACTAGTAGTGGAGTGGACACTGCGGTTATATGCAAACTCCACATGGGGCAAGCAATCTTCCCAATTCTTCAAATTTTTCTGAATAATGGACCTCAATAATGTAGATAGGGTTCGGTTGACGACCTCAGTCTGTCCATCAGTCTGGGGGTGACAAGTGGTGGAGAATAACAATTTAGTTCCCAACTTTCCCCATAACGTCTTCCAAAAGTAACTAAGGAACTTTGCATCTCGATCAGAAACAATGGTCCTTGGTACACCATGTAGACGTACTATCTCTTTGAAGAAAAGGTCAGCAACGTTGCTCGCGTCATCCGTCTTGTGGCAAGCAATGAAATGAGCCATCTTAGAGAACCTGTCAACCACAACAAAAACAGAATCTCTACCGCGTTTTGTTCGAGGCAAGCCCAAAACAAAATCCATAGAGATATCAGTCCACGGAGTAGTAGGAATGGGTAAAGGAGTATATAAACCATGATTATGAACTCTAGACTTAGCTTGCCTACATGAAATGCATCTAGCACATAACCTCTCTACATCTCTCCTCATGTTAGGCCAAAAGAAATGTTCTTGCAAAACATCTAGAGTTTTCCTAACCCCAAAGTGACCCATTAATCCTCCACTATGGGCTTCTCTAACGAACAGCTCGCGCAATGAACTCCTAGGCACACATAATTTATTTTCTCTAAATAAGAACCCATCATGCCTAAAGAACTTGCCAAAACCAGATGTAGCACATGCATCATAAACATTGCCAAAATCAACATCATCAGCATACTGTTCTTTGATATACTCAAATCCTAAAAGTTTAGCATCAAGAGTAGTGATAAGAGTATACCTACGAGATAACGCATCAGCTACGACGTTCTCTTTACCTTGTTTGTACTTGATCACGTACGGGAACATCTCAATGAACTCTATCCACTTGGCATGACGCTTATGCAGCTTACTCTGTCCTTTCAAATGCTTCAAGGACTCATGATCAGTGTGGATGATAAATTCTTTGGGCCACAAGTAATGTTGCCATGTCTCCAAGGCCCTCACTAACGCGTACATCTCCTTGTCATATGTGGGATAGTTAAGTGCTGCTCCACTTAACTTCTCACTAAAGAAAGCAATTGGGCGTTTTTCCTGCATAAGCACAGCGCCAATACCTACACCTGAGGCATCGCACTCAATCTCAAAAGTTTTAGTAAAGTCAGGCAGAGATAACAAAGGAGCAGAACAAAGTTTATCTTTAAGCAAATTAAAAGCATGCTCTTGTGCAGGACCCCAATGAAATGCAACATTCTTTTTGACCACTTCGATCAAAGGTGCGGCTATAGTGCTAAAATCTCTAACGAATCGACGATAGAAACTAGCTAAACCATGGAAACTACGCACCTCAGAAACAGACTTTGGTACAGGCCAGTCTTTAATTGCCTTTACCTTCTCAATATCAACAGAAATGCCATGTGAAGAAACGACATACCCAAGAAAAACAACCTTATCAGTGCAGAATGTACATTTCTTAAAATTGGCATACAAACTTGCATTCCTCAAAACAGTAAGAACATTCCTAAGATGCTCAACATGCTCATGCTGGCTCTTACTGTATATCAAAATATCATCAAAATAGACAACCACATACTTACCAATGAAATCACGTAAAACATGGTTCATTAAACGCATGAAAGTACTGGGTGCATTAGTCAAGCCAAAAGGCATAACTAACCACTCGTAGAGACCATGTTTAGTCTTGAATGCGGTTTTCCATTCATCACCTTCTCGCATACGAATTTGGTGATATCCGCTCTTTAAATCAATTTTAGAAAACAGGCATGCACCATGCAACTCATCAAGCATGTCATCTAGCCTAGGAATAGGATAGCGATACTTTACAGTGATTTTGTTGACGGCTCGACAGTCAACGCACATCCTCCACGTCCCATCTTTTTTTGGCACAAGCAGCACGGGCACGGCGCATGGACTCATGCTCTCTCTCACATAACCTTTCCTCATGAGCTCCTCAACTTGCCTTTGAAGCTCCTTCGTCTCCTCAGGATTACTTCTGTAGGCTGGACGGTTAGGAATGGTAGCTCCGGGGACAAGGTCAATCATATGCTCGATCCCACGAATCGGTGGTAATCCACTTGGGATCTCCGCAGGGAATACATCCTCGAACTCCTGCAACAATGAGACAACATCAGTAGGCAAAGTATCACGGAGTTCTGCATCAATAAAATAAGAATCTTTAAATAAGAGTAAAAGGATAGGAGACTTAGCAAGAAATGCAGTCTTCACATCTCGGGATTTGGCATAGCAGCTCACTGTTTTGCTTTCCTTGTTTTCCTTCTTTTCTTTCTTTTCGTTACCTTGCTTCCGTTGCTCTTCATGTTGCTCCTTTAGCCTTAATTGGTCCTCATAAATCTCCTTAGGGCTAAGGGGAGCAAGAGCGATCTTCTTGCCATCCATAGTAAAGGAGTAACGGTTAGTGTAACCGTCGTGGATGACTCTCCGATCATACTGCCACGGTCTACCCAGCAATAGGTGGCTAGCTTGCATGGGCACCACGTCACACAACACCTCATCGTGATACCTTCCAATACGAAACGGAACCAAGACTTGCTTCACCACGTTGACTTCACCACAGTCATTAATCCACTGCAACTTATATGGGTGGTGATGCTTGGTAGTGGGCAACTTTAACTTATCAACAAGGTATGTGCTAGCAACATTAGTACAACTCCCACCATCAATGATTACAGTACATACCTTGTCACTAATATGGCATCTCGTATGGAAGATGTTCTCGCGCTGTGCCTCATCCTCAAACTTCACATGAGTAGTAAGAGCACGCCTAGCAACAAGTGCTTCACCATGAGCAGCATACTCAACAACTTCTTCTTCGTCGACATCTTCTAACGCAGGCATCTCATCTTCTACACCGAGTTCAGAACCTTCACTCTCAACATCTCCATTCCCATGCATGATCATCACTCTACGGTTGGGACACTGTGAGGCAATATGTCCACGACCTAAACACTTGAAACATTTAATGTCACGTGTCCTGCTCTGGGATGCTTGGGCAGGTTCAGTCTTGGGCTTTGGAGGGCCCTCAGGCTTGGGCTTAGCAAAGCTCTCTGACTTATGCGTAGGCACAGGCTTATCATCCCTATGAAAGGAGTTAGATTTCCAAACAGGAACTGAACTAGAAGTAAAACGGGATGTACCTTTCCTTTTGAGTTGCCTTTCCACTTTGATGGCCACATGCAACATCTCCTCTAAATCCATGTAATGCTGCAACTCGACTACATTGGCAATCTCACGGTTTAAGCCTTGAAGAAAACGAGCCATAGTAGCTTCTGCATCCTCCTGGATATTGGCTCGGATCATGGTTATTTCCATCTCTTTGTAGTAATCCTCAACACTCTTTGAGCCCTGGGTAAGACCTTGGAGCTTCTGGTATAACTCCCTGTAGTAATGAGTAGGAACAAATCTCTTCCGCATGATGCGCTTCATCTCATCCCATGTAGACACTGGACGATCACCATATCTTCTTCTACTAGTGACTAACTGATCCCACCAAACCAGAGCATACTCTGTGAACTCAATTGCTGCAAGTTTGACCTTCTTTTCCTCAGAGTAGTGGTGGCAGTCAAACACCATTTCAATCTTCCGTTCCCATTCCAAATATGCCTCAGGATCATTCTTGCCTTGGAAAGGAGGAATCTTCAATTTTATACTGCCAAGGTTTCCATCCATCTTCTCCTTGCCTCTATCACAGGCTCTATCAACTCGATCTCTATATCCATGGTACCTTCTATGATGTCTATCGATCCAAGACTCTTCGTTCGAATCATACCCAGCATTATCATCATACTCGTCAGTGGCAACAACCTTACTCTTTAGACGAGAAGTATCACCTTGCTGGATCTTTGCAAACCGAGCGTCATGTTGGTTCAACTTATCATGAATGTCATTGAATTTCACGTCCATCCGTTGGAACTGTTGTTGCATTGCCTGAAGCATGAATTCAATCTTTTTAAAGTCGGACTTATCACCTTCAGAAGACATTTTCAACAAAGATATCCTCACGTGTGTACACTCGTGTTTCACTCAAGTAATTTGGCTTTTCTCTACTAAAGTTTCTCACACACTCCTTCTGCCTTTTTCCCTTACTCTACCTTAACTCTATAGGTTCACAATCGCACTAGAGACTCAATCAAAGAATCAACCTCACAGAATCAACTAATTCACCAAGTATTGTCACCAAGATTTTTTTTTTTTGAATTCTTCTCTTTTTTTTTTCTGAATTTTTTTTTTTCGAATTCTTTTCCTTTTTTTTTTGCACAGAAAGGTGTGGCTAGGGCTAGGATGACTCAAAGAAAGAAAGACAGAATAAAAAAAAATTAAAAAAAATCAATAAAATGACAAAAAAATAAAAAATGGCCTAAAACTATAAGAAGACGATGGAATTTGGCCAAGATAGGGTGGGGCCCGTGTAATAAATTCCACGGGGTCGTTTTCTTTCGTCGTTTCCTTTAAAACGGGTACTCGCACGCCTCCTAACTCAACCAAAATTTTCGGTTTGAACAGTACCGCAACAATTTTTTTTTTTCCGAATTCTTTTTTTTTTCTGTTTTTTTGAATTCTTTTTTTTTCTGTTTTTTTTTTTCAACTCTGAGTGTTGCGGTTTCCTTGAAAAGAGGAGGAGCGCGGCTAGGGTTTTTTTGAAGGAGTGCGACAGGGTTTTGAGGAATTGCGGCTAGGGTTTGTTGAAGGGGTGCGACAGGGTTTTGAGTAATTGCGGCTAGGGTTTTTTTTTTTAGGGTGCGGCAAGGAGTTTATTTTTGAGGGGTGCGGCTAGGGTTTTTTTGTGTAATGAAATAAGTGGTGGCTAGGGTTTTTTGTGTAATGAAATAAGTGGTGGCTAGGGTTTTAGGGTTAAGAAATAAGTGGCGGCTAGGAACACACAAACAAACCAGAAAGTGGAACGAACAAAAGAAAAAAAAATTTAAAAAAAAAATCGAAAAGTGAGTGACGCACGAACAAACCAGAAAATCGGAACTGGAGCTCTGAATACCAATTGATGCGCACGGACAGGAGAACTCGTAGGTTGGAGTTTGAAGGAACTGAAACGCAACTGGATAAAAGCAAAAGACGATGAAGGATACCTTATGAAACCTAGACCCAAAGCCTAAAGAGACTCGAACCCAAGGTATTGGACCTTGACCCTACGAATAAGAATTCGAGAACCTAAGGTATAGCAATGGTGGATGGTGAAGAAGGAGGCGCCACAAGGAAGAAGACCTTGATAAGCCTAGTTGAGAGGGAACCCAAGAGAAAGGCACACTCAATTTCTGAAAATTCAATTAACTGATCTGATCCCCCATCAATGGCGTTTACAAGGTATTTATAATAATACCTAGCACTTAAGCCCATAAACAAGTGGGCTGGAATTAACACCAAACAGAAAATAAGACTAAACCCAAATTCATGCCTAAACCTAGTTACATAAAATAAATAGTTCAAGACACAACAAGACTCAAACGTGGGCTATCCAAACACTTAGCCCATCTTATTGTTAAGCTAAAATAAGATAGTAAACCATGCTCATGTCGTTTGGGCTTCCAAGCAAGTATAGATGTCTTGGGACTCTTCATGGAAGCTTCCTTGACACTTCAATGATGCCAGAGCTTGTTGCATGAATGAGGCCAGGGCTTGTTGCAATTTCTTAGCTCGAGCTCGGGTAATTGGACCTCCTTGGATGACCAATGGATCCTTAGCATCACGAACATCACGAGCAAGTGGATCTCCATCTGGATCTCCATCAATAGGTTCTTGTGTTTCTACACAACGGGTCTTGGTTTTACTTCTAATTTTTGTTTTCCTTTGCTGCGTTTTTAACTTGTTATTGTTTGCCTTCAAGTGTTCTTCGTCTTCTTCATTGAACCTCATCTTCTTTCGGTGAGGTCCATATCATTTGGTATCAGAGCTTAGGTTCAATTCGTGGGAGTCTCATTTTTTTTTTGTCTTCTTGTCTTGGACAAACCTTGATCTTGAATCCTTTTCCAAGCCACCACTAATATTGTTTGTCCTTCAAACCTATTGTCTTCATTAAAATAACCTACCTTTACTTAGCCACCAAGTAAACCCTATCTTGTTCTCCAAGCAACCAAATCCCAAAGGTTTTCTTGCTCACCAAGAAACCTTCAAAAGCTCTACATCACATAAAGACTACTTGTTTCACAAGCTACCGTTCCCTCTCGTTCCTTGACACACAAGCTACTACCAAAACTAGCTTGTTTTTCTCAAAAGTTGCCTTGTTCCCCAAGTAAACCTCTTCTTATTATTTAGACTTTTTGTTTTTCTTCATTGTTCGTTTACTTTAGTAAAAGAAAAAAAAAGAGAAAAAAAAAAGAAAAGAAAAAAAAGAAGAGAAAAGAAAAATCAATTCAAGAGGGGATTTATTACATCGTGTGTAGCAAGTGCAACATCAAAGGCAATTCGTGGAGGTGTGCTTCATCAAAATCTTGAGGTAGTCATTCTTTCTTGAGCTTTGGGATTTCTTATTTGCCTAATTTGAAAACTCATTGTTACCATTCTACCCTACTGCCTAAAATTACCTTTTTGACCCTACCATATAAAAGGACAAAACTACCCCACCTTTGGCTAGACCCTACCCTAATTAAACACCCCAAAACATGCATATTTCCTTCAAGGTTTAGTTTCATTAGAGTCTTCTTAAGCCTTATTGAGTCTTGCAAAGTCTTCTTGAGTCTTCATTGTTTTGTTTTCCCTTGATTAAAATCTTGTTCTCAGCTTGTTTATTGTTGGTTGATAGTTGAATTCCATAAGCTGATTTTTGATTGAGTCTTGAGTTCAATATAGAACCTATAGAGAAAAGTTGGGTGAAGGAAAAAGGCAAGAGTGTGTGAGTAACATTAGTAGAGAAAAGCCATATTAAAATTGTGTGAAACACAAGTGTGAGTGTTACATTCTTGTGTGTATTGAGTGTAAACACCTGAGGTCATACTTGTGAGGTCCTTTTCTTTTAGTAACGTTTCTTGCAGGATAAAATCATGTCTTCTAATAATGAAAAGCCTGATTTGAGTAAGATTGAGTTCATGTTCCAAGCTATGCAACAACAATTTTCAAGGATAGAGTTGAGGTTTAATAATATTCATGATAAGTTGGAGGAACATGAAGCTGTCCTAACTAAGGTAAAGCAAGGTGATACTTCTCATGAGAATGGCAATTTTGTGAATAATGACTTTGATGATAAAGTTGATGATGAGTTTGATGATGATGAGTTTAGTAGAAGTGTTAAAGGTAACCATGGTAATAAAGGAGGTCGTGGAGATAGGTATAAAGGAGATAGGTATTATGATAGGATAGATGGAAATTTAGGGAGTATCAAATTGAAGATTCCTTCCTTTCAAGGTAATAATGATCCTGAGGCTTACTTAGAATGGGAAAAGAAAGTGGAGATGGTCTTTGATTGCCATAACTATTCCGAAGAAAAAAAGGTGAAACTTGCTGCTGTAGAGTTCACGGATTATGCAATCATTTGGTGGGACCAACTCATGCTTGGTAGACGTAGGAATAGAGAGCCACCTATAGTTACATGGGATGAAATGAAACGTGTTATGAGAAAAAGGTTTGTTCCTAATCATTACTATAGAGAGCTTTATCAAAGGTTACAAGGTCTCACTCAAGGTTCTAAGAGTGTTGAGGATTATCATAAAGAAATGGAGATTATCATGATCAGAGCTAATGTTGAAGAAGATAGTGAAGCTACTATGGCTCGATTCTTACAAGGATTGAATAGTGAGATTGCTAATGTAGTGGAGTTACATCACTATGTGGAGTTTGATGATATGTTGCATATGGCTATAAAGGTTGAAAGGCAACTCAAGAGAAAAGGTTATTCATCTCGTTTTATGCAAGGTTCTAGTTCGTCTTCTTCTTGGAAACCGAACACCTTTCGAAGGGATGATAGGACTACATTCAAACTTAAGACTGAATCCTCATTCAAGCCTAAGGGTGAGAGTGTCCAAAAGCCCAAACCCGAGGCTGTCCAAGCATCCCAAGGTAAGAGTAGAGACATTAAGTGTTTTAGATGTTTGGGAAGAGGACACATTGCATCACAATGCCCAAACAAACGAGTCATGATTATGCGTGATGATGGTGATGTTGTAAGTGAAGATTCTGATGTTGATGATGAGATGCCACCATTGGAGGACATTGATGAGGATGATGACTATGTTGAGTTTGCTGCACATGGTGAAGCACTTGTAGCACGTCGTGCATTAAGTGCCCAAGTTAAGGATGAAGATGAAGTGCAACGAGAAAATATTTTTCATACTAAATGCCACGTCAACAATAAGGTATGCTCTTTGATTATTGATGGTGGTAGTTGCACTAATGTTGCAAGCACTTATTTGGTTGGCAAATTGAGTTTGCCCACTACAAAACATCCCAAACCATACAAACTTCAATGGCTCAATAATTGTGGAGAAGTAAATGTGACCAAGCAAGTATTGGTGCCATTTTCAATTGGAAGGTATAATGATAAAGTGTTGTGTGATGTTGTGCCTATGCATGCTGGCCATTTGCTTTTAGGAAGACCATGGCAATTTGATAGTGATGGAGATCCAGATGGAGATCCACTTGCTCGTGATGTTCGTGATGCTAAGGATCCATTGGTCATCCAAGGAGGTCCAATTACCCGAGCTCGAGCTAAGAAAATGCAACAAGCCCTGGCCTCATTCATGCAACAAGCTCTGGCATCATTGAAGTGTCAAGGAAGCTTCCATGAAGAGTCCCAAGACATCTATACTTGCTTGGAAGCCCAAACGACATGAGCATGGTTTACTATCTTATTTTAGCTTAACAATAAGATGGGCTAAGTGTTTGGATAGCCCACGTTTGAGTCTTGTTGTGTCTTGAACTATTTATTTTATGTAACTAGGTTTAGGCATGAATTTGGGTTTAGTCTTATTTTCTGTTTGGTGTTAATTCCAGCCCACTTGTTTATGGGCTTAAGTGCTAGGTATTATTATAAATACCTTGTAAACGCCATTGATGGGGGATGAGATCAGTTAATTGAATTTTCAGAAATTGAGTGTGCCTTTCTCTTGGGTTCCCTCTCAACTAGGCTTATCAAGGTCTTCTTCCTTGTGGCGCCTCCTTCTTCACCATCCACCATTGCTATACCTTAGGTTCTCGAATTCTTATTCGTAGGGTCAAGGTCCAATACCTTGGGTTCGAGTCTCTTTAGGCTTTGGGTCTAGGTTTCATAAGGTATCCTTCATCGTCTTTTGCTTTTATCCAGTTGCGTTTCAGTTCCTTCAAACTCCAACCTACGAGTTCTCCTGTCCGTGCGCATCAGTTGGTATCAGAGCTCAAGTTCTGATTTTCTGGTTTGTTCGTGCGTCACTCACTTTTCGATTTTTTTTTTGTTTCAATTTTTTTTTCTTTTGTTCGTTCCACTTTCTGGTTTGTTTGTGTGTTCCTAGCCGCCACTTATTTCTTAACCCTAAAACCCTAGCCACCACTTATTTCATTACACAAAAAACCCTAGCCACCACTTATTTCATTACACAAAAAACCCTAGCCGCACCCCTTAAAAATAAAACCCTAGCCACACCCCTCAAAAAAAAAAACCATAGCTGCACCCCTCAAAAAAAAAAACCCTAGCTGCACCCCTAAAAAAAAAAAACCCTAGCCGCACCCCTAAAAAAAACCCTAGCCTCACCCCTCAAAAAAAAAAAAAAAACCTAGCCGCACCCCTCCTCTTTCAAGGAAACCGCAACACTCAGAGTTAAAAAAAAAAAGAAGAAGAAAAGAATTCAAAAAAAGAAGAAGAAGAAAAGAATTCAAAAAAAAAGAAGAAGAAAAGAATTCGAAAAAAAAAGAAGAAGAAAAGAATTCGAAAAAAAAAAAGAAGAAAAAAAAGGAAGAAAAAAGAATTTTTTTGCGCTACTGTTCAAACAGAAGTTTTGGTTGAGTTAGGAGGCGTGTGAGTACCCGTTTTAAAGAAAACGACGAAAGAAAACGACCTAGTGAAGCCTAGCTTCACTAGCCCCACCCTATCTTGGCCAAATTCCATCGTTTTCCTATAGTTTTAGGCCATTTTTCATTTTTTTTGTCATTCTAGTAATTTTTTTTCTTTCTTATTTTTTTTTTCTTCTTTCTTTCTTTCTTTGAGTCACCCTAGCCCTAGCCATACCTTTCTGTGAAAAAAAAAAAGAAAAAAAAATTCTTGGTGAATTAGTTGATTTTACGAGGTTGAATCTTTGACTGAGTCTCTAGTGTGATTGTGAACCTATAGAGTTAAGGTAGAGTAAGGGAAAAAGGCACGAGTGTGTGAGAGACATTAGTAGAGAAAAGCCAAATTACTTGAGTGAAACAGGAGTGTAAACACGTGAGGATATTACTTGTTGACAATGTCTTCTGAAGGTGATAAGTCAGACTTTAAAAAGATTGAATTCCTGCTTCAGGCAATGCAACAACAGTTCCAACGGATGGATGTGAAATTCAATGACATTCATGATAAGTTGAACCAACATGAAGCTCGGTTTGCAAAGATCCAACAAGGTGATACTTCTCGTCAAAAAAGTAAGGTTGTTGCCACTGATGAGTATGATGATAATGTTGGGTATGATTCGAATGAAGAGTCTGGGATAGATAGACATCATAGAAGGTACCATGGGTATAGAGATCGAGTTGATAGAGCCCGCGATAGAGGCAAGGAGAAGCTGGATGGAAACCTTAGCAGTATAAAATTAAAAATTCCTCCTTTCCAAGGCAAGAATGATCCTGAGGCATATTTGGAGTGGGAAAGGAAGCTTGAAATGGTGTTTGACTGCCACCACTACTCTGAAGAAAAGAAGGTCAAACTTGCAGCAATTGAGTTCACATAGTATGCTATGGTTTGGTGGGATCAGTTAGTCACTAGTCGAAGAAGATATGGTGATCCTCCAGTGTCTACATGGGATGAGATGAAACGCATCATGAGGAAGAGATTTGTTCCTACTCATTACTACAGGGAGTTATACCAGAAGCTCCAAGGTCTTACCCAGGGCTCAAAGAGTGTTGAGGATTACTACAAAGAGATGGAAATAACCATGATCCGAGCCAATATCCAGGAGGATGCAGAAGCTACTATGGCTCGTTTTCTTCAAGGCTTAAACCGTGAGATTGCCAATGTAGTCGAGTTGCAGCATTACATGGATTTAGAGGAGATGTTGCATGTGGCCATCAAAGTGGAAAGGCAACTCAAAAGGAAAGGTACATCCCGTTTTACTTCTAGTTCAGTTCCTGTTTGGAAATCTAACACCTTTCATAGGGATGATAAGCCTGTGCCTATGCATAAGTCAGAGAGCTTTGCTAAGCCCAAGCCTGAGGGCCCTCCAAAGCCCAAGACTGAACCTGCCCAAGCATCCCAGAGCAGGACACGTGACATTAAGTGTTTCAAGTGTTTAGGTCGTGGACATATTGCCTCACAGTGTCCCAACCGTAGGGTGATGATCATGCATGGGAATGGAGATGTTGAGAGTGAAGGTTCTGAACTCGGTGTAGAAGATGAGATGCCTGCGTTAGAAGATGTCGACGAAGAAGAAGTTGTTGAGTATGCTGCTCATGGTGAAGCACTTGTTGCTAGGCGTGCTCTTACTACTCATGTGAAGTTTGAGGATGAGGCACAGCGCGAGAACATCTTCCATACGAGATGCCATATTAGTGACAAGGTATGTACTGTAATCATTGATGGTGGGAGTTGTACTAATGTTGCTAGCACATACCTAGTTGATAAATTAAAGTTGCCCACTACCAAGCATCACCACCCATATAAGTTGCAGTGGATTAATGACTGTGGTGAAGTCAACGTGGTGAAGCAAGTCTTGGTTCCTTTTCGTATTGGAAGGTATCAAGATGAGGTATTGTGTGACGTGGTGCCCATGCAAGCTAGCCACATATTGCTGGGTAGACCGTGGCAGTATGATCGGAGAGTCCTCCATGACGGTTACACTAACCGTTATTCCTTTACTATGGATGGCAAGAAGATCGCTCTTGCTCCCCTTAGCCCCAAGGAGATTTATGAGGACCAATTAAGGCTAAAGGAGCAACATGACGAGCAAAGGAAGCAATCTAAAGAAAAGAAGGAAAACAAGGACAGCAAAACAGTGAGCTGCTATGCCAAACCCCGAGATGTGAAGACTGCATTTCTTGCTAAGTCTCCTATCCTTTTACTCTTATTTAAAGATTCTTATTTTATTGATGCTGAACTCCATGATACTTTGCCTACTGATGTTGTCTCATTGTTGCAGGAGTTCGAGGATGTATTCCCTGAGGAGATCCCAAGTGGATTACCACCGATTCGTGGGATCGAGCACATGATTGACCTTGTCCCCGGAGCTACCATTCCTAACCGTCCAGCCTACAGAAGTAATCCCGAGGAGACGAAGGAGCTTCAACGGCAAGTTGAGGGGCTCATGAGGAAAGGTTATGTGAGAGAGAGCATGAGTCCTTGCGCCGTGCCCGTACTGCTTGTGCCAAAAAAAGATGGGACGTGGAGGATGTGCATTGACTACCGAGCCGTCAACAAAATCACTGTAAAGTACCGCTATCCTATTCCTAGGCTAGATGACATGCTTGATGAGTTGCATGGTGCATGCATGTTTTCTAAAATTGATTTAAAGAGCGGATATCACCAAATTCGTATGCGAGAAGGTGATGAATGGAAAACCGCATTCAAGACTAAACATGGTCTCTACGAGTGGTTAGTTATGCCTTTTGGCTTGACTAATGCACCCAGTACTTTCATGCGTTTAATGAACCATGTTTTACGTGATTTCATTGGTAAGTATGTGGTTGTCTATTTTGATGATATTTTGATATACAGTAAGAGCCAGCATGAGCATGTTGAGCATCTTAGGAATGTTCTTACTGTTTTGAGGAATGCAAGTTTGTATGCCAATTTTAAGAAATGTACATTCTGCACTGATAAGGTTGTTTTTCTTGGGTATGTCGTTTCTTCACATGGCATTTCTGTTGATATTGAGAAGGTAAAGGCAATTAAAGACTGGCCTGTACCAAAGTCTGTTTCTGAGGTGCGTAGTTTCCATGGTTTAGCTAGTTTCTATCGTCGATTCGTTAGAGATTTTAGCACTATAGCCGCACCTTTGATCGAAGTGGTCAAAAAGAATGTTGCATTTCATTGGGGTCCTGCACAAGAGCATGCTTTTAATTTGCTTAAAGATAAACTTTGTTTTGCTCCTTTGTTATCTCTGCCTGACTTTACTAAAACTTTTGAGATTGAGTGCGATGCCTCAGGTGTAGGTATTGGCGCTGTGCTTATGCAGGAAAAACGCCCAATTGCTTTCTTTAGTGAGAAGTTAAGTGGAGCAGCACTTAACTATCCCACATATGACAAGGAGATGTACGCGTTAGTGAGGGCCTTGGAGACATGGCAACATTACTTGTGGCCCAAAGAATTTATCATCCACACTGATCATGAGTCCTTGAGGCATTTGAAAGGACAGAGTAAGCTGCATAAGCGTCATGCCAAGTGGATAGAGTTCATTGAGATGTTCCCGTACGTGATCAAGTACAAACAAGGTAAAGAGAACGTCGTAGCTGATGCGTTATCTCGTAGGTATACTCTTATCACTACTCTTGATGCTAAACTTTTAGGATTTGAGTATATCAAAGAACAGTATGCTGATGATGTTGATTTTGGTAATGTTTATGATGCATGTGCTACATCTGGTTTTGGCAAGTTCTTTAGGCATGATGGGTTCTTATTTAGAGAAAATAAATTATGTGTGCCTAGGAGTTCATTGCGCGAGCTGTTAGTTAGAGAAGCCCTTGCTCGTGATGTTCGTGATGCTAAGGATCCATTGGTCATCCAAGGAGGTCCAATTACCCGAGCTCGAGCTAAGAAAATGCAACAAGCCCTGGCCTCATTCATGCAACAAGCTCTGGCATCATTGAAGTGTCAAGGAATCTTCCATGAAGAGTCCCAAGACATCTATACTTGCTTGGAAGCCCAAACGACATGAGCATGGTTTACTATCTTATTTTAGCTTAACAATAAGATGGGCTAAGTGTTTGGATAGCCCACGTTTGAGTCTTGTTGTGTCTTGAACTATTTATTTTATGTAACTAGGTTTAGGCATGAATTTGGGTTTAGTCTTATTTTCTGTTTGGTGTTAATTCCAGCCCACTTGTTTATGGGCTTAAGTGCTAGGTATTATTATAAATACCTTGTAAACGCCATTGATGGGGGATGAGATCAGTTAATTGAATTTTCAGAAATTGAGTGTGCCTTTCTCTTGGGTTCCCTCTCAACTAGGCTTATCAAGGTCTTCTTCCTTGTGGCGCCTCCTTCTTCACCATCCACCATTGCTATACCTTAGGTTCTCGAATTCTTATTCGTAGGGTCAAGGTCCAATACCTTGGGTTCGAGTCTCTTTAGGCTTTGGGTCTAGGTTTCATAAGGTATCCTTCATCGTCTTTTGCTTTTATCCAGTTGCGTTTCAGTTCCTTCAAACTCCAACCTACGAGTTCTCCTGTCCGTGCGCATCAGATAGACGTGTCATACATGATGGATTCACAAACCGTTATTCATTTACCATTGATGGTAAGAAATTTACACTTGCACCCTTGAGTCCTAAGGAGATTTATGAGGATCAGTTGAGGTTGAAAGAGCAAAATGAATCACAACAAAGGTTAAAGAATCTAGACAAAGGCAAAGATATTGCAAAGAAAGAAAGAAAGGATGTGAGCTTCTATGCAAAGCAAAGTGATGTAAAGGCTGCTTTTCTAGCTAAGTGCCCAATCCTTTTGTTTTTATATAAAGAATCGTGTTTTAGTTCTAATGATCTTAAATCTTCTTTGCCTACTAATGTTGTGTCTCTTTTGAAGGAATTTGGAGATATATTCCCCGAGGAGATTCCAAATAGTTTGCCACCTATTAGAGGAATTGAGCATCAAATAGACCTTGTTCCTGGAGCTGCCATTCCTAACAGACCTGCCTATAGAAGTAATCCCGAGGAGACAAAGGAGCTTCAAAGGCAAGTTGACGAGCTCATGAAGAAAGGCTACGTTAGAGAGAGCATGAGTCCATGTGCTGTTCCTGTGTTACTTGTTCGTAAGAAGGATGGGACGTGGAGGATGTGTGTTGATTGTCGTGTCATCAACAAAATCACTGTAAAGTATCGCTATCCCATTCCTAGATTGGATGATATGCTTGATGAGTTACATGGTTCTTGCATCTTTTCTAAAATTGATTTGAAAAGTGGTTATCATCAAATTCGCATGAGAGAAGGTGATGAGTGGAAAACTGCATTTAAGACTAAGCATGGTTTGTATGAATGGTTAGTTATGCCTTTTGGATTAACTAATGCACCTAGCACTTTCATGAGATTAATGAACCATGTTTTGCGTGCTTTCATTGGAAAATTTGTAGTTGTCTATTTTGATGATATCTTGATCTATAGTAGAAGTTTGCATGAACATATTGAACATTTAAAGAATGTGCTTAATGTCTTGAGAAAGGAGAAGTTGTATGCTAACCTTAAGAAATGTTCCTTTTGCACTGATAAGATTATATTTCTTGGATATGTTGTTTCTTCTAAGGGTATAGCAGTAGAAGATGAAAAGGTTAAGGCAATTAAAGATTGGCCTATACCTAAGAATATCTCTGAAGTGCGTAGTTTTCATGGATTAGCTAGTTTCTACCGTAGGTTTGTTAGAGACTTCAGTACTATAGCTGCACCTTTAACTGATGTTGTTAAAAAAAATGTTGGTTTTAAATGGGGTCTTGAGCAAGATCGTGCTTTTAACTTGCTTAAAGAGAAGCTTTGTTCCGCAGCTTTATTATCCTTACCTGACTTTTCTAAAACTTTAGAGATTGAGTGTGATGCTTCAAGTATAGGTATTGGAGCTGTTTTAATGCAAGAGAAGCGCCCCATTGCTTTTTTCAGTGAGAAGTTAAGTGGAGCTGCCCTTAACTATCCCACATATGATAAAGAGATGTATGCATTAGTGAGGGCCTTGGAAACATGGCAACACTATTTATGGCCCAAGGAATTTGTCATCCACACTGATCATGAGTCCTTGAAGCACTTGAAAGGACAAAGCAAGTTGAACAAGCGTCATGCCAAGTGGATGGAGTTCATTGAAACATTTCCATATGTGATCAAATATAAACAAGGTAAAGAAAATGTTGTGGCTGATGCATTATCTCGAAGGTATACTCTAATCACTACTCTTAATGCAAAACTACTTGGATTTGAGTATATTAAAGATTTGTATGCTACTGATGAGGATTTTGAAAATGTGTTCATTGCATGTGAGAAAACTGGTTTTGGAAAGTTTTATGGGCATGATGGATTCTTATTTAGGGAAAATAGATTATGTGTGCCTAGGAGTTCTTTAAGAGAATTACTTGTTAGAGAAGCCCATAGTGGTGGATTAATGGGACATTTTGGAGTAAAGAAAACTTTAGATATATTGCATGATCACTTCTTTTGGCCTAACATGAAAAGAGATGTTGAAAAATTGTGTGAAAGATGTGTCACTTGTAAACAAGCTAAGTCTAGAGTTATGAATCATGGTCTTTATACTCCATTACCTATTCCTACTGCTCCTTGGACTGACATTTCTATGGACTTTGTTTTGGGGTTACCAAGAACAAAGAGAGGTAGAGATTCTGTTTTTGTTGTTGTTGACAGGTTCTCTAAGATGGCTCACTTCATTGCTTGTCACAAGACAGATGATGCAAGTAACATTGCCGATTTATTCTTCAAGGAAATTGTTCGTCTACATGGAGTTCCGAGGACCATTGTTTCTGACCGTGATGTGAAGTTCCTTAGCTACTTTTGGAAAACATTATGGGGAAAGTTAGGAACAAAGCTATTGTTTTCAACTACTTGTCATCCACAAACCGATGGTCAAACTGAAGTAGTCAATCGTACTTTGTCTACTTTGTTGAGATCCATTATTCAAAAGAATTTGAAGAATTGGGAAGATTGTTTGCCTCGTGTGGAGTTTGCTTACAATAGAAGTGTGCATTCTACTACTAGTTATTCTACATTTGAAGTTGTCTATGGTTTTAATCCACTCACTCCATTGGATCTTTTACCCCTACCTATTGAGGAGAGAGCTAGTTTGGATGGGGAAAAGAAAGCTGATTTTGTTAAGCAACTACATGAGAAGGTACGTCAAAACATTAAGAAGAGGACTGAGCAATATGCTACTCAAGCCAACAAGCATCGAAAGAAAGTTGTCTTTGAACCTGGTGATTGGGTTTGGGTACATATGCGTAAAGAGATATTTCCTGCTCAGCGTCGCTCCAAGTTGCAACCTCAAGGAGATGAACCATTCCAAGTGATTAAGAAGATCAATGACAATGCTTATAAGTTAGATCTTCCCGGTGAGTATAATGTTAGTGCTACATTTAATGTTTCTGATCTTTCTCCCTTTGATATTGATGTAGGTGATTCTGATTTGAGGACAAATCCTTTCGAGGAGAGGGGGAATGATGGAGATCCAAGCTCACAAAGCTCAAGTCATGTCTGTGATGATCGTGATCCTTTGAGTATCCATGGAGGTCCAATTACAAGAGCTAAATCAAAGATAATGCAACAAGCCTTGGCTGGTTTCATTGATATTGCTAGAGAGAAAGCCCAACAAAGCTTGAGCATGGAGGATGATAAAGTCTTCTACAACATGGTCCAAGCCCAAGTTCAACCTTCTTGAAGACACACAAGTATTGGGCCGAAATGCAAATTAGGCTAGATGCATATTTTATTTAGTTAAGTATTATTGGGCTCAACATTGTCTTAATTTAATTTAAGCCTAATTCCTTTTTTAAATAATAGATTTTGTAAGACTTCTATTACTTGTTCTGCAAGTTAGGAAAGTAGGATTCCTATTACTTGAGCTGCAAGTTATCTATTTGCCTATAAATAGTTATGTAACCCTTTGGGGAGAACACAATTGATGTTAGCAATAAAATTGAGAGACTTTGATGGAGATCCAAGCTCACAAAGCTCAAGTCATGTTCGTGATGATCGTGATCCTTTGAGTATCCATAGAGGTCCAATTACAAGAGCTAAATCAAAGATAATGCAACAAGCCTTGGCTGGTTTCATTGATATTGCTAGAGAGAAAGCCCAACAAAGCTTGAGCATGGAGGATGATAAAGTCTTCTACAACATGATCCAAGCCCAAGTTCAACCTTCTTGAAGACACAAGTATTGGGCCGAAATGCAAATTAGGCTAGATGCATATTTTATTTAGTTAAGTATTATTGGGCTCAACATTGTCTTAATTTAATTTAAGCCCAATTCCTTTTTAAATAATAGATTTTGTAAGACTTCTATTACTTGTTCTGCAAGTTAGGAGAGTAGGATTCCTATTGCTTGTGCTGCAAGTTATCTATTTGCCTATAAATAGTTATGTAACCCTTTGGGGAGAACACAATTGATTTTAGTAATAAAAATATAGAGACTTCTTCTCTTTGGTTCTCTTGAGAACTCTTGAACTTATCAAGGTCTTCCTTGTGGCGTTCTTCTACCTTCCACCGATATATACCATAGGTTCTTGCTTTTCTAAGCAACGGGTCTTGGTCCAATACCATAGGTTCTTGTGTTTCTACACAACGGGTCTTGGTTTTACTTCTAATTTGTTTTTTCTTTGCTGTGTTTTTAACTTGTTATTGTTTTTCTTCAAGTGTTCTTCGTCTTCTTCATTGAACCTCATCTTCTTTCGGTGAGGTCCGTATCATTTGGTATCAGAGCTTAGGTTTAATTCGTGGGAGTTTCGTTTTTGTTTTTTTTTTCTTTGTCTTCTTGTCGTGGAAAACCTTGATCTTGAATCCTTTTCCAAGCCACCACTAGTATTGTTTGTCCCTCAAACCTATTGTCTTCGTTAAAATAACCTACCTTTACTTAGCCACCAAGTAAACCCTATCTTGTTCTCCAAGCAACCAAATCTCAAAGGTTTTCTTGCTCACCAAGAAACCTTCAAAAGCTCTACATCACATAAAGACTACTTGTTTCACAAGCCACCGTTCCCTCTCATTCCTTGCCACACAAGCTACTACCAAAACTAGCTTGTTTTTTTCAAAAGTTGCCTTGTTCCCCAAGTAAACCTTTTCTTATTATTTAGACTTTTTGTTTTTTTCTTTATTGTTCGTTTACTTTAGTAAAATATCAAAAAAAAGGAAAAAAAGAGAAAAAAAAAGAAAAGAAAAAAAAAGAGAAAAGAAAAAAAATCAATTCAAGAGGGGATTTATTACATCATGTGTAGCAAGTGCAACGTCAAAGGCAATTCGTGGAGGTGTGCTTCATCAAAATCTTGAGGTAGTCATTCTTTCTTGAGCTTTGAGATTTCTTATTTGCCTAATTTGAAAATTCATTGCTGCCATTCTACCCTATTGCCTAAAATTACCTTTTTGACCCTACCACATAAAAGGACAAAACTACCCCACCTTTGGCTAAACCCTACCCTAATTAAACACCCCAAAACACACATATTTCCTTCAAGGTTTAGTTTCATTGGAGTCTTCTTAGGTCTTATTGAGTCTTGCTAAGTCTTGTTGAGTCTTCATTGTTTTGTTTTCCCTTGATTAAAATCTTGTGCTCATCTTGTTTATTGTTGGTTGATAGTTGAATTCCATAAGCTGATTTTTGATTGAGTCTTGAGTTCAATATAGAACCTATAGAGAAAAGTTGTGTGAGGGAAAAAGGCAAGAGTGTGTGAGTAACATTAGTAGAGAAAAGTCATATTAAAATTGTGTGAAAACACGAGTGTGAGTGTTACATTCTTGTGTGTATTGAGTGTAAACACGTGAGGTCATACTTGTGAGGTCCTTTTCTTTTACTAACTTTTCTTGCAGGATAAAATCATGTCTTCTAATAGTGAAAAGCCTGATTTGAGTAAGATCGAGTTCATGTTCCAAGCTATGCAACAACAATTTTCAAGGATAGAGTTGAGGTTTAATAATATTCATGATAAGTTGGAGGAACATGAAGCTGTCCTAGCTAAAGTAAATCAAGATAATACTTCTCATGTGAAAGGCAATGTTGTGAATAATGACTTTGATGATAAAGTAGATGATGAGTTTGATGATGATGAGTTTAGTAGAAGTGTTAAAGGTAACCATGGTAATAAAGGAGGTCGTGGAGATAGGTATAAAGGAGATAGGTATTATGATAGGATAGATGGAAATTTAGGAAGTATCAAATTGAAGATTCCTTCCTTTCAAGGTAAGAATGATCCTGAGGCTTACTTAGAATGGGAAAAGAAAGTGGAGATGGTCTTTGATTGCCATAACTATTCCGAAGAAAAAAAGGTGAAACTTGCTGCTGTAGAGTTCACGGATTATGCAATCATTTGGTGGGACCAACTCATGCTTGGTAGACGTAGGAATAGAGAGCCACCTATAGTTACATGGAATGAAATGAAACGTGTTATGAGAAAAAGGTTTGTTCCTAATCATTACTATAGAGAGCTTTATCAAAGGTTACAAGGTCTCACTCAAGGTTCTAAGAGTGTTGAGGATTATCATAAAGAAATGGAAATTATCATGATCAGAGCTAATGTTGAAGAGGATAGTGAAGCTACTATGGCTCGATTCTTACAAGGATTGAATCGTGAGATTGCTAATGTAGTGGAGTTACATCACTATGTGGAGTTTGATGATATGTTGCATATGGCTATCAAGGTTGAAAGGCAACTCAAGAGAAAAGGTTATTCATCTCGTTTTATGCAAGGTTCTAGTTCATCTTCTTCTTGGAAACCGAACACCTTTCGAAGGGATGATAAGACTACATTCAAACTTAAGACTGAATCCTCATTCAAGCCTAAGGGTGAGAGTGTCCAAAAGCCCAAACCCGAGGCTGTCCAAGCATCCCAAGGTAAGAGTAGAGACATTAAGTGTTTTAGATGTTTGGGAAGAGGACACATTGCATCACAATGCCCAAACAAACGAGTCATGATTATGCGTGATGATGGTGATGTTGTAAGTGAAGATTCTGATGTTGATGATGAGATGCCACCATTGGAGGACATTAATGAGGATGATGACTATGTTGAGTTTGCTGCACATGGTGAAGCACTTGTAGCTCGTCGTGCATTAAGTGCCCAAGTTAAGGATGAAGATGAAGTGCAACGAGAAAATATTTTTCATACTAGATGCCACGTCAACAATAAGGTATGCTCTTTGATTATTGATGGTGGTAGTTGCACTAATGTTGCTAGCACTTATTTGGTTGACAAATTGAGTTTGCCCACTACAAAACATCCCAAACCATACAAACTTCAATGGCTCAATAATTGTGGAGAAGTAAATGTGACCAAGCAAGTATTGGTGCTATTTTCAATTGGAAGGTACAATGATAAAGTGTTGTGTGATGTTGTGCCTATGCATGCTGGTCATTTGCTTTTAGGAAGACCATGGCAATTTGATAGACATGTCATACATGATGGATTTACAAACCGTTATTCATTTACCATGGCTGGTAAGAAATTCACACTTGCACCCTTGAGTCCTACGGAGATTTATGAGGATCAATTGAGGTTGAAAGAGCAGAATGAATCACAACAAAGGTCAAAGAATCTAGATAAAGGCAAAGATATTGCAAAGAAAGAAAGAAAGGACGTGAGCTTCTATGCAAAGCAAAGTGATGTAAAGGCTGCTTTTCTAGCTAAGTACCCAATCCTTTTGTTTTTATATAAAGAATCTTGTTTTAGTTCTAATGATCTTAAATCTTCTTTGCCTACTAATGTTGTGTCTCTTTTGAAGGAATTTGGAGATATATTCCCCGAGGAGATTCCAAATGGTTTGCCACCTATTAGGGGAATTGAGCATCAAATAGACCTTGTTCCTGGAGCTGCCATTCCCAACCGATCTGCCTATAGAAGTAATCCCGAGGAGACAAAGGAGCTTCAAAGGCAAGTTGACGAGCTCATGAAGAAAGGCTACGTTAGAGAGAGCATGAGTCCATGCGCTGTTCCTGTGTTACTTGTTCCTAAGAAGGATGGGACGTGGAGGATGTGTGTTGATTGTCGTGCCATCAACAAAATCACTGTAAAGTATCGCTATCCCATTCCTAGATTAGATGATATGCTTGATGAGTTACATGGTTCTTGCATCTTTTCTAAAATTGATTTGAAAAGTGGTTATCATCAAATTCGCATGAGAGAAGGTGATGAATGGAAAACTGCATTTAAGACTAAGCATGGTTTGTATGAATGGTTAGTTATGCCTTTTGGATTAACTAATGCACCTAGCACTTTCATGAGATTAATGAACCATGTTTTGCGTGCTTTCATTGGAAAATTTGTAGTTGTCTATTTTGATGATATCTTGATCTATAGTAGAAGTTTGCATGAACATATTGAACATTTAAAGAATGTGCTTAATGTCTTGAGAAAGGAAAAGCTGTATGCTAACCTTAAGAAATGTTCCTTTTGCACTGATAAGATTATATTTCTTGGATATGTTGTTTCTTCTAAGGGTATAGCAGTAGAAGATGAAAAGGTTAAGGCAATTAAAGATTGGCCTATACCTAAGAATATCTCTGAGGTGCGTAGTTTTCATGGATTAGCTAGTTTCTACCGTAGGTTTGTTAGAGACTTCAGTACTATAGCTGCACCTTTAACTGATGTTGTTAAAAAGAATGTTGGATTTAAATGGGGTCTTGAGCAAGATCGTGCTTTTAACTTGCTTAAAGAGAAGCTTTGTTCCGCACCTTTGTTATCCTTACCTGACTTTTCTAAAACTTTTGAGTTTGAGTGTGATGCTTCCAGTATAGGTATTGGAGCTGTTTTAATGCAAGAGAAGCGCCCCATTGCTTTTTTCAGTGAGAAGTTAAGTGGAGCTGCCCTTAACTATCCCACATATGATAAAGAGATGTATGCATTAGTAAGGGCCTTAGAAACATGGCAACACTATTTATGGCCTAAGGAATTTGTCATCCACACTGATCATGAGTCCTTGAAGCACTTGAAAGGACAAAGCAAGTTGAACAAGCGTCATGCCAAGTGGATGGAGTTCATTGAGACATTTCCATATGTGATCAAATATAAACAAGGTAAAGAAAATGTCGTGGCTGATGCATTGTCTCGAAGGTATACTCTAATCACTACTCTTAATGCAAAACTACTTGGATTTGAGTATATTAAAGACTTGTATGCTACTAATGAGGATTTTGAAAATGTGTTCATTGCATGTGAGAAAACTGGTTTTGGAAAGTTTTATAGGCATGATGGATTCTTATTTAGGGAAAATAGATTATGTGTGCCTAGGAGTTCTTTAAGAGAATTACTTGTTAGAGAAGCCCATAGTGGTGGATTAATGGGACATTTTGGAGTAAAGAAAACTTTAGATATATTGCATGATCACTTCTTTTGGCCTAACATGAAAAGAGATGTTGAAAAATTGTGTGAAAGATGTGTCACTTGTAAACAAGCTAAGTCTAGAGTTATGAATCATGGTCTTTATACTCCATTACCTATTCCTACTGCTCCTTGGACTGACATTTCTATGAACTTTGTTTTGGGGTTACCAAGAACAAAGAGAGGTAGAGATTCTGTTTTTGTTGTTGTTGACAGGTTCTCTAAGATGGCTCACTTCATTGCTTGTCACAAGACAGATGATGCAAGTAACATTGCCGATTTATTCTTCAAGGAAATTGTTCGTCTACATGGAGTTCCGAGGACCATTGTTTCTGACCGTGATGTGAAGTTCCTTAGCTACTTTTGGAAAACATTATGGGGAAAGTTAGGAACAAAGCTATTGTTTTCAACTACTTGTCATCCACAAACCGATGGTCAAACTGAAGTAGTCAATCGTACTTTGTCTACTTTGTTGAGATCCATTATTCAAAAGAATTTGAAGAATTGGGAAGATTGTTTGCCTCATGTGGAGTTTGCTTACAATAGAAGTGTGCATTCTACTACTAGTTATTCTCCATTTGAAGTTGTCTATGGTTTTAATCCACTCACTCCATTGGATCTTTTACCACTACCTATTGCGGAGAGAGCTAGTTTGGATGGGGAAAAGAAAGCTGATTTTGTTAAGCAACAACATGAGAAGGTACGTCAAAACATTAAGAAGAGGACTGAGCAATATGCTACTCAAGCCAACAAGCATCGCAAGAAAGTTGTCTTTGAACCTGGTGATTGGGTTTGGTTACATATGCGTAAAGAGAGATTTCCTGCTCAGCGTCGCTCCAAGTTGCAACCTTGAGGAGATGGACCATTCCAAGTGATTAAGAAGATCAATGACAATGCTTATAAGTTAGATCTTCCAGGTGAGTATAATGTTAGTGCTACATTTAATGTTTCTGATCTTTCTCCCTTTGATATTGATGTAGGTAATTCTGATTTGAGGACAAATCCTTTCGAGGAGAGGGGGAATGATGGAGATCCAAGCTCACAAAGCTCAAGTCATGTTCGTGATGATCGTGATCCTTTGAGTATCCATAGAGGTCCAATTACAAGAGCTACATCAAAGATAATGCAACAAGCCTTGGCTGGTTTCATTGATATTGCTAGAGAGAAAGCCCAACAAAGCTTGAGCATGGAGGATGATAAAGTCTTCTACAACATGATCCAAGCCCAAGTTCAACCTTTTTGAAGACACAAGTATTGGGCCGAAATGCAAATTAGGCTAGATGCATATTTTATTTAGTTAAGTATTATTGGGCTGAACATTGTCTTAATTTAATTTAAGCCCAATTCCTTTTTAAATAATAGATTTTGTAAGACTTCTATTA
The DNA here is from genome assembly GCA_031772115.1 of Heritiera littoralis. NCBI lineage: Eukaryota > Viridiplantae > Streptophyta > Magnoliopsida > Malvales > Malvaceae > Heritiera > Heritiera littoralis. Next base: position 2,100,513 of record JAPDPK010000037.1, on the reverse strand, counting down.
CTTGTTCTGCAAGTTAGGAGAGTAGGATTCCTATTGCTTGTGCTGCAAGTTATCTATTTGCCTATAAATAGTTATGTAACCCTTTGGGGAGAACACAATTGATTTTAGTAATAAAATATAGAGACTTCTTCTCTTTGGTTCTCTTGAGAACTCTTGAACTTATCAAGGTCTTCCTTGTGGCGTTCTTCTACCTTCCACCGATATATACCATAGGTTCTTGCTTTTCTAAGCAACGGGTCTTGGTCCAATACCATAGGTTCTTGTGTTTCTACACAACGGGTCTTGGTTTTACTTCTAATTTGTTTTTTCTTTGCTGTGTTTTTAACTTGTTATTGTTTTTCTTCAAGTGTTCTTCGTCTTCTTCATTGAACCTCATCTTCTTTCGGTGAGGTCCGTATCAGACTTCTTCTCTTTGGTTCTCTTGAGAACTCTTGAACTTATCAAGGTCTTCCTTGTGGCGTTCTTCTACCTTCCACCAATATATACCATAGGTTCTTGCTTTTCTAAGCAACGGGTCTTGGTCCAATACCATAGGTTCTTGTGTTTCTACACAACGGGTCTTGGTTTTACTTCTAATTTTTGTTTTCCTTTGCTGCGTTTTTAACTTGTTATTGTTTGTCTTCAAGTGTTCTTCGTCTTCTTCATTGAACCTCATCTTCTTTCGGTGAGGTCCATATCACACTTGATACTCAGCTATCTATATGCTGAAAAACTTTTTCATTTTTTCCTATGAGCTCTAGGCTCACATGTAGGAAGGATACTACAGTCGGCTAGGGATCTGGATGGAGTAAGGTAGGTATTTTGAAATACCTATCTTGTCCCGGAACCTAGAAGCAACTGTAGAGAATAATTTCCTTTTCGTTTGGAATTTTAATCCTTTTTACCTTTTTATTCCATAACATTTTCTTATTCTTTTCAAAATAATGTTTTTATAAAATAAAGCATTTAAATAAAGTAACTAATATTCATATATTCTTTGAAAAGAATATTAGTTAAATTCTCATCATTCTAATTTAAAACTTATTTCATGTTTTACTGTACAACCATAATTAGTACAGTACTTTAAATAGCAAAATCAGCTATTAAATCCTTTTCGTATAACATATATATCATTTAAATCTAATATTCAATTTAAAAATTAAAATAAGAATATTAGATTTATTTTTCTCCTTTCTTTTTTTTTTGGAAAACATATCACATATTCATGTCACATATAGTCTAATATTCAATTTAAAATCATAGTAAGAATATTAGACTTATAAACTCTTTTTCCTTTTGAAAACATATTACATGTTCATATCATATGTCATATGAAGATCATCTCGTAGTACTAAAATCAGTACTGAAATAAGCATTATGTAAAATGCTATAAAGCACTTTCATTTAACTTATCACATATCATGTAAAACGTTTACATTTAACATATAACATATCATACAAAACATTTCTCATATATGTAGACTTAGGCACGCACGCCCAGCCCGTCCACTGGGTCGTTACTCATATCATGCTATAGACCCCAAAGGGTATAAATAATCATGTCAGATCTATGACCATAGTCTATAATTGTCCTCGGCGGATCACTGATCAGGTGTCGGCCGGGACTACATATCACATATCACATATTACATATCACATATCACATATTACATATCACATGTCACATATCAGCATGATAGGATGCCATCTAGTCTCAAAACCGTATTTTTCATCATAAAATAACCTTTATGGAATTTATAAAAATATATAATTTCATAATTTAAAACCATAAAGGTTATAAAATCATTTAGTGAATATTTAAGAAATATATATAAAAATATTCACTTTATTTCTTTTCATTTTCCATCTCGTATTACGTGTAATTTACATATCAGGAGAATTTTCGTTGATTTCATTATCACCATTCTTGAAAACATGAATATTTTAAAATCACTTTCATTTTATTCATGTTTTATGGAAAATATTCATTTTCTCGATTTTCGTGGTTGAAAATCATTTCTCGTGAAATAAAATCATTTATTATGATTTTATGAAATTTTCTATAAATTTTCGATAATTTTTCGGTAGTATAACGGTTGCCGATTGGGTAGCCTCATATAGGAAAAATACAGTTTATAATTTCAACCGGTACTTCACCACAATTTTCCAACCAATCGTTCATCGCAATATTTTCATAAATATTTTCATAAAATATTTCATAATTAAAATCATGCAGACTGAATATCCTTACAGTGCTGCATATGCATCCCTTACTTTTTCCGGGTCGGCGACTTCCTCTTATCGGTCGCGCCCGTACTCCATCTCTCTCGATCCATCGTCTCGATCGCTGAGAATAATTTCTGAAAATTAAATTCTAAATTTTAGAATTTTCATAAATAATTTATTAAATTTTTTTACTCGAAATCATTTTCCGAAATTCGTATCGAATTTCCGTAATTTTCGAGTTGCCAACTTCTCGGGAATCTCCAAATTCCCGAATTCTCCTTTTTCCCCTTTTTCTTCCTTTTTCTCTTTTCTTTTTCTTTCTTTCTTTTTCTTTTCTTTCTCTTTCTTTTCTTTTTCTTTTTCTTTTTCCTTTTTCTTTTCTTTTTCCTCTTCCTTTCCTGGTTAGATCGGTCAGTGTTCCTCCTCGCCGGTTCCTCATTGGCAGTTCAAGCACCCTTCAGCTGACCGACGGCACGGCGAAGCTACTGGTGCCCTCCGTTTGCCCTGGATCGACGGCATGGCAGCAGATCGAGTCGATTTTCCTTCGGTTTCTTTCGCCTCTTCGCCAGCCCTCCTTTGTTGTTCATTGCACCTCGGGTGGCATCCTTCCTCTTCCTCTGGCGGTGCTTCGGTGGCAGTGGCGGTGGCCAAATCGACCGGCAGCGTCGTTTCCTATTTTCTTTTCTCTTCCCGGTTTCCTCCGTTTCGCGTCCTCCATTTCGATTCTGTTTTTCGTTTTTCCCGTCGTCGGCCTCCTCTTCTCACATCGTCGGCGTCGTTCCCTTCTCTTCTTCTCTCTTATCCCGCCGGCAGTGGCAGGTTTGTTGCCGGCGGTTTCTGGCTGGGAAGGAATCGGGCTCTGTCCCAATTCCTCCTATTTCTTTCCTTTTTTATTTTATCCTCTTTTCTATTTTTATCTATATCATAATATATATTATATTTATATAATGTATATATATAGATATAATATAACAATATATATACTTTATATTTATGTTATACATTTTAAATATAATAATATTAATTTAGGTATTGATATGAACCTCACCGAAAGAAGATGAGGTTCAATGAAGAAGACGAAGAATACTTAAGAAAAACAATAACAAGTTAAAAACGCAGCAAAGGAAAACAAAAATTAGAAGTAAAACCGAGACCCGTTGTGTAGAAACACAAGAACCTATGGTATTGGACCAAGACCCGTTGCCTAGAAAAGCAAGAAACTATGGTATATACTGGTGGAAGGTAGAAGAACGCCACAAGGAAGACCTTGATAAGTTCAAGAGTTCTCAAGAGAACCAAAGAGAAGAAGTCTCTCAATTTTATTACTAAAATCAATTGTGTTCTCCCCAAAGGGTTACATAACTATTTATAGGTAAATAGCAAACTTGTAGCACAAGTAATAAGAATCCTACTTTCCTAACTTGTTGATGCGTACGGACAAGACAAAACGTAGCTTGGAATTTGAAGGAGCTGACACGCAAGAAGACAGAAGCAAAGTTGATGAATGACAACTTCTGAAACCTAGACCCGAAGCCTAAAGAGACTCGAACCCAAAGGTATTGGACCTTGACCCTACGAATAAGAATTCGAGAACCTAAGGTATAGCAATGGTGGATGGTGAAGAAGGAGGCGCCACAAGGAAGAAGACCTTGATAAGCCTAGTTGAGAGGGAACCCAAGAGAAAGGCACACTCAATTTCTGAAAATTCAATTAACTGATCTCCATCAATAGCGTTTACAAGGTATTTATAATAATACCTAGCACTTAAGCCCATAAAACAAGTGGGCTGGAATTAACACCAATAGAAAAATAAAACTAAACCCAAATTCATGCCTAAACCTAGTTACATAAAATAAATAGTCCAAGACACAACAAGACTCAAACGTGGGCTATCCAAACACTTAGCCCATCTTATTGTTAAGCTAAAATAAGATAGTAAACCATGCTCATGTCGTTTGGGCTTCCAAGCAAGTATAGATGTCTTGGGACTCTTCATGGAAGCTTCCTTGACACTTCAATGATGCCAGAGCTTGTTGCATGAATGAGGCCAGGGCTTGTTGCATTTTCTTAGCTCGAGCTCGGGTAATTGGACCTCCTTGGATGACCAATGGATCCTTAGCATCACGAACATCACGAGCAAGTGGATCTCCATCTGGATCTCCATCACTTGTAGAATAGGAAATAGCAAACTTGCAGAACAAGCAATAGGAATCCTACTCTCCTAACTTGCAAAACAAGAAATAGAAATCCTACAAAATCTATTATTTAAAAAGGAATTTGGCTTAAATTAAATTAAGATAATGTTCAACCCAATAATACTTAACTAAATAAAATATGCATCTAGCCTAATTGTATTTCGGCCCAATACTTGTGTGTCTTCAAGAAGGTTGAACTTGGGCTTGGATCATGTTGTATAAGACTTTATCATCCTCAATGCTCAAGCTTTGTGGGGCTTTCTCTCTAACAATATTAATGAAACCAGCAAAGGCTTGCTGCATTATCTTTGATTTAGCTCTTGTAATTGGACCTTCATGGATGCTCAAAGGATCACGATCATCACGAACATGACTTAAGCTTTGTGAGCTTAGGTCTCCATCATTCCCCCTCTCCTCGAAAGGATTTGTCCTCAAATCAGAATCACCTACATCAATATCAAAGGGAGAAAGATCAGAAACATTAAATGTAGCACTAACATTATACTCACCGGGAAGATCTAACTTATAAGCATTGTCATTGATCTTCTTAATCACTTGGTGATGGAGATCCAAGCTCACAAAGCTCAAGTCATGTTCGTGATGATCGTGATCCTTTGAGTATCCATAGAGGTCCAATTACAAGAGCTACATCAAAGATAATGCAACATTCCTTGGCTGGTTTCATTGATATTGCTAGAGAGAAAGCCCAACAAAGTTTGAGCATGGAGGATGATAAAGTCTTCTACAACATGATCCAAGCCCAAGTTCAACCTTCTTGAAGACACAAGTATTGGGCCGAAATGCAAATTAGGCTAGATGCATATTTTGTTTAGTTAAGTATTATTGGGCTGAACATTGTCTTAATTTAATTTAAGCCCAATTCCTTTTTAAATAATAGATTTTGTAAGACTTCTATTACTTGTTCTGCAAGTTAGGAGAGTAGGATTCCTATTGCTTGTGCTGCAAGTTATCTATTTGCCTATAAATAGTTATGTAACCCTTTGGGGAGAACACAATTGATTTTAGTAATAAAATTGAGAGACTTCTTCTCTTTGGTTCTCTTGAGAACTCTTGAACTTATCAAGGTCTTCCTTGTGGCGTTCTTCTACCTTCCACCAATATATACCATAGGTTCTTGCTTTTCTAAGCAACGGGTCTTGGTCCAATACCATAGGTTCTTGTGTTTCTACACAACGGGTCTTGGTTTTATCTCTAATTTTTGTTTTCTTTTGCTGCGTTTTTAACTTGTTCTTGTTTTTCTTCAAGTGTTCTTCATGTTCTTCATTGAACCTCATCTTCTTTCGGTGAGGTTCATATCATTTGGCATCAGAGCTTAGGTTTAATTCGTGGGAGTTTCGTTTTTGTTTTTTTTTCTGTCTTCTTGTCGTGGACAAACCTTGATCTTGAATCCTTTTCCAAGCCACCACTAATATTGTTTGTCCCTCAAACCTATTGTCTTTACTTAGCCACCAAGTAAACCCTATCTTGTTCTCCAAGCAACCAAATCCCAAAGGTTTTCTTGCTCACCAAGAAACTTTCAAAAGCTCTACATCACATAAAGACTACTTGTTTCACAAGCCACCGTTCCCTCTCATTCCTTGCCACACAAGATGCTACCAAAACTAGTTTGTTTTTGTCAAAAAGTTGCCTTGTTCCCCAAGTAAACCTCTTCTTATTATTTAGACTTTTTGTTTTTTTCTTAATTGTTCGTTTACTTTAGAAAAATATAAAAAAAAAAAGAAAAAAAAGAAGAAAAAAAAAAGAAAAGAAAAAAAAAAGAGAAAAGAAAAAAAATCAATTCAAGAGGGGATTTATTACATCGTGTGTAGCAAGTGCAACATCCAAGGCAATTTGTGGAGGTGTGCTTCATCAAAATCTTGAGGTAGTCATTCTTTCTTGAGCTTTGAGATTTCTTATTTGCCTAATTTGAAAATTCATTGTTACCATTCTACCCTACTGCCTAAAATTACCTTTTTGACCCTACCATATAAAAGGACAAAACTACCCCACCTTTGGCTAAACCCTACCCTAATTAAACACCCTAAAACACGCATATTTCCTTCAAGGTTAGTTTTATTAGAGTCTTCTTAAGTCTTATTGGGTCTTGCTAAGTCTTGTTGAGTCTTCATTGTTTTGTTTTCCCTTGATTAAAATCTTGTGCTCATCTTGTTTATTGTTGGTTGATAGTTGAATTCCATAAGCTGATTTTTTATTGAGTCTTGAGTTCAATATAGAACCTATAGAGAAAAGTTGTGTGAGGGAAAAAGGCAAGAGTGTGTGAGTAACATTAGTAGAGAAAAGCCATATTAAAATTGTGTGAAAACACGAGTGTGAGTGTTTCATTCTTGTGTGTATTGAGTGTAAACACGTGAGGTCATACTTGTGAGGTCCTTTTCTTTTACTAACGTTTCTTGCAGGTTACAATCATGTCTTCTAATAGTGCACAGCTTGATTTGAGTAAGATTGAGATCATGTTCCTAGCCATGCAACAACAACTTTCGAGGATAGAGTCGAAGTTGGTTAAATATGATAAGTTGGAGCAACATGACGTTGCCCTAGCTAAGGTAAACCAAGATAATACTTCTTATGCCTGTGATAATGTTGCTCATAATAAGTTGGATAGCAACTACGAAGAAGATTTTGATGATGATTCTATGCTGCCATTAGAGGATGATGAGGATAGTATGGAATTACCCACGGATGAAAAGGAATCTATAGCATGTCAAACTTTAAGTGTGCTACTGAAAGATGAGGATCAATTGAGATTAAAAGAGAGTGAGAAAAGAATAGTGAGTGAAGCCGAGGCTAAGCAAAAAGAGAAAACAATTGAGATTGAGTGTGATGCTTTAAGCATAGGTATCGAAGTTGTTTTAATGCAGGAGAAGCGCCCTATTGCTTTTTTCAGTGAGAAGTTAAGTGGAGCTACCCTTAACTATCCCACATATGAAAAAGAGATGTATGCATTAGTGAGGGCCTTGGAAACATGGCAACACTATTTATGGCCTAAGGAATTTGTCATCCACACTGATCATGAGTCCTTGAAGCACTTGAAAGGACAAAGCAAGTTGAACAAGCATCATGCCAAGTGGATAGAGTTCATTGAAACATTTCCATATGTGATCAAATATAAACAAGGTAAAGAAAATGTCGTGGCTGATGCATTATCTCGAAGGTATACTCTAATCACTACTCTTAATGCAAAACTACTTGGATTTGAGTATATTAAAGACTTGTATGCTACTGATGAGGATTTTGAAAATGTGTTCATTGCATGTGAGAAAACTGGTTTTGGAAAGTTTTATAGGCATGATGGATTCTTATTTAGGGAAAATAGATTATGTGTGCCTAGGAGTTCTTTAAGAGAATTACTTGTTAGAGAAGCCCATAGTGGTGGATTAATGGGACATTTTGGAGTAAAGACAACTTTAGATATATTGCATGATCACTTCTTTTGGCCTAACATGAAAAGAGATGTTGAAAAATTGTGTGAAAGATGTGTCACTTGTAAACAAGCTAAGTCTAGAGTTATGAATCATGGTCTTTATACTCCATTACCTATTCCTACTGCTCCTTGGACTGACATTTCTATGGACTTTGTTTTGGGGTTACCAAGAACAAAGAGAGGTAGAGATTCTGTTTTTGTTGTTGTTGACAGGTTCTCCAAGATGGCTCACTTCATTGCTTGTCACAAGATAGATGATGCAAGTAACATTGCCGATTTATTCTTCAAGGAAATTGTTCGTCTACATGGAGTTCCGAGGACCATTGTTTCTGATCGTGATGTGAAGTTCCTTAGCTACTTTTGGAAAACATTATGGGGAAAGTTAGGAACAAAGCTATTGTTTTCAACTACTTGTCATCCACAAACCGATGGTCAAACTGAAGTAGTCAATCATACTTTGTCTACTTTGTTGAGATCCATTATTCAAAAGAATTTGAAGAATTGGGAAGATTGTTTGCCTCATATGGAGTTTGCTTACAATAGAAGTGTGCATTCTACTACTAGTTATTCTCCATTTGAAGTTGTCTATGATTTTAATCCACTCACTCCATTGGATCTTTTACCACTACCTATTGAGGAGAGAGCTAGTTTGGATGGGGAAAAGAAAGCTGATTTTGTTAAGCAACTACATGAGAAGGTACGTCAAAACATTAAGAAGAGGACTGAGCAATATGCTACTCAAGCCAACAAGCATCGCAAGAAAGTTGTCTTTGAACCTGGTGATTGGGTTTGGTTACATATGCGTAAAGAGAGATTTCCTGCTCAGCGTCGCTCCAAGTTGCAACCTCGAGGAGATGGACCATTCCAAGTGATTAAGAAGATCAATGACAATGCTTATAAGTTAGATCTTCCAGGTGAGTATAATGTTAGTGCTACATTTAATGTTTCTGATCTTTCTCCCTTTGATATTGATGTAGGTGATTCTGATTTGAGGACAAATCCTTTCGAGGAGAGGGGGAATGATGGAGATCCAAGCTCACAAAGCTCAAGTCATGTTCGTGATGATCGTGATCCTTTGAGTATCCATAGAGGTCCAATTACAATAGCTACATCAAAGATAATGCAACATTCCTTGGCTGGTTTCATTGATATTGCTAGAGAGAAAGCCCAACAAAGTTTGAGCATGGAGGATGATAAAGTCTTCTACAACATGATCCAAGCCCAAGTTCAACCTTCTTGAAGACACAAGTATTGGGCCGAAATGCAAATTAGGCTAGATGCATATTTTGTTTAGTTAAGTATTATTGGGCTGAACATTGTCTTAATTTAATTTAAGCCCAATTCCTTTTTAAATAATAGATTTTGTAAGACTTCTATTACTTGTTCTGCAAGTTAGGAGAGTAGGATTCCTATTGCTTGTGCTGCAAGTTATCTATTTGCCTATAAATAGTTATGTAACCCTTTGGGGAGAACACAATTGATTTTAGTAATAAAATTGAGAGACTTCTTCTCTTTGGTTCTCTTGAGAACTCTTGAACTTATCAAGGTCTTCCTTGTGGCGTTCTTCTACCTTCCACCAATATATACCATAGGTTCTTGCTTTTCTAAGCAACGGGTCTTGGTCCAATACCATAGGTTCTTGTGTTTCTACACAACGGGTCTTGGTTTTATCTCTAATTTTTGTTTTCTTTTGCTGCGTTTTTAACTTGTTCTTGTTTTTCTTCAAGTGTTCTTCATGTTCTTCATTGAACCTCATCTTCTTTCGGTGAGGTTCATATCACTTGGAATGGTCCATCTCCTCGAGGTTGCAACTTGGAGCGACGTTGAGCAGGAAATCTCTCTTTACGCATATGTACCCAAACCCAATCACCAAGTTCAAAGACAACTTTCTTGCGATGCTTGTTGGCTTGAGTAGCATATTGCTCCGTCTTCTTCTTAATGCTTTGACGTACCTTCTCATGTAGTTGCTTAACAAAATCAGCTTTCTTTTCCCCATCCAAACTAGCTCTCTCCTCAATAGGTAGTGGTAAAAGATCCAATGGAGTGAGTGGATTAAAACCATAGACAACTTCAAATGGAGAATAACTAGTAGTAGAATTGATATGGACCTCACCGAAAGAAGATGAGGTTCAATGAAGAACATGAAGAACACTTGAAGAAAAACAAGAACAAGTGAAAAACGCAGCAAAAGGAAACAAAAATTAGAAGTAAAACCAAGACCCGTTGTGTAGAAACACAAGAACCTATGGTATTGGACCAAGACCCGTTGCTTAGAAAAGCAAGAACCTATGGTATATATTGGTGGAAGGTAGAAGAACGCCACAAGGAAGACCTTGATAAGTTCAAGAGTTCTCAAGAGAACCAAAGAGAAGAAGTCTCTCAATTTTACTACTAAAATCAATTGTGTTCTCCCCAAAGGGTTACATAACTATTTATAGGCAAATAGATAACTTGCAGCACAAGTAATAGGAATCCTACTTTCCTAACTTGCAGAATAGGAAATAGCAAACTTGTAGAACAAGCAATAGGAATCCTACTCTCCTAACTTGCAGAACAAGTAATAGAAGCCTTACAAAATCTATTACTTAAAAAGGAATTAGGCTTAAATTAAATTAAGACAATGTTCAGCCCAATAATACTTAACTAAATAAAATATGCATCTAGCCTAATTTGCATTTCGGCCCAATACTTGTGTGTCTTCAAGAAGGTTGAACTTGAGCTTGGACCATGTTGTAGAAGACTTTATCATCCTCTATGTTCAAGCTTTGTTGGGCTTTCTCTCTAGCAATATCAATGAAACCAGCCAAAGCTTGTTGCATTATCCTTGATGGAGACCCATCAAGCTCACACAGCTCAAGTCATGTTCGTGATGTTCGTGATCCTTTGAGCATCCATGGAGGTCCAATTACAAGAGCTAAATCAAAGATAATGCAACAAGCCTTGGCTGGTTTCATTAATATTGCTAGAGAGAAAGCCCAACAAAGCTTGAGCATGGAGGATGATAAAGTCTTCTACAACATGGTCCAAGCCCAAGTTCAACCTTCTTGAAGACACACAAGTATTGGGCCGAAATGCAAATTAGGCTAGATGCATATTTTATTTAGTTAAGTATTATTGGGCTGAACATTGTCTTAATTTAATTTAAGCCCAATTCCTTTTTAAATAATAGATTTTGTAAGACTTCTATTACTTGTTCTGCAAGTTAGGAGAGTAGGATTCCTATTGCTTGTTCTGCAAGTTTGCTGTTTCCTATTCTGCAAGTTAGGAAAGTAGGATTCCTATTACTTGTACTGCAAGTTATCTATTTGCCTATAAATAGTTATGTAACCCTTTGGGGAGAACACAATTGATTTTAGTAATAAAATTGAGAGACTTCTTCTCTTTGGTTCTCTTGAGAACTCTTGAACTTATCAAGGTCTTCCTTGTGGCGTTCTTCTACCTTCCACCAATATATACCATAGGTTCTTGCTTTTCTAAGCAACGGGTCTTGGTCCAATACCATAGGTTCTTGTGTTTCTACACAACGGGTCTTGGTTTTATCTCTAATTTTTGTTTTCTTTTGCTGCGTTTTTAACTTGTTCTTGTTTTTCTTCAAGTGTTCTTCATGTTCTTCATTGAACCTCATCTTCTTTCGGTGAGGTCCATATCATTTGGCATCAGAGCTTAGGTTTAATTCGTGGGAGTTTTGTTTTTTTTTGTCTTCTTGTCGTGGACAAACCTTGATCTTGAATCCTTTTCCAAGCCACCACTAATATTGTTTGTCCCTCAAACCTATTGTCTTTACCTAGCCACCAAGTAAACCCTATCTTGTTCTTCAAGCAACCAAATCCCAAAGGTTTTCTTGCTCACCAAGAAACCTTCAAAAGCTCTACATTACATAAAGACTACTTGTTTCACAAGCCACCTTTCCCTCTCATTCCTTGCCACACAAGCTGCTACCAAAACTAGCTTGTTTTTGTCAAAAAGTTGCCTTGTTCCTCAAGTAAACCTCTTCTTATTATTTAGACTTTTTTTTTCTTCATTGTTCATTTACTTTAGTAAAATATATATATAAAAAAAGAGAAAACAAGAGAAAAAAAAGAAAAGAAAAAAAAAAGAGAAAAGAAAAATCAATTCAAGAGGGGATTTATTACATCGTGTGTAGCAAGTGCAACATCAAAGGTAATTCGTGGAGGTGTGCTTCATCAAAATCTTGAGGTAGTCATTCTTTCTTGAGCTTTGAGATTTCTTATTTGCCTAATTTGAAAATTCATTGTTACCATTCTACCTTACTGCCTAAAATTACCTTTTTGACCCTACCACATAAAAGGACAAAACTACCCCACCTTTGGCTAAACCCTACCCTAATTAAACACCCCAAAACATGCATATTTCCTTCAAGGTTTAGTTTCATTAGAGTCTTCTTAAGCCTTATTGAGTCTTGCAAAGTCTTGTTGAGTCTTCATTGTTTTGTTTTCCCTTGATTAAAATCTTGTGCTCAACTTGTTTACTGTTGGTTGATAGTTGAATTCCATAAGCTGATTTTTGATTGAGACTTGAGTTCAATATAGAACCTATAGAGAAAAGTTGTGTGAGGGAAAACAAAAAGGCAAGAGTGTGTGAGTAACATTAGTAGAGAAAAGCCATATTAAAATTGTGTGAAACACGAGTGTAAGTGTTACATTGTTGTGTGTATTGAGTGTAAACACGTGAGGTCATACTTGTGAGGTCTGTTTCTTTTACTAACATTTCTTGCAGGTTACAATTATGTCTTCTAATAGTGAAAAGCTTGATTTGAGTAACATTGAGATCATGTTCCTAGCCATGCAACAACAACTTTCGAGGATAGAGTCGAAGTTGATTAAATATGATAAGTTGGGGCAACATGATGTTGCCCTAGCTAAGGATGATGAGGATAGTATGGAATCACCCATGGATGGAAAGGAATCTATAGCATGTCAAACTTTAAGTGTGCTACTGAAAGATGAGGATCAATTAAGATTAAAAGAGAGTGAGGAAAAAGTAGTGAGTGAAGCCGAGGTTAAGCAAAAGGGGAAAACAATCGAGATTGAGTGTGATGCTTTAAGCATAGGTATTCGAGCTGTTTCAATGCAGGAGAAGCGCCCCATTGCTTTTTTCAGTGAGAAGTTAAGTGCAGCTACCCTTAACTATCCCACATATGATAAAGAGATGTATGCATTAGTGAGGGCTTTGGAAACATGGCAACACTTTTTATGGCCCAAAGAATTCGTCATCCACACTGATCATGAGTCCTTGAAGCACTTGAAAGGACAAAGCAAGTTGAACAAGCGTCATGCCAAGTGGATGGAGTTCGTTGAGACATTTCCATATGTGATCAAATATAAACAAGGTAAAGAAAATGTCATGACTGATGCATTGTCTCGAAGGTATACTCTAATCACTACTCTTAATGCAAAACTACTTGGATTTGAGTATATTAAAGACTTGTATGCTACTGATGAGGATTTTGAAAATGTGTTCATTGCATGTGAGAAAACTGGTTTTGGAAAGTTTTATAGGCATGATGGATTCTTATTTAGGGAAAATAGATTATGTGTGCCTAGGAGTTCTTTAAGAGAATTACTTGTTAGAGAAGCCCATAGTGGTGGGTTAATGGGACATTTTGGAGTAAAGAAAACTTTAGATATATTGCATGATCACTTCTTTTCGCCTAACATGAAAAGAGATGTTGAAAAATTGTGTGAGAGATGTGTCACTTGTAAACAAGCTAAGTCTAGAGTTATGAATCATGGTCTTTATACTCCATTGCCTATTCCTACTGCTCCTTGGACTGACATTTCTATGGACTTTGTTTTGGGGTTACCAAGAACAAAGAGATGTAGAGATTCTGTTTTTGTTGTTGTTGACAGGTTCTCTAAGATGGCTCACTTCATTGCTTGTCACAAGACAGATGATGCAAGTAACATTGCCGATTTATTCTTCAAGGAAATTGTTCGTCTACATGGGGTTCCGAGGACCATTGTTTCTGACCGTGATGTGAAGTTCCTTAGCTACTTTTGGAAAACATTATGGGGAAAGTTAGGAACAAAGCTATTGTTTTCAACTACTTGTCATCCACAAACCGATGGTCAAACTGAAGTAGTCAATCGTACTTTGTCTACTTTGTTGAGGTCCATTATTCAAAAGAATTTGAAGAATTGGGAAGATTGTTTGCCTCATGTGGAGTTTGCTTACAATAGAAGTGTGCATTCCACTACTAATTATTCTCCATTTGAAGTTGTCTATGGTTTTAATCCACTCACTCCATTGGATCTTTTACCACTACCTATTGAGGAGAGAGCTAGTTTGGATGGGGAAAAGAAAGCTGATTTTGTTAAGCAACTACATGAGAAGGTACGTCAAAACATTAAGAAGAGGACTGAGCAATATGCTACTCAAGCTCACACAGCTCAAGTCATGTTCGTGATGTTCGTGATCCTTTGAGCATCCATGGAGGTCCAATTACAAGAGCTAAATTAAAGATAATGCAACAAGCCTTGGCTGGTTTCATTAATATTGCTAGAGAGAAAGCCCAACAAAGCTTGAGCATGGAGGATGATAAAGTCTTCTACAACATGGTCCAAGCCCAAGTTCAACCTTCTTGAAGACACACAAGTATTGGGCCGAAATGCAAATTAGGCTAGATGCATATTTTATTTAGTTAAGTATTATTGGGCTGAACATTGTCTTAATTTAATTTAAGCCCAATTCCTTTTTAAATAATAGATTTTGTAAGACTTCTATTACTTGTTCTGCAAGTTAGGAGAGTAGGATTCCTATTGCTTGTTCTGCAAGTTTGCTGTTTCCTATTCTGCAAGTTAGGAAAGTAGGATTCCTATTACTTGTACTGCAAGTTATCTATTTGCCTATAAATAGTTATGTAACCCTTTGGGGAGAACACAATTGATTTTAGTAATAAAATTGAGAGACTTCTTCTCTTTGGTTCTCTTGAGAACTCTTGAACTTATCAAGGTCTTCCTTGTGGCGTTCTTCTACCTTCCACCAATATATACCATAGGTTCTTGCTTTTCTAAGCAACGGGTCTTGGTCCAATACCATAGGTTCTTGTGTTTCTACACAACGGGTCTTGGTTTTATCTCTAATTTTTGTTTTCTTTTGCTGCGTTTTTAACTTGTTCTTGTTTTTCTTCGAGTGTTCTTCATGTTCTTCATTGAACCTCATCTTCTTTCGGTGAGGTTCATATCAATCCTTGATTTAGCTCTTGTAATTGGACCTCCATGGATACTCAAAGGATCACGATCATCACGAACATGACTTGAGCTTTGTGAGCTTGGATCTCCATCATTCCCCCTCTCCTCGAAAGGATTTGTCCTCAAATCAGAATCACCTGCATCAATATCAAAGGGAGAAAGATCAGAAACATTAAATGTAGCACTAACATTATACTCACCTGGAAGATCTAACTTATAAGCACTGTCATTGATCATCTTAATCACTTGGAATGGTCCATCTCCTCGAGGTTGCAACTTGGAGCGACGTTGAGCAGGAAATCTCTCTTTACGCATATGTACCCAAACCCAATCACCAGGTTCAAAGATAACTTTCTTGCGATGCTTGTTGGCTTGAGTAGCATATTGCTCAGTCCTCTTCTTAATGTTTTGACGTACCTTCTCATGTAGTTGCTTAACAAAATCAGCTTTCTTTTCCCCATCCAAACTAGCTCTCTCCTCAATAGGTAGTGGTAAAAGATCCAATGGAGTGAGTGGATTAAAACCATAGACAACTTCAAATGGAGAATAACTAGTAGTAGAATGCACACTTCTATTGTAAGCAAACTCCACATGAGGCAAACAATCTTCCCAATTCTTCAGATTCTTTTGAATAATGGATCTTAACAAAGTAGACAAAGTACGATTGACTACTTCAGTTTGACCATCGGTTTGTGGATGACAAGTAGTTGAAAACAATAGCTTTGTTCCTAACTTTCCCCATAATGTTTTCCAAAAGTAGCTAAGGAACTTCACATCACGGTCAGAAACAATGGTCCTCGAAACTCCATGTAGACGAACAATTTCCTTGAAGAATAAATCGGCAATGTTACTTGCATCATCTGTCTTGTGACAAGCAATGAAGGGAGCCATCTTAGAGAACCTGTCAACAACAACAAAAACAGAATCTCTACCTCTCTTTGTTCTTGGTAACCCCAAAACAAAGTCCATAGAAATGTCAGTCCAAGGAGCAGTAGGAATAGGTAATGGAGTATAAAGACCATGATTCATAGCTCTAGACTTAGCTTGTTTACAAGTGACACATCTTTCACACAAATTTTCAGCATCTCTTTTCATGTTAGGCCAAAAGAAGTGATCATGCAATATATCTAAAGTTTTCTTTACTCCAAAATGTCCCATTAATCCACCACTGTGGGCTTCTCTAACAAGTAATTCTCTTAAAGAACTCCTAGGCACACATAATCTATTTTCCCTAAATAAGAATCCATCGTGCCTATAAAACTTTCCAAAACCAGTTTTCTCACATGCAATGAACACATTTTCAAAATCCTCATCAGTAGCATATAAGTCTTTAATATACTCAAATCCAAGTAGTTTTGCATTAAGAGTAGTAATTAGAGTATACTTTCGAGACAATGCATCAGCCACGACATTTTCTTTACCTTGTTTATATTTGATAACATATGGAAATGTCTCAATGAACTCCATCCACTTGGCATGACGCTTGTTCAACTTGCTTTGTCCTTTCAAGTGCTTCAAAGACTCATGATCAGTATGGATGACAAAGTCCTTGGGCCATAAATAGTGTTGCCATGTTTCCAAGGCCCTCACTAATGCATACATCTCTTTCTCATATGTGGGATAGTTAAGGGCAGCTCCACTTAACTTCTCACTAAAAAAAGCAATGGGGCACTTCTCCTGCATTAAAACAACTTTGATACCTATGCTTAAAGCATGATACTCAATCTCAATTGTTTTCTCTTTTTGCCTAGCCTCGGCTTCACTCACTATTCTTTTCTCACTCTCTTTTAATCTCAATTGATCCTCATCTTTCATTAGCACACTTAAAGTTTGACATGCTATATATTCCTTTCCATCCATGGGTAATTCCATACTATCCTCATCATCCTCTAATTGCAGCATAGAATCATCATCAAAATCTTCTTCATAATTGCTATCCAACTTATAATGAGCAACATTATCACAGGCATAAGAAGTCTTATCTTGGTTTACCTTAGCTAGGGCAACATCGTGTTGCTCCAACTTATCATATTTAATCAACTTCGACTCTATCCTCGAAAGTTGTTGTTGCATGGCTAGGAACATGATCTCAATCTTACTCAAATCAAGCTTTTCACTATTAGAAGACATGATTGCAACCTACAAGAAACGTTAGTAAAAGAAAAGGACCTCACAAGTATGACCTCACGTGTTTACACTCAATACACACAAGAATGTAACACTCACACTCGTGTTTCACACAATTTTAATATGGCTTTTCTCTACTAATGTTACTCACACACTCTTGCCTTTTTCCCTCACACAACTTTTCTCTATAGGTTCTATATTGAACTCAAGACTTAATCAAAAATCAGCTTATGGAATTCAACTATCAACCAACAATAAACAAGCTGAGCACAAGATTTTAATCAAGGGAAAACAAAACAATGAAGACTCAACAAGACTTTGCAAGACTTAATAAGGCTTAAGAAGACTCTAATGAAACTAAACCTTGAAGGAAATATGTGTGTTTTGGGGTGTTTAATTAGGGTAGGGTTTAGCCAAAGGTGTGGTAGTTTTGTCCTTTTATGTGGTAGGGTCAAAAAGGTAATTTTAGGCAGTAGGGTAGAATGGCAGCAATGAATTTTCAAATTAGGCAAATAAAAAATCTCAAAGCTCAAGAAAGAATGACTACCTCAAGATTTTGATGAAGCACACGTCCGCGAATTACCTTTGATGTTGCACTTGCTACACACGATGTAATAAATCCCCTCTTGAATTGATTTTTTTTCTTTTCTTTTTTTTTTTCTCTTTTTTTTCCTTTTCTTTTTGATATTTTACTAAAGTAAACGAACAATAAAGAAAAAAACAGAAAGTCTAAATAATAAGAAAAGGTTTACTTGGGGAACAAGGCAACTTTTGAAAAAAACAAGCTAGTTTTGGTAGTAGCTTGTGTGGCAAGGAATTAGAGGGAACGGTGGCTTGTGAAACAAGTAGTCTTTATGTGATGTAGAGCTTTTGAAGGTTTCTTGGTGAGCAAGAAAACCTTTGAGATTTGGTTGCTTGGAGAACAAGATAGGGTTTACTTGGTGGCTAAGTAAAGGTAGGTTATTTTAACGAAGACAATAGGTTTGAGGGACAAACAATATTAGTGGTGGCTTGGAAAAGGATTCAAGATCAAATTTTGTCCAAGACAAGAAGACAAAGAAAGAAAAAGAAAAAAAACAAAAACGATGCTCCCATGAATTGAACCTAAGCTCTGATGCCAAATGATATGGACCTCACCGAAAGAAGATGAGGTTCAATGAAGAACATGAAGAACACTTGAAGAAAAACAAGAACAAGTTAAAAACGCAGCAAAAGAAAATAAAAATTAGAGATAAAACCAAGACCCGTTGTGTAGAAACACAAGAACCTATGGTATTGGACCAAGACCCGTTGCTTAGAAAAGCAAGAACCTATGGTATATATTGGTGGAAGGTAGAAGAACGCCACAAGGAAGACCTTGATAAGTTCAAGAGTTCTCAAGAGAACCAAAGAGAAGAAGTCTCTCAATTTTATTACTAAAATCAATTGTGTTCTCCCCAAAGGGTTACATAACTATTTATAGGCAAATAGATAACTTGCAGCATAAGTAATAGGAATCCTACTTTCCTAACTTGCAGAATAGGAAATAGCAAACTTGCAGAACAAGCAATAGGAATCCTACTCTCCTAACTTGCAGAACAAGTAATAGAAGTCTTACAAAATCTATTATTTAAAAAGGAATTGGGCTTAAATTAAATTAAGACAATGTTCAGCCCAATAATACTTAACTAAATAAAATATGCATCTAGCCTAATTTGCATTTCGGCCCAATACTTGTGTGTCTTCAAGAAGGTTGAACTTGGGCTTGGACCATGTTGTAGTAGACTTTATCATCCTCCATGCTCAAGCTTTGTTGGGCTTTCTCTCTAGCCATATCAATGAAACCAGCCAAGGCTTGTTGCATTATCTTAGATTTAGCTCTTGTAATCGGACCTCCATGGATACTCAAAGGATCACGATCATCACGAACATGACTTGAGCTTTGTGAGCTTGGATCTCCATCAGCTTCACTCACTATTCTTTTCTCACTTTCTTTTAATTTCAATTGATTCTCATCTTTCACACTTGAAGCTTGACATGCTACAGATACCTTTCCATCCATAGGTAATTCCATACTATCCTCATCATCTTCTAATGGCAGTATAGAATCATCATTCGATTCTTCCACGTAGTTGCTATCCAACTTATTATTAGCTACATTATCACATGCATAAGAAGCATTATCTTGGTTTACCTTAGCTAGGTCAACGTCTTGTTGCTCCAACTTATCATATTTAATCAACTTCGACTCTATCCTCGAAAGTTGTTGTTGCATGGCTAGGAACATGATTTCAATGTTACTCAAATCAAGCTTTTCACTATTAGAAGACATAATTGTAACCTGCAAGAAACGTTAGTAAAAGAAACAGACCTCACAAATATGACCTCACGTGTTTACACTCAATACACACAAGAATGTAACACACACTCGTGTTTCACACAATTTTAATATGGCTTTTCTCTACTAATGTTACTCACACACTCTTGCCTTTTTCCCTCACACAACTTTTCTCTATAGGTTCTATATTGAACTCAAGACTTAATCAAAAATCAGCTTATGGAATTCAACTATCAACCAACAATAAACAAGCTGAGCACAAGATTTTAATCAAGGGAAAACAAAACAATGAAGACTCAACAAGACTTTACAAGACTTAATAAGGCTTAAGAAGACTCTAATGAAACTAAACCTTGAAGGAAATATGTGTGTTTTGGGGTGTTTAATTAGGGTAGGGTTTAGCCAAAGGTGGGGTAGTTTTGTCCTTTTATGTGGTAGGGTCAAAAAGGTAATTTTAGGCAGTAGGGTATAATGGCAGCAATGAATTTTCAAATTAGGCAAATAAGAAATCTCAAAGCTCAAGAAAGAATGACTACCTCAAGATTTTGATGAAGCACACCTCCACGAATTACCTTTGATGTTGCACTTGCTACACACGATGTAATAAATCCCCTCTTGAATTGATTTTTCTTTTCTCTTTTTTTTTCTTTTCTTTTTTTTCTCTTTTTTTTTCTTTTTATATTTTACTAAAGTAAACGAACAATGAAGAAAAAAACAAAAAGTGATGGAGATCCAGATGGAGATCCACTTGCTCGTGATGTTCGTGATGCTAAGGATCCATTGGTCATCCAAGGAGGTCCAATTACCCGAGCTCGAGCTAAGAAAATGCAACAAGCCCTGGCCTCATTCATGCAACAAGCTCTGGCATCATTGAAGTGTCAAGGAAGCTTCCATGAAGAGTCCCAAGACATCTATACTTGCTTGGAAGCCCAAACGACATGAGCATGGTTTACTATCTTATTTTAGCTTAACAATAAGATGGGCTAAGTGTTTGGATAGCCCACGTTTGAGTCTTGTTGTGTCTTGAACTATTTATTTTATGTAACTAGGTTTAGGCATGAATTTGGGTTTAGTCTTATTTTCTGTTTGGTGTTAATTCCAGCCCACTTGTTTATGGGCTTAAGTGCTAGGTATTATTATAAATACCTTGTAAACGCCATTGATGGGGAGATCAGATCAGTTAATTGAATTTTCAGAAATTGAGTGTGCCTTTCTCTTGGGTTCCCTCTCAACTAGGCTTATCAAGGTCTTCTTCCTTGTGGCGCCTCCTTCTTCACCATCCACCATTGCGATACCTTAGGTTCTCGAATTCTTATTCGTAGGGTCAAGGTCCAATACCTTGGGTTCGAGTCTCTTTAGGCTTTGGGTCTAGGTTTCATAAGGTATCCTTCATCGTCTTTTGCTTTTATCCAGTTGCGTTTCAGTTCCTTCAAACTCCAACCTACGAGTTCTCCTGTCCATGCGCATCAGTTGGTATTCAGAGCTCCAGTTCCGATTTTCTGGTTTGTTCGTGCGTCACTCACTTTTCGATTTTTTTTTTAAATTTTTTTTTCTTTTGTTCGTTCCACTTTCTGGTTTGTTTGTGTGTTCCTAGCCGCCACTTATTTCTTAACCCTAAAACCCTAGCCACCACTTATTTCATTACACAAAAAACCCTAGCCACCACTTATTTCATTACACAAAAAAACCCTAGCCGCACCCCTCAAAAATAAACTCCTTGCCGCACCCTAAAAAAAAAAAAACCCTAGCCGCAATTACTCAAAACCCTGTCGCACCCCTTCAACAAACCCTAGCCGCAATTCCTCAAAACCCTGTCGCACTCCTTCAAAAAAACCCTAGCCGCGCTCCTCCTCTTTTCAAGGAAACCGCAACACTCAGAGTTGAAAAAAAAAAACAGAAAAAAAAAAGAATTCAAAAAAACAGAAAAAAAAAAGAATTCGGAAAAAAAAAATTGTTGCGGTACTGTTCAAACCGAAAATTTTGGTTGAGTTAGGAGACGTGCGAGTACCCGTTTTAAAGGAAACGACGAAAGAAAACGACCCCGTGGAATTTATTACACGGGCCCCACCCTATCTTGGCCAAATTCCATCGTCTTCTTATAGTTTTAGGCCATTTTTTATTTTTTTGTCATTTTAGTGATTTTTTTTAATTTTTTTTTATTCTGTCTTTCTTTCTTTGAGTCATCCTAGCCCTAGCCACACCTTTCTGTGCAAAAAAAAAAAAGGAAAAGAATTCGAAAAAAAAAATTCAGAAAAAAAAAGAGAAGAATTCAAAAAAAAAAAAATCTTGGTGACAATACTTGGTGAATTAGTTGATTCTGTGAAGTTGATTCTTTGATTGAGTCTCTAGTGCGATTGTGAACCTATAGAGTTAAGGTAGAGTAAGGGAAAAAGGCAGGAGTGTGTGAGAAACTTTAGTAGAGAAAAGCCAAATTACTTGAGTGAAACACGAGTGTACACACGTGAGGATATCTTTGTTGAAAATGTCTTCTGAAGGTGATAAGTCCGACTTTAAAAAGATTGAATTCATGCTTCAGGCAATGCAACAACAGTTCCAACGGATGGACGTGAAATTCAATGACATTCATGATAAGTTGAACCAACATGACGCTCGGTTTGCAAAGATCCAGCAAGGTGATACTTCTCGTCTAAAGAGTAAGGTTGTTGCCACTGACGAGTATGATGATAATGCTGGGTATGATTCGAACGAAGAGTCTGGGATCGATAGACATCATAGAAGGTACCATGGATATAGAGATCGAGTTGATAGAGCTTGTGATAGAGGCAAGGAGAAGATGGATGGAAACCTTGGCAGTATAAAATTGAAGATTCCTCCTTTCCAAGGCAAGAATGATCCTGAGGCATATTTGGAATGGGAACGGAAGATTGAAATGGTGTTTGACTGCCACCACTACTCTGAGGAAAAGAAGGTCAAACTTGCAGCAATTGAGTTCACAGAGTATGCTATGGTTTGGTGGGATCAGTTAGTCACTAGTAGAAGAAGATATGGTGATCGTCCAGTGTCTACATGGGATGAGATGAAGCGCATCATGCGGAAGAGATTTGTTCCTACTCATTACTACAGGGAGTTATACCAGAAGCTCCAAGGTCTTACCCAGGGCTCAAAGAGTGTTGAGGATTACTACAAAGAGATGGAAATAACCATGATCCGAGCCAATATCCAGGAGGATGCAGAAGCTACTATGGCTCGTTTTCTTCAAGGCTTAAACCGTGAGATTGCCAATGTAGTCGAGTTGCAGCATTACATGGATTTAGAGGAGATGTTGCATGTGGCCATCAAAGTGGAAAGGCAACTCAAAAGGAAAGGTACATCCCGTTTTACTTCTAGTTCAGTTCCTGTTTGGAAATCTAACACCTTTCATAGGGATGATAAGCCTGTGCCTACGCATAAGTCAGAGAGCTTTGCTAAGCCCAAGCCTGAGGGCCCTCCAAAGCCCAAGACTGAACCTGCCCAAGCATCCCAGAGCAGGACACGTGACATTAAATGTTTCAAGTGTTTAGGTCGTGGACATATTGCCTCACAGTGTCCCAACCGTAGAGTGATGATCATGCATGGGAATGGAGATGTTGAGAGTGAAGGTTCTGAACTCGGTGTAGAAGATGAGATGCCTGCGTTAGAAGATGTCGACGAAGAAGAAGTTGTTGAGTATGCTGCTCATGGTGAAGCACTTGTTGCTAGGCGTGCTCTTACTACTCATGTGAAGTTTGAGGATGAGGCACAGCGCGAGAACATCTTCCATACGAGATGCCATATTAGTGACAAGGTATGTACTGTAATCATTGATGGTGGGAGTTGTACTAATGTTGCTAGCACATACCTTGTTGATAAGTTAAAGTTGCCCACTACCAAGCATCACCACCCATATAAGTTGCAGTGGATTAATGACTGTGGTGAAGTCAACGTGGTGAAGCAAGTCTTGGTTCCGTTTCGTATTGGAAGGTATCACGATGAGGTGTTGTGTGACGTGGTGCCCATGCAAGCTAGCCACCTATTGCTGGGTAGACCGTGGCAGTATGATCGGAGAGTCATCCACGACGGTTACACTAACCGTTACTCCTTTACTATGGATGGCAAGAAGATCGCTCTTGCTCCCCTTAGCCCTAAGGAGATTTATGAGGACCAATTAAGGCTAAAGGAGCAACATGAAGAGCAACGGAAGCAAGGTAACGAAAAGAAAGAAAAGAAGGAAAACAAGGAAAGCAAAACAGTGAGCTGCTATGCCAAATCACGAGATGTGAAGACTGCATTTCTTGCTAAGTCTCCTATCCTTTTACTCTTATTTTAAGATTCTTATTTTATTGATGCAGAACTCCGTGATACTTTGCCTACTGATGTTGTCTCATTGTTGCAGGAGTTCGAGGATGTATTCCCTGCGGAGATCCCAAGTGGATTACCACCGATTCGTGGGATCGAGCATATGATTGACCTTGTCCCCGGAGCTACCATTCCTAACCGTCCAGCCTACAGAAGTAATCCTGAGGAGACGAAGGAGCTTCAAAGGCAAGTTGAGGAGCTCATGAGGAAAGGTTATGTGAGAGAGAGCATGAGTCCATGCGCCGTGCCCGTGCTGCTTGTGCCAAAAAAAGATGGGACGTGGAGGATGTGCGTTGACTGTCGAGCCGTCAACAAAATCACTGTAAAGTATCGCTATCCTATTCCTAGGCTAGATGACATGCTTGATGAGTTGCATGGTGCATGCTTGTTTTCTAAAATTGATTTAAAGAGCGGATATCACCAAATTCGTATGCGAGAAGGTGATGAATGGAAAACCGCATTCAAGACTAAACATGGTCTCTACGAGTGGTTAGTTATGCCTTTTGGCTTGACTAATGCACCCAGTACTTTCATGCGTTTAATGAACCATGTTTTACGTGATTTCATTGGTAAGTATGTGGTTGTCTATTTTGATGATATTTTGATATACAGTAAGAGCCAGCATGAGCATGTTGAGCATCTTAGGAATGTTCTTACTGTTTTGAGGAATGCAAGTTTGTATGCCAATTTTAAGAAATGTACATTCTGCACTGATAAGGTTGTTTTTCTTGGGTATGTCGTTTCTTCACATGGCATTTCTGTTGATATTGAGAAGGTAAAGGCAATTAAAGACTGGCCTGTACCAAAGTCTGTTTCTGAGGTGCGTAGTTTCCATGGTTTAGCTAGTTTCTATCGTCGATTCGTTAGAGATTTTAGCACTATAGCCGCACCTTTGATCGAAGTGGTCAAAAAGAATGTTGCATTTCATTGGGGTCCTGCACAAGAGCATGCTTTTAATTTGCTTAAAGATAAACTTTGTTCTGCTCCTTTGTTATCTCTGCCTGACTTTACTAAAACTTTTGAGATTGAGTGCGATGCCTCAGGTGTAGGTATTGGCGCTGTGCTTATGCAGGAAAAACGCCCAATTGCTTTCTTTAGTGAGAAGTTAAGTGGAGCAGCACTTAACTATCCCACATATGACAAGGAGATGTACGCGTTAGTGAGGGCCTTGGAGACATGGCAACATTACTTGTGGCCCAAAGAATTTATCATCCACACTGATCATGAGTCCTTGAAGCATTTGAAAGGACAGAGTAAGCTGCATAAGCGTCATGCCAAGTGGATAGAGTTCATTGAGATGTTCCCGTACGTGATCAAGTACAAACAAGGTAAAGAGAACGTCGTAGCTGATGCGTTATCTCGTAGGTATACTCTTATCACTACTCTTGATGCTAAACTTTTAGGATTTGAGTATATCAAAGAACAGTATGCTGATGATGTTGATTTTGGCAATGTTTATGATGCATGTGCTACATCTGGTTTTGGCAAGTTCTTTAGGCATGATGGGTTCTTATTTAGAGAAAATAAATTATGTGTGCCTAGGAGTTCATTGCGCGAGCTGTTCGTTAGAGAAGCCCATAGTGGAGGATTAATGGGTCACTTTGGGGTTAGGAAAACTCTAGATGTTTTGCAAGAACATTTCTTTTGGCCTAACATGAGGAGAGATGTAGAGAGGTTATGTGCTAGATGCATTTCATGTAGGCAAGCTAAGTCTAGAGTTCATAATCATGGTTTATATACTCCTTTACCCATTCCTACTACTCCGTGGACTGATATCTCTATGGATTTTGTTTTGGGCTTGCCTCGAACAAAACGCGGTAGAGATTCTGTTTTTGTTGTGGTTGACAGGTTCTCTAAGATGGCTCATTTCATTGCTTGCCACAAGACGGATGACGCGAGCAACGTTGCTGACCTTTTCTTCAAAGAGATAGTACGTCTACATGGTGTACCAAGGACCATTGTTTCTGATCGAGATGCAAAGTTCCTTAGTTACTTTTGGAAGACGTTATGGGGAAAGTTGGGAACTAAATTGTTATTCTCCACCACTTGTCACCCCCAGACTGATGGACAGACTGAGGTCGTCAACCGAACCCTATCTACATTATTGAGGTCCATTATTCAGAAAAATTTGAAGAATTGGGAAGATTGCTTGCCCCATGTGGAGTTTGCATATAACCGCAGTGTCCACTCCACTACTAGTTGCTCTCCATTCGAAGTTGTTTATGGCTTCAATCCTCTTACTCCTTTGGATTTGTTGCCATTACCTAGTGCGGAGCAGAGTAACTTGGATGGAGAACAGAAGGCTAAGTTTGTGAAGCAACTCCATGAGAGAGTTCGTCAAGCTATTGAAAAGAAGACTGAGCAATATACCACCCAAGCAAATAAGCATCGAAAGAAAGTAGTCTTTGAGCCTGGTGATTGGGTTTGGGTGCATATGAGAAAAGAGAGGTTTCCTGTTCAGCGACGAACCAAGCTGCATCCCCGAGGAGATGGACCATTCCAAGTCATAGCGAGGATCAACGATAATGCCTACAAATTGGATCTTCCTGGTGAGTATGGTGTATCTGCTACTTTTAATGTTTCTGATCTTTCTCCCTTTTCTTTTGATGAAGGTATATGCGATTTGAGGACAAATCCTTTTGAGGAGAGGGGGAATGATGGAGATCCAGATGGAGATCCACTTGCTCGTGATGTTCGTGATGCTAAGGATCCATTGGTCATCCAAGGAGGTCCAATTACCCGAGCTCGAGCTAAGAAAATGCAACAAGCCCTGGCCTCATTCATGCAACAAGCTCTGGCATCATTGAAGTGTCAAGGAAGCTTCCATGAAGAGTCCCAAGACATCTATACTTGCTTGGAAGCCCAAACGACATGAGCATGGTTTACTATCTTATTTTAGCTTAACAATAAGATGGGCTAAGTGTTTGGATAGCCCACGTTTGAGTCTTGTTGTGTCTTGAACTATTTATTTTATGTAACTAGGTTTAGGCATGAATTTGGGTTTAGTCTTATTTTCTGTTTGGTGTTAATTCCAGCCCACTTGTTTATGGGCTTAAGTGCTAGGTATTATTATAAATACCTTGTAAACGCCATTGATGGGGAGATCAGATCAGTTAATTGAATTTTCAGAAATTGAGTGTGCCTTTCTCTTGGGTTCCCTCTCAACTAGGCTTATCAAGGTCTTCTTCCTTGTGGCGCCTCCTTCTTCACCATCCACCATTGCTATACCTTAGGTTCTCGAATTCTTATTCGTAGGGTCAAGGTCCAATACCTTGGGTTCGAGTCTCTTTAGGCTTTGGGTCTAGGTTTCATAAGGTATCCTTCATCGTCTTTTGCTTTTATCCAGTTGCGTTTCAGTTCCTTCAAACTCCAACCTACGAGTTCT
This sequence comes from Heritiera littoralis, assembly GCA_031772115.1. Lineage (NCBI taxonomy): Eukaryota > Viridiplantae > Streptophyta > Magnoliopsida > Malvales > Malvaceae > Heritiera > Heritiera littoralis. The sequence goes on along the minus strand of JAPDPK010000037.1, from coordinate 2,073,296 downwards.
CCTGTTCGTGCGCATCAAAAAGTCTAAATAATAAGAAGAGGTTTACTTGGGGAACAAGGCAACTTTTTGACAAAAACAAGCTAGTTTTGGTAGTAGCTTGTGTGGCAAGGAATGAGAGGGAACGGTGGCTTGTGAAACAAGTAGTCTTTTTGTGATGTAGAGCTTTTGAAGGTTTCTTGGTGAGCAAGAAAACCTTTGGGATTTGGTTGCTTGGAGAACAAGATAGGGTTTACTTGGTGGTTAAGTAAAGAATTTAGGTTTGAGGGACAAACAATATTAGTGGTGGCTTGGAAAAGGATTCAAGATCAAGGTTTGTCCAAGACAAGAAGACAAAGAAAGAAAAAGAAAAAAAAACAAAAACGATACTCCCGCGAATTGAACCTAAGCTCTGATGCCAAATGATATGAACCTCACCGAAAGAAGATGAGGTTCAATGAAGAAGACGAAGAACACTTGAAGAAAAACAATTATAAGTTAAAAACGCAGCAAAGGAAAACAAAAATTAGAAGTAAAACCAAGACCCGTTGTGTAGAAACACAAGAACCTATGGTATTGGACCAAGACCCGTTGCTTAGAAAAGCAAGAACCTATGGTATATATTGGTGGAAGATAGAAGAACGCCACAAGGAAGACCTTGATAAGTTCAAGAGTTCTCAAGAGAACCAAAGAGAAGAAGTCTCTCAATTTTATTACTAAAATCAATTGTGTTCTCCCCAAAGGGTTACATAACTATTTATAGGCAAATAGATAACTTGCAGCACAAGTAATAGGAATCCTACTTTCCTAACTTGCAGAACAAGTAATAGAAGTCTTACAAAATCTATTATTTAAAAAGGAATTGGGCTTAAATTAAATTAAGACAATGTTCAGCCCAATAATACTTAACTAAATAAAATATTCATCTAGCCTAATTTGTATTTCGGCCCAATACTTGTGTGTCTTCAAGAAGGTTGAACTTGGGCTTGGACCATGTTGTAGAAGACTTTATCATCCTCCATGCTCAAGCTTTGTTGGGCATTCTCTCTAGCAATATCAATGAAACCAGCCAAGGCTTGTTGCATTATCTTTGATTTAGCTCTTGTAATTGGACCTCCATGGATACTCAAAGGATCACGATCATCACGAACATGACTTGAGCTTTGTGAGCTTGGATCTCCATCAAGAATGCACACTTCTATTGTAAGCAAACTCCACATGAGGCAAACAATCTTCCCAATTCTTCAAATTCTTTTGAATAATGGACCCCAACAAAGTAGACAAAGTACGATTAACTACTTCAGTTTGACCATCGGTTTGTGGATGACAAGTAGTGGAAAACAATAGCTTTGTTCCTAACTTTCCCCATAATGTTTTCCAAAAGTAGCTAAGGAACTTCACATCACGGTCAGAAACAATGGTCCTCGGAACACCATGTAGACGAACAATTTCCTTGAAGAATATATCGACAATGTTGCTTGCGTCATCTGTCTTGTGACAAGCAATGAAGTGAGCCATCTTAGAGAACCTGTCAACAACAACAAAAATAGAATCTCTACCTCTCTTTGTTCTTGGTAACCCTAAAACAAAGTCCATAGAAATGTCAGTCCAAGGAGCAGTAGGAATAGGCAATGGAGTATAAAGACCATGATTCATAACTCTAGACTTAGCTTGTTTACAAGTGACACATCTTTCACACAATTTTTCAACATCTCTTTTCATGTTAGGCCAAAAGAAGTGATCATGCAATATATCTAAAGTTTTCTTTACTCCAAAATGTCCCATTAACCCACCACTATGGGCTTCTCTAACAAGTAATTCTCTTAAAGAACTCCTAGGCACACATAATCTATTTTCCCTAAATAAGAATCCATCATGCCTATAAAACTTTCCAAAACCAGTTTTCTCACATGCAATGAACACATTTTCAAAATCCTCATCAGTAGCATACAAGTCTTTAATATACTCAAATCCAAGTAGTTTTGCATTAAGAGTAGTGATTAGAGTATAACTTCAAGACAATGCATCAGCCACGACATTTTCTTTACCTTGTTTATATTTGATCACATATGGAAATGTCTCAATGAACTCCATACACTTGGCATGACGCTTGTTCAACCTGCTTTGTCCTTTCAAGTGCTTCAAGGACTCATGATCAGTGTGGATGACAAATTCCTTAGGCCAAAAATAGTGTTGCCATGTTGCCAAGGCCTTCACTAATGCATACATCTCTTTATCATATGTGGGATAGTTAAGGGCAGCTCCACTTAACTTCTCACTGAAAAAAGCAATGGGCCGCTTCTCTTGCATTAAAACAGCTCCAATACCTATACTTGAAGCATCACACTCAATCTCAAAAGTTTTAGAAAAGTCCGGTAAGGATAACAAAGGTGCGGAACAAAGCTTCTCTTTAAGCAAGTTAAGAGCACGATCTTGCTCAAGACCCCATTTAAATCCAACATTCTTTTTAACAACATCAGTTAAAGGTGCAGCTATAGTACTGAAGTCTCTAACAAACCTACGGTAGAAACTAGCTAATCCATGAAAACTACCCACCTCAGAGATATTCTTAGGTATAGGCCAATCTTTAATTGCCTTAACCTTTTCATCCTCTACTGCTATGCCCTTAGAAGAAATAACATATCCAAGAAATATAATCTTATCAGTGCAAAAGGAACATTTCTTAAGGTTAGCATACAGCTTTTCCTTTCTCAAGACATTAAGCACATTCTTTAAATGTTCAATATGTTCATGCTAACTTCTACTATAGATCAAGATATCATCAAAATAGACAACTACAAAATTTCCAATGAAAGCACGCAAAACATGGTTCATTAATCTCATGAAAGTGCTAGGTGCATTAGTTAATCCAAAAGGCATAACTAACCATTCATACAAACCATGCTTAGTCTTAAATGCAGTTTTCCACTCATCACTTTCTCTCATGCGAATTTGATGATAACCACTTTTCAAATCAATTTTAGAAAAGATGCAAGAACCATGTAACTCATCAAGCATATCATCTAATCTAGGAATGGGATAGCGATACTTTACAGTATTTTGTTGATGGCACGACAATCAACACACATCCTCCACATCTCATCCTTCTTAGGAACAAGTAACACAGGAACAGCACATGGACTCATGCTCTCTCTAACGTAGCCTTTCTTCATGAGCTCGTCAACTTGCCTTTAAAGCTCCTTTGTCTCCTCGGGATTACTTCTATAGGCAGGTCTGTTGGGAATGGAAGCTCCAGGAACAAGGTCTATTTGATGCTCAATTCCCCTAATAGGTGGCAAACCATTTGGAATCTCCTCGGGGAATATATCTCCAAATTCCTTCAAAAGAGACACAACATTAGTAGACAAAGAAGATTTAAGATCATTAGAACTAAAACAAGATTCTTTATATAAAAACAAAAGGACTGGGCACTTAGCTAGAAAAGCAGCCTTTACATCACTTTGCTTTGCATAGAAGCTCACATCCTTTCTTTCTTTCTTTGCAATATCTTTGCCTTTATCTAGATTCTTTGACCTTTGTTGTGATTCATTTTGATCTTTCAACCTCAATTGATCCTCATAAATCTCCGTAAGACTCAAGGGTGCAAGTGTGAATTTCTTACCATCCATGGTAAATGAATAACGGTTTGTAAATCCATCATGTATGACATGTCTATCAAATTGCCATGGTCTTCCTAAAAGCAAATGACCAGCATGCATAGGCACAACATCACACAACACTTTATCATTGTACCTTCCAATTGAAAATGGCACCAATACTTGCTTGGTCACATTTACTTCTCCACAATTATTGAGTCATTGAAGTTTGTATGGTTTGGGATGTTTTGTAGTGGGCAAACTCAATTTGTCAACCAAATAAGTGTTAGCAACATTAGTGCAACTACCACTATCAATAATCAAAGAGCATACTTTATTGTTGACGTGGCATCTAGTATGGAAAATATTTTCTCGTTGCACTTCATCTTCATCCTTAACTTGGGCACTTAATGCACGACGAGCTACAAGTGCTTCACCATGTGCAGCAAACTCAACATAGTCATCATCCTCATCGATGTCCTCCAATGGTGGCATCTCATCATCAACATCAGAATCTTCACTTACAACATCACCATCATCACGCATAATCATGACTCGTTTGTTTGGGCATTGTGATGCAATGTGTCCTCTTCCCAAACATCTAAAACACTTAATGTCTCTACTCTTACCTTGGGATGCTTGGATAGCCTCGGGTTTGGGCTTTTGGACACTCTCACCCTTAGGCTTGAATGAGGATTCAGTCTTAAGTTTGAATGTAGTCCTATAATCCCTTCGAAAGGTGTTCGGTTTGCAAGAAGAAGACGAACTAGAACCTTGCATAAAACGAGATGAATAACCTTTTCTCTTGAGTTGCCTTTCAACCTTTATAGCCATATGCAACATATCATCAAACTCCACATAGTGATGTAACTCCACTACATTAGCAATCTCACGATTCAATCCTTGTAAGAATCGAGCCATAGTAGCTTCACTATCCTCTTCAACATTGGCTCTGATCATGATAATTTCCATTTCTTTATGATAATCCTCAACACTCTTAGAACCTTGAGTGAGACCTTGTAACCTTTGATAAAGCTCTCTATTGTAATGATTAGGAACAAACCTTTTTCTCATAACACGTTTCATTTCATCCCATGTAATTATAGGTGGCTCTCTATTCCTTCGTCTACCAAGCATGAGTTGGTCCCACCAAATGATTGCATAATCCGTGAACTCTATAGCAGCAAGTTGCACCTTTTTTTTTCGGAATAGTTATGGCAATCAAAGACCATCTTCACTTTCTTTTCCCATTCTAAGTAAGCCTTAGGATCATTCTTACCTTGAAAGGAAGGAATCTTCAATTTGATACTCCCTAAATTTCCATCTATCCTATCATAATACCTATCTCTTTTATACCTATCTCCACGACCTCCTTTATTACCATGGTTACCTTTAACACATCTACTAAACTCATCATCATCAAACTCATCTTCAACTTTATCATCAAAGTCAGTATTCACAACATTGCCATTCTCATGAGAAGTATCACCTTGCTTTACCTTAGCTAGGACAGCTTCATATTCCTCCAACTTATCATGAACTCAATCTTACTTGAAAATTGTTGCATAGCTTGGAACATGAACTCAATCTTACTCAAATCAAGCTTTTCACTATTAGAAGACATGATTTTATCCTGCAAGAAACGTTAGTAAAAGAAAAGGACCTCACAAGTATGACCTCACGTGTTTACACTTAACACACACAAGAATGTAACACTCACACTCGTGTTTCCCACAATTTTAATATGGCTTTTCTCGACTAATGTTACTTACACACTTGCCTTTTTTCCTCACACAACTTTTCTCTATATGTTCTATATTGAACTCAAGAATCAATCAAAAATCAGCTAATGGAATTCAACTATCAACCAACAATAAACAAGCTGAGCATAAGATTTTAATCAAGGGAAAACAAAACAATGAAGACTCAACAAGACTTTGCAAGACTCAATAAGGCTTAAGAAGACTCTAATGAAACTAAACCTTGAAAGAAATATGCGTGTTTTGGGGTGTTTAATTAGGGTAGGGTTTAGCCAAAGGTGAGGTAGTTTTGTCCTTTTATGTGGTAGGGTCAAAAAGGTAATTTTAGGTAGTAGGGTAGAATGGTAACAATGAATTTTCAAATTAGACAAATAAGAAATCTCAAAGCTCAAGAAGGAATGACTACCTCAAGATTTTGATGAAGCACACCTCCACAAATTGCCTTTGATGTTGCACTTGCTACACATAATGTAATAAATCCCCTCTTGAATTGATTTTTCTTTTCTCCTTTTTTTTCTTTTCTTTTTTTCTCTTTTTTTTCTTTTTTTTTATATTTTACTAAAGTAAACAAACAATGAAGAAAAAAACAAAAAGTCTAAATAATAAGAAGAGGTTTACTTGGGGAACAAGTCAACTTTTGACAAAAACAAGCTAGTTTTGGTAGTAGCTTGTGTGGCAAGGAACAAGAGGGAACGGTGGCTTGTGGAACAAGTAGTCTTTATGTGATGTAGAACTTTTGAAGGTTTCTTGGTGAGCAAGAAAACCTTTGGGATTTGGTTGCTTGGAGAACAAGATAGGGTTGTAGAGCTTTTGAAGGTTTCTTGGTGAGCAAGAAAACCTTTGAGATTTGGTTTCTTGGAGAACAAGATAGGGTTTACTTGGTGGCTAAGTAAAGGTAGGTTATTTTAATGAAGACAATAGGTTTGAGGGACAAACAATACTACTGGTGGCTTGGAAAAGGATTCAAGATCAAGGTTTGTCCAAGACAAGAAGACAACGAAAAAAACAAAAACGAGACTCCCACGAATTGAACCTAAGCTCTGATGCCAAATGATATGGACCTCACCGAAAGAAGATGAGGTTCAATGAAGAAGACGAAGAACACTTAAGAAAAACAATAACAAGTTAAAAACGCAGCAAAGGAAAACAAAAATTAGAAGTAAAACCAAGACCCGTTGTGTAGAAACACAAGAACCTATGGTATTGGACCAAGACCCGTTGCCTAGAAAAGTAAGAACCTATGGTATATATTGGTGGAAGGTAGAAGAACGCCACAAGGAAGACCTTGATAAGTTCAAGAGTTCTCAAGAGAACCAAAGAGAAGAAGTCTCTCAATTTTATTACTAAAATCAATTGTGTTCTCCCCAAAGGGTTACATAACTATTTATAGGCAAATAGCAAACTTGCAGCACAAGTAATAGGAATCCTATTTTCCTAACTTGCAGAATAGGAAATAGCAAACTTGCATAACAAGCAATAGGAATCCTACTCTCCTAACTTGCAAAACAAGAAATAGAAATCCTACAAAATCTATTATTTAAAAAGGAATTGGGCTTAAATTAAATTAAGATAATGTTCAACCCAATAATACTTAACTAAATAAAATATGCATCTAGCCTAATTGCATTTCGGCCCAATACGTGTGTGTCTTCGAGAAGGTTGAACTTGGGCTTGGATGATGTTGTATAAGACTTTATCATCCTCAATGCTCAAGCTTTGTTGGGCTTTCTCTCTAACAATATTAATGAAACCAGCAAAGGCTTGTTGCATTATCTTTGATTTAGCTCTTGTAATTAGACCTTCATGGATGCTCAAAGGATCACGATCATCACAAACATGACTTAAGCTTTGTGAGCTTAGGTCTCCATCAGGTATAGTGCAGCTGGCCAAGGGAAGTCAAGTATAGAGACTGAAACAGAAAAAAATAAAAAAAATGGATTTATGGGGAAACAGCCGGCTGTTAGGAAGAAAAAAAAAATATATATAAAAACAAAAAAAATAAATAAAGAAAGATGGTGAAAGGTGGCGTTAAGGGTCAAGAATGGTGGCTGCCATAACATAAATTAGTCAATATAGGACAGTCGGTTGTAGAGGAGAATGGAGATAAGTTCATGATGACTTTAGTGGTAGAAAAGTGTAAATTGATTTATTGTAATGTGAAAATGATAATAGAAATTATAGGCAAATGAACTAATAGTTTGGGGATTTGATGAGGCCATTCGGCCATTGAGAGAAATGATAGTGATGGCATGAGTATGATACATGATAATGATAAAATGGATATAGATATTTAATAAAGAATATTGGTGAAGATAAACTTGAAACAAAATTGATGAGAAACATAAAACCATTTGAAATATTCGGCGATGGGATATCTTAGTAGAAATGTGATGATTTCAATGTAATATTTGTAGAAGTTAATAGCATGAAACACAATAACAATAACCATGATCTTAAATTAGTGAAGTATTCAATTTAGAATTATGGTTGATATTTGATTTAGATGGATCTATAAAGGTTCTATAAAATCTTCCAAGTGTTGATGGTTAAAATGGAAGTATAGGAAATAAAGAGGGATTAAGCATGAAGTTAAAATGAAGTTAATCATGAAGACCCTGTTTGACCAAATAGGAATTCATAGGAATTCCATGTAAATTCTTAAGTGTAAATGAATAAAATAGAAGATGAGGAGTAAAGGAATAAGTCTAATTATTTTAATGATTATTTTGCAGCTCAAATTTTGGAAAGTTAAGTGGCGCAGTGGTGCGATTAGATTGATTATACTACACTGTGATTGAGGTAAGTAATGGTATATAGAAGTAGTGTAAGAAATACTATGCTTACATGTGGGAGAATTGGGTGATTTGAATTGCTGAAATGTGATTTTTTTTTAAAACGGCTAGGATAGAAATAAAATCGAAGTGTTATCGAGATTTTTATAAAAATTCACCCCTAATCGCATCCATGCCCAGTTTTATAAATAAATATTAAATAATTATTTATGAATTAAAATATGTTTTGAGCTATATGAATTGCATTACACGAAATGATTTACATGAATTGTTTTATATGAATTGGATTACATGTAGGGACCGTTTGGTTCACGGAATTTAGGATTACCTTTGGGTATCATTTGACTGAAAATTATTTTACTTGACGGATTCCTGGGAATATTAAATTCCTGTGTTTGGTTGTATTGGTGGGAATATAAGATTTCTGTGTTTGGTTCTGTAACGACCCGTTACCACATTTTTCACCTTATTTTACACAACTTAACCGGTTGGGCTGTCTGTGATACTTCACTTGTACTAACTGTTAAACAATTTTACATAACATTGTTTATATTATACACATCCCCTATCTTAATTAATTAGATAAGTAGTACTGTAGACATGTCTAAATACAGAAAATAAATGATCGTACCTCAAATAAATCAGTCGGTGTGTCACATTGTCCTTTATGTACAGCCGTGATCCACAATCAACTGATCTCACAATTATCAAAAACTTGAAATGTTTAAAATTAAGGGGTGAGCAAAACCACGGGTCAGTAAAGGAATTATATGCCTCACTTGATACTCAGCTATCTATATGCTGAAAATCTTTTTCATTTTTCCTGTGGGCTCTAGGCTCGCATGTAGGAAGGATACTACAGTCGGCTAGGGATCCGGATGGAGTAAGGTAAGTATTTTGAAATACCTATCTTGTTCTGGAATCTAGAAGCAACTGTAGAGAGTAATAAATTTCTTTCGAAATTTAAATCATTTTTTTCCTTTTTATTCCATATCATTTCCATATTCTTTCCAAATTAATGCTTTTATGAAATAAGGCATTTAAATAAAATAACTAATATTCAATATTCTTTGAAAAGAATATTAGTTAAAAACATCATCATTTTCCTTTAAAACTCATTTCATATTTTACTGTACAATCATAATTAGTACAGTACTTTAAATAGCAAAGTAAGCTATTAAAATCTATTCCACTTATCACATTAGCAAAGCAGCAAGCACTTCGGTAGATTAGTTACTATACACGTCGATAAATCGGTTACTATGCAAGTGATGCGTACGAACAAGACAAAACGTAGCTTGGAATTTGAAGGAGCTGACACGCAAGAAGACAAAAGCAAAGTTGATGAATGACAACTTCTGAAACCTAGACCCGAAGCCTAAAGAGACTCGAACCCAAAGGTATTGGACCTTGACCCTACGAATAAGAATTCGAGAACCTAAGGTATAGCAATGGTGGATGGTGAAGAAGGAGACGCCACAAGTGATGGAGATCCAAATGGAGATCCACTTGCTCGTGATGTTCGTGATGCTAAGGATCCATTGGTCATCCAAGGAGGTCCAATTACCCGAGCTCGAGCTAAGAAAACGCAACAAGCCCTGGCCTCATTCATGCAACAAGCTCTGGCATCATTGAAGTGTCAAGGAAGCTTCCATGAAGAGTCCCAAGACATCTATACTTGCTTGGAAGCCCAAACGACATGAGCATGGTTTACTATCTTATTTTAGCTTAACAATAAGATGGGCTAAGTGTTTGGATAGCCCATGTTTGAGTTTTGTTGTGTCTTGGACTATTTATTTTATGTAACTAGGTTTAGGCATGAATTTGGGTTTAGTTTTATTTTCTATTGGTGTTAATTCCAGCCCACTTGTTTATGGGCTTAAGTGCTAGGTATTATTATAAATACCTTGTAAACGCTATTGATGGAGATCAGTTAATTGAATTTTCAGAAATTGAGTGTGCCTTTCTCTTGGGTTCCCTCTCAACTAGGCTTATCAAGGTCTTCTTCCTTGTGGCGCCTCCTTCTTCACCATCCACCATTGCTATACCTTAGGTTCTCGAATTCTTATTCGTAGGGTCAAGGTCCAATACCTTGGGTTCGAGTCTCTTTAGGCTTTGGGTCTAGGTTTCATAAGGTATCCTTCATCGTCTTTTGCTTCTATCCAGTTGCGTTTCAGTTCCTTCAAACTCCAACCTACGAGTTCTTCTGTCCGTGCGCATCAACAAGGAAGAAGACCTTGATAAGCCTAGTTGAGAGGGAACCCAAGAGAAAGGCACACTCAATTTCTGAAAATTCAATTAACTGATCTCCCTCATCAATAGCGTTTACAAGATATTTATAATAATACCTAGCACTTAAGCCCATAAACAAGTGGGCTGGAATTAACACCAACAGAAAATAAGACTAAACCCAAATTCATGCCTAAACCTAGTTACATAAAATAAATAGTCTAAGAGACAACAAGACTCAAACGTGGGCTATCCAAACACTTAGCCCATCTTATTGTTAAGCTAAAATAAGATAGTAAACATGCTCATGTCGTTTGGGCTTCCAAGCAAGTATAGATGTCTTGGGACTCTTCATGGAAGCTTCCTTGACACTTCAATGATGCCAGAGCTTGTTGCATGAACGAGGTCAGGGCTTGTTGCGTCTTCTTAGCTCGAGCTCGGGTAATTGGACCTCCTTGGATGACCAATGGATCCTTAGCATCACGAACATCACGAGCAAGTGGATCTCCATCTGGATCTCCATCAGAGCTCAAGTTCCGATTTTCTGGTTTGTTTGTGCGTCACTCACTTTTCGATTTTTTTTTTTGGTTTCAATTTTTTTTTTCTTTTGTTCGTTCCACTTTCTGGTTTGTTTGTGTGTTCCTAGCCGCCACTTATTTCTTAACCCTAAAACCCTAGCCACCACTTATTTCATTACACAAAAAAAACCCTAGCCGCACCCCTTAAAAATAAAACCCTAGCCGCACCCCTCAAAAATAAAACCCTAGCCGCACCCCTCAAACCCTCAAAAAAAACCCTAGCCGCACCCCTAAAAAAAAACCCTAGCCGCACCCCTAAAAAAAAAAACCCTAGCCTCACCCCTCAAAAAAAAAAAACCTAGCCGCACCCCTCCTTTTTCAAGGAAACCGCAACACTCAGAGTTAAAAAAAAAAGAAGAAGAAGAAAAGAATTCAAAAAAAAAGAAGAAGAAAAGAATTTGAAAAAAAAAAGAAGAAGAAAAGAATTCGAAAAAAAAAAAGAAGAAAAAAAAATAATTTTTTTGCGGTACTGTTCAAACAAAAGTTACTAGCCCCACCCTATCTTGGCCAAATTCCATCGTTTTCCTATAGTTTTAGGCCATTTTTCATTTTTTTTTGTCATTCTAGTAATTTTTTTTTCTTTCTTATTTTTTTTTTCTTCTTTCTTTCTTTCTTTGAGTCACCCTAGCCCTAGCCATACCTTTCTGTGAAAAAAAAAAAATTCTTGGTGACAATACTTGGTGAATTAGTTGATTTTACGAGGTTGAATCTTTGACTGAGTCTCTAGTGTGATTGTGAACCTATAGAGTTAAGGTAGAGTAAGGGAAAAAGGCACGAGTGTGTGAGAGACATTAGTAGAGAAAAGCCAAATTACTTGAGTGAAACAGGGGTGTAAACACGTGAGGATATTACTTGTTGACAATGTCTTCTGAAGGTGATAAGTCAGACTTTAAAAAGATTGAATTCCTGCTTCAGGCAATGCAACAACAGTTCCAACGGATGGATGTGAAATTCAATGACATTCATGATAAGTTGAACCAACATGAAGCTCGGTTTGCAAAGATCCAACAAGGTGATACTTCTCGTCCAAAAAGTAAGGTTGTTGCCAATGATGAGTATGATGATAATGTTGGGTATGATTCGAATGAAGAGTCTGGGATAGATAGACATCATAGAAGGTACCATGGGTATAGAGATCGAGTTGATAGAGCCCGTGATAGAGGTAAGGAGAAGCTGGATGGAAACCTTAGCAGTATAAAATTAAAGATTCCTCCTTTCCAAGGCAAGAATGATCCTGAGGCATATTTGGAGTGGGAAAGGAAGCTTGAAATGGTGTTTGACTGCCACCACTACTCTGAAGAAAAGAAGGTCAAACTTGCAGCAATTGAGTTCACAGAGTATGCTATGGTTTGGTGGGATCAGTTAGTCACTAGTCGAAGAAGATATGGTGATCCTCCAGTGTCTACATGGGATGAGATGAAGCGTATCATGAGGAAGAGATTTGTTCCTACTCATTACTACAGGGAGTTATACCAGAAGCTCCAAGGTCTTACCCAGGGCTCAAAGAGTGTTGAGGATTACTACAAAGAGATGGAAATAACCTTGATCCGAGCCAATATCCAGGAGGATGCAGAAGCTACTATGGCTCGTTTTCTTCAAGGCTTAAACCGTGAGATTGCCAATGTAGTCGAGTTGCAGCATTACATGGATTTAGAGGAGATGTTGCATGTGGCCATCAAAGTGGAAAGGCAACTCAAAAGGAAAGGTACATCCCGTTTTACTTCTAGTTCAGTTCCTGTTTGGAAATCTAACACCTTTCATAGGGATGATAAGCCTGTGCCTACGCATAAGTCAGAGAGCTTTGCTAAGCCCAAGCCTGAGGGCCCTCCAAAGCCCAAGACTGAACCTGCCCAAGCATCCCAGAGCAGGACACGTGACATTAAGTGTTTCAAGTGTTTAGGTCGTGGACATATTGCCTCACAGTGTCCCAACCGTAGGGTGATGATCATGCATGGGAATGGAGATGTTGAGAGTGAAGGTTCTGAACTCGGTGTAGAAGATGAGATGCCTGCGTTAGAAGATGTCGACGAAGAAGAAGTTGTTGAGTATGCTGCTCATGGTGAAGCACTTGTTGCTAGGCGTGCTCTTACTACTCATGTGAAGTTTGAGGATGAGGCACAGCGCGAGAACATCTTCCATTCGAGATGCCATATTAGTGACAAGGTATGTACTGTAATCATTGATGGTGGGAGTTGTACTAATGTTGCTAGCACATACCTTGTTGATAAATTAAAGTTGCCCACTACCAAGCATCACCACCCATATAAGTTGCAGTGGATTAATGACTGTGGTGAAGTAAACGTGGTGAAGCCAGTCTTGGTTCCTTTTCGTATTGGAAGGTATCACGATGAGGTGTTGTGTGACGTGGTGCCCATGCAAGCTAGCCACATATTGCTGGGTAGACCGTGGCAGTATGATCGGAGAGTCATCCACGACGGTTACACTAACCGTTATTCCTTTACTATGGATGGCAAGAAGATCGCTCTTGCTCCCCTTAGCCCCAAGGAGATTTATGAGGACCAATTAAGGCTAAAGGAGCAACATGACGAGCAAAGGAAGCAAGCTAAAGAAAAGAAGGAAAACAAGGACAGCAAAACAGTGAGCTGCTATGCCAAACCCCGAGATGTGAAGACTGCATTTCTTGCTAAGTCTCCTATCCTTTTACTCTTATTTAAAGATTCTTATTTTATTGATGCTGAACTCCATGATACTTTGCCTACTGATGTTGTCTCATTGTTGCAGGAGTTCGAGGATGTATTCCCTGAGGAGATCCCAAGTGGATTACCACCGATTCGTGGGATCGAGCACATGATTGACCTTGTCCCCGGAGCTACCATTCCTAACCGTCCAGCCTACAGAAGTAATCCCGAGGAGACGAAGGAGCTTCAAAGGCAAGTTGAGGAGCTCATGAGGAAAGGTTATGTGAGAGAGAGCATGAGTCCTTGCGCCGTGCCCGTACTGCTTGTGCCAAAAAAAGATGGGACGTGGAGGATGTGCGTTGACTGCCGAGCCGTCAACAAAATCACTGTAAAGTACCGCTATCCTATTCCTAGGCTAGATGACATGCTTGATGAGTTGCATGGTGCATGCATGTTTTCTAAAATTGATTTAAAGAGCGGATATCACCAAATTCGTATGAGAGAAGGTGATGAATGGAAAACCGCATTCAAGACTAAACATGGTCTCTACGAGTGGTTGGTTATGCCTTTTGGCTTGACTAATGCACCCAGTACATTCATGCGTTTAATGAACCATGTTTTACGTGATTTCATTGGTAAGTATGTGGTTGTCTATTTTGATGATATTTTGATATACAGTAAGAGCCAGCATGAGCATGTTGAGCATCTTAGGAATGTTCTTACTGTTTTGAGGAATGCAAGTTTGTATGCCAATTTTAAGAAATGTATGTTCTGCACTGATAAGATTGTTTTCCTCGGGTATGTTGTTTCTTCACATGGCATTTCTGTTGATAATGAGAAGGTAAAGGCAATTAAAGATTGGCCTGTACCTAAGTCTGTTTCTGAGGTGCGTAGTTTCCATGGTTTAGCTAGTTTCTATCGTCGATTCGTTAGAGATTTTAGCACTATAGCTGCACCTTTGATCGAAGTGGTCAAAAAGAATGTTGCATTTCATTGGGGTCCTGCACAAGAGCATGCTTTTAATTTGCTTAAAGATAAACTTTGTTCTGCTCCTTTGTTATCTCTGCCTGACTTTACTAAAACTTTTGAGATTGAGTGCGATGCCTCAGGTGTAGGTATTGGAGCTGTGCTTATGCAGGAAAAACACCCAATTGCTTTCTTTAGTGAGAAGTTAAGTGGAGCAGCCCTTAACTATCCCACATATGACAAGGAGATGTACGCGTTAGTGAGGGCCTTGGAGACATGGCAACATTACTTGTGGCCCAAAGAATTTGTCATCCACACTGATCATGAGTCCTTGAGGCATTTGAAAGGACAGAGTAAGCTGCATAAGCGTCATGCCAAGTGGATAGAGTTCATTGAGATGTTCCCGTACGTGATCAAGTACAAACAAGGTAAAGAGAACGTCGTAGCTGATGCGTTATCTCGTAGGTATACTCTTATCACTACTCTTGATGCTAAACTTTTAGGATTTGAGTATATCAAAGAACAGTATGCTGATGATGTTGATTTTGGTAATGTTTATGATGCATGTGCTACATCTGGTTTTGGCAAGTTCTTTAGGCATGATGGGTTCTTATTTAGAGAAAATAAATTATGTGTGCCTAGGAGTTCATTGCGCGAGCTGTTAGTTAGAGAAGCCCATAGTGGAGGATTAATGGGTCACTTTGGAGTTAGGAAAACTCTAGATGTTTTGCAAGCACATTTCTTTTGGCCTAACATGAGGAGAGATGTAGAGAGGTTATGTGCTAGATGCATTTCATGTAGGCAAGCTAAATCTAGAGTTCATAATCATGGTTTATATACTCCTTTACCCATTCCTACTACTCCGTGGACTGATATCTCTATGGATTTTGTTTTGGGCTTGCCTCGAACAAAACGCGGTAGAGATTCTGTGTTTGTTGTGGTTGACAGGTTCTCTAAGATGGCTCATTTCATTGCTTGCCACAAGATGGATGACGCGAGCAACGTTGCTGACCTTTTCTTCAAAGAGATAGTACGTCTACATGGTGTACCAAGGACCATTGTTTCTGATCGAGATGCAAAGTTCCTTAGTTACTTTTGGAAGACGTTATGGGGAAAGTTGGGAACTAAATTGTTATTCTCCACCACTTGTCACCCCCAGACTAATGGACAGACTGAGGTCGTCAACCGAACCCTGTCTACATTATTGAGGTCCATTATTCAGAAAAATTTGAAGAATTGGGAAGATTGCTTGCCCCATGTGGAGTTTGCATATAACCGCAGTGTCCACTCCACTACTAGTTGCTCTCCATTCGAAGTTGTTTATGGCTTCAATCCTCTTACTCCTTTGGATTTGTTGCCATTACCTAGTGCGGAGCAGAGTAACTTGGATGGAGAACAGAAGGCTAAGTTTGTGAAGCAACTCCATGAGAGAGTTCGTCAAGCTATTGAAAAGAAGACTGAGCAGTATACCACCCAAGCAAATAAGCATCGAAAGAAAGTAGTCTTTGAGCCTGGTGATTGGGTTTGGGTGCATATGAGAAAGGAGAGGTTTCCTGTTCAGCGACGAACCAAGCTACATCCCCGAGGAGATGGACCATTCCAAGTCATAGCGAAGATCAACGATAATGCCTACAAATTGGATCTTCCTGGAGAGTATGGTGTATCTGCTACTTTTAATGTTTCTGATCTTTCTCCTTTTTCTTTTGATGAAGGTATATGTGATTTGAGGACAAATCCTTTTGAGGAGAGGGGGAATGATGGAGATCCAGATGGAGATCCACTTGCTCGTGATGTTCGTGATGCTAAGGATCCATTGGTCATCCAAGGAGGTCCAATTACCCGAGCTCGAGCTAAGAAAACGCAACAAGCCCTGGCCTCATTCATGCAACAAGCTCTGGCATCATTGAAGTGTCAAGGAAGCTTCCATGAAGAGTCCCAAGACATCTATACTTGCTTGGAAGCCCAAACGACATGAGCATGGTTTACTATCTTATTTTAGCTTAACAATAAGATGGGCTAAGTGTTTGGATAGCCCATGTTTGAGTTTTGTTGTGTCTTGGACTATTTATTTTATGTAACTAGGTTTAGGCATGAATTTGGGTTTAGTTTTATTTTCTATTGGTGTTAATTCCAGCCCACTTGTTTATGGGCTTAAGTGCTAGGTATTATTATAAATACCTTGTAAACGCTATTGATGGAGATCAGTTAATTGAATTTTCAGAAATTGAGTGTGCCTTTCTCTTGGGTTCCCTCTCAACTAGGCTTATCAAGGTCTTCTTCCTTGTGGCGCCTCCTTCTTCACCATCCACCATTGCTATACCTTAGGTTCTCGAATTCTTATTCGTAGGGTCAAGGTCCAATACCTTGGGTTCGAGTCTCTTTAGGCTTTGGGTCTAGGTTTCATAAGGTATCCTTCATCGTCTTTTGCTTCTATCCAGTTGCGTTTCAGTTCCTTCAAACTCCAACCTACGAGTTCTTCTGTCCGTGCGCATCAACAAGGAAGAAGACCTTGATAAGCCTAGTTGAGAGGGAACCCAAGAGAAAGGCACACTCAATTTCTGAAAATTCAATTAACTGATCTCCCTCATCAATAGCGTTTACAAGATATTTATAATAATACCTAGCACTTAAGCCCATAAACAAGTGGGCTGGAATTAACACCAACAGAAAATAAGACTAAACCCAAATTCATGCCTAAACCTAGTTACATAAAATAAATAGTCCAAGAGACAACAAGACTCAAACGTGGGCTATCCAAACACTTAGCCCATCTTATTGTTAAGCTAAAATAAGATAGTAAACATGCTCATGTCGTTTGGGCTTCCAAGCAAGTATAGATGTCTTGGGACTCTTCATGGAAGCTTCCTTGACACTTCAATGATGCCAGAGCTTGTTGCATGAACGAGGTCAGGGCTTGTTGCGTCTTCTTAGCTCGAGCTCGGGTAATTGGATCTCCTTGGATGACCAATGGATCCTTAGCATCACGAACATCACGAGCAAGTGGATCTCCATCTGGATCTCCATCAGAGCTCAAGTTCCGATTTTCTGGTTTGTTTGTGCGTCACTCACTTTTCGATTTTTTTTTTTGGTTTCAATTTTTTTTTTCTTTTGTTCGTTCCACTTTCTGGTTTGTTTGTGTGTTCCTAGCCGCCACTTATTTCTTAACCCTAAAACCCTAGCCACCACTTATTTCATTACACAAAAAAAACCCTAGCCGCACCCCTTAAAAATAAAACCCTAGCCGCACCCCTCAAAAATAAAACCCTAGCCGCACCCCTCAAACCCTCAAAAAAAACCCTAGCCGCACCCCTAAAAAAAAACCCTAGCCGCACCCCTAAAAAAAAAAACCCTAGCCTCCCCTCAAAAAAAAAAAACCTAGCCGCACCCCTCCTTTTTCAAGGAAACCGCAACACTCAGAGTTAAAAAAAAAAGAAGAAGAAGAAAAGAATTCAAAAAAAAAGAAGAAGAAAAGAATTTGAAAAAAAAAAGAAGAAGAAAAGAATTCGAAAAAAAAAAAGAAAGAAAAAAAAATAATTTTTTTGCGGTACTGTTCAAACAAAAGTTACTAGCCCCACCCTATCTTGGCCAAATTCCATCGTTTTCCTATAGTTTTAGGCCATTTTTCATTTTTTTTTGTCATTCTAGTAATTTTTTTTTCTTTCTTATTTTTTTTTCTTCTTTCTTTCTTTCTTTGAGTCACCCTAGCCCTAGCCATACCTTTCTGTGAAAAAAAAAAAATTCTTGGTGACAATACTTGGTGAATTAGTTGATTTTACGAGGTTGAATCTTTGACTGAGTCTCTAGTGTGATTGTGAACCTATAGAGTTAAGGTAGAGTAAGGGAAAAAGGCACGAGTGTGTGAGAGACATTAGTAGAGAAAAGCCAAATTACTTGAGTGAAACAGGGGTGTAAACACGTGAGGATATTACTTGTTGACAATGTCTTCTGAAGGTGATAAGTCAGACTTTAAAAAGATTGAATTCCTGCTTCAGGCAATGCAACAACAGTTCCAACGGATGGATGTGAAATTCAATGACATTCATGATAAGTTGAACCAACATGAAGCTCGGTTTGCAAAGATCCAACAAGGTGATACTTCTCGTCCAAAAAGTAAGGTTGTTGCCAATGATGAGTATGATGATAATGTTGGGTATGATTCGAATGAAGAGTCTGGGATAGATAGACATCATAGAAGGTACCATGGGTATAGAGATCGAGTTGATAGAGCCCGTGATAGAGGTAAGGAGAAGCTGGATGGAAACCTTAGCAGTATAAAATTAAAGATTCCTCCTTTCCAAGGCAAGAA
This sequence comes from Heritiera littoralis, assembly GCA_031772115.1. Taxonomy (NCBI): domain Eukaryota; kingdom Viridiplantae; phylum Streptophyta; class Magnoliopsida; order Malvales; family Malvaceae; genus Heritiera; species Heritiera littoralis. The sequence goes on along the minus strand of JAPDPK010000037.1, from coordinate 2,054,454 downwards.
TGATCCTGAGGCATATTTGGAGTGGGAAAGGAAGCTTGAAATGGTGTTTGACTGCCACCACTACTCTGAAGAAAAGAAGGTCAAACTTGCAGCAATTGAGTTCACAGAGTATGCTATGGTTTGGTGGGATCAGTTAGTCACTAGTCGAAGAAGATATGGTGATCCTCCAGTGTCTACATGGGATGAGATGAAGCGTATCATGAGGAAGAGATTTGTTCCTACTCATTACTACAGGGAGTTATACCAGAAGCTCCAAGGTCTTACCCAGGGCTCAAAGAGTGTTGAGGATTACTACAAAGAGATGGAAATAACCTTGATCCGAGCCAATATCCAGGAGGATGCAGAAGCTACTATGGCTCGTTTTCTTCAAGGCTTAAACCGTGAGATTGCCAATGTAGTCGAGTTGCAGCATTACATGGATTTAGAGGAGATGTTGCATGTGGCCATCAAAGTGGAAAGGCAACTCAAAAGGAAAGGTACATCCCGTTTTACTTCTAGTTCAGTTCCTGTTTGGAAATCTAACACCTTTCATAGGGATGATAAGCCTGTGCCTACGCATAAGTCAGAGAGCTTTGCTAAGCCCAAGCCTGAGGGCCCTCCAAAGCCCAAGACTGAACCTGCCCAAGCATCCCAGAGCAGGACACGTGACATTAAGTGTTTCAAGTGTTTAGGTCGTGGACATATTGCCTCACAGTGTCCCAACCGTAGGGTGATGATCATGCATGGGAATGGAGATGTTGAGAGTGAAGGTTCTGAACTCGGTGTAGAAGATGAGATGCCTGCGTTAGAAGATGTCGACGAAGAAGAAGTTGTTGAGTATGCTGCTCATGGTGAAGCACTTGTTGCTAGGCGTGCTCTTACTACTCATGTGAAGTTTGAGGATGAGGCACAGCGCGAGAACATCTTCCATTCGAGATGCCATATTAGTGACAAGGTATGTACTGTAATCATTGATGGTGGGAGTTGTACTAATGTTGCTAGCACATACCTTGTTGATAAATTAAAGTTGCCCACTACCAAGCATCACCACCCATATAAGTTGCAGTGGATTAATGACTGTGGTGAAGTAAACGTGGTGAAGCCAGTCTTGGTTCCTTTTCGTATTGGAAGGTATCACGATGAGGTGTTGTGTGACGTGGTGCCCATGCAAGCTAGCCACATATTGCTGGGTAGACCGTGGCAGTATGATCGGAGAGTCATCCACGACGGTTACACTAACCGTTATTCCTTTACTATGGATGGCAAGAAGATCGCTCTTGCTCCCCTTAGCCCCAAGGAGATTTATGAGGACCAATTAAGGCTAAAGGAGCAACATGACGAGCAAAGGAAGCAAGCTAAAGAAAAGAAGGAAAACAAGGACAGCAAAACAGTGAGCTGCTATGCCAAACCCCGAGATGTGAAGACTGCATTTCTTGCTAAGTCTCCTATCCTTTTACTCTTATTTAAAGATTCTTATTTTATTGATGCTGAACTCCATGATACTTTGCCTACTGATGTTGTCTCATTGTTGCAGGAGTTCGAGGATGTATTCCCTGAGGAGATCCCAAGTGGATTACCACCGATTCGTGGGATCGAGCACATGATTGACCTTGTCCCCGGAGCTACCATTCCTAACCGTCCAGCCTACAGAAGTAATCCCGAGGAGACGAAGGAGCTTCAAAGGCAAGTTGAGGAGCTCATGAGGAAAGGTTATGTGAGAGAGAGCATGAGTCCTTGCGCCGTGCCCGTACTGCTTGTGCCAAAAAAAGATGGGACGTGGAGGATGTGCGTTGACTGCCGAGCCGTCAACAAAATCACTGTAAAGTACCGCTATCCTATTCCTAGGCTAGATGACATGCTTGATGAGTTGCATGGTGCATGCATGTTTTCTAAAATTGATTTAAAGAGCGGATATCACCAAATTCGTATGAGAGAAGGTGATGAATGGAAAACCGCATTCAAGACTAAACATGGTCTCTACGAGTGGTTGGTTATGCCTTTTGGCTTGACTAATGCACCCAGTACATTCATGCGTTTAATGAACCATGTTTTACGTGATTTCATTGGTAAGTATGTGGTTGTCTATTTTGATGATATTTTGATATACAGTAAGAGCCAGCATGAGCATGTTGAGCATCTTAGGAATGTTCTTACTGTTTTGAGGAATGCAAGTTTGTATGCCAATTTTAAGAAATGTATGTTCTGCACTGATAAGATTGTTTTCCTCGGGTATGTTGTTTCTTCACATGGCATTTCTGTTGATAATGAGAAGGTAAAGGCAATTAAAGATTGGCCTGTACCTAAGTCTGTTTCTGAGGTGCGTAGTTTCCATGGTTTAGCTAGTTTCTATCGTCGATTCGTTAGAGATTTTAGCACTATAGCTGCACCTTTGATCGAAGTGGTCAAAAAGAATGTTGCATTTCATTGGGGTCCTGCACAAGAGCATGCTTTTAATTTGCTTAAAGATAAACTTTGTTCTGCTCCTTTGTTATCTCTGCCTGACTTTACTAAAACTTTTGAGATTGAGTGCGATGCCTCAGGTGTAGGTATTGGAGCTGTGCTTATGCAGGAAAAACACCCAATTGCTTTCTTTAGTGAGAAGTTAAGTGGAGCAGCCCTTAACTATCCCACATATGACAAGGAGATGTACGCGTTAGTGAGGGCCTTGGAGACATGGCAACATTACTTGTGGCCCAAAGAATTTGTCATCCACACTGATCATGAGTCCTTGAGGCATTTGAAAGGACAGAGTAAGCTGCATAAGCGTCATGCCAAGTGGATAGAGTTCATTGAGATGTTCCCGTACGTGATCAAGTACAAACAAGGTAAAGAGAACGTCGTAGCTGATGCGTTATCTCGTAGGTATACTCTTATCACTACTCTTGATGCTAAACTTTTAGGATTTGAGTATATCAAAGAACAGTATGCTGATGATGTTGATTTTGGTAATGTTTATGATGCATGTGCTACATCTGGTTTTGGCAAGTTCTTTAGGCATGATGGGTTCTTATTTAGAGAAAATAAATTATGTGTGCCTAGGAGTTCATTGCGCGAGCTGTTAGTTAGAGAAGCCCATAGTGGAGGATTAATGGGTCACTTTGGAGTTAGGAAAACTCTAGATGTTTTGCAAGCACATTTCTTTTGGCCTAACATGAGGAGAGATGTAGAGAGGTTATGTGCTAGATGCATTTCATGTAGGCAAGCTAAATCTAGAGTTCAATCATGGTTTATATACTCCTTTACCCATTCCTACTACTCTGTGGACTGATATCTCTATGGATTTTGTTTTGGGCTTGCCTCGAACAAAACGCGGTAGAGATTCTGTGTTTGTTGTGGTTGACAGGTTCTCTAAGATGGCTCATTTCATTGCTTGCCACAAGATGGATGACGCGAGCAACGTTGCTGACCTTTTCTTCAAAGAGATAGTACGTCTACATGGTGTACCAAGGACCATTGTTTCTGATCGAGATGCAAAGTTCCTTAGTTACTTTTGGAAGACGTTATGGGGAAAGTTGGGAACTAAATTGTTATTCTCCACCACTTGTCACCCCCAGACTAATGGACAGACTGAGGTCGTCAACCAAACCCTGTCTACATTATTGAGGTCCATTATTCAGAAAAATTTGAAGAATTGGGAAGATTGCTTGCCCCATGTGGAGTTTGCATATAACCGCAGTGTCCACTCCACTACTAGTTGCTCTCCATTCGAAGTTGTTTATGGCTTCAATCCTCTTACTCCTTTGGATTTGTTGCCATTACCTAGTGCAGAGCAGAGTAACTTGGATGGAGAACAGAAGGCTAAGTTTGTGAAGCAACTCCATGAGAGAGTTCGTCAAGCTATTGAAAAGAAGACTGAGCAGTATACCACCCAAGCAAATAAGCATCGAAAGAAAGTAGTCTTTGAGCCTGGTGATTGGGTTTGGGTGCATATGAGAAAGGAGAGGTTTCCTGTTCAGCGACGAACCAAGCTACATCCCCGAGGAGATGGACCATTCCAAGTCATAGCGAAGATCAACGATAATGCCTACAAATTGGATCTTCCTGGAGAGTATGGTGTATCTGCTACTTTTAATGTTTCTGATCTTTCTCCTTTTTCTTTTGATGAAGGTATATGCGATTTGAGGACAAATCCTTTTGAGGAGAGGGGGAATGATGGAGATCCAGATGGAGATCCACTTGCTCGTGATGTTCGTGATGCTAAGGATCCATTGGTCATCCAAGGAGGTCCAATTACCCGAGCTCGAGCTAAGAAGACGCAACAAGCCCTGACCTCGTTCATGCAACAAGCTCTGGCATCATTGAAGTGTCAAGGAAGCTTCCATGAAGAGTCCCAAGACATCTATACTTGCTTGGAAGCCCAAACGACATGAGCATGTTTACTATCTTATTTTAGCTTAACAATAAGATGGGCTAAGTGTTTGGATAGCCCACGTTTGAGTCTTGTTGTCTCTTGGACTATTTATTTTATGTAACTAGGTTTAGGCATGAATTTGGGTTTAGTCTTATTTTCTGTTGGTGTTAATTCCAGCCCACTTGTTTATGGGCTTAAGTGCTAGGTATTATTATAAATATCTTGTAAACGCTATTGATGAGGGAGATCAGTTAATTGAATTTTCAGAAATTGAGTGTGCCTTTCTCTTGGGTTCCCTCTCAACTAGGCTTATCAAGGTCTACTTCCTTGTGGCGTCTCCTTCTTCACCATCCACCATTGCTATACCTTAGGTTCTCGAATTCTTATTCGTACGGTCAAGGTCCAATACCTTTGGGTTCGAGTCTCTTTAGGCTTCGGGTCTAGGTTTCAGAAGTTGTCATTCATCAACTTTGCTTTTGTCTTCTTGCGTGTCAGCTCCTTCAAATTCCAAGCTACGTTTTGTCTTGTTCGTACGCATCAGCAAGTTAATAAATCAATCCATTCACAAAACGTAAATTTATAAACTTTAAGCATATAGCTTAACTCGCTGAAAACAATTTCAAAATAATCGATCACTTAATTACTTTAGGCGTAAGCCCCAATTCACTGGTTCAGTTACGACATCCATCCTAAGTAGCAATGGGGTTACGTGTGAAAGAGGACAAACATTCAAATAGCACATGTTTGTATGGCATATATAAGCATAATTCAATGATCATACACATTCTCTGTCTTATGTATAAGATCTATTCCATCTACTGACATTTGTTACATTCACAAATCACCATCATTTATTTATTATCACAATAACCTATGATTCCTCATATTTCATCAAAACACGTATAGCACTTAGCTCTCAAAGGATTCTAGAGGTGGCTCCCATAGTTTCCGAAGATTCTATGTAGCACTTAGGTCCCTTGAGTTCTCTAGAGGTAGCTCACACAGTACAAAGATCGAGTCTTTACTCGAATTGGCCTTTATGTCATATATTTTTCACTATCTCATCAGAACTCGTGCAGCACTTAGTGGTCAAAGGATTCTAGAGGTGGCTCTCATAGTTCACAAAGAATCTATGTAGCACTTAGGTCCCTTGAGTCTTCTAGAGGTGGCTCACATGGTGCAAAGATCGAGTCTTTACTCGGTTGGCTTTTATGCCATATACTTTTCACTATCTCATCAGAACTCGTGTAGCACTTAGTGCTCAAAGGATTCTAGAGGTGGCTCCCATAGTTCACGAAGAATCTATGTAGCACTTAGGTCCCTTAAGTCTTCTAGAGGTGGCTCACACGGTACAAAGATCGAGTCTTTATTCGAATTGGCCTTCATGGCTTATGTTTTCAATGGTTCATCGACACACGTGTAGCACGTATAATCTAATATTCCATTTAAAATCATGGTAATATTAGATTTATCACTTCTTCCTTTTTGAAAGCATACTACATGTTCGTATCACATGTCTTATGAAAATCATCTCATAGTACTATAATCAGTACCGTAATGAGCATTTTGCAAAAATACTATAAATCAATTGATTTTCTTCTCATATCATATAAAACATAATCTTTTCACCTGTCACGCATTATATATAGAGTCTAAGACAATCATCAATTGTATCATGCTATAGACCCCGGAGGGCAAAGAAATAAACATGTCAAATCTATGACCGTAATCTATATTGTCCTCGGTGGATCACTGATCACTTGTTGACCGGGACTAAACATATCGCATATCATACATCAACATGATAGAATGCCTACTAGTCTGAAAATAGTATTTTTCATCATCAATAAACCTTTACGAAATTTATAAAAATATAATTTCATAATTTAAAACCATAAAGGTTATAAAACCATTTAATGAATATTTAAGAATTATATATAAAAATATTCACTTTATTTCTTTTCATTTCTTATCTTGTATTACGTGTAATTTACATATCAAGAGAATTTTCGGTGATTTCATTATCACCATTCTCGAAAACATGAATATTTTAAAATCACTTTCATTTTATTCATGTTTTTTTTTTGAAAATATTCATTTTCTCAATTTTCGTGGTTAAAAATCATTTCTCGTGACATAAAATCATTTGTTATGATTTTCAGTAATTTTCGATAATTTTTCGGCAGTATAACGACTGCCGATTGCCTAGCCTCCTGCACGAAAAATACAGTTTATAATTTCCAGCCAGTACTTGATATGGACCTCATCGAAAGAAGATGAGGTTCAATGAAGAAGACGAAGAACACTTGAAGAAAAATAATAACAAGTTAAAAACGCAGCAAAGGAAAACAAAAATTAGAAGTAAAACCAAGACCCGTTGTGTAGAAACATAAGAACCTATGGTATTGGACCAAGACCCGTTGCTTAGAAAAGCAAGAACCTATGGTATATATTGGTGGAAGGTACAAGAACGCCACAAGGAAGACCTTGATAAGTTCAAGAGTTCTCAAGAGAACCAAAGAGAAGAAGTCTCTCAATTTTATTACTAAAATCAATTGTGTTCTCCCCAAAGGGTTACATGACTATTTATAGGCAACTAGCTAACTTGCAGCACAAGCAATAGGAATCCTACTCTCCTAACTTGCAGAACAAGTAATAGAAGTCCTACAAAATATATTATTTAAAAAGGAATTGGGCTTAAATTAAATTAAGACAACGTTCAGCCCAATAACACTTAACTAAATAAAATATGCATCCAGCCTAATTGCATTTCGGCCCAATACTTGTGTGTGTGTCTTTAAGAAGGTTGAACTTGGGCTTGGATCATGTTGTAGAAGACTTTATCATCTTCCATGCTCAAGCTTTGTTGGGCTTTTTCTCTAGCAATATTAATGAAACCAGCAAAGGCTTGTTGCATTATCTTTGATTTAGCTCTTGTAATTGGACCTCCATGGATGCTCAAAGGATCACGAACATCACGAACATGACTTGAGCTATGTGAGCTTGATGGGTCTCCATCATTCCCCCTTTCCTCGAAAGGATTTGTCCTCAAATCAGAATCACCTATATCAATATCAAAGGGAGAAAGATCAGAAACATTAAATGTAGCACTAACATTATACTCACCTGGAAGATCCAATTTATAAGCATTGTCATTGATCTTCTCAATCACTTGGAATGGTCCATCTCCCCGAGGTTGCAACTTAGAGCGATGTTGAGCAGGTGATATGGACCTCACCGAAAGAAGATGAGGTTCATATGAAGAAGACGAAGAACACTTGAAGAAAAAACAATAACAAGTTAAAAACGCAGCAAAAGAAAATAAAAAATTAGAAGTAAAACCAAGACCCGTTGTGTAGAAACTGATGCGCACGGATAGGAGAACTCGTAGGTTGGAGTTTGAAGGAACTGAAACGCAACTGGATAAAAGCAAAAGACGATGAAGGATACCTTATGAAACCTAGACCCAAAGCCTAAAGAGACTCGAACCCAAGGTATTGGACCTTGACCCTACGAATAAGAATTCGAGAACCTAAGGTATAGCAATGGTGGATGGTGAAGAAGGAGGCGCCACAAGGAAGAAGACCTTGATAAGCCTAGTTGAGAGGGAACCCAAGAGAAAGGCACACTCAATTTCTGAAAATTCAATTAACTGATCTGATCTCCCCATCAATGGCGTTTACAAGGTATTTATAATAATACCTAGCACTTAAGCCCATAAACAAGTGGGCTGGAATTAACACCAAACAGAAAATAAGACTAAACCCAAATTCATGCCTAAACCTAGTTACATAAAATAAATAGTTCAAGACACAACAAGACTCAAACGTGGGCTATCCAAACACTTAGCCCATCTTATTGTTAAGCTAAAATAAGATAGTAAACCATGCTCATGTCGTTTGGGCTTCCAAGCAAGTATAGATGTCTTGGGACTCTTCATGGAAGCTTCCTTGACACTTCAATGATGCCAGAGCTTGTTGCATGAATGAGGCCAGGGCTTGTTGCATTTTCTTAGCTCGAGCTCGGGTAATTGGACCTCCTTGGATGACCAATGGATCCTTAGCATCACGAACATCACGAGCAAGTGGATCTCCATCTGGATCTCCATCATTCCCCCTCTCCTCAAAAGGATTTGTCCTCAAATCGCATATACCTTCATCAAAAGAAAAGGGAGAAAGATCAGAAACATTAAAAGTAGCAGATACACCATACTCACCAGGAAGATCCAATTTGTAGGCATTATCGTTGATCCTCGCTATGACTTGGAATGGTCCATCTCCTCGGGGATGCAGCTTGGTTCGTCGCTGAACAGGAAACCTCTCCTTTCTCATATGCACCCAAACCCAATCACCAGGCTCAAAGACTACTTTCTTTCGATGCTTATTTGCTTGGGTGGTATATTGCTCAGTCTTCTTTTCAATAGCTTGACGAACTCTCTCATGGAGTTGCTTCACAAACTTAGCCTTCTGTTCTCCATCCAAGTTACTCTGCTCCGCACTAGGTAATGGCAACAAATCCAAAGGAGTAAGAGGATTGAAGCCATAAACAACTTCGAATGGAGAGCAACTAGTAGTGGAGTGGACACTGCGGTTATATGCAAACTCCACATGGGGCAAGCAATCTTCCCAATTCTTCAAATTTTTCTGAATAATGGACCTCAATAATGTAGATAGGGTTCGGTTGACGACCTCAGTCTGTCCATCAGTCTGGGGGTGACAAGTGGTGGAGAATAACAATTTAGTTCCCAACTTTCCCCATAACGTCTTCCAAAAGTAACTAAGGAACTTTGCATCTCGATCAGAAACAATGGTCCTTGGTACACCATGTAGACGTACTATCTCTTTGAAGAAAAGGTCAGCAACGTTGCTCGCGTCATCCGTCTTGTGGCAAGCAATGAAATGAGCCATCTTAGAGAACCTGTCAACCACAACAAAAACAGAATCTCTACCGCGTTTTGTTCGAGGCAAGCCCAAAACAAAATCCATAGAGATATCAGTCCACGGAGTAGTAGGAATGGGTAAAGGAGTATATAAACCATGATTATGAACTCTAGACTTAGCTTGCCTACATGAAATGCATCTAGCACATAACCTCTCTACATCTCTCCTCATGTTAGGCCAAAAGAAATGTTCTTGCAAAACATCTAGAGTTTTCCTAACCCCAAAGTGACCCATTAATCCTCCACTATGGGCTTCTCTAACGAACAGCTCGCGCAATGAACTCCTAGGCACACATAATTTATTTTCTCTAAATAAGAACCCATCATGCCTAAAGAACTTGCCAAAACCAGATGTAGCACATGCATCATAAGCATTGCCAAAATCAACATCATCAGCATACTGTTCTTTGATATACTCAAATCCTAAAAGTTTAGCATCAAGAGTAGTGATAAGAGTATACCTACGAGATAACGCATCAGCTACGACGTTCTCTTTACCTTGTTTGTACTTGATCACGTACGGGAACATCTCAATGAACTCTATCCACTTGGCATGACGCTTATGCAGCTTACTCTGTCCTTTCAAATGCTTCAAGGACTCATGATCAGTGTGGATGATAAATTCTTTGGGCCACAAGTAATGTTGCCATGTCTCCAAGGCCCTCACTAACGCGTACATCTCCTTGTCATATGTGGGATAGTTAAGTGCTGCTCCACTTAACTTCTCACTAAAGAAAGCAATTGGGCGTTTTTCCTGCATAAGCACAGCGCCAATACCTACACCTGAGGCATCGCACTCAATCTCAAAAGTTTTAGTAAAGTCAGGCAGAGATAACAAAGGAGCAGAACAAAGTTTATCTTTAAGCAAATTAAAAGCATGCTCTTGTGCGGGACCCCAATGAAATGCAACATTCTTTTTGACCACTTCGATCAAAGGTGCGGCTATAGTGCTAAAATCTCTAACGAATCGACGATAGAAACTAGCTAAACCATGGAAACTACGCACCTCAGAAACAGACTTTGGTACAGGCCAGTCTTTAATTGCCTTTACCTTCTCAATATCAACAGAAATGCCATGTGAAGAAACGACATACCCAAGAAAAACAACCTTATCAGTGCAGAATGTACATTTCTTAAAATTGGCATACAAACTTGCATTCCTCAAAACAGTAAGAACATTCCTAAGATGCTCAACATGCTCATGCTGGCTCTTACTGTATATCAAAATATCATCAAAATAGACAACCACATACTTACCAATGAAATCACGTAAAACATGGTTCATTAAACGCATGAAAGTACTGGGTGCATTAGTCAAGCCAAAAGGCATAACTAACCACTCGTAGAGACCATGTTTAGTCTTGAATGCGGTTTTCCATTCATCACCTTCTCGCATACGAATTTGGTGATATCCGCTCTTTAAATCAATTTTAGAAAACAGGCATGCACCATGCAACTCATCAAGCATGTCATCTAGCCTAGGAATAGGATAGCGATACTTTACAGTGATTTTGTTGACGGCTCGACAGTCAACGCACATCCTCCACGTCCCATCTTTTTTTGGCACAAGCAGCACGGGCACGGCGCATGGACTCATGCTCTCTCTCACATAACCTTTCCTCATGAGCTCCTCAACTTGCCTTTGAAGCTCCTTCGTCTCCTCAGGATTACTTCTGTAGGCTGGACGGTTAGGAATGGTAGCTCCGGGGACAAGGTCAATCATATGCTCGATCCCACGAATCGGTGGTAATCCACTTGGGATCTCCGCAGGGAATACATCCTCGAACTCCTGCAACAATGAGACAACATCAGTAGGCAAAGTATCACGGAGTTCTGCATCAATAAAATAAGAATCTTTAAATAAGAGTAAAAGGATAGGAGACTTAGCAAGAAATGCAGTCTTCACATCTCGGGATTTGGCATAGCAGCTCACTGTTTTGCTTTCCTTGTTTTCCTTCTTTTCTTTCTTTTCGTTACCTTGCTTCCGTTGCTCTTCATGTTGCTCCTTTAGCCTTAATTGGTCCTCATAAATCTCCTTAGGGCTAAGGGGAGCAAGAGCGATCTTCTTGCCATCCATAGTAAAGGAGTAACGGTTAGTGTAACCGTCGTGGATGACTCTCCGATCATACTGCCACGGTCTACCCAGCAATAGGTGGCTAGCTTGCATGGGCACCACGTCACACAACACCTCATCGTGATACCTTCCAATACGAAACGGAACCAAGACTTGCTTCACCACGTTGACTTCACCACAGTCATTAATCCACTGCAACTTATATGGGTGGTGATGCTTGGTAGTGGGCAACTTTAACTTATCAACAAGGTATGTGCTAGCAACATTAGTACAACTCCCACCATCAATGATTACAGTACATACCTTGTCACTAATATGGCATCTCGTATGGAAGATGTTCTCGCGCTGTGCCTCATCCTCAAACTTCACATGAGTAGTAAGAGCACGCCTAGCAACAAGTGCTTCACCATGAGCAGCATACTCAACAACTTCTTCTTCGTCGACATCTTCTAACGCAGGCATCTCATCTTCTACACCGAGTTCAGAACCTTCACTCTCAACATCTCCATTCCCATGCATGATCATCACTCTACGGTTGGGACACTGTGAGGCAATATGTCCACGACCTAAACACTTGAAACATTTAATGTCACGTGTCCTGCTCTGGGATGCTTGGGCAGGTTCAGTCTTGGGCTTTGGAGGGCCCTCAGGCTTGGGCTTAGCAAAGCTCTCTGACTTATGCGTAGGCACAGGCTTATCATCCCTATGAAAGGTGTTAGATTTCCAAACAGGAACTGAACTAGAAGTAAAACGGGATGTACCTTTCCTTTTGAGTTGCCTTTCCACTTTGATGGCCACATGCAACATCTCCTCTAAATCCATGTAATGCTGCAACTCGACTACATTGGCAATCTCACGGTTTAAGCCTTGAAGAAAACGAGCCATAGTAGCTTCTGCATCCTCCTGGATATTGGCTCGGATCATGGTTATTTCCATCTCTTTGTAGTAATCCTCAACACTCTTTGAGCCCTGGGTAAGACCTTGGAGCTTCTGGTATAACTCCCTGTAGTAATGAGTAGGAACAAATCTCTTCCGCATGATGCGCTTCATCTCATCCCATGTAGACACTGGACGATCACCATATCTTCTTCTACTAGTGACTAACTGATCCCACCAAACCATAGCATACTCTGTGAACTCAATTGCTGCAAGTTTGACCTTCTTTTCCTCAGAGTAGTGGTGGCAGTCAAACACCATTTCAATCTTCCGTTCCCATTCCAAATATGCCTCAGGATCATTCTTGCCTTGGAAAGGAGGAATCTTCAATTTTATACTGCCAAGGTTTCCATCCATCTTCTCCTTGCCTCTATCACAGGCTCTATCAACTCGATCTCTATATCCATGGTACCTTCTATGATGTCTATCGATCCCAGACTCTTCGTTCGAATCATACCCAGCATTATCATCATACTCGTCAGTGGCAACAACCTTACTCTTTAGACGAGAAGTATCACCTTGCTGGATCTTTGCAAACCGAGCGTCATGTTGGTTCAACTTATCATGAATGTCATTGAATTTCACGTCCATCCGTTGGAACTGTTGTTGCATTGCCTGAAGCATGAATTCAATCTTTTTAAAGTCGGACTTATCACCTTCAGAAGACATTTTCAACAAAGATATCCTCACGTGTGTACACTCGTGTTTCACTCAAGTAATTTGGCTTTTCTCTACTAAAGTTTCTCACACACTCCTGCCTTTTTCCCTTACTCTACCTTAACTCTATAGGTTCACAATCGCACTAGAGACTCAATCAAAGAATCAACCTCACAGAATCAACTAATTCACCAAGTATTGTCACCAAGATTTTTTTTTTTGAATTCTTCTCTTTTTTTTTTCTGAATTTTTTTTTTCGAATTCTTTTCCTTTTTTTTTTTTGCACAGAACGGTGTGGCTAGGGCTAGGATGACTCAAAGAAAGAAAGACAGAATAAAAAAAAAATTAAAAAAAATCACTAAAATGACAAAAAAATAAAAAATGGCCTAAAACTATAAGAAGACGATGGAATTTGGCCAAGATAGGGTGGGGTCGTTTTCTTTCGTCGTTTCCTTTAAAACGGGTACTCGCACGCCTCCTAACTCAACCAAAATTTTCGGTTTGAACAGTACCGCAACAAAATTTTTTTTTTTCCGAATTTTTTTTTTTCTGTTTTTTTGAATTCTTTTTTTTTCTGTTTTTTTTTTCAACTCTGAGTGTTGCGGTTTCCTTGAAAAGAGGAGGAGCGTGGCTAGGGTTTTTTTGAAGGAGTGCGATAGGGTTTTGAGGAATTGCGGCTAGGGTTTGTTGAAGGGGTGCGACAGGGTTTTGAGTAATTGCGGCTAGGGTTTTTTTTTTTTTTAGGGTGCGGCAAGGAGTTTATTTTTGAGGGGTGCGGCTAGGGTTTTTTGTGTAATGAAATAAGTGGTGGCTAGGGTTTTTTGTGTAATGAAATAAGTGGTGGCTAGGGTTTTAGGGTTAAGAAATAAGTGGCGGCTAGGAACACACAAACAAACCAGAAAGTGGAACGAACAAAAGAAAAAAAAAATTTTTTAAAAAAAAATCGAAAAGTGAGTGACGCACGAACAAACCAGAAAATCGGAACTGGAGCTCTGAACTAAGGATCCATTGGTCATCCAAGGAGGTCCAATTACCCGAGCTCGAGCTAAGAAAATGCAACAAGCCCTGGCCTCATTCATGCAACAAGCTCTGGCATCATTGAAGTGTCAAGGAAGCTTCCATGAAGAGTCCCAAGACATCTATACTTGCTTGGAAGCCCAAACGACATGAGCATGGTTTACTATCTTATTTTAGCTTAACAATAAGATGGGCTAAGTGTTTGGATAGCCCACGTTTGAGTCTTGTTGTGTCTTGAACTATTTATTTTATGTAACTAGGTTTAGGCATGAATTTGGGTTTAGTCTTATTTTCTGTTTGGTGTTAATTCCAGCCCACTTGTTTATGGGCTTAAGTGCTAGGTATTATTATAAATACCTTGTAAACGCCATTGATGGGGAGATCAGATCAGTTAATTGAATTTTCAGAAATTGAGTGTGCCTTTCTCTTGGGTTCCCTCTCAACTAGGCTTATCAAGGTCTTCTTCCTTGTGGCGCCTCCTTCTTCACCATCCACCATTGCTATACCTTAGGTTCTCGAATTCTTATTCGTAGGGTCAAGGTCCAATACCTTGGGTTCGAGTCTCTTTAGGCTTTGGGTCTAGGTTTCATAAGGTATCCTTCATCGTCTTTTGCTTTTATCCAGTTGCGTTTCAGTTCCTTCAAACTCCAACCTACGAGTTCTCCTGTCCGTGCGCATCAGAAACACAAGAACCTATGGTATTGGACCAAGACCCGTTGCCTAGAAAAGCAAGAACCTATGGTATATATTGGTGGAAGGTAGAAGAACGCCACAAGGAAGACCTTGATAAGTTCAAGAGTTCTCAAGAGAACCAAAGAGAAGAAGTCTCTCAATTTTATTGCTAAAATCAATTGTGTTCTCCCTAAAGGGTTACATAACTATTTATAGGGAAATAAATAACTTGCAGCACAAGTAATAGGAATCCTACTCTCCTAACTTGCAGAATAGGAAATAGCAAACTTGTAGAACAAGTAATAAGAATCCTACTCTCCTAACTTGCAGAACAAGTAATAGAAGTCCTACAAAATATATTATTTAAAAAGGAATTGGGCTTAAATTAAATTAAGACAATGTTCAGCCCAATAATACTTAACTAAATAAAATATGCATCTAGCCTAATTTTCATTTCGGCCCAATACTTGTGTGTCTTCAAGAAGGTTGAACTTGGGCTTGGACCATGTTGTAGAAGACTTTATCATCCTCCATGCTCAAGCTTTGTTGGGCTTTCTCTCTAGCAATATCAATGAAACCAGCCAAGGCTTGTTGCATTATCTTTGATTTAGCTCTTGTAATTGGACCTCTATGGATACTCAAAGGATCACGATCATCACGAACATGACTTGAGCTTTGTGAGCTTGGATCTCCATCAGCAGGAAATCTCTCTTTACGCATATGTACCCAAACCCAATCACCAGGCTCAAAGACAACTTTCTTGCGATGCTTGTTGGCTTGAGTAGCATATTGCTCAGTGCTCTTCTTAATGTTTTGACGTACCTTCTCATGTAGTTGCTTAATAAAATTAGTTTTCTTTTTCCCATCAAAACTAGCTCTCTCCTCAATAGGTAGTGGTAAAAGTTCTAATGGAGTGAGTGGATTAAAACCATAGACAACTTCAAATGGAGAATGACTAATAGTAGAATGTACACTTCTATTGCAAGCAAACTCCCTATAAGGCAAATAATCTTCTCAATTCTTCAAATTCTTTTGAATAATAGACCTCAACAAAGTAGATAAAGTACGATTGACTACTTCAGTTTGACAATCGGTTTGTGGATGACAGGTAGTTGAAATCAATAGCTTTGTTCCTAACTTTCCCCACGATGTTTTCCAAAAGTAGCTAAGGAACTTCACATCATAGTAAAAAACAATGGTCCTCGGAACACCATGTAGACGAACAATTTTCTTAAAGAATAAATCGACAATGTTGTTTGCATCATCTATCTTGTGACAAGTAACGAAGTGAGCCATCTTAGAGAACCTGTCAACAAGAACAAAAACAGAATCTCTACCTCCCTTTGTTCTTTGAGACAATGCCTCAGCCATGACATTTTCTTTTCCTTGTTTATATTTGATCACATATGGAAAGTCTCAATGAGCTCCATCCACTTGGCATGACGCTTGTTCAACTTGCTTTGTCCTTTCAAGTGCTTCAAGGACTCATGATCAGTGTGGATAACGAATTCCTTGGGCCATAAATAATGTTGCCATGTTTCCAAGGCCCTCACTAATGCATACATCTCTTAATCATATGTGGGATAGTTAAGGGCAACTCTACTTAACTTCACACTGAAAAAAGCAATGGGGAGCTTCTCTTGCATTAAAACAACTTCGATACCTATGCTTAAAGCATCACACTCAGTCTTAATTATTTTCTCTTTTTGCCTAGCCTCGGCTTCACTCACTATTCTTTTCTCACTCGCTTTTAATCTCAATTGATCCTTATCTTTCAATAGCACACTTAAAGCTTGATATGCTACAATTACCTTTCCATCCATAGGTAATTCCATATTATCCTCGTCATCTTTTAATGGCAGCATAGAATCATCATTGGATTCTTCTCCATGGTAGCTATCCAATTTATTATTACCAACATTACCACATGCATGAAAAGTATTACCTTGGTTTACCTTGGCTAGGGCAACGTCATGTTGCTCCACCTTATCATATTTAACCAACTTCGACTCTATCCTTGAAGGTTGTTGTTGCATGGCTTGGAACATGACCTCAATCTTTCTCAAATCAAGCTTTTCACTATTAGAAGACATAATTGTAACCTGCAAGAAACGTTAGTAAAAGAAACCGACCTCACAAGTATGACCTCACGTGTTTAAACTCAATACACACAAGAATGTAACACTCACACTTGTGTTTCACACAATTTTAATATGGCTTTTCTCGACTAATGTTACTCACACACTTGCCTTTTTTCCTCACACCACTTTTCTCTATATGTTTTATATTGAACTCAAGACTCAATCAAAAATCAGCTAATAGAATTCAACTATCAACCAACAATAAACAAGCTGAGCATAAGATTTTAATCAAGGGAAAACAAAACAATGAAGACTTTGCAAGACTTTGCAAGACTCAATAAGGTTTAAGAAGACTCTAATGAAACTAAACCTTGAAGGAACTATGCATGTTTTGGGGCGTTTAATTAGGGTAAGGTTTAGCCAAAGGTGGGGTAGTTTTGTCCTTTTATGTGGTAGGGTCAAAAAGGTAATTTTAGGCAGTAGGGTCAAAAAGGCAATTTAGGCAGTAGGGTAGGATGGTAACAATGAATTTTCAAATTAGGCAAGTAAGAAATCTCAAAGCTCAAGAAGGAATGACTACCTCAAGATTTTGATGAAGCACACCTCCACAAATTGCCTTTGATGTTGCACTTGCTACACACGATGTAATAAATCCCCTCTTGAATTGATTTTTCTTTTCTCTCTTTTTTTTCTCTTTTTTTTTATATTTTACTAAAGTAAACGAACAATGAAGAAAAAAAACAAAAAGTCTAAATAATAAGAAGAGGTTTACTTGGGGAACAAGGCAACTTTTGACAAAAACAAGCTAGTTTTGGTAGTAACTTGTGTGGCAAGGAATGAGAGGGAATGGTGGCTTGTGAAACAAGTAGTCTTTATGTGATGTAGAGCTTTTGAAGGTTTCTTGGTGAGCAAGAAAACCTTTTGGATTTGGTTGCTTGGAGAACAAGATAGGGTTTACTTGGTGGCTAAGTAAAGGTAGGTTATTTTAATGAAGACAATAGGTTTGAGGGACAAACAATATTAGTGGTGGCTTGGAAAAGGATTCAAGATCAAGGTTTGTCCAAGACAAGAAGATAACGAAAAAAACAAAAATGAGACTTCCACGAATTGAACCTAAGCTCTGATACCAAATGATATGGACCTCACCGAAAGAAGATGAGGTTCAATGAAGAAGATGAAGAACACTTGAAGAAAAACAATAACAAGTTAAACACGCAGCAAAGGAAAACAAAAATTAGAAATAAAATCAAGACCCATTGTGTAGAAATACAAGAACCTATGTGATATGGACCTCACCGAAAGAAGATGAGGTTCATATGAAGAAGACGAAGAACACTTGAAAAAAAACAATAACAATTTAAAAACGCAGCAAAAGAAAATAAAAATTAGAAGTAAAACCAAGACCCGTTGTGTAGAAACACAAGAACCTATGGTATTGGACCAAGACCCGTTGCTTAGAAAAGCAAGAACCTATGGTATATATTGGTGGAAGGTAGAAGAACGCCACAAGGAAGACCTTGATAAGTTCAAGAGTTCTCAAGAGAACCAAAGAGAAGAAGTCTCTCAATTTTATTACTAAAATCAATTGTGTTCTCCCCAAAGGGTTACATAACTATTTATAGGCAAATAGATAACTTGCAGCACAAGCAATAGGAATCCTACTCTCCTAACTTGCAGAACAAGTAATAGAAGTCTTACAAAATCTATTATTTAAAAAGGAATTGGGCTTAAATTAAATTAAGACAATGTTCAGCCCAATAATACTTAACTAAATAAAATATGCATCTAGCCTAATTTGCATTTCGGCCCAATACTTGTGTCTTCAAGAAGGTTGAACTTGGGCTTGGATCATGTTGTAGAAGACTTTATCATCCTCCATGCTCAAGCTTTGTTGGGCTTTCTCTCTAGCAATATCAATGAAACCAGCCAAGGCTTGTTGCATTATCTTTGATTTAGCTCTTGTAATTGGACCTCTATGGATACTCAAAGGATCACGATCATCACGAACATGACTTGAGCTTTGTGAGCTTGGATCTCCATCATTCCCCCTCTCCTCGAAAGGATTTGTCCTCAAATCAGAATCACCTACATCAATATCAAAGGGAGAAAGATCAGAAACATTAAATGTAGCACTAACATTATACTCACCTGGAAGATCTAACTTATAAGCATTGTCATTGATCTTCTTAATCACTTGGAATGGTCCATCTCCTCGAGGTTGCAACTTGGAGCGACGCTGAGCAGGAAATCTCTCTTTACGCATATGTAACCAAACCCAATCACCAGGTTCAAAGACAACTTTCTTGCGATGCTTGTTGGCTTGAGTAGCATATTGCTCAGTCCTCTTCTTAATGTTTTGACGTACCTTCTCATGTTGTTGCTTAACAAAATCAGCTTTCTTTTCCCCATCCAAACTAGCTCTCTCCTCAATGGGTAGTGGTAAAAGATCCAATGGAGTGAGTGGATTAAAACCATAGACAACTTCAAATGGAGAATAACTAGTAGTAGAATGCACACTTCTATTGTAAGCAAACTCCACATGAGGCAAACAATCTTCCCAATTCTTCAAATTCTTTTGAATAATGGATCTCAACAAAGTAGACAAAGTACGATTGACTACTTCAGTTTGACCATCGGTTTGTGGATGACAAGTAGTTGAAAACAATAGCTTTGTTCCTAACTTTCCCCATAATGTTTTCCAAAAGTAGCTAAGGAACTTCACATCACGGTCAGAAACAATGGTCCTCGGAACTCCATGTAGACGAACAATTTCCTTGAAGAATAAATCGGCAATGTTACTTGCATCATCTGTCTTGTGACAAGCAATGAAGTGAGCCATCTTAGAGAACCTGTCAACAACAACAAAAACAGAATCTCTACCTCTCTTTGTTCTTGGTAACCCCAAAACAAAGTCCATAGAAATGTCAGTCCAAGAAGCAGTAGGAATAGGTAATGGAGTATAAAGACCATGATTCATAACTCTAGACTTAGCTTGTTTACAAGTGACACATCTTTCACACAATTTTTCAACATCTCTTTTCATGTTAGGCCAAAAGAAGTGATCATGCAATATATCTAAAGTTTTCTTTACTCCAAAATGTCCCATTAATCCACCACTATGGCCTTCTCTAACAAGTAATTCTCTTAAAGAACTCCTAGGCACACATAATCTATTTTCCCTAAATAAGAATCCATCATGCCTATAAAACTTTCCAAAACCAGTTTTCTCACATGCAATGAACACATTTTCAAAATCCTCATCAGTAGCATACAAGTCTTTAATATACTCAAATCCAAGTAGTTTTGCATTAAGAGTAGTGATTAGAGTATACCTTCGAGATAATGCATCAGCCACGACATTTTCTTTACCTTGTTTATATTTGATCACATATGGAAATGTTTCAATGAACTCCATCCACTTGGCATGACGCTTGTTCAACTTGCTTTGTCCTTTCAAGTGCTTCAAGGACTCATGATCAGTGTGGATGACAAATTCCTTGGGCCATAAATAGTGTTGCCATGTTTCCAAGGCCCTCACTAATGCATACATCTCTTTATCATATGTGGGATAGTTAAGGGCAGCTCCACTTAACTTCTCACTGAAAAAAGCAATGGGGCGCTTCTTCTGCATTAAAACAGCTCCAATACCTATACTTGAAGCATCACACTCAATCTCAAAAGTTTTAGAAAAGTCAGGTAAGGATAATAAAGCTGCGGAACAAAGCTTCTCTTTAAGCAAGTTAAAAGCACGATCTTGCTCAAGACCCCATTTAAAACCAACATTCTTTTTAACAACATCAGTTAAAGGTGCAGCTATAGTACTGAAGTCTCTAACAAACCTACGGTAGAAACTAGCTAATCCATGAAAACTACGCACTTCAGAGATATTCTTAGGTATAGGCCAATCTTTAATTGCCTTAACCTTTTCATCTTCTACTGCTATACCCTTAGAAGAAACAACATATCCAAGAAATATAATCTTATCAGTGCAAAAGGAACATTTCTTAAGGTTAGCATACAACTTCTCCTTTCTCAAGACATTAAGCACATTCTTTAAATGTTCAATATGTTCATGCAAACTTCTACTATAGATCAAGATATCATCAAAATAGACAACTACAAATTTTCCAATGAAAGCACGCAAAACATGGTTCATTAATCTCATGAAAGTGCTAGGTGCATTAGTTAATCCAAAAGGCATAACTAACCATTCGTACAAACCATGCTTAGTCTTAAATGCAGTTTTCCATTCATCACCTTCTCTCATGCGAATTTGATGATAACCACTTTTCAAATCAATTTTAGAAAAGATGCAAGAACCATGTAACTCATCAAGCATATCATCTAATCTAGGAATGGGATAGCGATACTTTACAGTGATTTTGTTGATGGCACGACAATCAACACACATCCTCCACGTCCCATCCTTCTTAGGAACAAGTAACACAGGAACAGCGCATGGACTCATGCTCTCTCTAACGTAGCCTTTCTTCATGAGCTCGTCAACTTGCCTTTGAAGCTCCTTTGTCTCCTCGGGATTACTTCTATAGGCAGGTCGGTTGGGAATGGCAGCTCCAGGAACAAGGTCTATTTGATGCTCAATTCCCCTAATAGGTGGCAAACCATTTGGAATCTCCTCGGGGAATATATCTCCAAATTCCTTCAAAAGAGACACAACATTAGTAGGCAAAGAAGATTTAAGATCATTAGAACTAAAACAAGATTCTTTATATAAAAACAAAAGGATTGGGTACTTAGCTAGAAAAGCAGCCTTTACATCACTTTGCTTTGCATAGAAGCTCACGTCCTTTCTTTCTTTCTTTGCAATATCTTTGCCTTTATCTAGATTCTTTGACCTTTGTTGTGATTCATTCTGCTCTTTCAACCTCAATTGATCCTCATAAATCTCCGTAGGACTCAAGGGTGCAAGTGTGAATTTCTTACCAGCCATGGTAAATGAATAACGGTTTGTAAATCCATCATGTATGACATGTCTATCAAATTGCCATGGTCTTCCTAAAAGCAAATGACCAGCATGCATAGGCACAACATCACACAACACTTTATCATTGTACCTTCCAATTGAAAATAGCACCAATACTTGCTTGGTCACATTTACTTCTCCACAATTATTGAGCCATTGAAGTTTGTATGGTTTGGGATGTTTTGTAGTGGGCAAACTCAATTTGTCAACCAAATAAGTGCTAGCAACATTAGTGCAACTACCACCATCAATAATCAAAGAGCATACCTTATTGTTGACGTGGCATCTAGTATGAAAAATATTTTCTCGTTGCACTTCATCTTCATCCTTAACTTGGGCACTTAATGCACGACGAGCTACAAGTGCTTCACCATGTGCAGCAAACTCAACATAGTCATCATCCTCATCAATGTCCTCCAATGGTGGGATCTCATCATCAACATCAGAATCTTCACTTACAACATCACCATCATCACGCATAATCATGACTCGTTTGTTTGGGCATTGTGATGCAATGTGTCCTCTTCCCAAACATCTAAAACACTTAATGTCTCTACTCTTACCTTGGGATGCTTGGACCGCCTCGGGTTTGGGCTTTTGGATACTCTCACCCTTAGGCTTGAATGAGGATTCAGTCTTAAGTTTGAATGTAGTCCTATCATCCCTTCGAAAGGTGTTCGGTTTCCAAGAAGAAGACGAACTAGAACCTTGCATAAAACGAGATGAATAACCTTTTCTCTTGAGTTGCCTTTCAACCTTTATAGCCATATGCAACATATCATCAAACTCCACATAGTGATGTAACTCCACTACATTAGCAATCTCACTATTTAATCCTTGTAAGAATCGAGCCATAGTAGCTTCACTATCTTCTTCAACATTAGCTCTGATCATGATAATCTCCATTTCTTTATGATAATCCTCAACACTCTTAGAACCTTGAGTGAGACCTTGTAACCTTTGATAAAGCTCTCTATAGTAATGATTAGGAACAAACCTTTTTCTCATAACACGTTTCATTTCATCCCATGTAACTATAGGTGGCTCTCTATTCCTACGTCTACCAAGCATGAGTTGGTCCCACCAAATGATTGCATAATCCGTGAACTCTACAGCAGCAAGTTTCACCTTTTTTTCCTCGGAATAGTTATGACAATCAAAGACCATCTCCACTTTCTTTTCCCATTCTAAGTAAGCCTCAGGATCATTCTTACCTTGAAAGGAAGGAATCTTCAATTTGATACTCCCTAAATTTCCATCTATCCTATCATAATACCTATCTCCTTTATACCTATCTCCACGACCTCCTTTATTACCATGGTTACCTTTAACACTTCTACTAAACTCATCATCAAACTCATCATCAACTTTATCATCAAAGTCATTATTCACAACATTGCCATTCTCATGAGAAGTATCACCTTGCTTTACCTTAGTTAGGACAGCTTCATGTTCCTCCAACTTATCATGAATATTATTAAACCTCAACTCTATCCTTGAAAATTGTTGTTGCATAGCTTGGAACATGAACTCAATCTTACTCAAATCAGGCTTTTCACTATTAGAAGACATGATTTTATCCTGCAAGAAACGTTAGTAAAAGAAAAGGACCTCACAAGTATGACCTCAGGTGTTTACACTCAATACACACAAGAATGTAACACTCACACTCGTGTTTAACACAATTTTAATATGGCTTTTCTCTACTAATGTTACTCACACACTCTTGCCTTTTTCCCTCACACAACTTTTCTCTATAGGTTCTATATTGAACTCAAGACTCAATCAAAAATCAGCTTATGGAATTCAACTATCAACCAACAATAAACAAGCTGAGAACAAAATTTTAATCAAGGGAAAACAAAACAATGAAGACTCAAGAAGACTTTGCAAGACTCAATAAGGCTTAAGAAGACTCTAATGAAACTAAACCTTGAAGGAAATATGCATGTTTTGGGGTGTTTAATTAGGGTAGGGTCTAGCCAAAGGTGGGGTAGTTTTGTCCTTTTATATGGTAGGGTCAAAAAGGTAGTTTTAGGCAGTAGGGTAGAATGGTAACAATGAGTTTTCAAATTAGGTAAATAAGAAATCCCAAAGCTCAAGAAAGAATGACTACCTCAAGATTTTGATGAAGCACACCTCCACGAATTGCCGTTGATGTTGCACTTGCTACACACGATGTAATAAATCCCCTCTTGAATTGATTTTTCTTTTCTCTTTTTTTTTCTTTTCTTTTTTTTTCTCTTTTTTTTTTCTTTTACTAAAGTAAACGAACAATGAAGAAAAACAAAAAGTCTAAATAATAAGAAGAGGTTTACTTGGGGAACAAGGCAACTTTTGAGAAAAACAAGCTAGTTTTGGTAGTAGCTTGTGTGGCAAGGAACGAGAGGGAACGGTGGCTTGTGAAACAAGTAGTCTTTATGTGATGTAGAGCTTTTGAAGGTTTCTTGGTGAGCAAGAAAACCTTTGGAATTTGGTTGCTTGGAGAACAAGATAGGGTTTACTTGGTGGCTAAGTAAAGGTAGGTTATTTTAATGAAGACAATAGGTTTGAAGGACAAACAATATTAGTGGTGGCTTGGAAAAGGATTCAAGATCAAGGTTTGTCCAAGACAAGAAGACAGAAAAAAAAATGAGACTCCCACGAATTGAACCTAAGCTCTGATACCAAATGATATGGACCTCACCGAAAGAAGATGAGGTTCATATGAAGAAGACGAAGAACACTTGAAAAAAAACAATAACAATTTAAAAACGCAGCAAAAGAAAATAAAAATTAGAAGTAAAACCAAGACCCGTTGTGTAGAAACACAAGAACCTATGGTATTGGACCAAGACCCGTTGCTTAGAAAAGCAAGAACCTATGGTATATATTGGTGGAAGGTAGAAGAACGCCACAAGGAAGACCTTGATAAGTTCAAGAGTTCTCAAGAGAACCAAAGAGAAGAAGTCTCTCAATTTTATTACTAAAATCAATTGTGTTCTCCCCAAAGGGTTACATAACTATTTATAGGCAAATAGATAACTTGCAGCACAAGCAATAGGAATCCTACTCTCCTAACTTGCAGAACAAGTAATAGAAGTCTTACAAAATCTATTATTTAAAAAGGAATTGGGCTTAAATTAAATTAAGACAATGTTCAGCCCAATAATACATAACTAAATAAAATATGCATCTAGCCTAATTTGCATTTCGGCCCAATACTTGTGTCTTCAAGAAGGTTGAACTTGGGCTTGGATCATGTTGTAGAAGACTTTATCATCCTCCATGCTCAAGCTTTGTTGGGCTTTCTCTCTAGCAATATCAATGAAACCAGCCAAGGCTTGTTGCATTATCTTTGATTTAGCTCTTGTAATTGGACCTCTATGGATACTCAAAGGATCACGATCATCACGAACATGACTTGAGCTTTGTGAGCTTGGATCTCCATCACTATGGCATTAGACCAAGACCCGTTGCTTAGAAAAGCAAGAACCTATGGTATATATTGGTGGAAGGTAGAAGAACACCACAAGGAAGACCTTGATAAGTTCAAGAGTTCTCAAGAGAACCAAAGAGAAGAAGTCTCTCAATTTTATTACTAAAATCAATTGTGTTCTCCCCAAAGGGTTACATAACTATTTATAGGCAACTAGCTAACTTACAGCACAAGCAATAGGAATCCTACTCTCCTAACTTGCAGAACAAGTAATAGAAGTCCTACAAAATATATTATTTAAAAAGGAATTGGGCTTAAATTAAATTAAGACAACGTTCAGCCCAATAATACTTAACTAAATAAAATATGCATCCAGCCTAATTGCATTTCGGCCCAATACTTGTGTGTGTGTCTTCAAGAAGATTGAACTTGAGCTTGGATCATGTTGTAGAAGACTTTATCATCCTCCATGCTCAAGCTTTGTTGGGCTTTCTCTCTAGCAATATTAATGAAACCAGCCAAGGCTTGTTGCATTATCTTTGATTTAGCTCTTGTAATTGGACCTCCATGGACGCTCAAAGGATCACGAACATCACGAACATGACTTGAGCTATGTGAGCTTGATGGGTCTCCATCAGTACTTCATACCAAATTTCCAACCAATCATTCATCATAATAATTTCATAAAATATTTTCATAAAATATTTCGAAATTAAAACATGCAGACTGAATATCCTTACAGTGCTGCACATGCGTCCCTTACATTTTCCAGGTCGGAGGCTTCCTCTTATCGGTCGCGCCCGTACTCCATCTCTCCTGATTCCTCATCCCTATCGTTGAGAATAATTTCTGGAAATAAAAATTCTAAATTTTAGAATTTTTTCCATAATTTATTAAATTTTTCTGAAATTTAATTTCTGAGAATTTCTTACCGAATTTTCGTAAATTTTCGGGTTGTCGAATTTCGGGGAATCTCCGAATTCCCGAAATTCTCCTTTTTCCTCTTTTTTTTCTTTCTTTCTTTTTCTTTTCTTTCTCTTTCTTTTCTTTTTCTTTTTCTTTTTCTTTTTCTTTTTCTTTTTCTTTTTCTTTTTCTTTTTCTTTTTCCTTTCCCGGTCAGACCAGTCCAGTTCCTTTCCTCGCCGGTTCTCCGGTGGCTTGGTGGCTCAGCAACTGGCCGGCGTTGAGACAAACTTGCTGGTGGCCTCAGCTCGGCCTGGATCGGTGGCACGACGGCGGATCTACTCGGTTTACCTTCGGTTTCTTCTCCACTTCCGTCGGCCTTCCTCCGCCGTTCACCGAGCCTCCGGTGGCATCCATCCTCTTCCTCTGCCTCCGGTGGTGCTTCGATGGTAGTGGCGGTGCCTGGATCGACCGGCACCGTCGTCTGCCATTTTTCCCTTTCTTCCGGTTTCCTTCGTTTTCCTTCGTTTCTGTTTTCCGTTTCTTCACGCCGGCAGCTTCTTTCCTTTCTCTGGCTGGTGGCGTCTCGCCCTTCTCCTTCCTCCCTCGCCGGTGGTGGCAGCTCCGCCGCCGTCGGCCCTTTGGCTGGGAAGGGTTGGGTCCTTCCCCGATTTTCCTTCATTTTGTTTCTTTCCTCTTTTGGTTTTATTTCCTTTCCCTTTTTAGTATATAATATATTATAAAATATTTATAGTGTATAATATATACTATATATTATACATATATTATTTCATATATAATTTAATACAATATATATTATATATAAATTATATATATTGTATATTACAAAACATATATATATGTATATTTATATACTTTAAAATAAATAACATTTACATATACAAATTATATAAATGTTATAATACAACATATATACATATAAACTATAATATAAAATCACATTTACCTTTCTTCTATATGTATTTATATAATATAATATATACACATAAAATATTATGTTTATATACATATGTATTATTTAAATTTATGAAATAATATATATTTCCATATGTATACCAACGTATATTAAAATATACTATATAGTATTTTAAATACATATGTATTTGTATAAAATACATTTATATAATTTGTAATTATATAAACATACTTTATTTTCATTTCTCATTTTTCTTATTTAATTTGGATTTTAATTTATCCAAATTAATTTTTCCTCTCTCTATTATTTTTATTTTCACTTCCAATTTAATTTCCTTTACACGAATTTCCCGATTCTTTCACTTCCTCAATTCTCGGGATTTTCACCAATATCCCGTTCTCGCAAATTTTATTTATTTCATCTGATTTATTTTCTCCAATATTTATTTTCAATATTTATAATTTCCAATAAATGGAAAATTTACGGTTATCACAGGTTCAAGGAATTTAAAATTACTAAATGGTAAATTTAAAATTAAAGTAAATACATAGTTGATTTAAAATGAATAACACATTGATAGAAGTTATTTTAACATATTTATTTATTTATTTATTAAGTTTATTCATTTGGGGAATATTAATTAATTTCTTTAACACAAGTTAATTAATTATTCCATTTGCTTATAGGATATTGAATAAGTAAATTATTTCATGATAATACTTTCCTTTTTAATGGATTGCTTTCTTAAATCTTTCCTTCATATTTGAATTAACGTTGGGTTTGATAACTTTAATTAAAAGAAAAAGATTTAGATAATCATTTATTTATTTATATTTAAATTAATTAATTACTTATTTATTTATTTATTTATTTATTTAAGATACTCATTTATTTATTTATTTATTTTGTCCCTTTTTCTATAAGGTTTTTGTTATGTAAATTATTTTGATTTAACAAACTATTACTATATTAAATTAATTTTGATTAATCAAAAATCATAGGGTCCATCTTATTATTGGTCCATTTGATTTTAAATTCATTTTTCTCTTCATCAAAATAAGAAAAAAACATGGTTGTAATATTAGATAGGTTTAGGGGTAAAATGGAAACAAAATATAATTATTGGAGGGTAAAATTGGCAAAAAAATTGGATTCCCCCCGAAAAAAAAAACCTCAAGATGAGGGGGGAATCATTTTCCCCCCATTTTTGCACTGTTGGTAAAAAAAATTATTGGTCAGAATCCTATTCCGCGAACCAAACATGGTAATCATTTGACGGAAAAAAAATTCCCCCTAGTAATCTAAAATTCCCCCAACCAAACAACACCGTAGTGATTTATATGAATTGATTTACATGAATTGAGTTATATGACATGATTTACATGAAATGAATTACATGACATGAATTGCGAGAAATGATTTTTATTAAAGGATCTACATGAGAAAATTTACATGAATTGTTTAAATTGCATAAATTACTATTTTACATGATTTTCGACTGACTGAAGATAATTGCTATTTGAAAATGATTTCTACTATTAAATGAGATGATTTTATGAAATTGATGTCTCCCTGATGATCGTGCATATGAGACAGTGATGATTAGGTTGGGAGACGTCCCAGACCTTTCCTTTTAAATGATATAACTGTGGGAATTATAGTCAAACACATAGGTTTATGCAGTGAGCACCTGACCAGTGCGAACTATGAGTGATTGACGATGGCCATTCGTTATAGTGTTTTGTAAGATTTGCCAAGGTGGATCCCTGGCCTTCCTATACAGGTTCCTTATGGGACATAGTGCATGCATGAATCTCTGGGAGATTATTTTTCTATCGACATGTGATATTTGACAGATTTGATTTAAATGATTTGAAAAGCGAACCGTGAAAGAGTATATGAACAGTATATGAACAACGATTAAATTACAGATAGATTGATTTTAAATGATTTGAACAATGAAAAGTTTATATGAACAGTATATGTTTTAAAAGAGTTTTTAATAAAGGTTTACATGAACCCATATGCATTATTTTATTTATAAAATTTAAATTTATGATTTTTACTGCATATAGTGGATAGTACCACTCTTGATATGAACCTCACCGAAAGAAGATGAGGTTCAATGAAGAACATGAAGAACACTTGAAGAAAAACAAGAACAAGTTAAAAACGCAGCAAAAGAAAACAAAAATTAGAGATAAAACCAAGACCCGTTGTGTAGAAACACAAGAACCTATGGTATTGGACCAAGACCCGTTGCTTAGAAAAGCAAGAACCTATGGTATATATTGGTGGAAGGTAGAAGAACGCCACAAGGAAGACCTTGATAAGTTCAAGAGTTCTCAAGAGAACCAAAGAGAAGAAGTCTCTCAATTTTATTACTAAAATCAATTGTGTTCTCCCCAAAGGGTTACATAACTATTTATAGGCAAATAGATAACTTGCAGAACAAGCAATAGGAATCCTACTCTCCTAACTTGCAGAACAAGTAATAGAAGTCTTACAAAATCTATTATTTAAAAAGGAATTGGGCTTAAATTAAATTAAGACAATGTTCAGCCCAATAATACTTAACTAAATAAAATATGCATCTAGCCTAATTTGCATTTCAGCCCAATACTTGTGTGTCTTCAAGAAGGTTGAACTTGGGCTTGGACCATGTTGTAGAAGACTTTATCATCCTCCATGCTCAAGCTTTGTTGGGCTTTCTCTCTAGCCATATCAATGAAACCAGCCAAGGCTTGTTGCATTATCTTTGATTTAGCTCTTGTAATCGGACCTCCATGGATACTCAAAGGATCACGATCATCACGAACATGACTTGAGCTTTGTGAGCTTGGATCTCCATCATTCCCCCTCTCCTCGAAAGGATTTGTCCTCAAATCAGAATCACCTACATCAATATCAAAGGGAGAAAGATCAGAAACATTAAATGTAGCACTAACATTATACTCACCTGGAAGATCTAACTTATAAGCATTGTCATTGATCTTCTTAATCACTTGGAATGGTCCATCTCCTCGAGGTTGCAACTTGGAGCGACGTTGAGCAGGAAATCTCTCTTTACGCATATGTACCCAAACCCAATCACCAGGTTCAAAGACAACTTTCTTGCGATGCTTGTTGGCTTGAGTAGCATATTGCTCAGTCCTCTTCTTAATGTTTTGACGTACCTTCTCATGTAGTTGCTTAACAAAATCAGCTTTCTTTTCCCCATCCAAACTAGCTCTCTCCTCAATAGGTAGTGGTAAAAGATCCAATGGAGTGAGTGGATTAAAACCATAGACAACTTCAAATGGAGAATAACTAGTTGTAGAATGCACACTTCTATTGTAAGCAAACTCCACATGAGGCAAACAATCTTCCCAATTCTTTAAATTCTTTTGAATAATGGATCTCAACAAAGTAGACAAAGTACGATTGACTACTTCAGTTTGACCATCGGTTTGTGGATGACAAGTAGTTGAAAACAATAGCTTTGTTCCTAACTTTCCCCATAATGTTTTCCAAAAGTAGCTAAGGAACTTCACATCACGGTCAGAAACAATGGTCCTCGGAACTCCATGTAGACGAACAATTTCCTTGAAGAATAAATCGGCAATGTTACTTGCATCATCTGTCTTGTGACAAGCAATGAAGTGAGCCATCTTAGAGAACCTGTCAACAACAACAAAAACAGAATCTCTACCTCTCTTTGTTCTTGGTAACCCCAAAACAAAGTCCATAGAAATGTCAGTCCAAGGAGTAGTAGGAATAGGTAATGGAGTATAAAGACCATGATTCATAACTCTAGACTTAGCTTGTTTACAAGTGACACATCTTTCAAACAATTTTTCAACATCTCTTTTCATGTTAGGCCAAAAGAAGTGATCATGCAATATATCTAAAGTTTTCTTTACTCCAAAATGTCCCATTAATCCACCACTATGGGCTTCTCTAACAAGTAATTCTCTTAAAGAACTCCTAGGCACACATAATCTATTTTCCCTAAATAAGAATCCATCATGCCTATAAAACTTTCCAAAACCAGTTTTCTCACATGCAATGAACACATTTTCAAAATCCTCATCAGTAGCATACAAGTCTTTAATATACTCAAATCCAAGTAGTTTTGCATTAAGAGTAGTGATTAGAGTATACCTTCGAGACAATGCATCAGCCACGACATTTTCTTTACCTTGTTTATATTTGATCACATATGGAAATGTCTCAATGAACTCCATCCACTTGGCATGACGCTTGTTCAACTTGCTTTGTCCTTTCAAGTGCTTCAAGGACTCATGATCAGTGTGGATGACAAATTCCTTAGGCCATAAATAGTGTTGCCATGTTTCTAAGGCCCTCACTAATGCATACATCTCTTTATCATATGTGGGATAGTTAAGGGCAGCTCCACTTAACTTCTCACTGAAAAAAGCAATGGGGCGCTTCTCTTGCATTAAAACAGCTCCAATACCTATACTGGAAGCATCACACTCAATCTCAAAAGTTTTAGAAAAGTCAGGTAAGGATAACAAAGGTGCGGAACAAAGCTTCTCTTTAAGCAAGTTAAAAGCACGATCTTGCTCAAGACCCCATTTAAATCCAACATTCTTTTTAACAACATCAGTTAAAGGTGCAGCTATAGTACTGAAGTCTCTAACAAACCTACGGTAGAAACTAGCTAATCCATGAAAACTACGCACCTCAGTGATATTCTTAGGTATAGGCCATTCTTTAATTGCCTTAACCTTTTCATCTTCTACTGCTATACCCTTAGAAGAAACAACATATCCAAGAAATATAATCTTATCAGTGCAAAAGGAACATTTCTTAAGGTTAGCATACAGCTTTTCCTTTCTCAAGACATTAAGCACATTCTTTAAATGTTCAATATGTTCATGCAAACTTCTACTATAGATCAAGATATCATCAAAATAGACAACTACAAATTTTCCAATGAAAGCACGCAAAACATGGTTCATTAATCTCATGAAAGTGCTAGGTGCATTAGTTAATCCAAAAGGCATAACTAACCATTCATACAAACCATGCTTAGTCTTAAATGCAGTTTTCCATTCATCACCTTCTCTCATGCGAATTTGATGATAACCACTTTTCAAATCAATTTTAGAAAAGATGCAAGAACCATGTAACTCATCAAGCATATCATCTAATCTAGGAATGGGATAGCGATAATTTACAGTGATTTTGTTGATGGCACGACAATCAACACACATCCTCCACGTCCCATCCTTCTTAGGAACAAGTAACACAGGAACAGCGCATGGACTCATGCTCTCTCTAACGTAGCCTTTCTTCATGAGCTCGTCAACTTGCCTTTGAAGCTCCTTTGTCTCCTCGGGATTACTTCTATAGGCAGGTCGGTTGGGAATGGCAGCTCCAGGAACAAGGTCTATTTGATGCTCAATTCCCCTAATAGGTGGCAAACCATTTGGAATCTCCTCGGGGAATATATCTCCAAATTCCTTCAAAAGAGACACAACATTAGTAGGCAAAGAAGATTTAAGATCATTAGAACTAAAACAAGATTCTTTATATAAAAACAAAAGGATTGGGTACTTAGCTAGAAAAGCAGCCTTTACATCACTTTGCTTTGCATAGAAGCTCACGTCCTTTCTTTCTTTCTTTGCAATATCTTTGCCTTTATCTAGATTCTTTGACCTTTGTTGTGATTCATTCTGCTCTTTCAACCTCAATTGATCCTCATAAATCTCCGTAGGACTCAAGGGTGCAAGTGTGAATTTCTTACCAGCCATGGTAAATGAATAACGGTTTGTAAATCCATCATGTATGACATGTCTATCAAATTGCCATGGTCTTCCTAAAAGCAAATGACCAGCATGCATAGGCACAACATCACACAACACTTTATCATTGTACCTTCCAATTGAAAATAGCACCAATACTTGCTTGGTCACATTTACTTCTCCACAATTATTGAGCCATTGAAGTTTGTATGGTTTGGGATGTTTTGTAGTGGGCAAACTCAATTTGTCAACCAAATAAGTGCTAGCAACATTAGTGCAACTACCACCATCAATAATCAAAGAGCATACCTTATTGTTGACGTGGCATCTAGTATGAAAAATATTTTCTCGTTGCACTTCATCTTCATCCTTAACTTGGGCACTTAATGCACGACGAGCTACAAGTGCTTCACCATGTGCAGCAAACTCAACATAGTCATCATCCTCATTAATGTCCTCCAATGGTGGCATCTCATCATCAACATCAGAATCTTCACTTACAACATCACCATCATCGCGCATAATCATGACTCGTTTGTTTGGGCATTGTGATGCAATGTGTCCTCTTCCCAAACATCTAAAACACTTAATGTCTCTACTCTTACCTTGGGATGCTTGGACAGCCTCGGGTTTGGGCTTTTGGACACTCTCACCCTTAGGCTTGAATGAGGATTCAGTCTTAAGTTTGAATGTAGTCTTATCATCCCTTCGAAAGGTGTTCGGTTTCCAAGAAGAAGATGAACTAGAACCTTGCATAAAATGAGATGAATAACCTTTTCTCTTGAGTTGCCTTTCAACCTTGATAGCCATATGCAACATATCATCAAACTCCACATAGTGATGTAACTCCACTACATTAGCAATCTCACGATTCAATCCTTGTAAGAATCGAGCCATAGTAGCTTCACTATCCTCTTCAACATTAGCTCTGATCATGATAATTTCCATTTCTTTATGATAATCCTCAACACTCTTAGAACCTTGAGTGAGACCTTGTAACCTTTGATAAAGCTCTCTATAGTAATGATTAGGAACAAACCTTTTTCTCATAACACGTTTCATTTCATTCCATGTAACTATAGGTGGCTCTCTATTCCTACGTCTACCAAGCATGAGTTGGTCCCACCAAATGATTGCATAATCCGTGAACTCTACAGCAGCAAGTTTCACCTTTTTTTCTTCGGAATAGTTATGGCAATCAAAGACCATCTCCACTTTCTTTTCCCATTCTAAGTAAGCCTCAGGATCATTCTTACCTTGAAAGGAAGGAATCTTCAATTTGATACTTCCTAAATTTCCATCTATCCTATCATAATACCTATCTCCTTTATACCTATCTCCACGACCTCCTTTATTACCATGGTTACCGTTAACACTTCTACTAAACTCATCATCATCAAAGTCATCATCTACTTTATCATCAAAGTCATTATTCACAACATTGCCTTTCACATGAGAAGTATTATCTTGATTTACTTTAGCTAGGACAGCTTCATGTTCCTCCAACTTATCATGGATATTATTAAACCTCAACTCTATCCTTGAAAATTGTTGTTGCATAGCTTGGAACATGAACTCGATCTTACTCAAATCAGGCTTTTCACTATTAGAAGACATGATTGTAACTTGCGAGAAATGTTAGTAAAAGAAAAAGACCTCACAAGTATGACCTCACGTGTTTACACTCAATACACACAAGAATGTAACACTCACACTCGTGTTTCTCACAATTTTAATATGGCTTTTCTCTACTAATGTTACTCACACACTCTTGCCTTTTTCCCTCACACAACTTTTCTCTATAGGTTCTATATTGAACTCAAGACTCAATCAAAAATCAGCTTATGGAATTCAACTATCAACCAACAATAAACAAGATGAGCACAAGATTTTAATCAAGGGAAAACAAAACAATGAAGACTCAACAAGACTTAGCAAGACTCAATAAGACCTAAGAAGACTCCAATGAAACTAAACCTTGAAGAAAATATGAGTGTTTAATTAGGGTAAGGTTTAGCCAAAGGTGGGGTACTTTTGTCCTTTTATGTGGTAGGGTCAAAAGGTAATTTTAGGCAGTAGGGTAGAATGGTAACAATGAATTTTCAAATTAGGCAAATAAGAAATCTCAAAGCTCAAGAAAGAATGACTACCTCAAGATTTTGATGAAGCACACCTCCACGAATTGCCTTTGACGTTGCACTTGCTACACACGATGTAATAAATCCCTTCTTGAATTGATTTTTTTCTTTTCTCTTTTTTTTTTCTTTTCTTTTTTTTCTCTTTTTTTTCCTTTTTCTTTTATATTTTACTAAAGTAAATGAACAATAAAGAAAAAAAACAAAAAGTCTAAATAATAAGAAGAGGTTTACTTGGGGAACAAGGCAACTTTTTGACAAAAACAAGCTAGTTTTGGTAGCAGCTTGTGTGGCAAGGAATGAGAGGGAACGGTGGCTTGTGAAACAAGTAGTCTTTATGTGATGTAGAGCTTTTGAAGGTTTCTTGGTGAGCAAGAAAACCTTTGGGATTTGGTTGCTTGGAGAACAAGATAGGGTTTACTTGGTGGCTAAGTAAAGAAAATAGGTTTGAGGGACAAACAATATTAGTGGTGGCTTGGAAAAGGATTCAAGATCAAAGTTTGTCCAAGACAAGAAGACAAAGAAAGAAAAAGAAAAAAAAAACAAAAACGATACTCCCATGAATTGAACCTAAGCTCTGATGCCAAATGATATGAACCTCACCGAAAGAAGATGAGGTTCAATGAAGAACATGAAGAACACTTGAAGAAAAACAAGAACAAGTTAAAAACGCAGCAAAAGAAAACAAAAATTAGAGATAAAACCAAGACCCGTTGTGTAGAAACACAAGAACCTATGGTATTGGACCAAGACCCGTTGCTTAGAAAAGCAAGAACCTATGGTATATATTGGTGGAAGGTAGAAGAACGCCACAAGGAAGACCTTGATAAGTTCAAGAGTTCTCAAGAGAACCAAAGAGAAGAAGTCTCTCAATTTTATTACTAAAATCAATTGTGTTCTCCCCAAAGGGTTACATAACTATTTATAGGCAAATAGATAACTTGCAGAACAAGCAATAGGAATCCTACTCTCCTAACTTGCAGAACAAGTAATAGAAGTCTTACAAAATCTATTATTTAAAAAGGAATTGGGCTTAAATTAAATTAAGACAATGTTCAGCCCAATAATACTTAACTAAATAAAATATGCATCTAGCCTAATTTGCATTTCAGCCCAATACTTGTGTGTCTTCAAGAAGGTTGAACTTGGGCTTGGACCATGTTGTAGAAGACTTTATCATCCTCCATGCTCAAGCTTTGTTGGGCTTTCTCTCTAGCCATATCAATGAAACCAGCCAAGGCTTGTTGCATTATCTTTGATTTAGCTCTTGTAATCGGACCTCCATGGATACTCAAAGGATCACGATCATCACGAACATGACTTGAGCTTTGTGAGCTTGGATCTCCATCAACTCTTTTATATGCTTTTCCTTACTGGGCTTTCCCCAAAGCTCACCCCCTTACTCACCATCTGATAGGATGATATTTTGTGAATTTTATATGTGCTAATATATTTGCTTTATTGATGTTTTATGCCTTAAAGAGCTTACTAATGTTTATTTTATGTTTTAGGTATTAAATATCAAAGTTGGAATAAAAAGAAGCTAAAAAGAGCAAAGTGCAGTATTTTCTGTCCAGCTTGAAAGATTGACGTTTTTGACTAATTTAACGACCTGATCTTGTAACATCCGATTTTCGGTAAATATATTCAATTAATTGTTCTTATTTTCGGATTGGTTAGGCTGTTTGTCGATGTCAATGTCGATGTCGATTTCTTATTTCATTTCACTCGATTATGTACATAGAATATTTTATGATGATTTAGTAAATTTCTGACAAAATTTCGGCAGCATAACTGCTGCAAATATCCTAACCTCCTGCACTTTAAACACAATTTATATACCAGCCAAAAACCACAGTTTTCACATGATTCCAATGCAATTAAAATACCAAATAATTTCATATAATTAAGTCCACAAAATTTTGGACATTCGATATATCCTTATATAAAAGTGCAGGTCTCTAGGCATATATACAAAATTTCTTTCTTTTTAATTTACATCCCCTTAGCCTTTACAACTTAATAAGTACTGTACCAGACAAGTCTGAGATATATAGAAAATACAATATACCTTCACTGGATAAATAACCAGTCTCGAAGTAAATACTGTAGGGTCCAAAAATCATGCTCCTCTCGTATGAGCGGAATCTACTGCAAATAGTCTGGTGGAAAAATAAGGGATGAGTTTACGCTCAGTAAGGAAGAGCATATAAAAGAGTGGTACCATGCCACTATATGCAGTTTTTAAAAATAAATAATCAAAATTATTTTCATAAAATCAAACTCGTGAAATCATTCCAATATTAGCATATAAAACTCATTCATCTTTCATTACTTTTCCTTACAAATCATATACTCTTTCCACAATTCATTTCATTCAAGTAGATCATTAAAATAAAATAACGGTATTCATATCATGAAATCATATGCTTTAAAACTCATTCACTTTTTCTCGTAACCTTTTGGTCAAATCATATACTCTTCGTATAGATCAAATCAATCAATCAATCATCGATTATATATCATATATCAATAAGGAGATAAATCTCCAAGAGATTCATGCACAAATCTCGTATCCCATAAGGACCTTGTATAGGAATTAGGCGTACCCACAAGGGGCCGGGATCCATCCCTAAGCCGTTCCTACCTCGTAACAATGGCCACTGTCAATAAAGTACTAGGGACTTGATCAAGGTCTCCCAGTCCTAGTCATATAATGCTCGTACGCATGATCATCAAGGAGTGATCAATCTCATAAGAATCATTTTTCATATATCAATAAAATCATAGTAAAATCAATTTCATATTAGCTTTCTTCAATAAATCCATAATCGTATAAACAATTGAACATTTCATTCACTATAAATAAATCTCTATAAAATATCTCTTATTTCGTAAAATAATCTTATGAATTGATTAAAAATAATTCTTGTGCAAAACATATCTCTTAAAACATATCATAAACTCATAAATAAATTTCTTTATTATTAATTTATGGAAAATTGGGCATGGATGCAATTTAGGACAGATGTTTCTAAAAGTTTCGATAACACTACGGTAAATTTCTATCCTATCCCCTTTTCATAAAGTCACATGTTCAGTAATTCAAATCACCCAATTCTCCCACATGCAAGCATAGTAGTTCCTACACTACTTCTATATACTATTCCTTACCTCGATTCGCAGTACGAAATGAAATCCAATAACACCACCGATCCACTTGTTTCTCCAAATTACTAGCTGCACAATTAGTATTAAAATAATTAACACTCATTGCTCATATCCATAGAATTTTCTTTGCTTTCCTAACTTCCATTTTATATTATTTTCACTTAAGAGAATAATATGAAAATCTCATAAATTCAATTTGGTCAATTGTGGCCAATTCATTATACTCTTCCTCTTCTCCTTTCCATTTCCTAAAAAAATCTCTATTTATTTTCCTATTTTAATCCTACCCTCTTATTACCTTAAAATTGGTCATTTCCATTTACCCTTTTATTTTGACCAAAACCTCTTTGAGCTCTCATGCTTAATATTAAAATCACCTGTGACACCCTCGTCACTCCCAAATACCAACTAATTTCCCATAGTTTTGGTTAGGCTGTTCAACGGTGCATCCTTCTTCTTTAATATAGCTAACACTATATTGTTTCCATGATGATATATTTCTCATACACATACAGGATCGTCTTTCACATAAGTCTAAAACTCTAATATAAATTACATACTAATCTTTTTAACAATTTACATCCCCAATGTGTCTAATATACATGATAGGATGATATTTTGTGAATTTTATATGTGCTAATATATTTTCTTTATTGATGTTTTATGCCTAAAAGAGCTTACTAATGTTTATTTTATGTTTTAGGTATTAAATATCAAAGTTGGAATAAAAAGAAGTTAAAAAGAGCAAAGTGCAGTATTTTCTGTCCAGCTTGAAAGATTGACATTTTTGACCAATTTAACGACCTGATCTCAAGAAGTATCCTTCATGGAAGTTGTAGAGGACTTCTCAAGGTTTCCAGAATGTCCAAGATCGCAAAAATTGGAGTTCATTTGGTGGGTCAAACGTCTGGACAAAATCAGTACGAAATTCTGGGCAGAAAAACGAGATTGAGAAGAAATTCCAACAAAGCAAGTTCAAGACCAGATTTTGTTGAGAGAAGATAATTTCTTAATTTTATTTTGTCTTAGATCTATAATTAATTAATAAAAATAGGCCTTAGGAATTTTACTTAGAAAATAATTGTAAAAGGATGATGAGATAAAGGTAAGAGTTTGACTAGTCAAATTACTTGTTTCCCAAGTAAACTCTTATCTGAATCCCACATTGCTTAGGAAAGTCTTTTAAACTCTTCCTTAGGCCT
Source organism: Heritiera littoralis (assembly GCA_031772115.1). Lineage (NCBI taxonomy): Eukaryota > Viridiplantae > Streptophyta > Magnoliopsida > Malvales > Malvaceae > Heritiera > Heritiera littoralis. Next base: position 2,015,245 of record JAPDPK010000037.1, on the reverse strand, counting down.
ATATAAAGAGCACAAGGCTCTCATAAACAGAAAGCCCTCAAATCCCTCACATCCCTCTCTTCCCTCTTCTCTTTTAGTCTTGTAGGATTTTCTTTAGGGTTTTTAATAAAATTTTATTTTTTTATTTTTAATTAGTTGCTGATTTCTTTATTATTTTTAATTCTGATTTTTGTTTTCTTTATTTAAATTAATATTATTTGTGTGTTCTTGCTTGCTAGTTTATAATCTTGATTAGTAATTCTGATTTTATATTATTAAAGATTGCTTCTTTGATTGTTTCTTGGATGATATTTGTAATCTTTATAATATTAAACTTGAATTATATGATCTTGAATATGTCTAGTGAGTAGTTTTCTTATTCAGTTATGAGGTAAATTAATTATTCTTGGGAAAAGCATGTTGTGAGATTCTTGAACCTATTATATAATTGTTGATTAAGTATCCAAGATTCTCTGAGCACATTATAATGGTTGTTTGTTTGATTAGATAGGGTGCACACTATTTAGTTAAATTAAATAATCTACCGCCAGATTAAAAACATAAGTCCGTAATTGCTTGTGGAGTTAATCACTAGGGATGGAGGAGAATTAAGGTTTAGATTAAATAAACCGAGCTTATGTGTTTGTTATCTAATGTCAACCCATATCTTTCTTGTTGTTAATGCTGCTACAACTTATATCTAGAGAGCTTGTTCTAGGTAGGTTAAGTAGTTAGAGATTAGTTAAAGAGCTTGTTTTAACTAACGACTCAGTAAGGAAAGATGGTGTAACAGAGCTTGTTGTTATGCTACGGTTGACTATTTAATTGACAATAATATTTTGTAATCAATGATCAACATCAAAATCCAAGAATGATTGATTGCCTCGTAACTGAAGCTTTTTGCTATTTGTCTTTGATACTTAATAATTCTTGTTTTCTTTATTTTAGAATAGTCTCCAAAACCCCCAGATTTTCTTCTTCTTTCCCCAAATCCTAAAATTAGATTTTTAATTTAATAATTAATTTAAAAAATTCAGTCTCTGTGGGTTCGACCCTTGCTCCGCTATCTACATAGTAGAGTTAGGAAATTTTATTTTTGGTGACTCACGACACTCATCAAATTTTGGCGCCGTTGCCGGGGACTGAAATTTGTTTAAGTTAATTATTTTAATTTTAAGTCTAATTTTTTTTCTTTTCTTTTTCAGGGATTGCTTGTCTGAGAAGGATTCTAGTCACAAACTTCAAAAGATTAGGGAGTACATACAAGCAACCCAAAGCGTGGTGCCACAAACACCACAACATCCATCACTACCACCTAAGACAAGAAGAGGACTCCATGGAGCAAGCTTATGAACCACACTATAATTATGACCCATACTATGATTATGAACCACACTACGATACCTACTATCAAGGATGGTGGGATCATTTTAATTTTAGTTATGGGAATCAATATGAGGTTTACAATATGCCATTCCAAGATACATATCAAGCTCCACCTCAAGACTCAGGTATGCCTCCACCTCAAGAATCAGGTATGTCTCTTGAAGATATTGTTAAGACTCTTCAGATTAAAACTTTACAATTGTCACAAGAGGCTGATGTTTATATTAAGAATATTGATCACCATGTGAGTCAAATAATGAATTCCATAAGTAACATTGAAGCTATGACCTCTCAACCTGTGGAGAATCCAAGATATAATGTTACTAACATCACCTTGAAAAGTGAAAGGGAAATTGAATCCAAGGAAAGTGCAGATGAAGATGTCGATGACTTTATAGAAAGGGAGGATGAAACCGATTTCAATATTAAAGGTGGAGTTGTTGACATGCACAATGTAAAAGGGAGAGAGAATTTCGACAACTTTATAAAGCACTATGAGGATGTTGAAATCAAAGAATTCAAAGCTGAGGTAAGTGAAAAACAAATTCCTTTTAATTCTTCTACTTACCCTCCTCCTTTTCCTGGTAGGTTTGCAAGAGCTATAAACGAAGAGCAAGACAAGGAGACATTGAAGACATTTAGGAAAATGGAAGTTAATATTCCTCTCCTTGATGAAATTAATGATCAAGTGCCTTGTGATGCCAAATTTTTAAGGGAACTATGCACTTCCAAGAGGAAATTAAAAGGTGATGAAAAGCAAGTTCTTAAAGATGAGCTAGAAATAGCCATGAGCAAAAATCTTGAGAATGAGGAACTCGAGAAACCGATAAAAAAGTTGAGGTTTGGGATTGGATGATGGAAGGTGGAGCAGTCGAGCTAACGACATTAAACAAAAGCGCTACTTGGGAGGCAACCCAAGGATGTAAAACAAGGGAGTATTTCTTTCCTTGTATTACCATTTAATTTTTGATTTTTTTATTGTTCTTCTTTGCATGCTAGCTTACTTTGAGGACAAAGTAAGATTTAAGTGTGGGGAGGAATATTGGTTTAAGAGTCTATAGAGTGTTTTTTTTAGGAAGTGGAAAATAAAGAAAAAAAGGGTCAAATTTTTTAGTTTTAAAGATCATGATATGTTTTCTTTCTTTTAAAGATTGATTCTAAACTAAAACAAAGTTTTATAGGAAAGTTGAGAGTATTTTGATTGTTATTATTGTTGAAGTGAATACTTTCTAAAGAATTTATGTGAGTTCATGATTAAATATGGTTGCTCATATGATATTGATAATGTGATTAGTTCATTGAAGTTGGTATAAGCAAAGGATAAATAGACAAGAACAAAAAAAAAAAACATAAAAAGAGAAGAAAAATAGAGGTTGAAAGCTTTAAATTCTACTCCAATGTTTTGAGTTACTCGATCTTGTTGATTAAATTCTTGAAGTGACTTAAAATATGAGTATGCAAAGCACTCTAAAAGAGGGCTTACTTGTTGAGTAACCAGGTGTTGGTATCACCAATATTAACATTCGCGTAAAAAGGCAAGTAAGTACTTAGGGAAACCATTATTGAAACCTCAAAAGCAAAAAAAAAAAGAAAAAAAAGAAAAACAAAAAAAAAAGTTCTTGATCTATTGACTTTGTTTGTGGTAATGTAAAGTGGATAATTGCAAAGTTGGTGTTATATGTTTCAATTGTGTTGATTGTGAATTTTGCATGAATTTATTTAAAAGTATGCATGAATATGAGAAGTAATGATTAGAATATGATTGACTTGATTATTTGACTCTTGTTGAAGTTATGAGTTAAGAATTGAAAGATTTGAAAATATGTTCATGATCTTAATCTTGTTTTGAGTCTTAATTTTTAATTTTTGAGTCTTATTTTGAATTTTTAGGATTGAGTCTTAAGTAAAAGATTTTGTGGGTATATCTTCTGAAAGCCCTCACGAGACACAACTCGTCCACTAGGGGTGACCTAAGGGTTTAAAGGCTTATTGCATATGCTAAATGCAATCGTGATTCCTACGAAAGTGAGTTAGGATTTAGGATTTAGTTCTTTAGGAATTAGTTAGTTTAGGTTTGCTAGAGGACTAGCAAAAGCTAAGTGTGGGGGAATTTGATAGGATGATATTTTGTGAATTTTATATGTGCTAATATATTTTCTTTATTGATGTTTTATGCCTAAAAGAGCTTACTAATGTTTATTTTATGTTTTAGGTATTAAATATCAAAGTTGGAATAAAAAGAAGTTAAAAAGAGCAAAGTGCAGTATTTTCTGTCCAGCTTGAAAGATTGACATTTTTGACCAATTTAACGACCTGATCTCAAGAAGTATCCTTCATGGAAGTTGTAGAGGACTTCTCAAGGTTTCCAGAATGTCCAAGATCGCAAAAATTGGAGTTCATTTGGTGGGTCAAACGTCTGGACAAAATCAGTACGAAATTCTGGGCAGAAAAACGAGATTGAGAAGAAATTCCAACAAAGCAAGTTCAAGACCAGATTTTGTTGAGAGAAGATAATTTCTTAATTTTATTTTGTCTTAGATCTATAATTAATTAATAAAAATAGGCCTTAGGAATTTTACTTAGAAAATAATTGTAAAAGGATGATGAGATAAAGGTAAGAGTTTGACTAGTCAAATTACTTGTTTCCCAAGTAAACTCTTATCTGAATCCCACATTGCTTAGGAAAGTCTTTTAAACTCTTCCTTAGGCCTATATAAAGAGCACAAGGCTCTCATAAACAGAAAGCCCTCAAATCCCTCACATCCCTCTCTTCCCTCTTCTCTTTTAGTCTTGTAGGATTTTCTTTAGGGTTTTTAATAAAATTTTATTTTTTTTTTTTAATTAGTTGCTGATTTCTTTATTATTTTTAATTCTGATTTTTGTTTTCTTTATTTAAATTAATATTATTTGTGTGTTCTTGCTTGCTAGTTTATAATCTTGATTAGTAATTCTGATTTTATATTATTAAAGATTGCTTCTTTGATTGTTTCTTGGATGATATTTGTAATCTTTATAATATTAAACTTGAATTATATGATCTTGAATATGTCTAGTGAGTAGTTTTCTTATTCAGTTATGAGGTAAATTAATTATTCTTGGGAAAAGCATGTTGTGAGATTCTTGAACCTATTATATAATTGTTGATTAAGTATCCAAGATTCTCTGAGCACATTATAATGGTTGTTTGTTTGATTAGATAGGGTGCACACTATTTAGTTAAATTAAATAATCTACCGCCAGATTAAAAACATAAGTCCGTAATTGCTTGTGGAGTTAATCACTAGGGATGGAGGAGAATTAAGGTTTAGATTAAATAAACCGAGCTTATGTGTTTGTTATCTAATGTCAACCCATATCTTTCTTGTTGTTAATGCTGCTACAACTTATATCTAGAGAGCTTGTTCTAGGTAGGTTAAGTAGTTAGAGATTAGTTAAAGAGCTTGTTTTAACTAACGACTCAGTAAGGAAAGATGGTGTAACAGAGCTTGTTGTTATGCTACGGTTGACTATTTAATTGACAATAATATTTTGTAATCAATGATCAACATCAAAATCCAAGAATGATTGATTGCCTCGTAACTGAAGCTTTTTGCTATTTGTCTTTGATACTTAATAATTCTTGTTTTCTTTATTTTAGAATAGTCTCCAAAACCCCCAGATTTTCTTCTTCTTTCCCCAAATCCTAAAATTAGATTTTTAATTTAATAATTAATTTAAAAAATTCAGTCTCTGTGGGTTCGACCCTTGCTCCGCTATCTACATAGTAGAGTTAGGAAATTTTATTTTTGGTGACTCACGACACTCATCAAATTTTGGCGCCGTTGCCGGGGACTGAAATTTGTTTAAGTTAATTATTTTAATTTTAAGTCTAATTTTTTTTCTTTTCTTTTTCAGGGATTGCTTGTCTGAGAAGGATTCTAGTCACAAACTTCAAAAGATTAGGGAGTACATACAAGCAACCCAAAGCGTGGTGCCACAAACACCACAACATCCATCACTACACACCACCTAAGACAAGAAGAGGACTCCATGGAGCAAGCTTATGAACCACACTATAATTATGACCCATACTATGATTATGAACCACACTACGATACCTACTATCAAGGATGGTGGGATCATTTTAATTTTAGTTATGGGAATCAATATGAGGTTTACAATATGCCATTCCAAGATACATATCAAGCTCCACCTCAAGACTCAGGTATGCCTCCACCTCAAGAATCAGGTATGTCTCTTGAAGATATTGTTAAGACTCTTCAGATTAAAACTTTACAATTGTCACAAGAGGCTGATGTTTTATATTAAGAATATTGATCACCATGTGAGTCAAATAATGAATTCCATAAGTAACATTGAAGCTATGACCTCTCAACCTGTGGAGAATCCAAGATATAATGTTACTAACATCACCTTGAAAAGTGAAAGGGAAATTGAATCCAAGGAAAGTGCAGATGAAGATGTCGATGACTTTATAGAAAGGGAGGATGAAACCGATTTCAATATTAAAGGTGGAGTTGTTGACATGCACAATGTAAAAGGGAGAGAGAATTTCGACAACTTTATAAAGCACTATGAGGATGTTGAAATCAAAGAATTCAAAGCTGAGGTAAGTGAAAAACAAATTCCTTTTAATTCTTCTACTTACCCTCCTCCTTTTCCTGGTAGGTTTGCAAGAGCTATAAACGAAGAGCAAGACAAGGAGACATTGAAGACATTTAGGAAAATGGAAGTTAATATTCCTCTCCTTGATGAAATTAATGATCAAGTGCCTTGTGATGCCAAATTTTTAAGGGAACTATGCACTTCCAAGAGGAAATTAAAAGGTGATGAAAAGCAAGTTCTTAAAGATGAGCTAGAAATAGCCATGAGCAAAAATCTTGAGAATGAGGAACTCGAGAAACCGATAAAAAAGTTGAGGTTTGGGATTGGATGATGGAAGGTGGAGCAGTCGAGCTAACGACATTAAACAAAAGCGCTACTTGGGAGGCAACCCAAGGATGTAAAACAAGGGAGTATTTCTTTCCTTGTATTACCATTTAATTTTTGATTTTTTTATTGTTCTTCTTTGCATGCTAGCTTACTTTGAGGACAAAGTAAGATTTAAGTGTGGGGAGGAATATTGGTTTAAGAGTCTATAGAGTGTTTTTTTTAGGAAGTGGAAAATAAAGAAAAAAAGGGTCAAATTTTTTAGTTTTAAAGATCATGATATGTTTTCTTTCTTTTAAAGATTGATTCTAAACTAAAACAAAGTTTTATAGGAAAGTTGAGAGTATTTTGATTGTTATTATTGTTGAAGTGAATACTTTCTAAAGAATTTATGTGAGTTCATGATTAAATATGGTTGCTCATATGATATTGATAATGTGATTAGTTCATTGAAGTTGGTATAAGCAAAGGATAAATAGACAAGAACAAGAAAAAAAAAAACATAAAAAGAGAAGAAAAATAGAGGTTGAAAGCTTTAAATTCTACTCCAATGTTTTGAGTTACTCGATCTTGTTGATTAAATTCTTGAAGTGACTTAAAATATGAGTATGCAAAGCACTCTAAAAGAGGGCTTACTTGTTGAGTAACCAGGTGTTGGTATCACCAATATTAACATTCGCGTAAAAAGGCAAGTAAGTACTTAGGGAAACCATTATTGAAACCTCAAAAGCAAAAAAAAAAAGAAAAAAAAGAAAAACAAAAAAAAAAGTTCTTGATCTATTGACTTTGTTTGTGGTAATGTAAAGTGGATAATTGCAAAGTTGGTGTTATATGTTTCAATTGTGTTGATTGTGAATTTTGCATGAATTTATTTAAAAGTATGCATGAATATGAGAAGTAATGATTAGAATATGATTGACTTGATTATTTGACTCTTGTTGAAGTTATGAGTTAAGAATTGAAAGATTTGAAAATATGTTCATGATCTTAATCTTGTTTTGAGTCTTAATTTTTAATTTTTGAGTCTTATTTTGAATTTTTAGGATTGAGTCTTAAGTAAAAGATTTTGTGGGTATATCTTCTGAAAGCCCTCACGAGACACAACTCGTCCACTAGGGGTGACCTAAGGGTTTAAAGGCTTATTGCATATGCTAAATGCAATCGTGATTCCTACGAAAGTGAGTTAGGATTTAGGATTTAGTTCTTTAGGAATTAGTTAGTTTAGGTTTGCTAGAGGACTAGCAAAAGCTAAGTGTGGGGGAATTTGATAGGATGATATTTTGTGAATTTTATATGTGCTAATATATTTTCTTTATTGATGTTTTATGCCTAAAAGAGCTTACTAATGTTTATTTTATGTTTTAGGTATTAAATATCAAAGTTGGAATAAAAAGAAGTTAAAAAGAGCAAAGTGCAGTATTTTCTGTCCAGCTTGAAAGATTGACATTTTTGACCAATTTAACGACCTGATCTCAAGAAGTATCCTTCATGGAAGTTGTAGAGGACTTCTCAAGGTTTCCAGAATGTCCAAGATCGCAAAAATTGGAGTTCATTTGGTGGGTCAAACGTCTGGACAAAATCAGTACGAAATTCTGGGCAGAAAAACGAGATTGAGAAGAAATTCCAACAAAGCAAGTTCAAGACCAGATTTTGTTGAGAGAAGATAATTTCTTAATTTTATTTTGTCTTAGATCTATAATTAATTAATAAAAATAGGCCTTAGGAATTTTACTTAGAAAATAATTGTAAAAGGATGATGAGATAAAGGTAAGAGTTTGACTAGTCAAATTACTTGTTTCCCAAGTAAACTCTTATCTGAATCCCACATTGCTTAGGAAAGTCTTTTAAACTCTTCCTTAGGCCTATATAAAGAGCACAAGGCTCTCATAAACAGAAAGCCCTCAAATCCCTCACATCCCTCTCTTCCCTCTTCTCTTTTAGTCTTGTAGGATTTTCTTTAGGGTTTTTAATAAAATTTTATTTTTTTATTTTTAATTAGTTGCTGATTTCTTTATTATTTTTAATTCTGATTTTTGTTTTCTTTATTTAAATTAATATTATTTGTGTGTTCTTGCTTGCTAGTTTATAATCTTGATTAGTAATTCTGATTTTATATTATTAAAGATTGCTTCTTTGATTGTTTCTTGGATGATATTTGTAATCTTTATAATATTAAACTTGAATTATATGATCTTGAATATGTCTAGTGAGTAGTTTTCTTATTCAGTTATGAGGTAAATTAATTATTCTTGGGAAAAGCATGTTGTGAGATTCTTGAACCTATTATATAATTGTTGATTAAGTATCCAAGATTCTCTGAGCACATTATAATGGTTGTTTGTTTGATTAGATAGGGTGCACACTATTTAGTTAAATTAAATAATCTACCGCCAGATTAAAAACATAAGTCCGTAATTGCTTGTGGAGTTAATCACTAGGGATGGAGGAGAATTAAGGTTTAGATTAAATAAACCGAGCTTATGTGTTTGTTATCTAATGTCAACCCATATCTTTCTTGTTGTTAATGCTGCTACAACTTATATCTAGAGAGCTTGTTCTAGGTAGGTTAAGTAGTTAGAGATTAGTTAAAGAGCTTGTTTTAACTAACGACTCAGTAAGGAAAGATGGTGTAACAGAGCTTGTTGTTATGCTACGGTTGACTATTTAATTGACAATAATATTTTGTAATCAATGATCAACATCAAAATCCAAGAATGATTGATTGCCTCGTAACTGAAGCTTTTTGCTATTTGTCTTTGATACTTAATAATTCTTGTTTTCTTTATTTTAGAATAGTCTCCAAAACCCCCAGATTTTCTTCTTCTTTCCCCAAATCCTAAAATTAGATTTTTAATTTAATAATTAATTTAAAAAATTCAGTCTCTGTGGGTTCGACCCTTGCTCCGCTATCTACATAGTAGAGTTAGGAAATTTTATTTTTGGTGACTCACGACACTCATCAAATTTTGGCGCCGTTGCCGGGGACTGAAATTTGTTTAAGTTAATTATTTTAATTTTAAGTCTAATTTTTTTTCTTTTCTTTTTCAGGGATTGCTTGTCTGAGAAGGATTCTAGTCACAAACTTCAAAAGATTAGGGAGTACATACAAGCAACCCAAAGCGTGGTGCCACAAACACCACAACATCCATCACTACCACCTAAGACAAGAAGAGGACTCCATGGAGCAAGCTTATGAACCACACTATAATTATGACCCATACTATGATTATGAACCACACTACGATACCTACTATCAAGGATGGTGGGATCATTTTAATTTTAGTTATGGGAATCAATATGAGGTTTACAATATGCCATTCCAAGATACATATCAAGCTCCACCTCAAGACTCAGGTATGCCTCCACCTCAAGAATCAGGTATGTCTCTTGAAGATATTGTTAAGACTCTTCAGATTAAAACTTTACAATTGTCACAAGAGGCTGATGTTTATATTAAGAATATTGATCACCATGTGAGTCAAATAATGAATTCCATAAGTAACATTGAAGCTATGACCTCTCAACCTGTGGAGAATCCAAGATATAATGTTACTAACATCACCTTGAAAAGTGAAAGGGAAATTGAATCCAAGGAAAGTGCAGATGAAGATGTCGATGACTTTATAGAAAGGGAGGATGAAACCGATTTCAATATTAAAGGTGGAGTTGTTGACATGCACAATGTAAAAGGGAGAGAGAATTTCGACAACTTTATAAAGCACTATGAGGATGTTGAAATCAAAGAATTCAAAGCTGAGGTAAGTGAAAAACAAATTCCTTTTAATTCTTCTACTTACCCTCCTCCTTTTCCTGGTAGGTTTGCAAGAGCTATAAACGAAGAGCAAGACAAGGAGACATTGAAGACATTTAGGAAAATGGAAGTTAATATTCCTCTCCTTGATGAAATTAATGATCAAGTGCCTTGTGATGCCAAATTTTTAAGGGAACTATGCACTTCCAAGAGGAAATTAAAAGGTGATGAAAAGCAAGTTCTTAAAGATGAGCTAGAAATAGCCATGAGCAAAAATCTTGAGAATGAGGAACTCGAGAAACCGATAAAAAAGTTGAGGTTTGGGATTGGATGATGGAAGGTGGAGCAGTCGAGCTAACGACATTAAACAAAAGCGCTACTTGGGAGGCAACCCAAGGATGTAAAACAAGGGAGTATTTCTTTCCTTGTATTACCATTTAATTTTTGATTTTTTTATTGTTCTTCTTTGCATGCTAGCTTACTTTGAGGACAAAGTAAGATTTAAGTGTGGGGAGGAATATTGGTTTAAGAGTCTATAGAGTGTTTTTTTTAGGAAGTGGAAAATAAAGAAAAAAAGGGTCAAATTTTTTAGTTTTAAAGATCATGATATGTTTTCTTTCTTTTAAAGATTGATTCTAAACTAAAACAAAGTTTTATAGGAAAGTTGAGAGTATTTTGATTGTTATTATTGTTGAAGTGAATACTTTCTAAAGAATTTATGTGAGTTCATGATTAAATATGGTTGCTCATATGATATTGATAATGTGATTAGTTCATTGAAGTTGGTATAAGCAAAGGATAAATAGACAAGAACAAGAAAAAAAAAACATAAAAAGAGAAGAAAAATAGAGGTTGAAAGCTTTAAATTCTACTCCAATGTTTTGAGTTACTCGATCTTGTTGATTAAATTCTTGAAGTGACTTAAAATATGAGTATGCAAAGCACTCTAAAAGAGGGCTTACTTGTTGAGTAACCAGGTGTTGGTATCACCAATATTAACATTCGCGTAAAAAGGCAAGTAAGTACTTAGGGAAACCATTATTGAAACCTCAAAAGCAAAAAAAAAAAAGAAAAAAAAGAAAAACAAAAAAAAAAGTTCTTGATCTATTGACTTTGTTTGTGGTAATGTAAAGTGGATAATTGCAAAGTTGGTGTTATATGTTTCAATTGTGTTGATTGTGAATTTTGCATGAATTTATTTAAAAGTATGCATGAATATGAGAAGTAATGATTAGAATATGATTGACTTGATTATTTGACTCTTGTTGAAGTTATGAGTTAAGAATTGAAAGATTTGAAAATATGTTCATGATCTTAATCTTGTTTTGAGTCTTAATTTTTAATTTTTGAGTCTTATTTTGAATTTTTAGGATTGAGTCTTAAGTAAAAGATTTTGTGGGTATATCTTCTGAAAGCCCTCACGAGACACAACTCGTCCACTAGGGGTGACCTAAGGGTTTAAAGGCTTATTGCATATGCTAAATGCAATCGTGATTCCTACGAAAGTGAGTTAGGATTTAGGATTTAGTTCTTTAGGAATTAGTTAGTTTAGGTTTGCTAGAGGACTAGCAAAAGCTAAGTGTGGGGGAATTTGATAGGATGATATTTTGTTAATTTTATATGTGCTAATATATTTTCTTTATTGATGTTTTATGCCTAAAAGAGCTTACTAATGTTTATTTTATGTTTTAGGTATTAAATATCAAAGTTGGAATAAAAAGAAGTTAAAAAGAGCAAAGTGCAGTATTTTCTGTCCAGCTTGAAAGATTGACATTTTTGACCAATTTAACGACCTGATCTCAAGAAGTATCCTTCATGGAAGTTGTAGAGGACTTCTCAAGGTTTCCAGAATGTCCAAGATCGCAAAAATTGGAGTTCATTTGGTGGGTCAAACGTCTGGACAAAATCAGTACGAAATTCTGGGCAGAAAAACGAGATTGAGAAGAAATTCCAACAAAGCAAGTTCAAGACCAGATTTTGTTGAGAGAAGATAATTTCTTAATTTTATTTTGTCTTAGATCTATAATTAATTAATAAAAATAGGCCTTAGGAATTTTACTTAGAAAATAATTGTAAAAGGATGATGAGATAAAGGTAAGAGTTTGACTAGTCAAATTACTTGTTTCCCAAGTAAACTCTTATCTGAATCCCACATTGCTTAGGAAAGTCTTTTAAACTCTTCCTTAGGCCTATATAAAGAGCACAAGGCTCTCATAAACAGAAAGCCCTCAAATCCCTCACATCCCTCTCTTCCCTCTTCTCTTTTAGTCTTGTAGGATTTTCTTTAGGGTTTTTAATAAAATTTTATTTTTTTATTTTTAATTAGTTGCTGATTTCTTTATTATTTTTAATTCTGATTTTTGTTTTCTTTATTTAAATTAATATTATTTGTGTGTTCTTGCTTGCTAGTTTATAATCTTGATTAGTAATTCTGATTTTATATTATTAAAGATTGCTTCTTTGATTGTTTCTTGGATGATATTTGTAATCTTTATAATATTAAACTTGAATTATATGATCTTGAATATGTCTAGTGAGTAGTTTTCTTATTCAGTTATGAGGTAAATTAATTATTCTTGGGAAAAGCATGTTGTGAGATTCTTGAACCTATTATATAATTGTTGATTAAGTATCCAAGATTCTCTGAGCACATTATAATGGTTGTTTGTTTGATTAGATAGGGTGCACACTATTTAGTTAAATTAAATAATCTACCGCCAGATTAAAAACATAAGTCCGTAATTGCTTGTGGAGTTAATCACTAGGGATGGAGGAGAATTAAGGTTTAGATTAAATAAACCGAGCTTATGTGTTTGTTATCTAATGTCAACCCATATCTTTCTTGTTGTTAATGCTGCTACAACTTATATCTAGAGAGCTTGTTCTAGGTAGGTTAAGTAGTTAGAGATTAGTTAAAGAGCTTGTTTTAACTAACGACTCAGTAAGGAAAGATGGTGTAACAGAGCTTGTTGTTATGCTACGGTTGACTATTTAATTGACAATAATATTTTGTAATCAATGATCAACATCAAAATCCAAGAATGATTGATTGCCTCGTAACTGAAGCTTTTTGCTATTTGTCTTTGATACTTAATAATTCTTGTTTTCTTTATTTTAGAATAGTCTCCAAAACCCCCAGATTTTCTTCTTCTTTCCCCAAATCCTAAAATTAGATTTTTAATTTAATAATTAATTTAAAAAATTCAGTCTCTGTGGGTTCGACCCTTGCTCCGCTATCTACATAGTAGAGTTAGGAAATTTTATTTTTGGTGACTCACGACACTCATCAATACATCACTGTACTATAGTCTGAATTACATAATCAAAATGTATCTACCTTCAAGGGATTGGAAGTTAGCCTCGAAGGAATATCGTATAGTCCAAATATATGCTCCTCTACCAAGAGCAGACTTCACTGCAAATAATCTGGATGAAAAATATTATAAAGGAATGAGTTTACGCTCAGTAAGAAATATACATAAAAGAGCGTACTATGCCACTATATGCAGTTTTCCTGCTTGGCTCTATAATGTCATGTAATATTCTTGTAAAAACATATAACATATAAGTTCATCAAATACCATATAACACATGACAAAATCATATGAAGTCACTTGCACGTATTCAAATAACTCAAATACTTTCACATATATATGTCAAATATCTTGAAATTACATATACAAATAGTCTTCAAATAGGGGGAGACCGTCAACATCCAATAGAATCATGCACCAAATAAAGTGGCGTACCCACGTATGGGCCAGGGATCCTCCCTTAAGCCAAACACATATAAAGGACTAATGGCCATTGTCAATATTCCACAGTGTGCACTAGTCAGGTGACACCCGTGGTACTGAGGGCTTGACTAGAGTCCCCCAGCCAAATACAAATAAGCAAGTAATATGCATGATCACCAATGGAGTCGTTAATCTCAAAATATTGAGTAGTAAAACTCATTCTTGTAAAACCATGGGTATTCATAACCCTTCTTATATACTTTAATGATAATCCAAATACATTTATATAAATAAATTAAAAATTATTATTTTTCAAAGGGGGCAGTTGACTGCTCTTTTAGGGCAGTCGACTGCTCTAGTATAAAAATATTCAATAAATTTTATTTTCTTTTTGCATTTAAAATATTTAATTTCCGGATGCAAGTAGGGCAGTTGACTGCTAAAATGGGGCAGTCGACTGGCCCGCAAACAGAATGTTTCTCGAAAAAATGCAGTCGACTGGCTCTTTAGCGGTCGACTGGTTTGCAAACAGAAAGTTTCTGGAAAAATGGCAGTCGACTGCTATGTATGGCAGTCGGCTGCTCTAAGTCGGTTTTGGAAAAAGTTACGTCACGACTGTCTCTGAGCAGTCGGCTGCTATTTAGGGCAGTCGGCTGCCCCGAGCCAAATTGTAACCGGGCGAAAACCGTGAATTTTACATTTCCTGCACTTACACCAGCTTTTATTTCATCCCAAAACATTTAAAACATGCGGACATAGTCACCCTACGTCCGTTACATATATTCCTTACCTCAAATAGCCAAATAATACGAAATCCCTTGGTTGCACCGATTCTTTCCTTCACTTCTTCAAAACTGCATAATTCATATAAATTGGAACCTTTAACTTTCTTTCATTTCAACACCATAAGTATACTATACCAACATCACTTAACTCCAAATCATAGATAGAATTGAAAGAATCAACTTCTATCCTTACCTTTGTCAATAGCTAAAATAACAGAAATTCTGATCTCCTCAAAGACTTTGTTTCAGCCTTCCATATTACAGACATAAAGAGAGCTAGTGATGAGGATCGTTTTTCGTTTAAGGAGTTTGTTGCTTCGTTGGAGGAATAAGGCAGTTCTACAAGGTGAATATGGAAGAAAACCTTAGAGAATTTCAGAGGAAGAGCTATGGCTGCCGGCCCTCTTTGCTGGAAAAGATGGCATTAAATGCCATTAATGTGTATTTATCCCTTCATGCCAGCCACAACTCCTTAGCCCTTTGACAATTTGACCACCAATTAATTCTTCTTCTTTCCTTCCTCATGTCAGCCACACATATCATGAAATTATGAAAATCTGATATTTATTCTTCTTTTATCATTCTCTAATATTTTCCTGATATCAACATTAAATTTATTGACCATTTGACTCTCCATTTTATTACTTCTTCTAGGTTCCTAACATCATTTGTACATTAATTCTCATATTCATTTAAATCATTTCTGCTTATAGTACTTTACAAATAAGACGACTTTACATGAAATTGGGGATTTCACATCACCAAAATTGCATTAAATAGCCTATGGCTGAATGCTTCTTAAATTTCTATAATTATCATTTTAAGGTTTTAATTACATGGATAATCTTTATGTAATTCTTACATTAATTTTATCACCATTAGTTTCTAAAATCACTCCATCATCTTCACCAATTGTTCTTCATTAAATGCCTATTTCCATTTCAACATCATTTAATATCCTCATCTCGTCATCTTCAGCATCTTTGCCTTTTGGCCGTATGCCTTTTTCAACACTAAGTCATATTATTCCATTAGTTGTGCATTCAGCCATAATTACTACACAACAGCCATTTGTTTTTCAACTAGCTAAGCATCAAAATCAGTATTTCTTCCCCCCATTTTTCTACAGCCGACTGCCCCATATTGTCTTACTCTATGTTTTGATTAATTAAGCTTTTATGGTTATAATTTATTTTTTTTTCCTTGGCCGGCTGTACAAGCTGCCTTCATTTCTGTTCTTGTAGATTAATCTCATCACCACATTTATTATTTAACTTAAGAGTCAGATTTTCTCACGCCTACAGCACCAATCAGCCTTTATTTTTCTTCCTTCCACGCCAACAACACAAACATCAGTCTTTATTTTCTGATCAACTTTCATTTTCTATTCTGTTTCAGCCTTTGTTTTTCTACTCTATTAAATGTCTTCACACCATCAACATTTTATTTTATTGTATTTTGTTTTGTTTTTCTGTTTAGCCTTACACAGCCACATTCAACCCCATAAAACCACATAACCGAACAATTCAACTAGTGCTCTACCAAGTATTCAGTTCAAACAATAATCACCCACATCATCTACTCATTAAATTCAACCACAAAACTAAAGGCATCTTTGTAAGAAACCATGGCTGCCATCTATTTTATAATCATATTTGTCACTCATACCACAATTTAAACCACAAACAAGAGGAAAAAGTAAACAAAATGAAGGTTGGAATTTTACCTGTGCAAACCCGTTGCTGTCCAGCAGCAGGGGAGATTGGTTTTGATGACTTTTGGCTGAGCTTTTTGGGGGATTTTGAAGCTCTTTATGTGGGGAATATTTCTTGTAAAGGGACCTAGGTGATTAAGTGAAGAGAAGAGGGGGTTACACTAGGGAAGACGTGAGAATGGCTTGAAGAAATGGCAGCACCCAAGCCAACGTGAAACAGAGAAATGCAGCAGAAATTAGGCGGTGTAGAAGGCTGTAGAAATGGGCAAAATTTCATGTGTTGTCATCACTTTATTGGTGAACAATTTTATTTTATTTTATTTTATATTTTTACATGGCCCTAAAGGTCCAAAATACCATCATAAAAATCACTTATTTACCAAAATATGCCACTGCACAGTACATTTGTCCAGGTCAGAATTTTCCATTAAATTTTTATTTATTTCATTTATTTTCTAAGTCAACTTAGTCAAAAATTGACTCATTGTAACCAGCCCTTGAGAATTTACCAATTTGCCTTTATTCAACTTCAATAATTTCATTTCAGCATCTTCAATAGATATAGAGAGAATAGAGAATTTTGGGTTCTCACATTCTCCCCTCCTTTTGGAATTTGGTCCTCCAAATTTTCGATCAACTACTACTTAAACAGTCTTAGCCTAACGATATCCACTACCGATTTTTCTTCCTTCAACTAGTAGCCTATAATTATTATATGCTAAATCCATCAGTTATGCTTCTTCTAATTGGCATATTTATTGCAACCAAAGAATTCTTTAGCAATCATAACAATCACTCACAAAGAAAGATGTCATGTAACCTACATGCAATTCACATGATAGGAACAAATTATTTAGGCACGATCTATTAAGAAGGATACTATAATGGGTTGGATAACTAGATGGAGTATAAAAGGTACTTTAAAGTATCTGTCGTGTTCCGGCAATCCAAATCCACTATAAGGATTTTATTTGTATTTCATTAAACTTTGATCAAATAATGCAGTAATTTGCATATCTTAGAATTATAAATCTTACCTTTAATCGTATCCGAAGAAGGTGTATCATTAGACTCCTTATAAAGCGAAAACCCGACCCTAAGTCACGGCTTTCTTTCCCTTCTCAACTGTCGTGGCCTTACGTTGTGGTGGGGTAGACTGGTGGGTCTGCTGTGTGGTCTTATCTGGTTCTACTAATGCCTTTCGATCCCAACTTGGACATTCCTTAATTCGATGTCCCATCTGGCCACATTTAAAGCAAGCCCCTGTCATTACTCGACATGGCTGAAAACCATGAAATCTCCCACAATGCTCGCACTGTTTCTGTATGTCCTTCTGTGAGCCAATAGTACTACCCATCGAGGATCGGGATTTATCATCTGCCATCTTTATCCTTGTAGCTTTCACCTTTTTAAATGACCTATCACCTGAAACTTCATCATCTATTCTTTGCTTCGCCTTATCTTTCCCTTTATCCTTGGACTGAGGATCGGTATGGTAAAATTCATAGTCCTGCTCACATAACTGAGCCTTACGGACTGCCTCTGCATAAGTACTGATGTCTAACGGATAGAGCTTAGACCGAATGGATGGTCTCAAACCCTCCATAAACCTGAAAATCTTGTGCTGCTCACTCCGTAATACCTCTGGATCAAATCTGCTCAGCGTAATAAACTTAGACTCGTACTGAACAATAGACATGCTACCTTGAGCCAAGTTCATAAACTCCATCTTCAGTTTCTGCTGAGCAGTGCGTGGAATATACTGCTGATTAAAAGACTCCAAAAATGAATCCCACGTGATCTCGGCATGTCTAGCCTCTAGAATGGTCTTAGTGGACAGCCACCAATGCTTCGCATCGTCCACTAATAAATAGGTTGCCAAGCCTACTTTCTCTCGTTCCGAACATGTCATATACTGAAACAGCCATGTGACTGACTCCACCCAATTTTCTGCAGCTAAAGGATCCTTATCCCCCTTAAACTTAGGAGGATCAAACTTCCGAAACTCCTTTAACAAAGCTGAACTACAGTAACCCTGGGGATCCTGTCTGACGAGAGGCTGGGTTGGCTGTGGAACCTCGGATTGTATGGGTGGGGCCTGCACTGGAGGAACAGGAGGCATCTGAGGAGCAGATTCTGGTGCAGTAGGAGCTGGTGGGGCTGGTGGTACGGGTGGTGCATTTGAGGCCATTTGCGACATAAACTGAGTAAACATCGTACTCATTGCCTCAATACCTCGCTCAATTCTAGACAATCGGGTGTTGGGGCTACCCGTTGGAGATGGAGGAGGAATAGGCTCTGGAGACGGTACTGTTCGTCTCCGTCCACGTCCTTTACCAGTACCCCTTCGGCGATTACTCATTCTGCCAATACCACAACAATTCAAACAAAATTTAGTATAACTTTCAACAGTTATACCCTAAATATATATTCAGACAAGTACAGTACTCGAGGATGTAATCAATTTTTTTTTGCATAATAACACCGACAAACATCAGACTAACCTCGCTCTGATACCAATTCTGTAACATCCGATTTTCGGTAAAAATATTCAATTAATTGTTCTTATTTTCGGATTGGTTAGGCTGTTTGTCGATGTCGATGTCGATATCTTATTTAATTTCACTCGATTATGTACATAGAATATTTTATGATGATTTAGTAAATTTCTGGCAAAATTTCGGCAGCATAACTGCTGCAAATATCCTAACCTCCTGCACTTTAAACACAATTTATATACCAGCCAAAAACCACAGTTTTCACATGATTCCAATGCAATTAAATACCAAATAATTTCATATAATTAAGTCCACAAAATTTTGGACATTCGATATATCCTTATATAAAAGTGCAGGTCTCTAGGCATATATACAAAATTTCTTTCTTTTTAATTTACATCCCCTTAGCCTTTACAACTTAATAAGTACTGTACCAGACAAGTCTGAGATATATAGAAAATACAATATACCTTCACTGGATAAACAACCAGTCTCGAAGTAAATACTGTAGGGTCCAAAAATCGTGCTCCTCTCGTATGAGCGGAATCTACTGCAAATAGTCTGGTGGAAAAATAAGGGATGAGTTTACGCTCAGTAAGGAAGAGCATATAAAAGAGTGGTACCATGCCACTATATGCAGTTTTTAAAAATAAATAATCAAAATTATTTTCATAAAATCAAACTCGTGAAATCATTCCAATATTAGCATATAAAACTCATTCATCTTTCATTACTTTTCCTTACAAATCATATACTCTTTCCACAATTCATTTCATTCAAGTAGATCATTAAAATAAAATAACGGTATTCATATCATGAAATCATATGCTTTAAAACTCATTCACTTTTTCTCGTAACCTTTTGGTCAAATCATATACTCTTCGTATAGATCAAATCAATCAATCA
The DNA here is from genome assembly GCA_031772115.1 of Heritiera littoralis. Classification (NCBI taxonomy): domain Eukaryota; kingdom Viridiplantae; phylum Streptophyta; class Magnoliopsida; order Malvales; family Malvaceae; genus Heritiera; species Heritiera littoralis. Next base: position 1,995,560 of record JAPDPK010000037.1, on the reverse strand, counting down.
ATCATCGATTATATATCATATATCAATAAGGAGATAAATCTCCAAGAGATTCATGCACAAATCTCGTATCCCATAAGGACCTCGTATAGGAATTAGGCGTACCCACAAGGGGCCGGGATCCATCCCTAAGCCGTTCCTACCTCGTAACAATGGCCACTGTCAATAAAGTACTAGGGACTTGATCAAGGTCTCCCAGTCCTAGTCATATAATGCTCGTATGCATGATCATCAAGGAGTGATCAATCTCATAAGAATCATTTTTCATATATCAATAAAATCATAGTAAAATCAATTTCATATTAGCTTTCTTCAATAAATCCATAATCTTATAAACAATTGAACATTTCATTCACTATAAATAAATCTCTATAAAATATCTCTTATTTCGTAAAATAATCTTATGAATTGATTAAAAATAATTCTTGTACAAAACATATCTCTTAAAACATATCATAAACTCATAAATAAATTTCTTTATTATTAATTTATGGAAAATTGGGCATGGATGCAATTTAGGACAGATGTTTCTAAAAGTTTCGATAACACTACGGTAAATTTCTATCCTATCCCCTTTTCATAAAGTCACATGTTCAGTAATTCAAATCACCCAATTCTCCCACATGCAAGCATAGTAGTTCCTACACTACTTCTATATACTATTCCTTACCTCGATTCGCAGTACGAAATGAAATCCAATAACACCACCGATCCACTTGTTTCTCCAAATTACTAGCTGCACAATTAGTATTAAAATAATTAACACTCATTGCTCATATCCATAGAATTTTCTTTGCTTTCCTAACTTCCATTTTATATTATTTTCACTTAAGAGAATAATATGAAAATCTCATAAATTCAATTTGGTCAATTGTGGCCAATTCATTATACTCTTCCTCTTCTCCTTTCCATTTCCTAAAAAAATCTCTATTTATTTTCCTATTTTAATCCTACCCTCTTATTACCTTAAAATTGGTCATTTCCATTTACCCTTTTATTTTGACCAAAACCTCTTTGAGCTCTCATGCTTAATATTAAAATCACCAAAATTACATTAAATAGCCTATGGCTGAATGCTTCTTAAATTTCTATAATTATCATTTTAAGGTTTTAATTACATGGATAATCTTTATGTAATTCTTACATTAATTTTATCACCATTAGTTTCTAAAATCACTCCATCATCTTCACCAATTGTTCTTCATTAAATCCCTATTTCCATTTCAACATCATTTAATATCCTCATCTCGTCATCTTCAGCATCTTTGCCTTTTGGCCGTATGCCTTTTTCAACACTAAGTCATATTATTCCATTAGTTGTGCATTCAGCCATAATTACTACACAACAGCCATTTGTTTTTCAACTAGCTAAGCATCAAAATCAGCATTTCTTCCCCCCATTTTTCTACAGCCGACTGCCCCATATTGTCTTACTCTATGTTTTGATTAATTAAGCTTTTATGGTTATAATTTATTTTTTTTTCCTTGGCCGGCTGTACAAGCTGCCTTCATTTCTGTTCTTGTAGATTAATCTCATCACCACATTTATTATTTAACTTAAGAGTCAGATTTTCTCACGCCTACAGCACCAATCAGCCTTTATTTTTCTTCCTTCCACGCCAACAACACAAACATCAGTCTTTATTTTCTGATCAACTTTCATTTTCTATTCTGTTTCAGCCTTTGTTTTTCTACTCTATTAAATGTCTTCACACCATCAACATTTTATTTTATTGTATTTTGTTTTGTTTTTCTGTTTAGCCTTACACAGCCACATTCAACCCCATAAAACCACATAACCGAACAATTCAACTAGTGCTCTACCAAGTATTCAGTTCAAACAATAATCACCAACATCATCTACTCATTAAATTCAACCACAAAACTAAAGGCATCTTTGTAAGAAACCATGGCTGCCATCTATTTTATAATCATATTTGTCACTCATACCACAATTTAAACCACAAACAAGAGGAAAAAGTAAACAAAATGAAGGTTGGAATTTTACCTGTGCAAACCCGTTGCTGTCCAGCAGCAGGGGAGATTGGTTTTGATGACTTTTGGCTGAGCTTTTTGGGGGATTTTGAAGCTCTTGATGTGGGGAATATTTCTTGTAAAGGGACCTAGGTGATTAAGTGAAGAGAAGAGGGGGTTACACTAGGGAAGACGTGAGAATGGCTTGAAGAAATGGCAGCACCCAAGCCAACGTGAAACAGAGAAATGCAGCAGAAATTAGGCGGTGTAGAAGGCTGTAGAAATGGGCAAAATTTCATGTGTTGTCATCACTTTATTGGTGAACAATTTTATTTTATTTTATTTTATATTTTTACATGGCCCTAAAGGTCCAAAATACCATCATAAAAATCACTTATTTACCAAAATATGCCACTGCACAGTACATTTGTCCAGGTCAGAATTTTCCATTAAATTTTTATTTATTTCATTTATTTTCTAAGTCAACTTAGTCAAAAATTGACTCATTGTAACCAGCCCTTGAGAATTTACCAATTTGCCTTTATTCAACTTCAATAATTTCATTTCAGCATCTTCAATAGATATAGAGAGAATAGAGAATTTTGGGTCCTCACATTCTCCCCTCCTTTTGGAATTTGGTCCTCCAAATTTTCGATCAACTACTACTTAAACAGTCTTAGCCTAACGATATCCACTACCGATTTTTCTTCCTTCAACTAGTAGCCTATAATTATTATATGCTAAATCCATCAGTTATGCTTCTTCTAATTGGCATATTTATTGCAACCAGAGAATTCTTTAGCAATCATAACAATCACTCACAAAGAAAGATGTCATGTAACCTACATGCAATTCACATGATAGGAACAAATTATTTAGGCACGATCTATTAAGAAGGATACTATAATGGGTTGGATAACTAGATGGAGTATAAAAGGTACTTTAAAGTATCTGTCGTGTTCCGGCAATCCAAATCCACTATAAGGATTTTATTTGTATTTCATTAAACTTTGATCAAATAATGCAGTAATTTGCATATCTTAGAATTATAAATCTTACCTTTAATCGTATCCGAAGAAGGTGTATCATTAGACTCCTTATAAAGCGAAAACCCGACCCTAAGTCACGGCTTTCTTTCCCTTCTCAACTGTCGTGGCCTTACGTTGTGGTGGGGTAGACTGGTGGGTCTGCTGTGTGGTCTTATCTGGTTCTACTAATGCCTTTCGATCCCAACTTGGACATTCCTTAATTCGATGTCCCATCTGGCCACATTTAAAGCAAGCCCCTGTCATTACTCGACATGGCTGAAAACCATGAAATCTCCCACAATGCTCGCACTATTTCTGTATGTCCTTCTGTGAGCCAATAGTACTACCCATCGAGGATCGGGATTTATCATCTGCCATCTTTATCCTTGTAGCTTTCACCTTTTTAAATGACCTATCACCTGAAACTTCATCATCTATTCTTTGCTTCGCCTTATCTTTCCCTTTATCCTTGGACTGAGGATCGGTATGGTAAAATTCATAGTCCTGCTCACATAACTGAGCCTTACGGACTGCCTCTGCATAAGTACTGATGTCTAACGGATAGAGCTTAGACCGAATGGATGGTCTCAAACCCTCCATAAACCTGAAAATCTTGTGCTGCTCACTCCGTAATACCTCTGGATCAAATCTGCTCAGCGTAATAAACTTAGACTCGTACTGATCAATAGACATGCTACCTTGAGCCAAGTTCATAAACTCCATCTTCAGTTTCTGCTGAGCAGTGCGTGGAATATACTGCTGATTAAAAGACTCCAAAAATGAATCCCACGTGATCTCGGCATGTCTAGCCTCTAGAATGGTCTTAGTGGACAGCCACCAATGCTTCGCATCGTCCACTAATAAATAGGTTGCCAAGCCTACTTTCTCTCGTTCCGAACATGTCATATACTGAAACAGCCATGTGACTGACTCCGCCCAATTTTCTGCAGCTAAAGGATCCTTATCCCCCTTAAACTTAGGAGGATCAAACTTCCGAAACTCCTTTAACAAAGCTGAACTACAGTAACCCTGGGGATCCTGTCTGACGAGAGGCTGGGTTGGCTGTGGAACCTCGGATTGTATGGGTGGGGCCTGCACTGGAGGAACAGGAGGCATCTGAGGAGCAGATTCTGGTGCAGTAGGAGCTGGTGGGGCTGGTGGTACGGGTGGTGCATTTGAGGCCATTTGCGACATAAACTGAGTAAACATCGTACTCATTGCCTCAATACCTCGCTCAATTCTAGACAATCGGGTGTTGGGGCTACCCGTTGGAGATGGAGGAGGAATAGGCTCTGGAGACGGTACTGTTCGTCTCCGTCCACGTCCTTTACCAGTACCCCTTCGGCGATTACTCATTCTGCCAATACCACAACAATTCAAACAAAATTTAGTATAACTTTCAACAGTTATACCCTAAATATATATTCAGACAAGTACAGTACTCGGGGATGTAATCAATTTTTTTTTGCATAATAACACCGACAAACATTAGACTAACCTCGCTCTGATACCAATTCTGTAACATCCGATTTTCGGTAAAAATATTCAATTAATTGTTCTTATTTTCGGATTGGTTAGGCTGTTTGTCGATGTCGATGTCGATATCTTATTTCATTTCACTCGATTATGTACATAGAATATTTTATGATGATTTAGTAAATTTCTGGCAAAATTTCGGCAGCATAACTGCTGCAAATATCCTAACCTCCTGCACTTTAAACACAATTTATATACCAGCCAAAAACCACAGTTTTCACATGATTCCAATGCAATTAAATACCAAATAATTTCATATAATTAAGTCCACAAAATTTTGGACATTCGTTATATCCTTATATAAAAGTGCAGCTCTCTAGGCATATATACAAAATTTCTTTCTTTTTAATTTACATCCCCTTAGCCTTTACAACTTAATAAGTACTGTACCAGACAAGTCTGAGATATATAGAAAATACAATATACCTTCACTGGATAAACAACCAGTCTCGAAGTAAATACTGTAGGGTCCAAAAATCGTGCTCCTCTCGTATGAGCGGAATCTACTGCAAATAGTCTGGTGGAAAAATAAGGGATGAGTTTACGCTCAGTAAGGAAGAGCATATAAAAGAGTGGTACCATGCCACTATATGCAGTTTTTAAAAATAAATAATCAAAATTATTTTCATAAAATCAAACTCGTGAAATCATTCCAATATTAGCATATAAAACTCATTCATCTTTCATTACTTTTCCTTACAAATCATATACTCTTTCCACAATTCATTTCATTCAAGTAGATCATTAAAATAAAATAACGGTATTCATATCATGAAATCATATGCTTTAAAACTCATTCACTTTTTCTCGTAACCTTTTGGTCAAATCATATACTCTTCGTATAGATCAAATCAATCAATCAATCATCGATTATATATCATATATCAATAAGGAGATAAATCTCCAAGAGATTCATGCACAAATCTCGTATCCCATAAGGACCTCGTATAGGAATTAGGCGTACCCACAAGGGGCCGGGATCCATCCCTAAGCCGTTCCTACCTCGTAACAATGGCCACTGTCAATAAAGTACTAGGGACTTGATCAAGGTCTCCCAGTCCTAGTCATATAATGCTCGTATGCATGATCATCAAGGAGTGATCAATCTCATAAGAATCATTTTTCATATATCAATAAAATCATAGTAAAATCAATTTCATATTAGCTTTCTTCAATAAATCCATAATCTTATAAACAATTGAACATTTCATTCACTATAAATAAATCTCTATAAAATATCTCTTATTTCGTAAAATAATCTTATGAATTGATTAAAAATAATTCTTGTACAAAACATATCTCTTAAAACATATCATAAACTCATAAATAAATTTCTTTATTATTAATTTATGGAAAATTGGGCATGGATGCAATTTAGGACAGATGTTTCTAAAAGTTTCGATAACACTACGGTAAATTTCTATCCTATCCCCTTTTCATAAAGTCACATGTTCAGTAATTCAAATCACCCAATTCTCCCACATGCAAGCATAGTAGTTCCTACACTACTTCTATATACTATTCCTTACCTCGATTCGCAGTACGAAATGAAATCCAATAACACCACCGATCCACTTGTTTCTCCAAATTACTAGCTGCACAATTAGTATTAAAATAATTAACACTCATTGCTCATATCCATAGAATTTTCTTTGCTTTCCTAACTTCCATTTTATATTATTTTCACTTAAGAGAATAATATGAAAATCTCATAAATTCAATTTGGTCAATTGTGGCCAATTCATTATACTCTTCCTCTTCTCCTTTCCATTTCCTAAAAAAATCTCTATTTATTTTCCTATTTTAATCCTACCCTCTTATTACCTTAAAATTGGTCATTTCCATTTACCCTTTTATTTTGACCAAAACCTCTTTGAGCTCTCATGCTTAATATTAAAATCACCAAAATTGCATTAAATAGCCTATGGCTGAATGCTTCTTAAATTTCTATAATTATCATTTTAAGGTTTTAATTACATGGATAATCTTTATGTAATTCTTACATTAATTTTATCACCATTAGTTTCTAAAATCACTCCATCATCTTCACCAATTGTTCTTCATTAAATCCCTATTTCCATTTCAACATCATTTAATATCCTCATCTCGTCATCTTCAGCATCTTTGCCTTTTGGCCGTATGCCTTTTTCAACACTAAGTCATATTATTCCATTAGTTGTGCATTCAGCCATAATTACTACACAACAGCCATTTGTTTTTCAACTAGCTAAGCATCAAAATCAGCATTTCTTCCCCCCATTTTTCTACAGCCGACTGCCCCATATTGTCTTACTCTATGTTTTGATTAATTAAGCTTTTATTGATGGAGATCCAAGCTCACAAAGCTCAAGTCATGTTCGTGATGATCGTGATCCTTTGAGTATCCATAGAGGTCCAATTACAAGAGCTAAATCAAAGATAATGCAACAAGCCTTGGCTGGTTTCATTGATATTGCTAGAGAGAAAGCCCAACAAAGCTTGAGCATGGAGGATGATAAAGTCTTCTACAACATGATCCAAGCCCAAGTTCAACCTTCTTGAAGACATAAGTATTGGGCCGAAATGCAAATTAGGCTAGATGCATATTTTATTTAGTTAAGTATTATTGGGCTGAACATTGTCTTAATTTAATTTAAGCCTAATTCCTTTTTAAATAATAGATTTTGTAAGACTTCTATTACTTGTTCTGCAAGTTAGGAGAGTAGGATTCCTATTGCTTGTGCTGCAAGTTATCTATTTGCCTATAAATAGTTATGTAACCCTTTGGGGAGAAGACAATTGATTTTAGTAATAAAATTGAGAGACTTCTTCTCTTTGGTTCTCTTGAGAACTCTTGAACTTATCAAGGTCTTCCTTGTGGCGTTCTTCTACCTTCCACCAATATATACCATAGGTTCTTGCTTTTCTAAGCAACGGGTCTTGGTCCAATACCATAGGTTCTTGTGTTTCTACACAACGGGTCTTGGTTTTATCTCTAATTTTTGTTTTCTTTTGCTGCGTTTTTAACTTGTTCTTGTTTTTCTTCAAGTGTTCTTCATGTTCTTCATTGAACCTCATCTTCTTTCGGTGAGGTTCATATCATTTGGCATCAGAGCTTAGGTTTAATTCGTGGGAGTTTCGTTTTTGTTTTTGTTTTTTTTTTCTTTGTCTTCTTGTCGTGGACAAACCTTGATCTTGAATCCTTTTCCAAGCCACCACTAGTATTGTTTGTCCCTCAAACCTATTGTCTTCGTTAAAATAACCTACCTTTACTTAGCCACCAAGTAAACCCTATCTTGTTCTCCAAGCAACCAAATCCCAAAGGTTTTCTTGCTCACCAAGAAACCTTCAAAAGCTCTACATCACATAAAGACTACTTGTTTCACAAGCCACCGTTCCCTCTCATTCCTTGCCACACAAGCTACTACCAAAACTAGCTTGTTTTTTTCAATAGTTGCCTTGTTCCCCAAGTAAACCTTTTCTTATTATTTAGACTTTCTGTTTTTTTTCTTTATTGTTCGTTTACTTTAGTAAAATATCAAAAAAAAAGGAAAAAAAGAGAAAAAAAAGAAAAGAAAAAAAAAGAGAAAAGAAAAAAATCAATTCAAGAGGGGATTTATTACATCGTGTGTAGCAAGTGCAACGTCAAAGGCAATTCGTGGAGGTGTGCTTCATCAAAATCTTGAGGTAGTCATTCTTTCTTGAGCTTTGAGATTTCTTATTTGCCTAATTTGAAAATTCATTGTTACCATTCTACCCTACTGCCTAAAATTACCTTTTGACCCTACCACATAAAAGGACAAAACTACCCCCACCTTTGGCTAAACCTTACCCTAATTAAACACTCATATTTTCTTCAAGGTTTAGTTTCATTGGAGTCTTCTTAGGTCTTATTGAGTCTTGCTAAGTCTTGTTGAGTCTTCATTGTTTTGTTTTCCCTCGATTAAAATCTTGTGCTCATCTTGTTTATTGTTGGTTGATAGTTGAATCCCATAAGCTGATTTTTGATTGAGTCTTGAGTTCAATATAGAACCTATAGAGAAAAGTTGTGTGAGGGAAAAAGGCAAGAGTGTGTGAGTAACATTAGTAGAGAAAAGCCATATTAAAATTGTGTGAAAACACGAGTGTGAGTGTTACATTCTTGTGTGTATTGAGTGTAAACACGTGAGGTCATACTTGTGAGGTCCTTTTCTTTTACTAACTTTTCTTGCAGGGTAAAATCATGTCTTCTAATAGTGAAAAAGCCTGATTTGAGTAAGATCGAGTTCATGTTCCAAGCTATGCAACAACAATTTTCAAGGATAGAGTTGAGGTTTAATAATATTCATGATAAGTTGGAGGAACATGAAGCTGTCCTAGCTAAAGTAAATCAAGATAATACTTCTCATGTGAAAGGCAATGTTGTGAATAATGACTTTGATGATAAAGTAGATGATGAGTTTGATGATGATGAGTTTAGTAGAAGTGTTAAAGGTAACCATGGTAATAAAGGAGGTCGTGGAGATAGGTATAAAGGAGATAGGTATTATGATAGGATAGATGGAAATTTAGGAAGTATCAAATTGAAGATTCCTTCCTTTCAAGGTAAGAATGATCCTGAGGCTTACTTAGAATGGGAAAAGAAAGTGGAGATGGTCTTTGATTGCCATAACTATTCCGAAGAAAAAAAGGTGAAACTTGCTGCTGTAGAGTTCACGGATTATGCAATCATTTGGTGGGACCAACTCATGCTTGGTAGACGTAGGAATAGAGAGCCACCTATAGTTACATGGAATGAAATGAAACGTGTTATGAGAAAAAGGTTTGTTCCTAATCATTACTATAGAGAGCTTTATCAAAGGTTACAAGGTCTCACTCAAGGTTCTAAGAGTGTTGAGGATTATCATAAAGAAATGGAAATTATCATGATCAGAGCTAATGTTGAAGAGGATAGTGAAGCTACTATGGCTCGATTCTTACAAGGATTGAATCGTGAGATTGCTAATGTAGTGGAGTTACATCACTATGTGGAGTTTGATTATATGTTGCATATGGCTATCAAGGTTGAAAGGCAACTCAAGAGAAAAGGTTATTCATCTCGTTTTATGCAAGGTTCTAGTTCATCTTCTTCTTGGAAACCGAACACCTTTCGAAGGGATGATAAGACTACATTCAAACTTAAGACTGAATCCTCATTCAAGCCTAAGGGTGAGAGTGTCCAAAAGCCCAAACCCGAGGCTGTCCAAGCATCCCAAGGTAAGAGTAGAGACATTAAGTGTTTTAGATGTTTGGGAAGAGGACACATTGCATCACAATGCCCAAACAAACGAGTCATGATTATGCGCGATGATGGTGATGTTGTAAGTGAAGATTCTGATGTTGATGATGAGATGCCACCATTGGAGGACACTAATGAGGATGATGACTATGTTGAGTTTGCTGCACATGGTGAAGCACTTGTAGCTCGTCGTGCATTAAGTGCCCAAGTTAAGGATGAAGATGAAGTGCAACGAGAAAATATTTTTCATACTAGATGCCACGTCAACAATAAGGTATGCTCTTTGATTATTGATGGTGGTAGTTGCACTAATGTTGCTAGCACTTATTTGGTTGACAAATTGAGTTTGCCCACTACAAAACATCCCAAACCATACAAACTTCAATGGCTCAATAATTGTGGAGAAGTAAATGTGACCAAGCAAGTATTGGTGCTATTTTCAATTGGAAGGTACAATGATAAAGTGTTGTGTGATGTTGTGCCTATGCATGCTGGTCATTTGCTTTTAGGAAGACCATGGCAATTTGATAGACATGTCATACATGATGGATTTACAAACCGTTATTCATTTACCATGGCTGGTAAGAAATTCACACTTGCACCCTTGAGTCCTACGGAGATTTATGAGGATCAATTGAGGTTGAAAGAGCAGAATGAATCACAACAAAGGTCAAAGAATCTAGATAAAGGCAAAGATATTGCAAAGAAAGAAAGAAAGGACGTGAGCTTCTATGCAAAGCAAAGTGATGTAAAGGCTGCTTTTCTAGCTAAGTACCCAATCCTTTTGTTTTTATATAAAGAATCTTGTTTTAGTTCTAATGATCTTAAATCTTCTTTGCCTACTAATGTTGTGTCTCTTTTGAAGGAATTTGGAGATATATTCCCCGAGGAGATTCCAAATGGTTTGCCACCTATTAGGGGAATTGAGCATCAAATAGACCTTATTCCTGGAGCTGCCATTCCCAACCGACCTGCCTATAGAAGCAATCCCGAGGAGACAAAGGAGATTCAAAGGCAAGTTGACGAGCTCATGAAGAAAGGCTACGTTAGAGAGAGCATGAGTCCATGTGCTGTTCCTGTGTTACTTGTTCCTAAGAAGGATGGGACGTGGAGGATGTGTGTTGATTGTCGTGCCATCAACAAAATCACTGTAAAGTATCGCTATCCCATTCCTAGATTAGATGATATGCTTGATGAGTTACATGGTTCTTGCATCTTTTCTAAAATTGATTTGAAAAGTGGTTATCATCAAATTCGCATGAGAGAAGGTGATGAATGGAAAACTGCATTTAAGACTAAGCATGGTTTGTATGAATGGTTAGTTATGCCTTTTGGATTAACTAATGCACCTAGCACTTTCATGAGATTAATGAACCATGTTTTGCGTGCTTTCATTGGAAAATTTGTAGTTGTCTATTTTGATGATATCTTGATCTATAGTAGAAGTTTGCATGAACATATTGAACATTTAAAGAATGTGCTTAATGTCTTGAGAAAGGAAAAGCTGTATGCTAACCTTAAGAAATGTTCCTTTTGCACTGATAAGATTATATTTCTTGGATATGTTGTTTCTTCTAAGGGTATAGCAGTAGAAGATGAAAAGGTTAAGGCAATTAAAGAATGGCCTATACCTAAGAATATCTCTGAGGTGCGTAGTTTTCATGGATTAGCTAGTTTCTACCGTAGGTTTGTTAGAGACTTCAGTACTATAGCTGCACCTTTAACTGATGTTGTTAAAAAGAATGTTGGATTTAAATGGGGTCTTGAGCAAGATCGTGCTTTTAACTTGCTTAAAGAGAAGCTTTGTTCCGCACCTTTGTTATCCTTACCTGACTTTTCTAAAACTTTTGAGATTGAGTGTGATGCTTCCAGTATAGGTATTGGAGCTGTTTTAATGCAAGAGAAGCGCCCCATTGCTTTTTTCAGTGAGAAGTTAAGTGGAGCTGCCCTTAACTATCCCACATATGATAAAGAGATGTATGCATTAGTGAGGGCCTTAGAAACATGGCAACACTATTTATGGCCTAAGGAATTTGTCATCCACACTGATCATGAGTCCTTGAATCACTTGAAAGGACAAAGCAAGTTGAACAAGCGTCATGCCAAGTGGATGGAGTTCATTGAGACATTTTCCATATGTGATCAAATATAAACAAGGTAAAGAAAATGTCGTGGCTGATGCATTGTCTCGAAGGTATACTCTAATCACTACTCTTAATGCAAAACTACTTGGATTTGAGTATATTAAAGACTGTATGCTACTGATGAGGATTTTGAAAATGTGTTCATTGCATGTGAGAAAACTGGTTTTGGAAAGTTTTATAGGCATGATGGATTCTTATTTAGGGAAAATAGATTATGTGTGCCTAGGAGTTCTTTAAGAGATTACTTGTTAGAGAAGCCCATAGTGGTGGATTAATGGGACATTTTGGAGTAAAGAAAACTTTAGATATATTGCATGATCACTTCTTTTGGCCTAACATGAAAAGAGATGTTGAAAAATTGTGTGAAAGATGTGTCACTTGTAAACAAGCTAAGTCTAGAGTTATGAATCATGGTCTTTATACTCCATTACCTATTCCTACTGCTCCTTGGACTGACATTTCTATGGACTTTGTTTTGGGGTTACCAAGAACAAAGAGAGGTAGAGATTCTGTTTTTGTTGTTGTTGACAGGTTCTCTAAGATGGCTCACTTCATTGCTTGTCACAAGACAGATGATGCAAGTAACATTGCCGATTTATTCTTCAAGGAAATTGTTCGTCTACATGGAGTTCCGAGGACCATTGTTCTGACCGTGATGTGAAGTTCCTTAGCTACTTTTGGAAAACATTATGGGGAAAGTTAGGAACAAAGCTATTGTTTTCAACTACTTGTCATCCACAAACCGATGGTCAAACTGAAGTAGTCAATCGTACTTTGTCTACTTTGTTGAGATCCATTATTCAAAAGAATTTAAAGAATTGGGAAGATTGTTTGCCTCATGTGGAGTTTGCTTACAATAGAAGTGTGCATTCTACTACTAGTTATTCTCCATTTGAAGTTGTCTATGGTTTTAATCCACTCACTCCATTGGATCTTTATCCACTACCTATTGAGGAGAGCTAGTTTGGATGGGAAAAGAAAGCTGATTTTGTTAAGCAACTACATGAGAAGGTACGTCAAAACATTAAGAAGAGGACTGAGCAATATGCTACTCAAGCAACAACAAGCATCGCAAGAAAGTTGTCTTTGAACCTGGTGATTGGGTTTGGTTACATATGCGTAAAGAGAGATTTCCTGCTCAGCGTCGCTCCAAGTTGCAACCTCGAGGAGATGGACCATTCCAAGTGATTAAGAAGATCAATGACAATGCTTATAAGTTAGATCTTCCAGGTGAGTATAATGTTAGTGCTACATTTAATGTTTCTGATCTTTCTCCTTTGATATTGATGTAGGTGATTCTGATTTGAGGACAAATCCTTTCGAGGAGGGGGAATGATGGAGATCCAAGCTCACAAGCTCAAGTCATGTTCGTGATGATCGTGATCCTTTGAGTATCCATAGAGGTCCAATTACAAGAGCTAAATCAAAGATAATGCAACAAGCCTTGGCTGGTTTCATTGATATTGCTAGAGAGAAAGCCCAACAAAGCTTGAGCATGGAGGATGATAAAGTCTTCTACAACATGATCCAAGCCCAAGTTCAACCTTCTTGAAGACATAAGTATTGGGCCGAAATGCAAAATTAGGCTAGATGCATATTTTATTTAGTTAAGTATTATTGGGCTGAACATTGTCTTAATTTAATTTAAGCCTAATTCCTTTTTAAATAATAGATTTTGTAAGACTTCTATTACTTGTTCTGCAAGTTAGGAGAGTAGGATTCCTATTGCTTGTGCTGCAAGTTATCTATTTGCCTATAAATAGTTATGTAACCCTTTGGGAGAAGACAATTGATTTTAGTAATAAAATTGAGAGACTTCTTCTCTTTGGTTCTCTTGAGAACTCTTGAACTTATCAAGGTCTTCCTTGTGGCGTTCTTCTACCTTCCACCAATATATACCATAGGTTCTTGCTTTTCTAAGCAACGGGTCTTGGTCCAATACCATAGGTTCTTGTGTTTCTACACAACGGGTCTTGGTTTTATCTCTAATTTTTGTTTTCTTTTGCTGCGTTTTTAACTTGTTCTTGTTTTTCTTCAAGTGTTCTTCATGTTCTTCATTGAACCTCATCTTCTTTCGGTGAGGTTCATATCATTTATGGTTATAATTTATTTTTTTTTCCTTGGCCGGCTGTACAAGCTGCCTTCATTTCTGTTCTTGTAGATTAATCTCATCACCACATTTATTATTTAACTTAAGAGTCAGATTTTCTCACGCCTACAGCACCAATCAGCCTTTATTTTTCTTCCTTCCACGCCAACAACACAAACATCAGTCTTTATTTTCTGATCAACTTTCATTTTCTATTCTGTTTCAGCCTTTGTTTTTCTACTCTATTAAATGTCTTCACACCATCAACATTTTATTTTATTGTATTTTGTTTTGTTTTTCTGTTTAGCCTTACACAGCCACATTCAACCCCATAAAACCACATAACCGAACAATTCAACTAGTGCTCTACCAAGTATTCAGTTCAAACAATAATCACCCACATCATCTACTCATTAAATTCAACCACAAAACTAAAGGCATCTTTGTAAGAAACCATGGCTGCCATCTATTTTATAATCATATTTGTCACTCATACCACAATTTAAACCACAAACAAGAGGAAAAAGTAAACAAAATGAAGGTTGGAATTTTACCTGTGCAAACCCGTTGCTGTCCAGCAGCAGGGGAGATTGGTTTTGATGACTTTTGGCTGAGCTTTTTGGGGATTTTGAAGCTCTTGATGTGGGGAATATTTCTTGTAAAGGGACCTAGGTGATTAAGTGAAGAGAAGAGGGGGTTACACTAGGGAAGACGTGAGAATGGCTTGAAGAAATGGCAGCACCCAAGCCAACGTGAAACAGAGAAATGCAGCAGAAATTAGGCGGTGTAGAAGGCTGTAGAAATGGGCAAAATTTCATGTGTTGTCATCACTTTATTGGTGAACAATTTTATTTTATTTTATTTTATATTTTTACATGGCCCTAAAGGTCCAAAATACCATCATAAAAATCACTTATTTACCAAAATATGCCACTGCACAGTACATTTGTCCAGGTCAGAATTTTCCATTAAATTTTTATTTATTTCATTTATTTTCTAAGTCAACTTAGTCAAAAATTGACTCATTGTAACCAGCCCTTGAGAATTTACCAATTTGCCTTTATTCAACTTCAATAATTTCATTTCAGCATCTTCAATAGATATAGAGAGAATAGAGAATTTTGGGTTCTCACATTCTCCCCTCCTTTTGGAATTTGGTCCTCCAAATTTTCGATCAACTACTACTTAAACAGTCTTAGCCTAACGATATCCACTACCGATTTTTCTTCCTTCAACTAGTAGCCTATAATTATTATATGCTAAATCCATCAGTTATGCTTCTTCTAATTGGCATATTTATTGCAACCAAAGAATTCTTTAGCAATCATAACAATCACTCACAAAGAAAGATGTCATGTAACCTACATGCAATTCACATGATAGGAACAAATTATTTAGGCACGATCTATTAAGAAGGATACTATAATGGGTTGGATAACTAGATGGAGTATAAAAGGTACTTTAAAGTATCTGTCGTGTTCCGGCAATCCAAATCCACTATAAGGATTTTATTTGTATTTCATTAAACTTTGATCAAATAATGCAGTAATTTGCATATCTTAGAATTATAAATCTTACCTTTAATCGTATCCGAAGAAGGTGTATCATTAGACTCCTTATAAAGCGAAAACCCGACCCTAAGTCACGGCTTTCTTTCCCTTCTCAACTGTCGTGGCCTTACGTTGTGGTGGGGTAGACTGGTGGGTCTGCTGTGTGGTCTTATCTGGTTCTACTAATGCCTTTCGATCCCAACTTGGACATTCCTTAATTCGATGTCCCATCTGGCCACATTTAAAGCAAGCCCCTGTCATTACTCGACATGGCTGAAAAACCATGAAATCTCCCACAATGCTCGCACTGTTTCTGTATGTCCTTCTGTGAGCCAATAGTACTACCCATCGAGGATCGGGATTTTATCATCTGCCATCTTTATCCTTGTAGCTTTCACCTTTTTAAATGACCTATCACCTGAAACTTCATCATCTATTCTTTGCTTCGCCTTATCTTTCCCTTTATCCTTGGACTGAGGATCGGTATGGTAAAATTCATAGTCCTGCTCACATAACTGAGCCTTACGGACTGCCTCTGCATAAGTACTGATGTCTAACGGATAGAGCTTAGACCGAATGGATGGTCTCAAACCCTCCATAAACCTGAAAATCTTGTGCTGCTCACTCCGTAATACCTCTGGATCAAATCTGCTCAGCGTAATAAACTTAGACTCGTACTGATCAATAGACATGCTACCTTGAGCCAAGTTCATAAACTCCATCTTCAGTTTCTGCTGAGCAGTGCGTGGAATATACTGCTGATTAAAAGACTCCAAAAATGAATCCCACGTGATCTCGGCATGTCTAGCCTCTAGAATGGTCTTAGTGGACAGCCACCAATGCTTCGCATCGTCCACTAATAAATAGGTTGCCAAGCCTACTTTCTCTCGTTCCGAACATGTCATATACTGAAACAGCCATGTGACTGACTCCACCCAATTTTCTGCAGCTAAAGGATCCTTATCCCCCTTAAACTTAGGAGGATCAAACTTCCGAAACTCCTTTAACAAAGCTGAACTACAGTAACCCTGGGGATCCTGTCTGACGAGAGGCTGGGTTGGCTGTGGAACCTCGGATTGTATGGGTGGGGCCTGCACTGGAGGAACAGGAGGCATCTGAGGAGCAGATTCTGGTGCAGTAGGAGCTGGTGGGCTGGTGGTACGGGTGGTGCATTTGAGGCCATTTGCGACATAAACTGAGTAAACATCGTACTCATTGCCTCAATACCTCGCTCAATTCTAGACAATCGGGTGTTGGGGCTACCCGTTGGAGATGGAGGAGGAATAGGCTCTGGAGACGGTACTGTTCGTCTCCGTCCACGTCCTTTACCAGTACCCCTTCGGCGATTACTCATTCTGCCAATACCACAACAATTCAAACAAAATTTAGTATAACTTTCAACAGTTATACCCTAAATATATATTCAGACAAGTACAGTACTCGGGATGTAATCAATTTTTTTTTTGCATAATAACACCGACAAACATCAGACTAACCTCGCTCTGATACCAATTCTGTAACATCCGATTTTCGGTAAAAATATTCAATTAATTGTTCTTATTTTCGGATTGGTTAGGCTGTTTGTCGATGTCGATGTCGATATCTTATTTCATTTCACTCGATTATGTACATAGAATATTTTATGATGATTTAGTAAATTTCTGGCAAAATTTCGGCAGCATAACTGCTGCAAATATCCTAACCTCCTGCACTTTAAACACAATTTATATACCAGCCAAAAACCACAGTTTTCACATGATTCCAATGCAATTAAATACCAAATAATTTCATATAATTAAGTCCACAAAATTTTGGACATTCGTTATATCCTTATATAAAAGTGCAGCTCTCTAGGCATATATACAAAATTTCTTTCTTTTTAATTTACATCCCCTTAGCCTTTACAACTTAATAAGTACTGTACCAGACAAGTCTGAGATATATAGAAAATACAATATACCTTCACTGGATAAACAACCAGTCTCGAAGTAAATACTGTAGGGTCCAAAAATCGTGCTCCTCTCGTATGAGCGGAATCTACTGCAAATAGTCTGGTGGAAAAATAAGGGATGAGTTTTACGCTCAGTAAGGAAGAGCATATAAAAGAGTGGTACCATGCCACTATATGCAGTTTTTAAAAATAAATAATCAAAATTATTTTCATAAAATCAAACTCGTGAAATCATTCCAATATTAGCATATAAAACTCATTCATCTTTCATTACTTTTCCTTACAAATCATATACTCTTTCCACAATTCATTTCATTCAAGTAGATCATTAAAATAAAATAACGGTATTCATATCATGAAATCATATGCTTTAAAACTCATTCACTTTTTCTCGTAACCTTTTGGTCAAATCATATACTCTTCGTATAGATCAAATCAATCAATCAATCATCGATTATATATCATATATCAATAAGGAGATAAATCTCCAAGAGATTCATGCACAAATCTCGTATCCCATAAGGACCTCGTATAGGAATTAGGCGTACCCACAAGGGGCCGGGATCCATCCCTAAGCCGTTCCTACCTCGTAACAATGGCCACTGTCAATAAAGTACTAGGGACTTGATCAAGGTCTCCCAGTCCTAGTCATATAATGCTCGTATGCATGATCATCAAGGAGTGATCAATCTCATAAGAATCATTTTTCATATATCAATAAAATCATAGTAAAATCAATTTCATATTAGCTTTCTTCAATAAATCCATAATCTTATAAACAATTGAACATTTCATTCACTATAAATAAATCTCTATAAAATATCTCTTATTTCGTAAAATAATCTTATGAATTGATTAAAAATAATTCTTGTACAAAACATATCTCTTAAAACATATCATAAACTCATAAATAAATTTCTTTATTATTAATTTATGGAAAATTGGGCATGGATGCAATTTAGGACAGATGTTTCTAAAAGTTTCGATAACACTACGGTAAATTTCTATCCTATCCCCTTTTCATAAAGTCACATGTTCAGTAATTCAAATCACCCAATTCTCCCACATGCAAGCATAGTAGTTCCTACACTACTTCTATATACTATTCCTTACCTCGATTCGCAGTACGAAATGAAATCCAATAACACCACCGATCCACTTGTTTCTCCAAATTACTAGCTGCACAATTAGTATTAAAATAATTAACACTCATTGCTCATATCCATAGAATTTTCTTTGCTTTCCTAACTTCCATTTTATATTATTTTCACTTAAGAGAATAATATGAAAATCTCATAAATTCAATTTGGTCAATTGTGGCCAATTCATTATACTCTTCCTCTTCTCCTTTCCATTTCCTAAAAAAATCTCTATTTATTTTCCTATTTTAATCCTACCCTCTTATTACCTTAAAATTGGTCATTTCCATTTACCCTTTTATTTTGACCAAAACCTCTTTGAGCTCTCATGCTTAATATTAAAATCACCAAAATTGCATTAAATAGCCTATGGCTGAATGCTTCTTAAATTTCTATAATTATCATTTTAAGGTTTTAATTACATGGATAATCTTTATGTAATTCTTACATTAATTTTATCACCATTAGTTTCTAAAATCACTCCATCATCTTCACCAATTGTTCTTCATTAAATCCCTATTTCCATTTCAACATCATTTAATATCCTCATCTCGTCATCTTCAGCATCTTTGCCTTTTGGCCGTATGCCTTTTTCAACACTAAGTCATATTATTCCATTAGTTGTGCATTCAGCCATAATTACTACACAACAGCCATTTGTTTTTCAACTAGCTAAGCATCAAAATCAGCATTTCTTCCCCCATTTTTCTACAGCCGACTGCCCCATATTGTCTTACTCTATGTTTTTGATTAATTAAGCTTTTATGGTTATAATTTATTTTTTTTTCCTTGGCCGCTGTACAAGCTGCCTTCATTTCTGTTCTTGTAGATTAATCTCATCACCACATTTATTATTTAACTTAAGAGTCAGATTTTCTCACGCCTACAGCACCAATCAGCCTTTATTTTTCTTCCTTCCACGCCAACAACACAAACATCAGTCTTTATTTTCTGATCAACTTTCATTTTCTATTCTGTTTCAGCCTTTGTTTTTCTACTCTATTAAATGTCTTCACACCATCAACATTTTATTTTATTGTATTTTGTTTTGTTTTTTCTGTTTAGCCTTACACAGCCACATTCAACCCCATAAAACCACATAACCGAACAATTCAACTAGTGCTCTACCAAGTATTCAGTTCAAACAATAATCACCCACATCATCTACTCATTAAATTCAACCACAAAACTAAAGGCATCTTTGTAAGAAACCATGGCTGCCATCTATTTTATAATCATATTTGTCACTCATACCACAATTTAAACCACAAACAAGAGGAAAAAGTAAACAAAATGAAGGTTGGAATTTTACCTGTGCAAACCCGTTGCTGTCCAGCAGCAGGGGAGATTGGTTTTGATGACTTTTGGCTGAGCTTTTTGGGGGATTTTGAAGCTCTTGATGTGGGGAATATTTCTTGTAAAGGGACCTAGGTGATTAAGTGAAGAGAAGAGGGGGTTACACTAGGGAAGACGTGAGAATGGCTTGAAGAAATGGCAGCACCCAAGCCAACGTGAAACAGAGAAATGCAGCAGAAATTAGGCGGTGTAGAAGGCTGTAGAAATGGGCAAAATTTCATGTGTTGTCATCACTTTATTGGTGAACAATTTTATTTTATTTTATTTTATATTTTTACATGGCCCTAAAGGTCCAAAATACCATCATAAAAATCACTTATTTACCAAAATATGCCACTGCACAGTACATTTGTCCAGGTCAGAATTTTCCATTAAATTTTTATTTATTTCATTTATTTTCTAAGTCAACTTAGTCAAAAATTGACTCATTGTAACCAGCCCTTGAGAATTTACCAATTTGCCTTTATTCAACTTCAATAATTTCATTTCAGCATCTTCAATAGATATAGAGAGAATAGAGAATTTTGGGTTCTCACATTCTCCCCTCCTTTTGGAATTTGGTCCTCCAAATTTTCGATCAACTACTACTTAAACAGTCTTAGCCTAACGATATCCACTACCGATTTTTCTTCCTTCAACTAGTAGCCTATAATTATTATATGCTAAATCCATCAGTTATGCTTCTTCTAATTGGCATATTTATTGCAACCAAAGAATTCTTTAGCAATCATAACAATCACTCACAAAGAAAGATGTCATGTAACCTACATGCAATTCACATGATAGGAACAAATTATTTAGGCACGATCTATTAAGAAGGATACTATAATGGGTTGGATAACTAGATGGAGTATAAAAGGTACTTTAAAGTATCTGTCGTGTTCCGGCAATCCAAATCCACTATAAGGATTTTATTTGTATTTCATTAAACTTTGATCAAATAATGCAGTAATTTGCATATCTTAGAATTATAAATCTTACCTTTAATCGTATCCGAAGAAGGTGTATCATTAGACTCCTTATAAAGCGAAAACCCGACCCTAAGTCACGGCTTTCTTTCCCTTCTCAACTGTCGTGGCCTTACGTTGTGGTGGGGTAGACTGGTGGGTCTGCTGTGTGGTCTTATCTGGTTCTACTAATGCCTTTCGATCCCAACTTGGACATTCCTTAATTCGATGTCCCATCTAAAGCAAGCCCCTGTCATTACTCGACATGGCTGAAAACCATGAAATCTCCCACAATGCTCGCACTGTTTCTGTATGTCCTTCTGTGAGCCAATAGTACTACCCATCGAGGATCGGGATTTATCATCTGCCATCTTTATCCTTGTAGCTTTCACCTTTTTAAATGACCTATCACCTGAAACTTCATCATCTATTCTTTGCTTCGCCTTATCTTTCCCTTTATCCTTGGACTGAGGATCGGTATGGTAAAATTCATAGTCCTGCTCACATAACTGAGCCTTACGGACTGCCTCTGCGTAAGTACTGATGTCTAACGGATAGAGCTTAGACCGAATGGATGGTCTCAAACCCTCCATAAACCTGAAAATCTTGTGCTGCTCACTCCGTAATACCTCTGGATCAAATCTGCTCAGCGTAATAAACTTAGACTCGTACTGATCAATAGACATGCTACCTTGAGCCAAGTTCATAAACTCCATCTTCAGTTTCTGCTGAGCAGTGCGTGGAATATACTGCTGATTAAAAGACTCCAAAAATGAATCCCACGTGATCTCGGCATGTTTAGCCTCTAGAATGGTCTTAGTGGACAGCCACCAATGCTTCGCATCGTCCACTAATAAATAGGTTGCCAAGCCTACTTTCTCTCGTTCCGAACATGTCATATACTGAAACAGCCATGTGACTGACTCCACCCAATTTTCTGCAGCTAAAGGATCCTTATCCCCCTTAAACTTAGGAGGATCAAACTTCCGAAACTCCTTTAACAAAGCTGAACTACAGTAACCCTGGGGATCCTGTCTGACGAGAGGCTGGGTTGGCTGTGGAACCTCGGATTGTATGGGTGGGGCCTGCACTGGAGGAACAGGAGGCATCTGAGGAGCAGATTCTGGTGCAGTAGGAGCTGGTGGGGCTGGTGGTACGGGTGGTGCATTTGAGGCCATTTGCGACATAAACTGAGTAAACATCGTACTCATTGCCTCAATACCTCGCTCAATTCTAGACAATCGGGTGTTGGGGCTACCCGTTGGAGATGGAGGAGGAATAGGCTCTGGAGACGGTACTGTTCGTCTCCGTCCACGTCCTTTACCAGTACCCCTTCGGCGATTACTCATTCTGCCAATACCACAACAATTCAAACAAAATTTAGTATAACTTTCAACAGTTATACCCTAAATATATATTCAGACAAGTACAGTACTCGGGGATGTAATCAATTTTTTTTTGCATAATAACACCGACAAACATCAGACTAACCTCGCTCTGATACCAATTCTGTAACATCCGATTTTCGGTAAAAATATTCAATTAATTGTTCTTATTTTCGGATTGGTTAGGCTGTTTGTCGATGTCGATGTCGATATCTTATTTCATTTCACTCGATTATGTACATAGAATATTTTATGATGATTTAGTAAATTTCTGGCAAAATTTCGGCAGCATAACTGCTGCAAATATCCTAACCTCCTGCACTTTAAACACAATTTATATACCAGCCAAAAACCACAGTTTTCACATGATTCCAATGCAATTAAATACCAAATAATTTCATATAATTAAGTCCACAAAATTTTGGACATTCGATATATCCTTATATAAAAGTGCAGGTCTCTAGGCATATATACAAAATTTCTTTCTTTTTAATTTACATCCCCTTAGCCTTTACAACTTAATAAGTACTGTACCAGACAAGTATGAGATATATAGAAAATACAATATACCTTCACTGGATAAACAACCAGTCTCGAAGTAAATACTGTAGGGTCCAAAAATCGTGCTCCTCTCGTATGAGCGGAATCTACTGCAAATAGTCTGGTGGAAAAATAAGGGATGAGTTTACGCTCAGTAAGGAAGAGCATATAAAAGAGTGGTACCATGCCACTATATGCAGTTTTTAAAAATAAATAATCAAAATTATTTTCATAAAATCAAACTCGTGAAATCATTCCAATATTAGCATATAAAACTCATTCATCTTTCATTACTTTTCCTTACAAATCATATACTCTTTCCACAATTCATTTCATTCAAGTAGATCATTAAAATAAAATAACGGTATTCATATCATGAAATCATATGCTTTAAAACTCATTCACTTTTTCTCGTAACCTTTTGGTCAAATCATATACTCTTCGTATAGATCAAATCAATCAATCAATCATCGATTATATATCATATATCAATAAGGAGATAAATCTCCAAGAGATTCATGCACAAATCTCGTATCCCATAAGGACCTCGTATAGGAATTAGGCGTACCCACAAGGGGCCGGGATCCATCCCTAAGCCGTTCCTACCTCGTAACAATGGCCACTGTCAATAAAGTACTAGGGACTTGATCAAGGTCTCCCAGTCCTAGTCATATAATGCTCGTATGCATGATCATCAAGGAGTGATCAATCTCATAAGAATCATTTTTCATATATCAATAAAATCATAGTAAAATCAATTTCATATTAGCTTTCTTCAATAAATCCATAATCTTATAAACAATTGAACATTTCATTCACTATAAATAAATCTCTATAAAATATCTCTTATTTCGTAAAATAATCTTATGAATTGATTAAAAATAATTCTTGTACAAAACATATCTCTTAAAACATATCATAAACTCATAAATAAATTTCTTTATTATTAATTTATGGAAAATTGGGCATGGATGCAATTTAGGACAGATGTTTCTAAAAGTTTCGATAACACTACGGTAAATTTCTATCCTATCCCCTTTTCATAAAGTCACATGTTCAGTAATTCAAATCACCCAATTCTCCCACATGCAAGCATAGTAGTTCCTACACTACTTCTATATACTATTCCTTACCTCGATTCGCAGTACGAAATGAAATCCAATAACACCACCGATCCACTTGTTTCTCCAAATTACTAGCTGCACAATTAGTATTAAAATAATTAACACTCATTGCTCATATCCATAGAATTTTCTTTGCTTTCCTAACTTCCATTTTATATTATTTTCACTTAAGAGAATAATATGAAAATCTCATAAATTCAATTTGGTCAATTGTGGCCAATTCATTATACTCTTCCTCTTCTCCTTTCCATTTCCTAAAAAAATCTCTATTTATTTTCCTATTTTAATCCTACCCTCTTATTACCTTAAAATTGGTCATTTCCATTTACCCTTTTATTTTGACCAAAACCTCTTTGAGCTCTCATGCTTAATATTAAAATCACCAAAATTGCATTAAATAGCCTATGGCTGAATGCTTCTTAAATTTCTATAATTATCATTTTAAGGTTTTAATTACATGGATAATCTTTATGTAATTCTTACATTAATTTTATCACCATTAGTTTCTAAAATCACTCCATCATCTTCACCAATTGTTCTTCATTAAATCCCTATTTCCATTTCAACATCATTTAATATCCTCATCTCGTCATCTTTAGCATCTTTGCCTTTTGGCCGTATGCCTTTTTCAACACTAAGTCATATTATTCCATTAGTTGTGCATTCAGCCATAATTACTACACAACAGCCATTTGTTTTTCAACTAGCTAAGCATCAAAATCAGCATTTCTTCCCCCCATTTTTCTACAGCCGACTGCCCCATATTGTCTTACTCTATGTTTTGATTAATTAAGCTTTTATGGTTATAATTTATTTTTTTTTCCTTGGCCGGCTGTACAAGCTGCCTTCATTTCTGTTCTTGTAGATTAATCTCATCACCACATTTATTATTTAACTTAAGAGTCAGATTTTCTCACGCCTACAGCACCAATCAGCCTTTATTTTTCTTCCTTCCACGCCAACAACACAAACATCAGTCTTTATTTTCTGATCAACTTTCATTTTCTATTCTGTTTCAGCCTTTGTTTTTCTACTCTATTAAATGTCTTCACACCATCAACATTTTATTTTATTGTATTTTGTTTTGTTTTTCTGTTTAGCCTTACACAGCCACATTCAACCCCATAAAACCACATAACCGAACAATTCAACTAGTGCTCTACCAAGTATTCAGTTCAAACAATAATCACCCACATCATCTACTCATTAAATTCAACCACAAAACTAAAGGCATCTTTGTAAGAAACCATGGCTGCCATCTATTTTATAATCATATTTGTCACTCATACCACAATTTAAACCACAAACAAGAGGAAAAAGTAAACAAAATGAAGGTTGGAATTTTACCTGTGCAAACCCGTTGCTGTCCAGCAGCAGGGGAGATTGGTTTTGATGACTTTTGGTTGAGCTTTTTGGGGGATTTTGAAGCTCTTGATGTGGGGAATATTTCTTGTAAAGGGACCTAGGTGATTAAGTGAAGAGAAGAGGGGGTTACACTAGGGAAGACGTGAGAATGGCTTGAAGAAATGGCAGCACCCAAGCCAACGTGAAACAGAGAAATGCAGCAGAAATTAGGCGGTGTAGAAGGCTGTAGAAATGGGCAAAATTTCATGTGTTGTCATCACTTTATTGGTGAACAATTTTATTTTATTTTATTTTATATTTTTACATGGCCCTAAAGGTCCAAAATACCATCATAAAAATCACTTATTTACCAAAATATGCCACTGCACAGTACATTTGTCCAGGTCAGAATTTTCCATTAAATTTTTATTTATTTCATTTATTTTCTAAGTCAACTTAGTCAAAAATTGACTCATTGTAACCAGCCCTTGAGTGATGGAGATCCAGATGGAGATCCAATTGCTCGTGATGTTCGTGATGCTAAGGATCCATTGGTCATCCAAGGAGGTCCAATTACCCGAGCTCGAGCTAAGAAAACGCAACAAGCCCTGGCCTCATTCATGCAACAAGCTCTGGCATCATTGAAGTGTCAAGGAAGCTTCCATAAAGAGTCCCAAGACATCTGTACTTGCTTGGAAGCCCAAACGACATGAGCATGGTTTACTATCTTATTTTAGCTTAACAATAAGATGGGCTAAGTGTTTGGATAGCCCACGTTTGAGTCTTGTTGTGTCTTGGACTATTTATTTTATGTAACTAGGTTTAGGCATGAATTTGGGTTTAGTTTTATTTTCTATTGGTGTTAATTCCAGCCCATTTGTTTATGGGCTTAAGTGCTAGGTATTATTATAAATACCTTGTAAACGCTATTAATGGGAGATCAGTTAATTGAATTTTCAGAAATTGAGTGTGCCTTTCTCTTGGGTTCCCTCTCAACTAGGCTTATCAAGGTCTTCTTCCTTGTGGCGCCTCCTTCTTCACCATCCACCATTACTATACCTTAGGTTCTCGAATTCTTATTCGTAGGGTCAAGGTCCAATACCTTGGGTTCGAGTCTCTTTAGGCTTCGGGTCTAGGTTTCGGAAGTTGTCATTCATCAACTTTGCTTCTGTCTTCTTGCGTGTCAGCTCCTTCAAATTCCAAGCTACGTTTTGTCTTGTCCGTACACATCAATCAGTTGGTATTCAGAGCTCAAGTTCCGATTTTCTGGTTTGTTTTTTTTTCACTCACTTTTCGATTTTTTTTTGTTTCAATTTTTTTTTCTTTTGTTCGTTCCACTTTCTGGTTTGTTTGTGTGTTCCTAGCCGCCACTTATTTCTTAACCCTAAAACCCTAGCCACCACTTATTTCATTACACAAAAACCCTAGCCACCACTTATTTCATTACACAAAAAACCATAGCCGCACCCCTTAAAAATAAAACCCTAGCCACACCCCTCAAAAATAAAACCCTAGCCGCACCCCTCAAAAAAAAAAACCCTAGCTGCACCCCTAAAAAAAAAAAACCCAAGCCGCACCCCTAAAAAAAAACCCTAGCCTCACCCCTCAAAAAAAAAAAAAAAAACCTAGCCGCACCCCTCCTCTTTCAAGGAAACCGCAACACTCAGAGTTAAAAAAAAAAAGAAGAAGAAAAGAGTTCAAAAAAAAAGAAGAAGAAAAGAATTCAAAAAAAAAAAAGAAGAAGAAAAGAATTCGAAAAAAAAAAAGGAAAAAAATTTTTTTTTGCGGTACTGTTCAAACAGAAGTTTTGGTTGAGTTAGGAGGCGTGTGAGTACCCGTTTTAAAGAAAACGACGAAAGAAAACGACCTAGTTAAGCTTTGCTTTACTAGCCCCACCCTATCTTGGCCAAATTCCATCGTTTTCCTATAGTTTTAGGCCATTTTTCATTTTTTTTGTCATTCTAGTGATTTTTTTTATTTTTTTCTTATTTTTTTTATTCTTTCTTTCTTTCTTTGAGTCACCCTAGCCCTAGCCACACCTTTCTGTGAAAAAAAAAGAAAAAAAAAATTCTTGGTGACAATACTTGGTGAATTAGTTGATTTTACGAGGTTGAATCTTTGACTGAGTCTCTAGTGTGATTGTGAACCTATAGAGTTAAGGTAGAGTAAGGGAAA
This sequence comes from Heritiera littoralis, assembly GCA_031772115.1. Taxonomy (NCBI): domain Eukaryota; kingdom Viridiplantae; phylum Streptophyta; class Magnoliopsida; order Malvales; family Malvaceae; genus Heritiera; species Heritiera littoralis. The sequence goes on along the minus strand of JAPDPK010000037.1, from coordinate 1,968,045 downwards.
AAGGCACGTGTGTGTGAGAGACATTAGTAGAGAAAAGCCAAATTACTTGAGTGAAACAGGAGTGTAAACACGTGAGGATATTACTTGTTGACAATGTCTTCTGAAGGTGATAAGTCAGACTTTAAAAAGATTGAATTCCTGCTTCAGGCAATGCAACAACAGTTCCAACGGATGGATGTGAAATTCAATGACATTCATGATAAGTTGAACCAACATGAAGCTCGGTTTGCAAAGATCCAACAAGGTGATACTTCTCGTCAAAAAAGTAAGGTTGTTGCCACTGATGAGTATGATGATAATGTTGGGTATGATTCGAATGAAGAGTCTGGGATAGATAGACATCATAGAAGGTATCATGGGTATAGAGATCGAGTTGATAGAGCCTGTGATAGAGGCAAGGAGAAGATGGATGGAAACCTTAGCAGTATAAAATTAAAAATTCCTCCTTTCCAAGGCAAGAATGATCCTGAGGCATATTTGGAGTGGGAAAGGAAGCTTGAAATGGTGTTTGACTGCCACCACTACTCTGAAGAAAAGAAGGTCAAACTTGCAGCAATTGAGTTCACAGAGTATGCTATGGTTTGGTGGGATCAGTTAGTCACTTGTCGAAGAAGATATGGTGATCCTCCAGTGTCTACATGGGATGAGATGAAACGCATCATGAGGAAGAGATTTGTTCCTACTCATTACTACAGGGAGTTATACCAGAAGCTCCAAGGTCTTACCCAGGGCTCAAAGAGTGTTGAGGATTACTACAAAGAGATGGAAATAACCATGATCCGAGCCAATATCCAGAAGGATGCAGAAGCTACTATGGCTCGTTTTCTTCAAGGCTTAAACCGTGAGATTGCCAATGTAGTCGAGTTGCAGCATTACATGGATTTACAGGAGATGTTGCATGTGGCCATCAAAGTGGAAAGGCAACTCAAAAGGAAAGGTACATCCCGTTTTACTTCTAGTTCAGTTCCTGTTTGGAAATCTAACACCTTTCATAGGGATGATAAGCCTGTGCCTACGCATAAGTCAGAGAGCTTTGCTAAGCCCAAGCCTGAGGGCCCTCCAAAGCCCAAGACTGAACCTGCCCAAGCATCCCAGAGCAGGACACGTGACATTAAGTGTTTCAAGTGTTTAGGTCGTGGACATATTGCCTCACAGTGTCCCAACCGTAGGGTGATGATCATGCATGGGAATGGAGATGTTGAGAGTGAAGGTTCTGAACTCGGTGTAGAAGATGAGATGCCTGCGTTAGAAGATGTCGACGAAGAAGAAGTTGTTGAGTATGCTGCTCATGGTGAAGCACTTGTTGCTAGGCGTGCTCTTACTACTCATGTGAAGTTTGAGGATGAGGCACAGCGCGAGAACATCTTCCATACGAGATGCCATATTAGTGACAAGGTATGTACTGTAATCATTGATGGTGGGAGTTGTACGAATGTTGCTAGCACATACCTTGTTGATAAATTAAAGTTGCCCACTACCAAGCATCACCACCCATATAAGTTGCAGTGGATTAATGACTGTGGTGAAGTAAACGTGGTGAAGCAAGTCTTGGTTCCTTTTCGTATTGGAAGGTATCAAGATGAGGTGTTGTGTGACGTAGTGCCCATGCAAGCTAGCCACCTATTACTGGGTAGACCATGGCAGTATGATCGGAGAGTCATCCACGACGGTTACACTAACCGTTATTCCTTTACTATGGATGGCAAGAAGATCGCTCTTGCTCCCCTTAGCCCCAAGGAGATTTATGAGGACCAATTAAGGCTAAAGGAGCAACATGACGAGCAAAGGAAGCAAGCTAAAGAAAAGAAGGAAAACAAGGACAGCAAAACAGTGAGCTGCTATGCCAAACCCCGAGATGTGAAGACTGCATTTCTTGCTAAGTCTCCTATCCTTTTACTCTTATTTAAAGATTCTTATTTTATTGATGCTGAACTCCATGATACTTTGCCTACTGATGTTGTCTCATTGTTGCAGGAGTTCGAGGATGTATTCCCTGAGGAGATCCCAAGTGGATTACCACCGATTCGTGGGATCGAGCACATGATTGACCTTGTCCCCGGAGCTACCATTCCTAACCGTCCAGCCTACAGAAGTAATCCCGAGGAGACAAAGGAGCTTCAAAGGCAAGTTGAGGAGCTCATGAGGAAAGGTTATGTGAGAGAGAGCATGAGTCCTTGCGCCGTGCCCGTACTGCTTGTGCCAAAAAAAGATGGGACGTGGAGGATGTGCGTTGACTGCCGAGCCGTCAACAAAATCACTGTAAAGTACCGCTATCCTATTCCTAGGCTAGATGACATGCTTGATGAGTTGCATGGTGCATGCATGTTTTCTAAAATTGATTTAAAGAGCGGATATCACCAAATTCGTATGAGAGAAGGTGATGAATGGAAAACCGCATTCAAGACTAAACATGGTCTCTACGAGTGGTTAGTTATGCCTTTTGGCTTGACTAATGCACCTAGTACATTCATGCGTTTAATGAACCATGTTTTACGTGATTTCATTGGTAAGTATGTGGTTGTCTATTTTGATGATATTTTGATATACAGTAAGAGCCAGCATGAGCATGTTGAGCATCTTAGGAATGTTCTTACTGTTTTGAGGAATGCAAGTTTGTATGCCAATTTTAGGAAATGTACATTCTGCACTGATAAGATTGTTTTTCTTGGGTATGTCGTTTCTTCACATGGCATTTCTGTTGATAATGAGAAGGTAAAGGCAATTAAAGATTGGCCTGTACCTAAGTCTGTTTCTGAGGTGCGTAGTTTCCATGGTTTAGCTAGTTTCTATCGTCGATTCGTTAGAGATTTTAGCACTATAGCTGCACCTTTGATCGAAGTGGTCAAAAAGAATGTTGCATTTCATTGGGGTCCTGCACAAGAGCATGCTTTTAATTTGCTTAAAGATAAACTTTGTTCTGCTCCTTTGTTATCTCTGCCTGACTTTACTAAAACTTTTGAGATTGAGTGCGATGCCTCAGGTGTAGGTATTGGAGCTGTGCTTATGCAGGACAAACGCCCAATTGCTTTCTTTAGTGAGAAGTTAAGTGGAGCAGCACTTAACTATCCCACATATGACAAGGAGATGTACGCGTTAGTGAGGGCCTTGGAGACATGGCAACATTACTTGTGGCCCAAAGAATTTGTCATCCACACTGATCATGAGTCCTTGAAGCATTTGAAAGGACAGAGTAAGCTGCATAAGCGTCATGCCAAGTGGATAGAGTTCATTGAGATGTTCCCGTACGTGATCAAGTACAAACAAGGTAAAGAGAACGTCGTAGCTGATGCGTTATCTCGTAGGTATACTCTTATCACTACTCTTGATGCTAAACTTTTAGGATTTGAGTATATCAAAGAACAGTATGCTGATGATGTTGATTTTGGTAATGTTTATGATGCATGTGCTACATCTGGTTTTGGTAAGTTCTTTAGGCATGATGGGTTCTTATTTAGAGAAAATAAATTATGTGTGCCTAGGAGTTCATTGCGCGAGCTGTTAGTTAGAGAAGCCCATAGTGGAGGATTAATGGGTCACTTTGGAGTTAGGAAAACTCTAGATGTTTTGCAAGCACATTTCTTTTGGCCTAACATGAGGAGAGATGTAGAGAGGTTATGTGCTAGATGCATTTCATGTAGGCAAGCTAAATCTAGAGTTCATAATCATGGCTTATATACTCCTTTACCCATTCCTACTACTCCGTGGACTGATATCTCTATGGATTTTGTTTTGGGCTTGCCTCGAACAAAACGCGGTAGAGATTCTGTTTTTGTTGTGGTTGACAGGTTCTCTAAGATGGCTCATTTCATTGCTTGCCACAAGACGGATGACGCGAGCAACGTTGCTGACCTTTTCTTCAAAGAGATAGTACGTCTACATGTTGTACCAAGGACCATTGTTTCTGATCGAGATGCAAAGTTCCTTAGTTACTTTTGGAAGACGTTATGGGCAAAGTTGGGAACTAAATTGTTATTCTCCACCACTTGTCACCCCCAGACTGATGGACAGATTGAGGTCGTCAACCGAACCCTGTCTACATTATTGAGGTCCATTATTCAGAAAAATTTGAAGAATTGGGAAGATTGCTTGTCCCATGTGGAGTTTGCATATAACCGCAGTGTCCACTCCACTACTAGTTGCTCTCCATTCGAAGTTGTTTATGGCTTCAATCCTCTTACTCCTTTGGATTTGTTGCCATTACCTAGTGCGGAGCAGAGTAACTTGGATGGAGAACAGAAGGCTAAGTTTGTGAAGCAACTCCATGAGAGAGTTCGTCAAGCTATTGAAAAGAAGACTGAGCAGTATACCACCCAAGCAAATAAGCATCGAAAGAAAGTAGTCTTTGAGCCTGGTGATTGGGTTTGGGTGCATATGAGAAAGGAGAGGTTTCCTGTTCAGCGACGAACCAAGCTGCATCCCCGAGGAGATGGACCATTCCAAGTCATAGCGAAGATCAACGATAATGCCTACAAATTGGATCTTCCTGGTGAGTATGGTGTATCTGCTACTTTTAATGTTTCTGATCTTTCTCCCTTTTCTTTTGATGAAGGTATATGCGATTTGAGGACAAATCCTTTTGAGGAGAGGGGGAATGATGGAGATCCAGATGGAGATCCAATTGCTCGTGATGTTCGTGATGCTAAGGATCCATTGGTCATCCAAGGAGGTCCAATTACCCGAGCTCGAGCTAAGAAAACGCAACAAGCCCTGGCCTCATTCATGCAACAAGCTCTGGCATCATTGAAGTGTCAAGGAAGCTTCCATGAAGAGTCCCAAGACATCTGTACTTGCTTGGAAGCCCAAACGACATGAGCATGGTTAACTATCTTATTTTAGCTTAACAATAAGATGGGCTAAGTGTTTGGATAGCCCACGTTTGAGTCTTGTTGTGTCTTGGACTATTTATTTTATGTAACTAGGTTTAGGCATGAATTTGGGTTTAGTTTTATTTTCTATTGGTGTTAATTCCAGCCCATTTGTTTATGGGCTTAAGTGCTAGGTATTATTATAAATACCTTGTAAACGCTATTAATGGGAGATCAGTTAATTGAATTTTCAGAAATTGAGTGTGCCTTTCTCTTGGGTTCCCTCTCAACTAGGCTTATCAAGGTCTTCTTCCTTGTGGCGCCTCCTTCTTCACCATCCACCATTACTATACCTTAGGTTCTCGAATTCTTATTCGTAGGGTCAAGGTCCAATACCTTGGGTTCGAGTCTCTTTAGGCTTCGGGTCTAGGTTTCGGAAGTTGTCATTCATCAACTTTGCTTCTGTCTTCTTGCGTGTCAGCTCCTTCAAATTCCAAGCTACGTTTTGTCTTGTCCGTACGCATCAATCATTGAGAATTTACCAATTTGCCTTTATTCAACTTCAATAATTTCATTTCAGCATCTTCAATAGATATAGAGAGAATAGAGAATTTTGGGTTCTCACAGATCTCAAGAAGTGGCCTTCATGGAAGTTGTAGAGGGCTTCTCAAGGTTTCCAGAATGTGCAATATCGCAAAAATCGAAGTTCATTTGATGGGTCAAACGTCTAGACAAAATCAGTATGAAATTCTGGGCAGAAAAACGAGATTGAGAAGAAATTCCAACAAAGCAAGTTCAAGACCAAATTTTGTTGAGACAAGATAATTACTTAATTTTATTATGTCTTAGATCTGTAATTAATTGATAAAAATACGCCTTACGAATTTTACTTAGAAAATAATTGTAAAAGATGATGAGATAAAGATAAGAGTTTGACTAGTCAAATTACTTGTTTCCCAAGTAAACTCTTATCTGAATCCCACATTGCTTAGGAAAGTCTTTTAAACTCTTCCTTAGGCCTATATAAAGAGCACAAGGCTCTCATAAACAACATCCCTTTACATCCTCACATCCCTCTCCTCCCTCTTCTCTTTTAGTCTTGTAGGATTTTCTTTAGGGTTTTTAATAAAATTTTATTTTTTTCTTTATTTTTAATTAGTTGCTGATTTTTTTATTATTTTTAATTCTGATTTTGTTTTCTTTATTTAAATTAATATTGTTTGTGTGTTCTTGCTTGCTAGTTTATAATCTTGATTAGTAATTCTGATTTTATATTATTAAAGATTGCTTCTTTGATTGTTTCTTGCATGATATTTGTAATCTTTATAATATATAACTTGAATTTTATGATCTTCAATATGAATAGTGAGTAGTTTTCTTATTCAGTTATGAGGTAAATTGATTATTCTTGGGAAAAGCATGTTGTGAGATTCTTGAACTTATTATATAATAGTTGATTAAGTATCCAAGATTCTCTGAGCACATTATAATGATTGTTTGTTTAATTAGATACGGTGCACACTATTTAGTTAAATTAAATAATCTACCGCCAGATTAAAAACATAAGTCCGTAGTTACTTGTGGAGTTAATCACTAGGGATCTAGGAGAATTAAGGTTTAAGTTAAATAAACCGCGCTGAGTGAGTTTGTTACTTAATGTTGACTCAAATCTTTCTAGATATTAATGCTGCTATTAAAACTTAATCTATAGCACTGAGCATAGGTAAATTTTGATAGTTAGAGATTAATTAAGACGCTGAGCCTTTAATTAACAACACAGTAAGGAAAGATAGGTGTAATTGGATGCTGGGGAATTACACTACGGTTGACTACTTAATTGATAATGATCTTAAATAGTCAATGATCAACATCTAAATCCAAGAATAATTAAATGCCTCGTAACTGAAGCTTTTTGCTATTTGTTTTTGATATTTAATCATTCTTGTTTTATTTATTTTAGAATAGTCTCCAAAACCCCCAAATTTCTTCTTTCCCGAAACCCTAAGATTAGATTTTTAATTTAATAATTAACTTAAATAATTCAGTCTCTGTGGGTTCGACCCTTGCTTCGCTATTTACATAGTAGAGTTAGTGATGGAGATCCAAGCTCACAAAGCTCAAGTCATGTTCGTGATGATCGTGATCCTTTGAGTATCCATGGAGGTCCAATTACAAGAGCTAAATCAAAGATAATGCAACAAGCCTTGGCTGGTTTCATTGATATTGCTAGAGAGAAAGCCCAACAAAGCTTGAGCATGGAGGATGATAAAGTCTTCTACAACATGGTCCAAGCCCAAGTTCAACCTTCTTGAAGACACACAAGTATTGGGCCGAAATGCAAATTAGGCTAGATGCATATTTTATTTAGTTAAGTATTATTGGGCTGAACATTGTCTTAATTTAATTTAAGCCCAATTACTTTTTAAATAATAGATTTTGTAAGACTTCTATTACTTGTTCTGCAAGTTAGGAGAGTAGGATTCCTATTGCTTGTTCTGCAAGTTTGCTATTTCCTATTCTGCAAGTTAGGAAAGTAGGATTCCTATTACTTGTGCTGCAAGTTATCATTTGCCTATAAATAGTTATGTAACCCTTTGGGGAGAACACAATTGATTTTAGTAATAAAATTGAGACTTCTTCTCTTTGGTTCTCTTGAGAACTCTTGAACTTATCAAGGTCTTCCTTGTGGCGTTCTTCTACCTTCCACCAATATATACCATAGGTTCTAGCTTTTCTAGGCAACGGGTCTTGGTCCAATACCATAGGTTCTTGTGTTTCTACAAAACGGGTCTTGGTTTTACTTCTAATTTTTATTTTCTTTTGCTACGTTTTTAACTTGTTATTGTTTTTTTTTCAAGTGTTCTTCGTCTTCTTCATATGAACCTCATCTTCTTTCGGTGAGGTCCATATCATTTGGAATCAAAGCTTAGGTTCAATTCGTGGGAGTCTCGTTTTTGTTTTTTTTTTTCTTTATTTGTCTTCTTGTCTTGGACAAACCTTGATCTTGAATCCTTTTCCAAGCCACCAGTAATATTGTTTGTCCCTCAAACCTATTTTCTTTACTTAGCCACCAAGTAAACCCTATCTTGTTCTCCAAGCAACCAAATCCCAAAGGTTTTCTTGCTCACCAAGAAACCTTCAAAAGCTCTACATCACATAAAGACTACTTGTTTTACAAGCCACCGTTCCCTCTCATTCCTTGCCACACAAGCTGCTACCAAAACTAGCTTGTTTTTGTCAAAAAGTTGCCTTGTTCCCCAAGTAAACCTCTTCTTATTATTTAGACTTTTTGTTTTTTTTCCTTAATTGTTCGTTTACTTTAGAAAAATATAAAAAAAAAGAAAGAAAAGAAAAAGAGAAAAAAAAAAGAAAAAAAAAAAAAAAGAGAAAAGAAAAAATCAATTCAAGAGGGGATTTATTACATCGTGTGTAGCAAGTGCAACATCCAAGGCAATTCGTGGAGGTGTGCTTCATCAAAATCTTGAGGTAGTCATTCTTTCTTGAGCTTTGAGATTTCTTATTTGCCTAATTTGAAAACTCATTGTTACCATTCTGCCCTACTACCTAAAATTACCTTTTTGACCCTACCATATAAAAGGACAAAACTACCCCACCTTTGGCTAAACCCTACCCTAATTAAACACCCCAAAACACGCATATTTCCATCAAGGTTTAGTTTCATTAGAGTCTTCTTAAGTCTTATTGAGTCTTGCTAAGTCTTGTTGAGTCTTCATTGTTTTGTTTTCCCTTGATTAAAATCTTGTGCTCATCTTATTTATTGTTGGTTGATAGTTGAATTCCATAAGCTGATTTTTGATTGAGTCTTGAGTTCAATATAGAACCTATAGAGAAAAGTTGTGTGAGGGAAAAAGGCAAGAGTGTGTGAGTAACATTAGTAGAGAAAAGCCATATTAAAATTGTGTGAAAACACGAGTGTGAGTGTTACATTCTTGTGTGTATTGAGTGTAAACACGTGATGTCATACTTGTGAGGTCCCTTTTCTTTTACTAACTTTTCTTGCAAGATAAAATCATGTCTTCTAATAGTGAAAAGCCTAATTTGAGTAAGATCGAGTTCATGTTCCAAGCTATGCAACAACAATTTTCAAGGATAGAGTTGAGGTTTAATAATATTCATGATAAGCTGGAGGAACATGAAGCTGTCCTAGCTAAGGTAAAGCCAGGTGATACTTCTCATGAGAATGGCAATGTTGTGAATAATGACTTTGATGATAAAGTTGATGATGAGTTTGATGATGATGAGTTTAGTAGAAGTGTTAAAGGTAACCATGGTAATAAAGGAGGTCGTGGAGATAGGTATAAAGGAGATAGGTATTATGATAGGATAGATGGAAATTTAGGAAGTATCAAATTGAAGATTCCTTCCTTTCAAGGTAAGAATGATCCTGAGGCTTACTTAGAATGGGAAAAGAAAGTGGAGATGGTCTTTGATTGCCATAACTATTCCGAAGAAAAAAAGGTGAAACTTGCTGCTGTAGAGTTCACGGATTATGCAATCATTTGGTGGGACCAACTCATGCTTGGTAGACGTAGGAATAGAGAGCCACCTATAGTTACATGGGATGAAATGAAACGTGTTATGAGAAAAAGGTTTTGATGGAGATCCAAGCTCACAAAGCTCAAGTCATGTTCGTGATGATCGTGATCCTTTGAGTATCCATAGAGGTCCAATTACAAGAGCTAAATCAAAGATAATGCAACAAGCCTTGGCTGGTTTCATTGATATTGCTAGAGAGAAAGCCCAACAAAGCTTGAGCATGGAGGATGATAAAGTCTTCTACAACATGATCCAAGCCCAAGTTCAACCTTCTTGAAGACACAAGTATTGGGTCGAAATGCAAATTAGGCTAGATGCATATTTTATTTAGTTAAGTATTATTGGGCTGAACATTGTCTTAATTTAATTTAAGCCCAATTCCTTTTTAAATAATAGATTTTGTAAGACTTCTATTACTTGTTCTGCAAGTTAGGAGAGTAGGATTCCTATTACTTGTGCTGCAAGTTATCTATTTGCCTATAAATAGTTATGTAACCCTTTGGGGAGAACACAATTGATTTTAGTAATAAAATTGAGAGACTTCTTCTCTTTGGTTCTCTTGAGAACTCTTGAACTTATCAAGGTCTTCCTTGTGGCGTTCTTCTACCTTCCACCAATATATACCATAGGTTCTTGCTTTTCTAAGCAACGGGTCTTGGTCCAATACCATAGGTTCTTGTGTTTCTACACAACGGGTCTTGGTTTTATCTCTAATTTTTGTTTTCTTTTGCTACGTTTTTAACTTTTTCTTGTTTTTCTTCAAGTGTTCTTCATGTTCTTCATTGAACCTCATCTTCTTTCGGTGATGTTCATATCATTTGGCATCAGAGCTTAGGTTCAATTCATGGGAGTATCGTTTTTGTTTTTTTTTTCTTTTTCTTTCTTTATCTTCTTGTCTTGGACAAACTTTGATCTTGAATCCTTTTCCAAGCCACCACTAATATTGTTTGTCCCTCAAACCTATTTTCTTTACTTAGCCACCAAGTAAACCCTATCTTGTTCTCCAAGCAACCAAATCCCAAAGGTTTTCTTGCTCACCAAGAAACCTTCAAAAGCTCTACATCACATAAAGACTACTTGTTTCACAAGCCACCGTTCCCTCTCATTCCTTGCCACACAAGCTGCTACCAAAACTAGCTTGTTTTTGTCAAAAAGTTGCCTTGTTCCCCAAGTACTAAATAAACCTCTTCTTATTATTAGACTTTTTGTTTTTTTTCTTTATTGTTCGTTTACTTTAGTAAAATATAAAAGAAAAAGGAAAAAAAAGAGAAAAAAAAAGAAAAGAAAAAAAAAGAGAAAAGAAAAAAATCAATTCAAGAGGGGATTTATTACATCGTGTGTAGCAAGTGCAATGTCAAAGGCAATTCGTGGAGGTGTGCTTCATCAAAATCTTGAGGTAGTCATTCTTTCTTGAGCTTTGAGATTTCTTATTTGCCTAATTTGAAAATTCATTGTTACCATTCTACCCTACTGCCTAAAATTACCTTTTGACCCTACCACATAAAAGGAAAAAACTACCCCACCTTTGGCTAAACCTTACCCTAATTAAACACTCATATTTTCTTCAAGGTTTAGTTTCATTGGAGTCTTCTTAGGTCTTATTGAGTCTTGCTAAGTCTTGTTGAGTCTTCATTGTTTTGTTTTCCCTTGATTAAAATCTTGTGCTTATCTTGTTTATTGTTGGTTGATAGTTGAATTCCATAAGCTGATTTTTGATTGAGTCTTGAGTTCAATATAGAACCTATAGAGAAAAGTTGTGTGAGGGAAAAAGGCAAGAGTGTGTGAGTAACATTAGTAGAGAAAAGCCATATTAAAATTGTGTGAAAACACGAGTGTGAGTGTTACATTCTTGTGTGTATTGAGTGTAAACACGTGAGGTCATACTTGTGAGGTCCCTTTTCTTTTACTAACTTTTCTTGCAGGATAAAATCATGTCTTCTAATAGTGAAAAGCCTGATTTGAGTAAGATCGAGTTCATGTTCCAAGCTATGCAACAACAATTTTCAAGGATAGAGTTGAGGTTTAATAATATTCAGGATAAGTTGGAGGAACATGAAGCTGTCCTAGCTAAAGCAAATCAAGATAATACTTCTCATGTGAAAGGCAATGTTGTGAATAATGACTTTGATGATAAAGTAGATGATGAGTTTGATGATGATGAGTTTAGTAGAAGTGTTAAAGGTAACCATGGTAATAAAGGAGATCGTGGAGATAGGTATAAAGGAGATAGGTATTATGGTAGGATAGATGAAAATTTAGGAAGTATCAAATTGAAGATTCCTTCCTTTCAAGGTAAGAATGATCCTGAGGCTTACTTAGAATAGGAAAAGAAAGTGGAGATGGTCTTTGATTGCCATAACTATTCCGAAGAAAAAAAAGGTGAAACTTGCTGCTGTAGAGTTCACGGATTATGCAATCATTTGGTGGGACCAACTCATGCTTGGTAGACGTAGGAATAGAGAGCCACCTATAGTTACATGGAATGAAATGAAACGTGTTATGAGAAAAAGGTTTGTTCCTAATCATTACTATAGAGAGCTTTATCAAAGGTTACAAGGTCTCACTCAAGGTTCTAAGAGTGTTGAGGATTATCATAAAGAAATGGAAATTATCATGATCAGAGCTAATGTTGAAGAGGATAGTGAAGCTACTATGGCTCGATTCTTACAAGGATTGAATCATGAGATTGCTAATGTAGTGGAGTTACATCACTATGTGGTGTTTGATGATATGTTGCATATGGCTATCAAGGTTGAAAGGCAACTCAAGAGAAAAGGTTATTCATCTCGTTTTATGCAAGGTTCTAGTTCATCTTCTTCTTGGAAACTGAACACCTTTCGAAGGGATGATAAGACTACATTCAAACTTAAGACTGAATCCTCATTCAAGCCTAAGGGTGAGAGTGTCCAAAAGCCCAAACCCGAGGCTATCCAAGCATCCCAAGGTAAGAGTAGACACATTAAGTGTTTTAGATGTTTGGGAAGAGGACACATTGCATCACAATGCCCAAACAAACGAGTCATGATTATGCGTGATGATGGTGATGTTGTAAGTGAAAATTCTGATGTTGATGATGAGATGCCACCGTTGGAGGACATTAATGAGGATGATGACTATGTTGAGTTTGCTGCACATGGTGAAGCACTTGTAGCTCGTCGTGCATTAAGTGCCCAAGTTAAGGATGAAGATGAAGTGCAACGAGAAAATATTTTTCATACTAGATGCCACGTCAACAATAAGGTATGCTCTTTGATTATTGATGGTGGTAGTTGCACTAATGTTGCTAGCACTTATTTGGTTGACAAATTGAGTTTGCCCACTACAAAACATCCCAAACCATAAAAACTTCAATGGCTCAATAATTGTGGAGAAGTAAATGTGACCAAGCAAGTATTGGTGCTATTTTCAATTGGAAGGTACAATGATAAAGTGTTGTGTGATGTTGTGCCTATTGATAGGATGATATTTTGCAAATTTTATATGTGCTAATATATTTGCTTTATTGATATTTTATGCCTAAAAGAGCTAACTAATGTTTATTTTATGTTTTAGGTATTAAATATCAAAGTTGGAATAAAAAGAAGCTAAAAAGAGCAAAGTGCAGTATTTTCTGTCCAGCTTGAAAGATTGACGTTTTTGACCAATTTAACGACCTGATCTCAAGAAGTGGCCTTCATGGAAGTTGTAGAGGACTTCTCAAGGTTTCCAGAATGCACAAGATCGCAAAAATCGGAGTTCATTTGGTGGGTCAAACGTCTGGACAAAATCAGTACGAAATTCTGGGCAGAAAAACGGGATTGAGAAGAAATTCCAACTAAGCAAGTTCAAGACAAGATTTTGTTGAGACAAGATAATTTCTTAATTTTATTATGTCTTAGATCTGTAATTAATTAATAAAAATAGGCCTTAGGAATTTTACTTAGAAAGTAATTGTAAAAAGATGATGAGATAAAGGTAAGAGTTTGACTAGTCAAATTACTTGTTTCCCAAGTAAACTCTTATCTGAATCCCACATTGCTTAGGAAAGTCTTTTAAACTCTTCCTTAGGCCTATATAAAGAGCACAAGGCTCTCATAAACATCATCTCTCTTATCCCCCTTACATCCCTCTCCTCCCTCTTCCCTCTTAGTCTTTTGTAAGGTTTTCTTTAGGGTTTTAATAAAAGTTTTATTTTCTTTCATTTAATTTTGATATTGCTGATTTCTTTTTCTTTAAAAATTTTATTTTTCTTCTTTTCTTTATCATTGGTCTTGTTGATTTCTTTCTTTTATGTTATAAAATTATTTTCTTTTTAGTCTTGCCAATAGAAACAGATTTAATTTTGTATTTAATATTTTTCAAAGTAAAGCAATTTCTTTATAGTTTTTAGGATTAAATTGTTTTCTTTTCTTTTCTTTATTTAAACTGATTCTTCCCTTAGGGTTTATTAGGTGTTATCTATTTTATAATGTTATATGGTTGCTGACTTCTTTAGTGATAATTATTTTGATTCTTGTTTTGTTTTTCATATTATTTGTTTAGTTCTTGCTAGTTTATAATCTTGATTCCAGATTTCTTGTTTTAGATTATTAAAGATTGATCTATTGATTGTCTTTTGCATGATTCTTGATATCTTTATAATATTAAACTTGAAATTTATGATCTTGAATATGACTAGTGAGTAGGTTTCTTATTCAGTTACAAGGTAAATTGATTGTTCTTGGAAAAAGAATGTTGTGAGATTTTGAGCTTATAATATAATTGTTGATTAAGTATCTAAGATTCTCTGAGCACATTTGCATGATTATTTACTTGATTAGATGGTAGGGCCCACTATTTAATTTAATTGAATAATCTACTGCCAGATTAAAAACATAAGTCCGTAATTGCTTATGGAGTTAATCACTAGGGATGGAGGAGAATTGAGGTTTAGATTAAATGAACCGAGCTTATGTGTTTGTTATCTAATGTCAACCCATATCTTTCTAGTTGTTAATGCTGCTACAACTTATATCTAGAGAGCTTGTTCTAGGTAGGTTAAGTAGTTAGAGATTAGTTAAAGAGCTTGTTTTAACTAACGACTCAGTAAGGGAAGATGGTGTAACAGAGCTTGTTGTTATGCTACGGTTGACTATTTAATTGACAATAATATTTTGTAATCAATGATCAACATTTAAATCTAAGAATAATTAATTACCTTGTAACTGAAGCTTTTTCATATTTGTTTTTGATATTTAATAATCCTTGCTTTCTCTCTTTTAGGCATAGCTTATAAAACTCCAAAACCCCAAAATTTCTTCTTTCCCTAAACCTTAAGATTAGATTTTTAATTTAATAATTAACTTAAATAATTCAGTCTCTGTGGGTTCGACCCTTACTCCGCTATCTACATAGTAGAGTTAGGAAGTTTTATTTTTGGTGACTGACGACACTCATCAAATTTTGGCGCCGTTGCCGGGGATTGTTATTTATTTAAGTTGTTTATTATAATTTAAAGATCTAATTATTTTCTTTTCTTTCTTCCTTGCAGGGTTTGCATGTCTGACGAGGACTCTAGTTACAGACTTCGAAAGATTAGAGATTACATTCAAGCAACCCAAAGTGCGGTGCTACAAACGCCCCAACCACCACCATCGACTTCCAACGATCCACCTTCCACCGAGCCCACGTTCAATCTCACTTTTGAATTCTCTAGTGATTCAGAAGAGGACATCATGGCTCAAAACGCTAATAGAACCTTGAAGGAGTTGGCAGCACCCACTATGAACCAACAACCCCTCTGCATTACCTATCCTACTTTAGATGTTGCTTTTGAATTAAAATCTGGTTTGATACATCTTTTACCAACTTTTCATGGTCTTGCAGGTGAAGATCCACACAAACATCTAAAGGAGTTCCATGTTGTTTGCTCCACCATGAAGCCTGCTGGGGTTAGTGAAGAGCAAATCAAGCTAAGGGCCTTTCCATTCTCTCTGGCAGATGCAGCCAAGGATTGGCTTTACTACTTACCTTCTGGGACCATCAACACTTGGGATGATATGAAGAAACTCTTCTTGGAAAGATATTTTCCTGCTTCTAGGGCAGCCAACATCCGCAAAGAAATTTGTGGAATTAGGCAATTTAATGGTGAGTCACTCTATGAATATTGGGAAAGATTTAAAAGATTATGTGCTAGTTGCCCACATCACCAAATTCATGAGCAACTATTGATCCAATATTTCTATGAGGGACTATTACCCCATGATAGAAGTATGATAGATGCAGCTAGTGGAGGAGCTTTAGTGGACAAGACTCCTCAAGAAGCCCAAAACTTGATAGCAAACATGGCTGCCAATTCTCAACAATTTAATACAAGGCGTGATCCACCACCACTATCTAAGCAAGCACACGAGGTAAGTACTTCTTCTTTGGAAAAACAAATTGCTAATCTAACATCTCTTGTGCAACAATTGGCTGTAGGTAAAATGCAACAAGCCAAGGCTTGTGGAGTTTGCTCCAACATAGGACACCCTACTGATATGTGTCCAACCTTACAAGAAGATTCCATGGAGCAAGCTAATGTTGTAGGAGGATTCCCAGGGCCTTCCCAAGGTAAGTATGACCCTTACTCCAATACTTACAACCCTGGTTGGAGGGAGCACCCAAATTTGCAATATGGAAATAAGTCTACACCATATGTCCCACCACACAATAGGCCAAGTAATTTTCAAGTCCCCAAACCTACATACCAAGAGAGGCCACCACCCCAAACACAACACCAAAGTGGAACCATGTCTCTTGAAGAAATTGTAAAGAATCTTGCTGCCTCTACTTTACAAAATCAACAAGAGAACAATCAAAGAATTGTACTCCTTGAGCGTCAAATGAGCCAAATGGCTACTTCCCTAAGCAGACTTGAAGCCAAGGAATCCAACAAGTTGCCATCTCAACCAGAGGTCAATCCAAGAGAGAATGCACATGCCATAACTTTGAGAAGTGGTAAGGAAATTGTCCCTAAGGAACCCTTAATTATAGATGTTGACAATGGCTCTAAAAACTATCAAGAAATTGAAAATTCAAGTGAAATAAAGGAGGATGTCAACTCTAATAACAAAGGAGACCAAGGGACCGATTTTGATAATGCAAATGGGGGTGTCGACAAGCATAATGCAGGCAAGGAAGGATATATCAGCAACCTTCCACCACTTTATAGAGAGGTAAGTAATAAAAAAGTTCCATTTAACACAGGTACTTACCCTCCTCCTTTTCCTAGCAGGTTAGCCAAAAACAAAAAAGATGAGCAAGAAAAGGAGATTTTGGAAACCTTTAGGAAAGTTGAAGTCAATATTCCTCTTCTTGATGCCATTAAGCAAGTGCCAAGGTACGCAAAGTTTCTAAAAGAATTGTGCACTAACAAGAGGAAATTGCAAGGTAATGAGAAGGTAAGTGTGGGGGAGAATGTTTCTGCGGTTATCCAAAGGAAACTCCCTCCCAAGTGCAAGGACCCAGGTACATTCACTATCCCTTGTAAGATAGGTGATATTAGATTTGAAAGATGCATGATAGATCTAGGTGCTTCGATTAATGTTATGCCATTGTCAATCTTTAAAAGTTTGAATCTTGGAACTTTAAAAGAGACTGGTGTAATAATTCAATTAGCTGATAGATCTAATACATATCCTGAAGGGGTAATTGAGGATGTACTAGTCCAAGTTAATGAACTTGTCTTCCCTGCAGATTTTTACATACTGAATATGGAAGATGATGACTCTCCTAATGCTGCACCTATATTGTTAGGTAGACCATTCTTAAAAACATCTAGGACTAAAATTGATGTGCACAATGGAACCTTAACTATGGAATTTGATGGTGAAAGTGTTAAATTTAATATTTTTGAAGCCTTGAGATATCCTAGTGATGTGCATGCTGTTTTTGGAATTGATGTTATTGATGATCTAACCCAACAATTCTTTGAGCTAGGAAGAGAAGACAAGTTAGAGGTGGCTATAAGCCACAATTTACAACTGGAAAATTTTGAAAAAGACCCCTTTGCTGATTTTAATAGTTTACTAAAGGAGGAAGTTTTTGCTCTTCAATCCTTACCCGAAGCAAGGTATGAAAACTTAAAGAGAGACTTGTCTAATACTCATACAAAGCTTCTTCCTTCTGTTGTGCAGGCCCCTGAGATCGAATTGAAGCCATTGCCAGAACATCTTAAATATGTGTTTTTGGGAGACAATGAAACCTTGCCTGTAATCATTGCAAAGGACCTCACACCAATGCAAGAAGAAAAGCTCATTCAAGTGCTTAAAGATCATAAGACAGCCATAGGATGGACTATTGCAGACATCAAGGGAATAAGCCCAACTGTGTGTATGCATCGCATCTTACTTGAGGAAGGTTCAAAACCAACACGAGAGGCTCAAAGAAGATTGAACCCTCCAATGATGGAAGTTGTGAAAAAGGAGATCTTAAAACTCCTTGATGTTGGGATTATCTATCCAATCTCTGACAGTAAGTGGGTGAGCCCAATACAAGTGGTTCCAAAGAAGTCAGGCATCACGGTGGTGAAGAATGAAGATAACGAGTTGATACCAACAAGAATTCAAAATGGGTGGCGAGTTTGCATAGATTATAGAAAATTGAATGCTACTACTCGCAAGGATCACTTTCCTTTACCTTTTATTGATCAAATGCTTGAAAGACTTGCTGGTAGAACTCACTATTGTTTTCTTGATGGTTATTCAGGTTATAATCAAATTGTGATAGCTCCCGAGGATCAAGAAAAGACCACCTTCACATGCCCCTTTGGCACTTTTGCTTATAGACGCATGCCATTTGGTCTTTGTAATGCTCCTGCCACTTTCCAAAGGTGTATGGTAAGCATATTTTCTGATTATGTAGAAAATATCATAGAAGTTTTTATGGATGATTTCACAGTCTATGGAAACTCCTTTGATGAATGCTTAGACAACCTTACACTTATCCTTCGAAGATGCATGGAAACTAACCTTGTTTTAAATTCTGAAAAATGTCACTTTATGGTAGAACAAGGAATAGTTTTAGGGCATGTAATTTCTGCAAATGGCATAGAAGTTGATAAATCTAAGATTAGCATTGTTCAATCTTTACCTTACCCCACAAATGTGCGGGAAGTGCGTTCTTTTCTTGGACATGCAGGTTTTTATCGTAGGTTTATCAAAGACTTCTCCAAGATTGCGTTACCTTTGTGTAAACTCTTACAAAAGGATGTTGATTTTGTGTTTGATGAGAGATGCAAGGAAGCATTCGACAAGTTGAAAGAATGTTTAATCTCTGCTCCAATCATTCAACCACCTAATTGGGATCTACCATTCGAATTGATGTGTGATGCAAGTGATTATGCAATTGGGGCTGTTTTGGGACAAAAAGTTGGAAGAGCTTCACACGTTATCTATTATGCTTCAAGGACCCTAAATGAAGCTCAACGAAACTACTCCACCACAGAAAAAGAGCTTCTTGCTATTGTCTTTGCTTTAGATAAGTTTCGATCTTACTTGCTTGGTACTAAAATAATTGTTTATTCTGATCATGCAGCCTTGAGATATTTACTATCCAAAAAGGAGGCAAAGCCAAGACTCATAAGATGGATCCTTTTGCTTCAAGAATTTAACTTAGAGATCAAAGACAAGAAAGGTGCAGAGAACTTTGTGGCAGATCATTTAAGTAGATTGGAAAGAGAAGAAGATGCGTTACCACTTCAAGAGTTCTTCCTGATGAAGAATTGATGGCAGTCAAAGTAACTACACCATGGTATGCAGATATTGTGAATTATTTAGTTACTAACACTTTGCCTCATGATTTGACTAGAGCTCAGAAGGATAAGCTTAAGAGTGATGCCAAATATTATATTTGGGATGACCCTTACTTGTGGAAGAATTGCTCTGACCAAATAATAAGAAGGTGTGTCACACAAGATGAGATTCCATCAATCTTGACCTTCTGCCATAGCTATGAGTGTGGAGGCCACTTTGGACCTAATAGGACGGCAAGAAAGGTATTAGACTGTGGATTCTTTTGGCCCACAATATTTAAAGATGCATACTTATTTGGCAAGACATGTGAGCATTGCCAAAAGTCAGGTAACATCTCTCAAAGAAACCAAATGCCACAAACCCCTATTCTAGTTTGTGAAATTTTTGATGTTTGGGGCATTGATTTCATGGGACCTTTTCCTTCCTCCTACAGTAATCTTTACATAATTCTTGCTGTTGATTATGTCTCGAAATGGGTGGAAGCTAAAGCCACTAGGACTGATGATTCTAAAGTTGTTGCAGAATTTGTTAAATCTAATATTTTTGCTAGGTATGGAACACCAAGAGCTTTGATAAGTGATAGAGGTACCCACTTTTGCAATCGTATGATTGAAGCTTTATTGAAGAGGTACCACGTCACTCACAAGGTGTCAACAGCCTACCATCCTCAAACAAGTGGCCAAGCAGAAGTCTCTAATAGGGAGATAAAAAGTATTCTAGAGAAAACTGTGAACCCTCAAAGGAAAGACTGGAGTATGAGGCTTAATGATGCATTATGGGCATATAGAACAGCCTATAAAACACCTATTGGGATGTCCCCTTATAGGTTGGTTTATGGTAAGCCATGCCATCTTCCTGTTGAGTTGGAACATAAAGCTTATTGGGCTATAAAACAATGCAACATGAATTATGATGAAGTGGGAAACCATAGAAAGCTTCAGTTGCAAGAGCTAGAGGAGATTCGTAATGAAGCCTATGTAAACTCAAGGATTTACAAGGAGAAAACTAAAGCCTTCCATGACAAGAATATTGCAAGAAAGACTTTTGAAATTGGACAAAAAGTTCTTCTCTATCACTCAAGGCTTAAGTTATTTCCAGGTAAGTTACGTTCTAGATGGGTAGGACCTTTTATTGTTACTAACGTTTTTCCTCACGGTGCAGTTGAAATTCAAAGTTCAAAAACTTCAAAAGCTTTCAAGGTGAATGGACATAGATTGAAACCATACTATGAGGGATTTAAAGTCTACAATGTGGAAGAGGTGAAGTTGGAAGATCCAATCTACGAGGATTGAAAGAGGTGGCAATGTCGAGCAAACGACAATAAACAAAAGCGCTACTTGGGAGGCAACCCAAGGATGTAAAAACAAGGGAGTATTTCTTTCCTTACTTGTATTACCATTTAATTTTTGAGTTTTTATTGTTCTTCTTTGCATGCTAGACTTACTTTGAGGACAAAGTAAGATTTAAGTGTGGGGGGGAATATTGGTTTATGAGTCTATAGAGTTTTTTTTTTAGGAAGTGGAAATTAAAAAAAAAGGGTCAAATTTTTTTTAGAGTTTTGAAGATCATGATATGTTTTCTTTCTTTTAAGGATTGATTCTAAATTAAAACAAAGTTTTATAAGAAAGTTGAGACTATTTTGATTGTTATTATTGTTGAAGTGAGTACTTTCTAAAGAATTTATGTGAGTTCATGATTAAATATGATTGATCATATGATATTGATGATGTAATTAGTTCATTGAAGTTGGTATAAGCAAAGGATAAATAGACAAGAACAAAAGAAAAAAAAATAAACATAAAAGAGAAAAAAAAGAAGAAAAAAAATATAGAGGTTGAAAGCTTTAAATTCTACTCCAATGTTTTGAGTTGCTTGATCTTGTTGATTAAATTCTTGAAGTGACTTGAAATATGAGTATGCAAAGCACTCTAAAAGAGGGCTAACTTGTTGAGTAACCGGGTGTTGGTATCACCAATATTAACATTCGCGTAAAAAGGCAAGTAAGTACTTAGGGAAACCATTGTTGAAACCTCAAAAGAAAAAAAAAAGGTTCTTGATCTATTGACTTTGTTTGTAGTAATGTAAAGTGGATAATTGCAAAGTTGATATTATATATTTCAGTTGTGTTGATTGTAAATTTTGCATGAATTTATTTAGAAGTATGCATGAATATGAGAAGTAATGATTAGAATATGATTGACTTGATTATTTAACTCTTGTTGAAGTTACGAGTTAAGAATTGAAAGATTTGAAAATATGTCCATGATCTTAATATTGTTTTGGAGTCATAATTTTTAAAATTGAGTCTTATTTTGAATTTTTAGGATTGAGTCTTAAGTAAAAGATTTTGTGGGTATATCTTCTGAAAGCCCTCACGAGACACAACTCGTCCACTAGGGGTGACCTAGGGGTTTAAAGGCTTATTGCATATGCTAAATGCAATCGTGATTCCTACGAAAGTGAGTTAGGATTTTAGGATTTAGTTCTTTAGGAATTAGTTTAGCTAAGGTTTGCTAGAGGACTAGCAAAAGCTAAGTGTGGGGGAATTTGATAGGATGATATTTTGCAAATTTTATATGTGCTAATATATTTGCTTTATTGATATTTTATGCCTAAAAGGCTAACTAATGTTTATTTTATGTTTTAGGTATTAAATATCAAAGTTGGAATAAAAAGAAGCTAAAAAGAGCAAAGTGCAGTATTTTCTGTCCAGCTTGAAAGATTGACGTTTTTGACCAATTTAACGACCTGATCTGAAGAAGTGGCCTTCATGGAAGTTGTAGAGGACTTCTCAAGGTTTCCAGAATGCACAAGATCGCAAAAATCGGAGTTCATTTGGTGGGTCAAACGTCTGGACAAAATCAGTACGAAATTCTGGGCAGAAAAACGGGATTGAGAAGAAATTCCAACTAAGCAAGTTCAAGACAAGATTTTGTTGAGACAAGATAATTTCTTAATTTTATTATGTCTTAGATCTGTAATTAATTAATAAAAATAGGCCTTAGGAATTTTACTTAGAAAGTAATTGTAAAAAGATGATGAGATAAAGGTAAGAGTTTGACTAGTCAAATTACTTGTTTCCCAAGTAAACTCTTATCTGAATCCCACATTGCTTAGGAAAGTCTTTTAAACTCTTCCTTAGGCCTATATAAAGAGCACAAGGCTCTCATAAACATCATCTCTCTTATCCCCCTTACATCCCTCTCCTCCCTCTTCCCTCTTAGTCTTTTGTAAGGTTTTCTTTAGGGTTTTTAATAAAAGTTTTATTTTCTTTCATTTAATTTTGATATTGCTGATTTCTTTTTCTTTAAAAATTTTATTTTTTTTCTTTTCTTTATCATTGGTCTTGTTGATTTCTTTCTTTTATGTTATAAAATTATTTTCTTTTTAGTCTTGCCAATAGAAACAGATTTAATTTTGTATTTAATATTTTTCAAAGTAAAGCAATTTCTTTATAGTTTTTAGGATTAAATTGTTTTCTTTTCTTTTCTTTATTTAAACTGATTCTTCCCTTAGGGTTTATTAGGTGTTATCTATTTTATAATGTTATATGGTTGCTGACTTCTTTAGTGATAATTATTTTGATTCTTGTTTTGTTTTTCATATTATTTGTTTAGTTCTTGCTAGTTTATAATCTTGATTCCAGATTTCTTATTTTAGATTATTAAAGATTGATCTATTGATTGTCTTTTGCATGATTCTTGATATCTTTATAATATTAAACTTGAAATTTATGATCTTGAATATGACTAGTGAGTAGGTTTCTTATTCAGTTACAAGGTAAATTGATTGTTCTTGGAAAAAGAATGTTGTGAGATTTTGAGCTTATAATATAATTGTTGATTAAGTATCTAAGATTCTCTGAACACAATGGCATGATTATTTACTTGATTAGATGGTAGGGCCCACTATTTAATTTAATTGAATAATCTACTGCCAGATTAAAAACATAAGTCCGTAATTGCTTATGGAGTTAATCACTAGGGATGGAGGAGAATTGAGGTTTAGATTAAATGAACCGAGCTTATGTGTTTGTTATCTAATGTCAACCCATATCTTTCTAGTTGTTAATGCTGCTACAACTTATATCTAGAGAGCTTGTTCTAGGTAGGTTAAGTAGTTAGAGATTAGTTAAAGAGCTTGTTTTAACTAACGACTCAGTAAGGGAAGATGGTGTAACAGAGCTTGTTGTTATGCTACGGTTGACTATTTAATTGACAATAATATTTTGTAATCAATGATCAACATTTAAATCTAAGAATAATTAATTACCTTGTAACTGAAGCTTTTTCATATTTGTTTTTGATATTTAATAATCCTTGCTTTCTCTCTTTTAGGCATAGCTTATAAAACTCCAAAACCCCAAAATTTCTTCTTTCCCTAAACCTTAAGATTAGATTTTTAATTTAATAATTAACTTAAATAATTCAGTCTCTGTGGGTTCGACCCTTACTCCGCTATCTACATAGTAGAGTTAGGAAGTTTTATTTTTTGGTGACTGACGACACTCATCACCTATGCATGCTGGTCATTTGCTTTTAGGAAGACCATGGCAATTTGATAGACATGTCATACATGATGGATTTACAAACCGTTATTCATTTACCATGGCTGGTAGGAAATTCACACTTGCACCCTTGAGTCCTATGGAGATTTATGAGGATCAATTGAGGTTGAAAGAGCAGAATGAATCACAACAAAGGTCAAAGAATCTAGATAAAGGCAAAGATATTGCAAAGAAAGAAAGGACGTGAGCTTCTATGCAAAGCAAAGTGATGTAAAGGCTGCTTTCTAGCTAAGTGCCCAATCCTTTTGTTTTTATATAAAGAATCTTGTTTTAGTTCTAATGATCTTATATCTTCTTTGCCTACTAATGTTGTGTCTCTTTTGAAGGAATTTGGAGATATATTCCCCGAGGAGATTCCAAATGGTTTGCCACCTATTAGGGGAATTGAGCATCAAATAGACCTTGTTCCTGGAGCTGCCATTCCCAACCGACCTGCCTATAGAAGTAATCCCGAGGAGACAAAGGAGCTTCAAAGGCAAGTTGACGAGCTCATGAAGAAAGGCTACGTTAGAGAGAGCATGAGTCCATGCGCTGTTCCTGTGTTACTTGTTCCTAAGAAGGATGGGACGTGGAGGATGTGTGTTGATTGTCGTGCCATCAACAAAATCACTGTAAAGTATCGCTATCCCATTCCTAGATTAGATGATATGCTTGATGAGTTACATGGTTCTTGCATCTTTTCTAAAATTGATTTGAAAAGTGGTTATCATCAAATTCGCATGAGAGAAGGTGATGAATGGAAAACTGCATTTAAGACTAAGCATGGTTTGTATGAATGGTTAGTTATGCCTTTTGGATTAACTAATGCACCTAGCACTTTCATGAGATTAATGAACCATGTTTTGCGTGCTTTCATTGGAAAATTTGTAGTTGTCTATTTTGATGATATCTTGATCTATAGTAGAAGTTTGCATGAACATATTGAACATTTAAAGAATGTGCTTAATGTCTTGAGAAAGGAAAAGCTGTTGATAGGATGATATTTTGTGAATTTTATATGTACTAATATATTTTCTTTATTGATGTTTTTATACCTAAAAGAGCTTACTAATGTTTATTTTATGTTTTAGGTATTAAATATCAAAGTTGGAATAAAAAGAAGATAAAAAGAGTAAAGTGCAGTATTTTCTGTCCAGCTTGAAAGATTGACATTTTTGACCAATTTAACGACCTGATCTCAAGAAGTGGCCTTCATGGAAGTTGTAGAGGACTTCTCAAGGTTTCCATAATGTCCAAGATCGCAAAAATTGGAGTTCATTTGGTGGGTCAAACGTCTAGACAAAATCAGTACGAAATTCTGGGCAGAAAAACGAGATTGAGAAGAAATTCCAACAAAGCAAGTTCAAGACCAGATTTTGTTGAGAGAAGATAATTTCTTAATTTTATTTTGTCTTAGATCTGTAATTAATTAATAAAAATAGGCCTTAGGAATTTTACTTAGAAAATAATTGTAAAAGATGATGAGATAAAGATAAGAGTTTGACTAGTCAAATTACTTGTTTCCCAAGTAAACTCTTATCTGAATCCCACATTGCTTAGGAAAGTCTTTTAAACTCTTCCTTAGGCCTATATAAAGAGCACAAGGCTCTCATAAACAAATCCCTCAAAATCCCTCACATCCCTCTTCTCCCTTTTCTCTTTTAGTCTTGTAGGATTTTCTTTAGGGTTTTTAATAAAATTTTATTTTTTTATTTTTAATTAGTTGCTGATTTCTTTATTATTTTTAATTCTGATTTTTGTTTTCTTTATTTAAATTAATATTGTTTGTGTGTTCTTGCTTGCTAGTTTATAATCTTGATTAGTAATTCTGATTTTATATTATTAAAGATTGCTTCTTTGATTGTTTCTTGGATGATATTTGTAATCTTTATAATATTAAACTTGAATTATATGATCTTGAATATGTCTAGTGAGTAGTTTTCTTATTCAGTTATGAGGTAAATTAATTATTCTTGGGAAAAGCATGTTGTGAGATTCTTGAACCTATTGTATAATTGTTGATTAAGTATCCAAGATTCTCTGAGCACATTATAATGATTGTTTGTTTGATTAGATAGGGTGCACACTATTTAGTTAAACTAAATAATCTACCGCCAGATTAAAAACATAAGTCCGTAATTGCTTGTGGAGTTAATCACTAGGGATGGAGGAGAATTAAGGTTTAGATTAAATAAACCGAGCTTATGTGTTTGTTATCTAATGTCAGCCCATATCTTTCTTGTTGTTAATGCTGCTACAACTTATATCTAGAGAGCTTGTTCTAGGTAGGTTAAGTAGTTAGAGATTAGTTAAAGAGCTTGTTTTAACTAACGACTCAGTAAGGAAAGATGGTGTAACAGAGCTTGTTGTTATGCTACGGTTGACTATTTAATTGACAGTGATATTTTGTAATCAATGACCAACATCAAAATCCAAGAATGATTGATTGCCTCGTAACTGAAGCTTTTGCTATTTGTCTTTGATACTTCATAATTCTTATTTTCTTTATTTTAGAATAGTCTCCAAAACCCCCAAACTTCTTCTTTCCCTAAACCCTAAGATTAGATTTTTAATTTAATAATTAACTTAAAAAATTCAGTCTCTGTGGGTTCGACCCTTGCTCCGCTATCTACATAGTAGAGATAGGAAATTTTATTTTTGGTGACTGACGACACTCATCAAATTTTGGCGCCATTGCCGGGGACTGAAATTTGTTTAAGTTAATTATTTTAATTTTAAGTCTAATTTTTTTTCTTTTCTTTTTCAGGGATTGCTTGTCTGAGAAGGATTCTAGTCACAAACTTCAAAAGATTAGGGAGTACATACAAGCAACCCAAAGCGTGGTGCCACAAACACCACAACATCCATCACTACCACCTAAGACAAGAAGAGGACTCCATGGAGCAAGCTTATGAACCACACTATAATTCTGACCCATACTATGATTATGAACCACACTACGATACCTACTATCAAGGATGGTGGGATCATTTTAATTTTAGTTATGGGAATCAATATGAGGTTTACAATATGCCATTCTAAGATACATATCAAGCTCCACCTCAAGACTCAGGTATGCCTCCACCTCAAGAATCAGGTATGTCTCTTGAAGATATTGTTAAGACTCTTCAGATTAAAACTTTACAATTGTCACAAGAGGCTGATGTTTATATTAAGAATATTGATCACCATGTGAGTCAAATAATGAATTCCATAAGTAACATTGAAGCTATGACCTCTCAACCTGTGGAGAATCCAAGATATAATGTTACTAACATCACCTTGAAAAGTGAAAGGGAAATTGAATCCAAGGAAAGTGCAGATGAAGATGTCGATGACTTTATAGAAAGGGAGGATGAAACCGATTTCAATATTAAAGGTGGAGTTGTTGACATGCACAATGTAAAAGGGAGAGAGAATTTCGACAACTTTATAAAGCATATGAGGATGTTGAAATCAAAGAATTCAAAGCTGAGGTAAGTGAAAAACAAATTCCTTTTAATTCTTCTACTTACCCTCCTCCTTTTCCTGGTAGGTTTGCAAGAGCTATAAACGAAGAGCAAGACAAGGAGACATTGAAGACATTTAGGAAAATGGAAGTTAATATTCCTCTCCTTGATGAAATTAATGATCAAGTGCCTTGTGATGCCAAATTTTTAAGGGAACTATGCACTTCCAAGAGGAAATTAAAAGGTGATGAAAAGCAAGTTCTTAAAGATGAGCTAGAAATAGCCATGAGCAAAAATCTTGAGAATGAGGAACTCGAGAAACCGATAAAAAAGTTGAGGTTTGGGATTGGATGATGGAAGCTGGAGCGGTCGAGCTAACGACATTAAACAAAGCGCTACTTGGGAGGCAACCCAAGGATGTAAAATGAGGGAGTATTTCTTTCCTTTACTTGTAATACCATTTAATTTTTGAGTTTTTATTGTTCTTCTTTGCATGCTAGACTTACTTTGAGGGCAAAGTAAGATTTAAGTGTGGGGGGGAATATTGGTTTATGAGTCTATAGAGTTTTTTTTTTAGGAAGTGAAAATTAAAAAAAAAAGCTTAAAAAAAAAAGTCAAATTTTTAATAGTTTTGAAGATCATGATATGTTTTCTTTCTTTTAAGGATTGATTCTAAACTAAAACAAAAAAATTTATAAGAAAGTTGAGAGTATTTTGATTGTTATTATTGTTGAAGTGAATACTTTCTAAAGAATTTATGTGAGTTCATAATTAAATATGATTGCTCATATGATATTGATGATGTGATTAGTTCATTGAAGTTGGTATAAGCAAAGGATAAATAGACAAGAACAAAAGAAAAAAAATAAAAATAAACATAAAAGAGAAAAAAAAAGAAGAAAAAAAAATATAGAGGTTGAAAGCTTTAAATTCTACTCCAATGTTTTGAGTTGCTTGATCTTGTTGATTAAATTCTTTGAAGTGACTTGAAATATGAGTATGCAAAGCACTCTAAAAGAGGGCTTACTTGTTGAGTAACCGGGTATTGGTATCACCAATATTAACATTCGCGTAAAAAGGCAAGTAAGTACTTAGGGAAACCATTGTTGAAACCTCAAAAGAAAAAGAAAAAAAATCTTGATCTATTGACTTTGTTTGTGGTAATGTAAA
The DNA here is from genome assembly GCA_031772115.1 of Heritiera littoralis. NCBI lineage: Eukaryota > Viridiplantae > Streptophyta > Magnoliopsida > Malvales > Malvaceae > Heritiera > Heritiera littoralis. The sequence continues at coordinate 1,939,766 of JAPDPK010000037.1, read as the reverse complement.
GTGGATAATTGCAAAGTTGATATTATATATTTCAGTTGTGTTGATTGTAAATTTTGCATGAATTTATTTAGAAGTATGCATGATTATGAGAAGTAATGATTAGAATATGATTGACTTGATTATTTAACTCTTGTTGAAGTGACGAGTTAAGAATTGAAAGATTTGAAAATATGTCCATGATCTTAATCTTTTTTTTGAGTCTTAATTTTTAAATTTTTGAGTCTTATTTTGAATTTTTAGGATTGAGTCTTAAGTAAAAGATTTTGTGGGTATATCTTCTGAAAGCCCTCACGAGACACAACTCGTCCACTAGGGGTGACCTAGGGGTTTAAAGGCTTATTGCATAAGCTAAATGCAATCGTGATTCCTACGAAAGTGAGTTGATTTAAAATTTGGAATTTAGGATTTAGTTCTTTAGGAAGTTAGTTTAGGTTTGCTAGAGGACTAGCAAAAGCTAAGTGTGGGGGAATTTGATAGGATGATATTTTGTGAATTTTATATGTACTAATATATTTTCTTTATTGATGTTTTTATACCTAAAAGAGCTTACTAATGTTTATTTTATGTTTTAGGTATTAAATATCAAAGTTGGAATAAAAAGTAGATAAAAAGAGTAAAGTGCAGTATTTTCTGTCCAGCTTGAAAGATTGACATTTTTGACCAATTTAACGACCTGATCTCAAGAAGTGGCCTTCATGGAAGTTGTAGAGGACTTCTCAAGGTTTCCAGAATGTCCAAGATCGCAAAAATTGGAGTTCATTTGGTGGGTCAAACGTCTAGACAAAATCAGTACGAAATTCTGGGCAGAAAAACGAGATTGAGAAGAAATTCCAACAAAGCAAGTTCAAGACCAGATTTTGTTGAGAGAAGATAATTTCTTAATTTTATTTTGTCTTAGATCTGTAATTAATTATAAAAATAGGCCTTAGGAATTTTACTTAGAAAATAATTGTAAAAGATGATGAGATAAAGATAAGAGTTTGACTAGTCAAATTACTTGTTTCCCAAGTAAACTCTTATCTGAATCCCACATTGCTTAGGAAAGTCTTTTAAACTCTTCCTTAGGCCTATATAAAGAGCACAAGGCTCTCATAAACAAATCCCTCAAAATCCCTCACATCCCTCTTCTCCCTTTTCTCTTTTAGTCTTGTAGGATTTTCTTTAGGGTTTTTAATAAAATTTTATTTTTTTATTTTTAATTAGTTGCTGATTTCTTTATTATTTTTAATTCTGATTTTTGTTTTCTTTATTTAAATTAATATTGTTTGTGTGTTCTTGCTTGCTAGTTTATAATCTTGATTAGTAATTCTGATTTTATATTATTAAAGATTGCTTCTTTGATTGTTTCTTGGATGATATTTGTAATCTTTATAATATTAAACTTGAATTATATGATCTTGAATATGTCTAGTGAGTAGTTTTCTTATTCAGTTATGAGGTAAATTAATTATTCTTGGGAAAAGCATGTTGTGAGATTCTTGAACCTATTGTATAATTGTTGATTAAGTATCCAAGATTCTCTGAGCACATTATAATGATTGTTTGTTTGATTAGATAGGGTGCACACTATTTAGTTAAACTAAATAATCTACCGCCAGATTAAAAACATAAGTCCGTAATTGCTTGTGGAGTTAATCACTAGGGATGGAGGAGAATTAAGGTTTAGATTAAATAAACCGAGCTTATGTGTTTGTTATCTAATGTCAGCCCATATCTTTCTTGTTGTTAATGCTGCTACAACTTATATCTAGAGAGCTTGTTCTAGGTAGGTTAAGTAGTTAGAGATTAGTTAAAGAGCTTGTTTTAACTAACGACTCAGTAAGGAAAGATGGTGTAACAGAGCTTGTTGTTATGCTACGGTTGACTATTTAATTGACAGTGATATTTTGTAATCAATGACCAACATCAAAATCCAAGAATGATTGATTGCCTCGTAACTGAAGCTTTTTGCTATTTGTCTTTGATACTTCATAATTCTTATTTTCTTTATTTTAGAATAGTCTCCAAAACCCCCAAACTTCTTCTTTCCCTAAACCCTAAGATTAGATTTTTAATTTAATAATTAACTTAAAAAATTCAGTCTCTGTGGGTTCGACCCTTGCTCCGCTATCTACATAGTAGAGATAGGAAATTTTATTTTTGGTGACTGACGACACTCATCAGCTGTATGCTAACCTTAAGAAATGTTCCTTTTGCACTGATAAGATTATATTTCTTGGATATGTTGTTTCTTCTAAGGGTATAGCAGTAGAAGATGAAAAGGTTAAGGCAATTAAAGATTGGCCTATACCTAAGAATATCTCTGAGGTGCGTAGTTTTCATGGATTAGCTAGTTTCTACCGTAGGTTTGTTAGAGACTTCAGTACTATAGCTGCACCTTTAACTGATGTTGTTAAAAAGAATGTTGGATTTAAATGGGGTCTTGAGCAAGATCGTGCTTTTAACTTGCTTAAAGAGAAGCTTTGTTCCGCACCTTTGTTATCCTTACCTGACTTTTCTAAAACTTTTGAGATTGAGTGTGATGCTTCCAGTATAGGTATTGGAGCTGTTTTAATCCAAGAGAAGCACCCCATTGCTTTTTTCAGTGAGAAGTTAAGTGGAGCTGCCCTTAACTATCCCACATATGATAAAGAGATGTATGCATTACTGAGGGCCTTAGAAACATGGCAACACTATTTATGGCCTAAGGAATTTGTCATCCACACTGATCATGAGTCCTTGAAGCACTTGAAAGGACAAAGCAAGTTGAACAAGCGTCATGCCAAGTGGATGGAGTTCATTGAGACATTTCCATATGTGATCAAATATAAACAAGGCAAAGAAAATGTCGTGGCTGATGCATTGCCTCGAAGGTATACTCTAATCACTACTCTTAATGCAAAACTACTTGGATTTGAGTATATTAAAGACTTGTATGCTACTGATGAGGATTTTGAAAATGTCTTCATTGCATGTGAGAAAACTGGTTTTGGAAAGTTTTATAGGCATGATGGATTCTTATTTAGGGAAAATAGATTATGTGTGCCTAGGAGTTCTTTAAGAGAATTACTTGTTAGAGAAGCCCATAGTGGTGGATTAATGGGACATATTGGAGTAAAGAAAACTTTAGATATATTGCATGATCACTTCTTTTGGCCTAACATGAAAAGAGATGTTGAAAAATTGTGTGAAAGATGTGTCACTTGTAAACAAGCTAAGTCTAGAGGTCTTTATACTCCATTACCTATTCCTACTGCTCCTTGGACTGACATTTCTATAGACTTTGTTTTGGGGTTACCAAGAACAAAGAGAGGTAGAGATTCTGTTTTTGTTGTTGTTGACAGGTTCTCTAAGATGGCTCACTTCATTGCTTGTCACAAGACAGATGATGCAAGTAACATTGTTGATTTATTCTTCAAGGAAATTGTTCATCTACATGGGGTTCCGAGGACCATTGTTTCTGACCGTGATGTGAAGTTCCTTAGCTACTTTTGGAAAACATTATGGGGAAAGTTAGGAACAAAGCTATTGTTTTCAACTACTTGTCATCCACAAACCGATGGTCAAACTGAAGTAGTCAATCGTACTTTGTCTACTTTGTTGAGATCCATTATTCAAAAGAATTTGAAGAATTGGGAAGATTGTTTGCCTCATGTGGAGTTTGCTTACAATAGAAGTGTGCATTCTACTACTAGTTATTCTCCATTTGAAGTTGTCTATGGTTTTAATCCACTCACTCCATTGGATCTTTTACCACTACCTATTGAGGAGAGAGCTAGTTTGGATGGGGAAAAGAAAGCTGATTTTGTTAAGCAACTACATGAGAAGGTACGTCAAAACATTAAGAAGAGGACTGAGCAATATGCTACTCAAGCCAACAAGCATCGCAAGAAAGTTGTCTTTGAACCTGGTGATTGGGTTTGGTTACATATGCGTAAAGAGAGATTTTCTGCTCAGCGTCGCTCCAAGTTGCAACCTCGAGGAGATGGACCATTCCAAGTGATTAAGAAGATCAATGACAATGCTTATAAGTTAGATCTTCCAGGTGAGTATAATGTTAGTGCTACATTTAATGTTTCTGATCTTTCTCCCTTTGATATTGATGTAGGTGATTCTGATTTGAGGACAAATCCTTTCGAGGAGAGGGGGAATGAGGGAGATCCAAGCTCACAAAGCTCAAGTCATGTTCGTGATGATCGTGATCCTTTGAGTATCCATAGAGGTCCAATTACAAGAGCTAAATCAAAGATAATGCAACAAGTCTTGGCTGGTTTCATTGATATTGCTAGAGAGAAAGCCCAACAAAGCTTGAGCATGGAGGATGATAAAGTCTTCTACAACATGATCCAAGCCCAAGTTCAACCTTCTTGAAGACACAAGTATTGGGCCGAAATGCAAATTAGGCTAGATGCATATTTTATTTAGTTAAGTATTATTGGGCTGAACATTGTCTTAATTTAATTTAAGCCTAATTCCTTTTTAAATAATAGATTTTGTAAGACTTCTATTACTTGTTCTGCAAGTTAGGAGAGTAGGATTCCTATTACTTGTGCTGCAAGTTATCTATTTGCCTATAAATAGTTATGTAACCCTTTGGGGAGAACACAATTGATTTTAGTAATAAAATTGAGAGACTTCTTCTCTTTGGTTCTCTTGAGAACTCTTGAACTTATCAAGGTCTTCCTTGTGGCGTTCTTCTATCTTCCACCAATATATACCATAGGTTCTTGCTTTTCTAAGCAACGGGTCTTGGTCCAATACCATATGTTCTTGTGTTTCTACACAACGGGTCTTGGTTTTATCTCTAATTTTTGTTTTCTTTTGCTGCGTTTTTAACTTGTTCTTGTTTTTCTTCAGGTGTTCTTCATGTTCTTCATTGAACCTCATCTTCTTTCGGTGATGTTCATATCAGGTTTGTTCCTAATCATTACTATAGAGAGCTTTATCAAAGGTTACAAGGTCTCGCTCAAGGTTCTAAGAGTGTTGAGGATTATCATAAAGAAATGAAAATTATCATGATCAGAGCTAATGTTGAAGAGGATGGTGAAGCTACTATGGCTCGATTCTTACAAGGATTGAATCATGAGATTGCTAATGTAGTGGAGTTACATCACTATGTAGAGTTTGATTATATGTTGCATATGGCTATCAAGGTTGAAAGTCAACTCAAGAGAAAAGGTTATTCATCTCGTTTTATGCAAGGTTCTAGTTCATCTTCTTCTTGGAAACTGAACACCTTTCGAAGGGATGATAGGACTACATTCAAACTTAAGACTGAATCCTCATTCAAGCCTAAGGGTGAGAGTGTCCAAAAGCCCAAACCCGAGGCTATCCAAGCATCCCAAGGTAAGAGTAGAGACATTAAGTGTTTTAGATGTTTGGGAAGAGGACATATTGCATGACAATGCCCAAACAAACAAGTCATGATTATGCGTGATGATGGTGATGTTGTAAGTGAAGATTCTGATGTTGATGATGAGATGCCACCATTGGAGGACATTAATGAGGATGATGACTATGTTGAGTTTGCTGCACATGGTGAAGCACTTGTAGCTCGTCGTGCATTAAGTGCCCAAGTTAAGGATGAAGATGAAGTGCAACGAGAAAATATTTTTCATACTAGATGCCACGTCAACAATAAGGTATGCTCTTTGATTATTGATGGTGGTAGTTGCACTAATGTTGCTAGCACTTATTTGGTTGACAAATTGAGTTTGCCCACTACAAAACATCCAAAACCATACAAACTTCAATGGCTCAATAATTGTGGAGAAGTAAATGTGACCAAGCAAGTATTGGTGCTATTATCAATTGGAAGGTACAATGATAAAGTGTTGTGGGATGTTGTGCCTATGCATGCTGGTCATTTACTTTTAGGAAGACCATGGCAATTTGATAGACATGTCATACATGATGGATTTACAAACCGTTATTCATTTACCATGGCTGGTAAGAAATTCACACTTGCACCCTTGAGTCCTACGGAGATTTATGAGTATCAATTGAGGTTAAAAGAGCAGAATGAATCACAACAAAGGTCAAAGAATCTAGATAAAGGCAAAGATATTGCAAAGAAAGAAAGAAAGGACGTGAGCTTCTATGCAAAGCAAAGCGATGTAAAGGCTGCTTTTCTAGCTAAGTGTCCAATCCTTTTGTTTTTATATAAAGAATCTTGTTTTAGTTCTAATGATCTTAAATCTTCTTTGCCTACTAATGTTGTGTCTCTTTTGAAGGAATTTGGAGATATATTCCCTGAGGAGATTCCAAATGGTTTGCCACCTATTAGGGGAATTGAGCATCAAATAGACCTTGTTCCTGGAGCTGCCATTCCCAACAAACCTGCCTATAGAAGTAATCCCAAGGAGACAAAGGAGCTTCAAAGGCAAGTTGATGAGCTCATGAAGAAAGGCTATGTTAGAGAGAGCATGAGTCCATGTGCTGTTCCTGTGTTACTTGTTCCTAAGAAGGATGGGACGTGGAGGATGTGTGTTGATTGTCGTGCCATCAACAAAATCACTGTAAAGTATCGCTATCCCATTCCTAGATTAGATGATATGCTTGATGAGTTACATGGTTCTTGCATCTTTTCTAAAATTGATTTGAAAAGTGGTTATCATAAAATTCGCATGAGAGAAGGTGATGAATGGAAAACTGCATTTAAGACTAAGCATGGTTTGTATGAATGGTTAGTTATGCCTTTTGGATTAACTAATGCACCTAGCACTTTCATGAGATTAATGAACCATGTCTTGCGTACTTTCATTGGAAAATTTGTAGTTGTCTATTTTGATGATATCTTGGTCTATAGTAGAAGTTTGCATGAACATATTGAACATTTAAAGAATGTGCTTAATGTCTTGAGAAAGGAAAAGCTGTATGCTAACCTTAAGAAATGTTCCTTTTGCACTGATAAGATTATATTTCTTGGATATGTTATTTCTTCTAAGGGTATAGCAGTAGAAGATGAAAAGGTCAAGGCAATTAAAGATTGGCCTATACCTAAGAATATCTCTGAGGTGCGTAGTTTTCATGGATTAGCTAGTTTCTATCGTAGGTTTGTTAGAGACTTCAGTACAATAGCTGCACCTCTAACTGATGTTGTTAAAAAGAATGTTGGATTTAAATGGGGTCTTGAGCAAGATCATGCTTTTAACTTGCTTAAAGAGAAGCTTTGTTCTGCAGCTTTATTATCCTTACCTGACTTTTCTAAAACTTTTGAGATTGAGTGTGATGCTTCAAGTATAGGTATTGGAGCTGTTTTAATGCAGGAGAAGCGCCCCATTGCTTTTTTCAGTGAGAAGTTAAGTGGAGCTGCCCTTAACTATCCCACATATGATAATGAGATGTATGCATTAGTGAGGGCCTTGGAAACATGGCAACACTATTTATGGCCCAAGTAATTTGTCATCCACACTGATCATGAGTCCTTGAAGCACTTGAAAGCACAAAGTAAGTTGAACAAGCGTCATGCCAAGTGGATGGTGTTCATTGAAACATTTCCATATGTGATCAAATATAAACAAGGTAAAGAAAATGTCGTGGCTGATGCATTATCTCGAAGGTATACTCTAATCACTACTCTTAATGCAAAACTACTTGGATTTGAGTATATTAAAGACTTGTATGCTACTGATGAGGATTTTGAAAATGTCTTCATTGCATGTGAGAAAACTGGTTTTGGAAAGTTTTATAGGCATGATGGATTCTTATTTAGGGAAAATAGATTATGTGTGCCTAGGAGTTCTTTAAGAGAATTACTTGTTAGAGAAGCCCATAGTGGTGGGTTAGTGAGACATTTTGGAGTAAAGAAAACTTTAGATATACTGCATGATCACTTCTTTTGGCCTAATATGAAAAGAGATATTGAAAAATTGTGTGAAAGATGTGTCACTTGTAAACAAGCTAAGTCTAGAGTTATGAATCATGGTCTTTATACTCCATTACCTATTCCTACTGCTCCTTGGACTGACATTTCTATGGACTTTGTTTTGGGGTTATCAAGAACAAAGAGAGGTAGAGATTCTGTTTTTGTTGTTGTTGACAGGTTCTCTAAGATGGCTCACTTCATTGCTTGTCACAAGACAGATGATGCAAGTAACATTGCCGATTTATTCTTCAAGGAAATTGTTCGTCTACATGGGGTTCCGAGGACCATTGTTTCTGACCGTGATGTGATGTTCCTTAGCTATTTTTGGAAAACATTATGGGGAAAGTTAGGAACAAAGCTATTGTTTTCAATTACTTGTCATCCACAGACCGATGGTTAAACTGTAGTAGTCAATCGTACTTTGTCTACTTTGTTGAGGTCCATTATTCAAAAGAATTTGAAGAATTGGGAAGATTGTTTGCCTCATGTGGAGTTTGCTTACAATAGAAGTGTGCATTCTACTACTAGTTATTCTCCATTTGAAGTTGTCTATGGTTTTAATCCACTCACTCCGTTGGATCTTTTACCACTACCTATTGAGGAGAGAGCTAGTTTGGATGGGGAAAAGAAAGCTGATTTTGTTAAGCAACTACATGAGAAGGCACGTCAAAACATTAAGAAGAGGACTGAGCAATATGCTACTCAAGCCAACAAGCATCGGAAGAAAGTTGTCTTTGAACCTGGTGATTGGGTTTGGGTACATATGCGTAAAGAGAGATTTCCTGCTCAGCGTCGCTCCAAGTTGCAACCTCGAGGAGATGGACCATTCCAAGTGATTAAGAAGATCAATGACAATGCTTATAAGTTAGATCTTCCAGGTGAGTATAATGTTAGTGCTACATTTAATGTTTCTGATCTTTCTCCCTTTGATATTGATGTAGGTGATTCTGATTTGAGGACAAATCCTTTCGAGGAGAGGGGGAATGATGGAGATCCAAGCTCACAAAGCTCAAGTCATGTTCGTGATGATCGTGATCCTTTGAGTATCCATGGAGGTCCAATTACAAGAGCTAAATCAAAGATAATGCAACAATCCTTGGCTGGTTTCATTGATATTGCTAGAGAGAAAGCCCAACAAAGCTTGAGCATGGAGGATGATAAAGTCTTCTACAACATGATCCAAGCCCAAGTTCAACCTTCTTGAAGACACAAGTATTGGGCCGAAATGCAAATTAGGCTAGATGCATATTTTATTTAGTTAAGTATTATTGGGCTGAACATTGTCTTAATTTAATTTAAGCCTAATTCCTTTTTAAATAATAGATTTTGTAAGACTTCTATTACTTGTTCTGCAAGTTAGGAGAGTAGGATTCCTATTGCTTGTTCTGCAAGTTTGCTATTTCCTATTCTGCAAGTTAGCTATTTCCTATTCTGCAAGTTAGGAAAGTAGGATTCCTATTACTTGTGCTGCAAGTTATCTATTTGCCTATAAATAGTTATGTAACCCTTTGGGGAGAACACAATTGATTTTAGCAATAAAATTGAGAGACTTCTTCTCTTTGGTTCTCTTGAGAACTCTTGAACTTATCAAGGTCTTACTTGTGGCGTTCTTCTACCTTCCACCAATATATACCATAGGTTCTTGCTTTTCTAGGCAACAGGTCTTGGTCCAATACCATAGGTTCTTGTGTTTCTACACAACGGGTCTTGGTTTTACTTCTAATTTTTATTTTCTTTTGCTGCGTTTTTAACTTGTTATTGTTTTTTTTTCAAGTGTTCTTCGTCTTCTTCATATGATCCTCATCTTCTTTCGGTGAGGTCCAAATCAGTTAGGAAATTTTATTTTTGGTGACTCACGACACTCATCACCATCCCAGATAGCCCATCAATAAAAATGCCAACCGCTGCGACAAGTTAGCTGAAGATAATTACTAGAAGTTTATGGTATCTACTGATCAGGTATTTACAGAATTTTATATTTATAGTCAGACTAGTATATGCACAGCAAACGTAAACAAATACTTGGATGTCATTAGTGTAATGATGTATTTTAAGGAATGTATATAGATTTATGGGATGTATTGAAATTGAGTTGACAGCATTAAAATAGTATATTTTATATTACAATTTAAATTTCTATTTCTGTTTTTATCTTTTTAATTAACTTATTTAATAGAATAAAGGTTGATATAAAATGAAAATTTTAGATCGTGCTTGTACCAACACCAAATGCAAACCGACTGATACTAAATAATTGAATGTGAAAGAAGTGAAAAGAAAAAAATTGGTTTGAAATTTTCTAATTTTGGACGTTACAAAAGTGATATCAGAGCAAGGTTTGCCTAGTACGTGTTAGTGTAAGTAAGTTGAATTGATTTACATTCCACAGTGCTGTGCATTGTCTGAATATAAATTGTGAAGAATGGCTAGAAAATTCAACGAAATGTTGATCAGTAGAGGAATATTAATGGTAGTCAAAAAGAACAAGAATGATAGTTATTGATGTTATAAGGAAGTGTTATGATGCGTACGGACAAGACAAAACGTTGCTTGGAATTTGAAGGAGCTGACACGCAAGAAGACAGAAGCAAAGTTGATGAATGACAACTTCTGAAAACCTAGACCCGAAGCCTAAAGAGACTCGAACCCAAAGGTATTGGACCTTGACCCTACGAATAAGAATTCGAGAACCTAAGGTATAGCAATGGTGGATGGTGAAGAAGGAGGCGCCACAAGGAAGAAGACCTTGATAAGCCTAGTTGAGAGGGAACCCAAGAGAAAGGCACACTCAATTTCTGAAAATTCAATTAACTGATCTCCATCAATAGCGTTTACAAGGTATTTATAATAATACCTAGCACTTAAGCCCATAAACAAGTGGGCTGGAATTAACACCAATAGAAAATAAAACTAAACCCAAATTCATGCCTAAACCTAGTTACATAAAATAAATAGTCCAAGACACAACAAGACTCAAACATGGGCTATCCAAACACTTAGCCCATCTTATTGTTAAGCTAAAATAAGATAGTAAACCATGCTCATGTCGTTTGGGCTTCCAAGCAAGTATAGATGTCTTGGGACTCTTCATGGAAGCTTCCTTGACACTTCAATGATGCCAGAGCTTGTTGCATGAATGAGGCCAGGGCTTGTTGCGTTTTCTTAGCTCGAGCTCGGGTAATTGGACCTCCTTGGATGACCAATGGATCCTTAGCATCACGAACATCACGAGCAAGTGGATCTCCATTTGGATCTCCATCATGTTATGAAAATGAGTACTGGATGGTTGAAATTGATTAATGGAATCAGACTTACTGAGAATGATCAGAAGTAATTGATAATTCCTATGTAATTGGAGATGATAAAGTGTAGGGGTGAAAAACAGGCGGGCCGGTGTGGGTATAAACGGGTCAAGCCCGTTTAGGCCATATTTAAATGGGCCAAGAAATGCTAGACCGATCTGACTTCAATGTGGGCCAGACCAGTCCGCGGGCTTCCTCCTTAGAAAAGCAAAGCTTAAGGCCTAAGGTCCAAAATAAAATTATTGGGCTGCCTCAATTTCATAATAGTAAAAGTAAATCTCTTAAGCCTAGGTCCAATGGTAGGAGGTGTTTGACATTTGATTGAGATCAAGTGTTCGAACCCTCCGGGACGCGAAAGAAATCCGTGAGGGGGCCCCACATGATACTCCCAAAGCAGACAATACGGATGAGTGAGGTATGGGCCACTGGGATACGGGCCTCACAAAAAAAAATTTAGTCCATAAATTTGTAGACTAAGAAAAGTATAAGAATCAAATGAAAGTCCTGGTCTTCGGGTCGTGATAGATTTAATGGTATCAGAGCACGGTTTGTCTAGTACGTGTCGGTGTAGTTGAGACAGTGAAAGTGTTACATCCCATGCACTGTGTAGTGTCTACATGTAAACTTATTGATTTTCAATCTGTACCAAGATTAGTGAGCTAGTGGTATGGGTGATACCAGTCGACGACCTATTGAAACAGGCTGGGCTTCGACATAGAGATGCCAATCGATGACCTATTGAAACGGATTGGAAACCGTTAATGAATGGTATCGATGCGGTATAGAAGAATTGTGTATCACCTTAAAGGAATAGGATATGAATGATCAAGAATGATTGATTGTGGCAGTTATATGGAAGATAATGGAATGATTGTATAGAATATGAGCGATATGTGAATTGAAAAGGATTGAAAGAAGTAAAGAAATAGCCAATGAAAAATGATCGAACCCAAACATAGGCACGATTGAAAGTACAATCCCACTTTAATTATGAGGACTATTGGAAATTGAAAATATGATTTCAAGTTATAAGGAAACATGAATATGAAGCAGTTTTCGAATTTAAGACTGAAAGTGATTTCACCTTGGTTATCACATCAAGAGGTAATAAGAATACTACGTGAAAAGAGATATAGAGAGAAGATGATTGATAAATGTTCCATTTATGGCAAGAGATGATTAACAGTAAAGTCTGCAATGAGGTGTAGCCTTGATTTATCGATGTGACAATGAGTGTTGTGGGATAATACGAAACCCAAAAGAAATATGATATTATGGAAGTGATTATAGACTGATTGATTAAATTGAATCACTTTCCCATTTTCAAACTTCCAGATTTCTCTAATGCCTTAGTCGAAATATAGATATGAAATGGAGAGAATGTATGTGAAGTTCCAGGGAGCATTACATGTGATGGAATCTTGAATTGCCAAATGTTTATGGAAAATAAACATAGATATGCTAAATCCATTAAAAATATAGATATGCTAAATTTTAAGATTTATTTTTCGAAAATTTTGACAATATAACAATTGCAACTATACTAAGCCCCTGCATAAAACCCACAATTCATATTTTCTCAATTCAACCAATTCCCCAAATGCAAACACAGTATTTCCTACACATCTTCTATATACGTTCCTTACCTTAACTACAGTGTAAGGTAGCAATCCGATAGCACAACTTTGCAACTTATTTCTACGGATTTAAAAGCTGTAAAATAATATTAAAAGTGATTAAAACCCTTTACTCCAATTTTTAAAAATTCATCCTACTCCTTATTTCATTTTGCTTGATACAATAACAAACCCAATTTAATTTCCATCGGTTCCAAAGCATATCTACTTCCAAATGACATTCTTTCTCCTAAAAATGGTTTGACCATTTTACTTCTTAACACATATACATTATTCTTTAACCATTCCACTTAAGAAAATCAATATAGAACCCTTCTTACCAAGCTTGGATGAATGCTCCATTATGCTCTATACTTGTCATTTTTCAATTTTGGCTTCATGGATCGTTTTCATTCACTCTCTACATCAACCCTAAACCCTTCTTGCATTAAGAGTTCATCATTCACCCTAAACCCTCACCATGGCCAAAACTTTCTATAATCATTACACTTGTTATTTTTCAATTCTAATTTTACAAGTGATCTTTATTCATCCCTCACATTAATTCTACAATCACCATATATCAAAATTACATCCACACTACCTCCCCTTCATCATGGCCGAATGGTGTCTGATGGAGACCCATCAAGCTCACACAGCTCAAGTCATGTTCGTGATGTTCGTGATCCTTTGAGCATCCATGGAGGTCCAATTACAAGAGCTAAATCAAAGATAATGCAACAAGCCTTGGCTAGTTTCATTAATATTGCTAGAGAGAAAGCCCAACAAAGCTTGAGCATGGAGGATGATAAAGTCTTCTACAACATGATCCAAGCCCAAGTTCAACCTTTTTGAAGACACACACAAGTATTGGGCCGAAATGCAATTAGGCTGGATACATATTTTATTTAGTTAGATATTATTGGGCTGAACGTTGTCTTAATTTAATTTAAGCCCAATTTCTTTTTAAATAATATATTTTGTAGGACTTCTATTACTTGTTCTGCAAGTTAGGAGAGTAGGATTCCTATTACTTGTTCTACAAGTTTGCTATTTCCTATTCTGCAAGTTAGGAAAGTAGGATTTCTATTACTTGTGCTGCAAGTTAGCTAGTTGCCTATAAATAGTTATGTAACCCTTTGGGGAGAACACAATTGATTTTAGTAATAAAAGTGAGAGACTTCTTCTCTTTGGTTCTCTTGAGAACTCTTGAACTTATCAAGGTCTTCCTTGTGGCGTTCTTCTAACTTCCACCAATATATACCATAGGTTCTTGCTTTCCTAAGCAACGGGTCTTGGTCCAATACCATAGGTTCTTGTGTTTCTACACAACGGGTCTTGGTTTTACTTCAATTTTTGTTTTCCTTTGCTACGTTTTTAACTTGTTATTGTTTTTCTTCAAGTGTTCTTCGTCTTCTTCATTGAACCTCATCTTCTTTCGGTGAGGTTCATATAATTTGGTATCAGAGCTTAAGTTCAATTCCTGGGAGTTTCGTTTTTGTTTTTTTTTCTTTGTCTTCTTGTCTTGGACAAACCTTGATCCTGAATCCTTTTCCAAGCCACCACTAATATTGTTTGTCCCTCAAACCTATTTTCTTTACTTAGCCACCAAGTAAACCCTATCTTGTTCTCCAAGCAACCAAATCCCAAAGGTTTTCTTGCTCACCAAGAAACCTTCAAAAGCTCTACATCACATAAAGACTACTTGATGGAGATCCAAGCTCACAAGGCTCAAGTCATGTTCGTGATGATCGTGATCCTTTGAGTATCCATGGAGGTCCAATTACAAGAGCTAAATCAAAGATAATGCAACAAGCCTTGGCTGGTTTCATTGATATTGCTAGAGAGAAAGCCCAACAAAGCTTGAGCATGGAGGATGATAAAGTCTTCTACAACATGGTCCAAGCCCAAGTTCAACCTTCTTGAAGACACACAAGTATTGGGCCGAAATGCAAATTAGGCTAGATGCATATTTTATTTAGTTAAGTATTATTGGGCTGAACATTGTCTTAATTTAATTTAAGCCTAATTCCTTTTTAAATAATAGATTTTGTAAGACTTCTATTACTTGTTCTGCAAGTTAGGAGAGTAGGATTCCTATTGTTTGTTCTGCAAGTTTGCTATTTCCTATTCTGCAAGTTAGGAAAGTAGGATTCCTATTACTTGTGCTGCAAGTTATCTATTTGCCTATAAATAGTTATGTAACTCTTTGTGGAGAACACAATTGATTTTAGCAATAAAATTGAGAGACTTCTTCTCTTTGGTTCTCTTGAGAACTCTTGAACTTATCAAGGTCTTCCTTGTGGCGTTCTTCTACCTTCCACCAATATATACCATAGGTTCTTGCTTTTCTAGGCAACGGGTCTTGGTCCAAAACCATAGGTTCTTGTGTTTCTACACAACGGGTCTTCGTTTTAAATCTAATTTTTATTTTCTTTTGCTGCGTTTTTAACTTGTTATTGTTTTTCTTCAAGTGTTCTTCGTCTTCTTGATATGAACCACATCTTCTTTCGGTGAGGTCCATATCATTTGGTATCAGAGCTTAGGTTCAATTCGTGAGAGTCTCGTTTTTGTTTTTTTTTCTTTATTTGTCTTCTTGTCTTGGACAAACCTTGATCTTGAATCCTTTTCCAAGCCACCACTAATATTGTTTGTCCCTCAAACCTATTTTCTTCACTTAGCCACCAAGTAAACCCTATCTTGTTCTCCAAGCAACCAAATCCCAAAGGTTTTCTTGCTCACCAAGAAACCTTCAAAAGCTCTACATCACATAAAGACTACTTGTTTCACAAGCCACCGTTCTCTCTCATTCCTTGCCACACAAGCTCCTACCAAAACTAGCTTGTTTTTGTCAAAAAGTTGCCTTGTTCCCCAAGTAAACCACTTCTTATTATTTAGACTTTTTTTTTTCTTAATTGTTCGTTTACTTTAGTAAAATATAAAAAAAAAAGAAAGAAAAAAAAAGAGAAAAAAAAAAGAAAAGAAAAAAAAAGAGAAAAGAAAAATCAATTCAAGAGGGATTTATTACATCGTGTGTAGCAAGTGCAACATCCAAGGCAATTCGTGGAGGTGTGCTTCATCAAAATCTTGAGGTAGTCATTCTTTCTTGAGCTTTGAGATTTCTTATTTGCCTAATTTGAAAATTCATTGTTACCATTCTACCCTACTGCCTAAAATTACCTTTTTGACCCTACCATATAAAAGGACAAAACTACCCCATCTTTGGCTAAACCCTACCCTAATTAAACACCCCAAAACACGCATATTTCCTTCAAGATTTAGTTTCATTAGAGTCTTCTTAAGTCTTATTGAGTCTTGCTAAGTCTTGTTGAGTCTTCATTGTTTTGTTTTCCCTTGATTAAAATCTTGTGCTCATCTTGTTTATTGTTGGTTGATAGTTGAATTCCATAAGCTGATTTTTGATTGAGTCTTGAGTTCAATATAGAACCTATAGAGAAAAGTTGTCTGAGGGAAAAAGGCAAGAGTGTGTGAGTAACATTAGTAGAGAAAAGCCATATTAAATTGTGTGAAAACACGAGTGTGAGTGTTACATTCTTGTGTGTATTAAGTGTAAACACGTGAGGTCATACTTGTGAGGTCCTTTTTCTTTTACTAACTTTTCTTGCAGGATAAAATCATGTCTTCTAATAGTGAAAAGCCTGATTTGAGTAAGATCGAGTTCATGTTCCAAGCTATGCAACAACAATTTTCAAGGATAGAGTTGAGGTTTAATGATATTCATGATAAGTTGGAGGAACATGAATCTGTCCTAGCTTAAGGTAAAGCCAGGTGATACTTCTCATGAGAATGGCAATGTTGTGAATAATGACTTTGATGATAAAGTTGATGATGAGTTTGATGATGATGAGTTTAGTAGAAGTGTTAAAGGTAACCATGGTAATAAAGGAGGTCGTGGAGATAGGTATAAAGGAGATAGGTATTATGATAGGATAGATGGAAATTTAGGAAGTATCAAATTGAAGATTCCTTCCTTTCAAGGTAAGAATGATCCTGAGGCTTACTTAGAATGGGAAAAGAAAGTGGAGATGGTCTTTGATTGCCATAACTATTCCGAAGAAAAAACGGTGAAACTTGCTGCTGTAGAGTTCACGGATTATGCAATCATTTGGTGGGACCAACTCATGCTTGGTAGACGTAGGAATAGAGAGCCACATATAGTTACATGGGATGAAATGAAACGTGTTATGAGAAAAAGGTTTGTTCCTAATCAGTACTATAGAGAGCTTTATCAAAGGTTACAAGGTCTCGCTCAAGGTTCTAAGAGTGTTGAAGATTATCATAAAGAAATGGAAATTATCATTATCAGAGCTAATGTTGAAGAGGATAGTGAAGCTACTATGGCTCGATTCTTACAAGGATTGAATCATGAGATTGCTAATGTAGTGGAGTTACATCACTATGTAGAGTTTGAAGATATGTTGCATATGGCTATCAAGGTTGAAAGGCAACTCAAGAGAAAAGGTTATTCATCTCGTTTTATGCAAGGTTCTAGTTCATCATCTTCTTGGAAACCGAACACCTTTCGAAGGGATGATAAGACTACATTCAAACTTAAGACTGAATCCTCATCCAACCCTAAGGGTGAGAGTGTCCAAAAGCCCAAACCCGAGGCTATCCAAGCATCCCAAGGTAAGAGTAGAGACATTAAGTGTTTTAGATGTTTAGGAAGAGGACACATTGCATCACAATGCCCAAACAAACGAGTCATGATTATGCGTGATGATGGTGATGTTGTAAGTGAAGATTCTGATGTTGATGATGAGATGCCACCATTGGAGGACATTAATGAGGATGATGACTATGTTGAGTTTGCTGCACATGGTGAAGCACTTGTAGCTCGTCGTGCATTAAGTGCCCAAGTTAAGGATGAAGATGAAGTGCAACGAGAAAATATTTTTCATACTAGATGCCACGTCAACAATAAGGTATGCTCTTTGATTATTGATGGTGGTAGTTGCACTAATGTTGCTAGCACTTATTTGGTTGACAAATTGAGTTTGCCCACTACAAAACATCCAAACCATACAAACTTCAATGGCTCAATAATTGTGGAGAAGTAAATGTGACCAAGCAAGTATTGGTGCTATTTTCAATTGGAAGGTACAATGATAAAGTGTTGTGTGATGTTGTGCCTATGCATGCTGGTCATTTGCTTTTAGGAAGACCATGGCAATTTGATAGACATGTCATACATGATGGATTTACAAACCGTTATTCATTTACCATGGCTGGTAAGAAATTCACACTTGCACCCTTGAGTCCTACGGAGATTTATGAGGATCAATTGAGGTTAAAAGAGCAGAATGAATCACAACAAAGGTCAAAGAATCTAGATAAAGGCAAAGATATTGCAAAGAAAGAAAGAAAGGACGTGAGCTTCTATGCAAAGCAAAGTGATGTAAAGGCTGCTTTTCTAGCTAAGTGCCCAATCCTTTTGTTTTTATATAAAGAATCTTGTTTTAGTTCTAATGATCTTAAATCTTCTTTGCCTACTAATGTTGTGTCTCTTTTGAAGGAATTTGGAGATATATTCCCCGAGGAGATTCCAAATGGTTTGCCACCTATTAGGGGAATTGAGCATCAAATAGACCTTGTTCCTGGAGCTGCCATTCCCAACAGACCTGCCTATAGAAGTAATCCCGAGGAGACAAAGGAGCTTCAAAGGCAAGTTGACGAGCTCATGAAGAAAGGCTACGTTAGAGAGAGCATGAGTCCATGTGCTGTTCCTGTGTTACTTGTTCCTAAGAAGGATGGGACGTGGAGGATGTGTGTTGATTGTCGTGCCATCAACAAAATCACTGTAAAGTATCGCTATCCCATTCCTAGATTAGATGATATGCTTGATGAGTTACATGGTTCTTGCATCTTTTCTAAAATTGATTTGAAAAGTGGTTATCATCAAATTCGCATGAGAGAAGGTGATGAATGGAAAACTGCATTTAAGACTAAGCATGGTTTGTATGAATGGTTAGTTATGCCTTTTGGATTAACTAATGCACCTAGCACTTTCATGAGATTAATGAACCATGTCTTGCGTGCTTTCATTGGAAAATTTGTAGTTGTCTATTTTGATGATATCTTGGTCTATAGTAGAAGTTTGCATGAACATATTGAACATTTAAAGAATGTGCTTAATGTCTTGAGAAAGGAAAAGCTGTATGCTAACCTTAAGAAATGTTCCTTTTGCACTGATAAGATTATATTTCTTGGATATTTTATTTCTTCTAAGGGTATAGCAGTAGAAGATGAAAAGGTCAAGGCAATTAAAGATTGGCCTATACCTAAGAATATCTCTGAGGTGCGTAGTTTTCATGGATTAGCTAGTTTCTATCGTAGGTTTGTTAAAGACTTCAGTACAATAGCTGCACCTCTAACTGATGTTGTTAAAAAGAATGTTGGATTTAAATGGGGTCTTGAGCAAGATCATGCTTTTAACTTGCTTAAAGAGAAGCCTTGTTCCGCAGCTTTATTATCCTTACCTGACTTTTCTAATACTTTTGAGATTGAGTGTGATGCTTCAAGTATAGGTATTGGAGCTGTTATAATGCAGGAGAAGCGCCCCATTGCCTTTTTCAGTGAGAAGTTAAGTGGAGCTGCCCTTAACTATCCCACATATGATAAAGAGATGTATGCATTAGTGAGGGCCTTGGAAACATGGCAACACTATTTATGGCCCAAGGAATTTGTCATCCACACTGATCATGAGTCCTTGAAGCACTTGAAAGGACAAAGCAAGTTGAACAAGCGTCATGCCAAGTGGATGGAGTTCATTGAAACATTTCCATATGTGATCAAATATAAACAAGGTAAAGAAAATGTCATGGCTGATGCATTATCTCGAAGGTATACTCTAATCACTACTCCTAATGCAAAACTACTTGGATTTGAGTATATTAAAGACTTGTATGCTACTGATGAGGATTTTGAAAATGTGTTCATTGCATGTGAGAAAACTGGTTTTGGAAAGTTTTATAGGCATGATGGATTCTTATTTAGGGAAAATAGATTATGTGTGCCTAGGAGTTCTTTAAGAGAATTACTTGTTAGAGAAGCCCATAGTGGTGGGTTAATGGGACATTTTGGAGTAAAGAAAACTTTAGATATATTGCATGATCACTTCTTTTGGCCTAACATGAAAAGAGATGTTGAAAAATTGTGTGAGAGATGTGTAACTTTAGATATATTGCATGATCACTTCTTTTGGCCTAACATGAAAAGAGATGTTGAAAAATTGTGTGAGAGATGTGTCACTTGTAAACAAGCTAAGTCTAGAGTGATGAATCATGGTCTTTATACTCCATTGCCTATTCCTACTGCTCCTTGGACTGACATTTCTATGGACTTTGTTTTGGGGTTACCAAGAACAAAGAGAGGTAGAGATTCTGTTTTTGTTGTTGTTGACAGGTTCTCTAAGATGGCTCACTTCATTGCTTGTCACAAGACAGATGATGCAAGTAACATTGTTGATTTATTCTTCAAGGAAATTGTTCATCTACATGGGGTTCCGAGGACCATTGTTTCTGACCGTGATGTGATGTTCCTTAGCTACTTTTGGAAAACATTATGGGGAAAGTTAGGAACAAAGCTATTGTTTTCAACTACTTGTCATCCACAAACCGATGGTCAAACTGAAGTAGTCAATCGTACTTTGTCTACTTTGTTGAGGTCCATTATTCAAAAGAATTTGAAGAATTGGGAAGATTGTTTGCCTCATGTGGAGTTTGCTTACAATAGAAGTGTGCATTCCACTACTAGTTATTCTCCATTTGAAGTTGTCTATGGTTTTAATCCACTCACTCCATTGGATCTTTTACCACTACCTATTGAGGAGAGAGCTAGTTTGGATGGGGAAAAGAAAGCTGATTTTGTTAAGCAACTACATGAGAAGGTACGTCAAAACATTAAGAAGAGGACTGAGCAATATGCTACTCAAGCCAACAAGCATCGCAAGAAAGTTGTCTTTGAACCTGGTGATTGGGTTTGGGTACATATGCGTAAAGAGAGATTTCCTGCTCAGCGTTGCTCCAAGTTGCAACATCGAGGAGATGGACCATTCCAAGTGATTAAGAAGATCAATGACAATGCTTATAAGTTAGATCTTCCAGGTGAGTATAATGTTAGTGCTACATTTAATGTTTCTGATATTTCTCCCTTTGATATTGATGTAGGTGATTCTGATTTGAGGACAAATCCTTTCGAGGAGAGGGGGAATGATGGAGATCCAAGCTCACAAAGCTCAAGTCATGTTCGTGATGATCGTGATCCTTTGAGTATCCATGGAGGTCCAATTACAAGAGCTAAATCAAAGATAATGCAACAAGCCTTGGCTGGTTTCATTGATATTGCTAGAGAGAAAGCCCAACAAAGCTTGAGCATGGAGGATGATAAAGTCTTCTACAACATGGTCCAAGCCCAAGTTCAACCTTCTTGAAGACACACAATGATAGGATGATATAGGATGATATTTTGTGAATTTTATATGTGCTAATATATTTTCTTTATTGATGTTTTATGCCTAAAAGAGCTTACTAATGTTTATTTTATGTTTTAGGTATTAAATATCAAAGTTGGAATAAAAAGAAGCTAAAAAGAGCAAAGTGCAGTATTTTCTGTCTAGCTTGAAAGATTGACATTTTTGACCAATTTAACGACCTGATCTCAAGAAGTGGCCTTCATGAAAGTTGTAGAGGACTTCTCAAGGTTTCCAGAATGTCCAAGATCGCAAAATTTGGAGTTCATTTGGTGGGTCAAACGTCTGGACAAAATCAGTACAAAATTCTGGGCAGAAAAACGAGATTGAGAAGAAATTCCAACAAAGCAAGTTCAAGACCAGATTTTGTTGAGAGAAGATAATTTCTTAATTTTATTTTGTCTTAGATCTGTAATTAATTAATAAAAATAGTGATGCGTACGGACAGGAGAACTCGTAGGTTGGAGTTTGAAGGAACTGAAACGCAACTGGATAGAAGCAAAAGACGATGAAGGATACCTTATGAAACCTAGACCCAAAGCCTAAAGAGACTCGAACCCAAGGTATTGGACCTTGACCCTACGAATAAGAATTCGAGAACCTAAGGTATAGCAATGGTGGATGGTGAAGAAGGAGGCGCCACAAGGAAGAAGACCTTGATAAGCCTAGTTGAGAGGGAACCCAAGAGAAAGGCACACTCAATTTCTGAAAATTCAATTAACTGATCTGATCAATAGCGTTTACAAGGTATTTATAATAATACCTAGCACTTAAGCCCATAAACAAGTGGGCTGGAATTAACACCAATAGAAAAATAAAACTAAACCCAAATTCATGCCTAAACCTAGTTACATAAAATAAATAGTCCAAGACACAACAAGACTCAAACGTGGGCTATCCAAACACTTAGCCCATCTTATTGTTAAGCTAAAATAAGATAGTAAACCATGCTCATGTCGTTTGGGCTTCCAAGCAAGTATAGATGTCTTGGGACTCTTCATGGAAGCTTCCTTGACACTTCAATGATGCCAGAGCTTGTTGCATGAATGAGGCCAGGGCTTGTTGCATTTTCTTAGCTCGAGCTCGGGTAATTGGACCTCCTTGGATGACCAATGGATCCTTAGCATCACGAACATCACGAGCAAGTGGATCTCCATCTGGATCTCCATCATTCCCCCTCTCCTCAAAAGGATTTGTCCTCAAATCGCATATACCTTCATCAAAAGAAAAGGGAGAAAGATCAGAAACATTAAAAGTAGCAGATACACCATACTCACCAGGAAGATCCAATTTGTAGGCATTATCGTTGATCTTCGCTATGACTTGGAATGGTCCATCTCCTCGGGGATGCAGCTTGGTTCGTCGCTGAACAGGAAACCTCTCTTTTCTCATATGCACCCAAACCCAATCACCGGGCTCAAAGACTACTTTCTTTCGATGCTTATTTGCTTGGGTGGTATACTGCTCAGTCTTCTTTTCAATAGCTTGACGAACTCTCTCATGGAGTTGCTTCACAAACTTAGCCTTCTGTTCTCCATCCAAGTTACTCTGCTCCGCACTAGGTAATGGCAACAAATCCAAAGGAGTAAGAGGATTGAAGCCATAAACAACTTCGAATGGAGAGCAACTAGTAGTGGAGTGGACACTGCGGTTATATGCAAACTCCACATGGGGCAAGCAATCTTCCCAATTCTTCAAATTTTTCTGAATAATGGACCTCAATAACGTAGACAGGGTGCGGTTGACGACCTCAGTCTGTCCATCAGTCTGGGGGTGACAAGTGGTGGAGAATAACAATTTAGTTCCCAACTTTCCCCATAACGTCTTCCAAAAGTAACTAAGGAACTTTGCATCTCGATCAGAAACAATGGTCCTTGGTACACCATGTAGACGTACTATCTCTTTGAAGAAAAGGTCAGCAACGTTGCTCGCATCATCCGTCTTGTGGCAAGCAATGAAATGAGCCATCTTAGAGAACCTGTCAACCACAACAAAAACAGAATCTCTACCGCGTTTTGTTCGAGGCAAGCCCAAAACAAAATCCATAGAGATATCAGTCCACGGAGTAGTAGGAATGGGTAAAGGAGTATATAAACCATGATTATGAACTCTAGATTTAGCTTGCCTACATGAAATGCATCTAGCACATAACCTCTCTACATCCCTCCTCATGTTAGGCCAAAAGAAATGTGCTTGCAAAACATCTAGAGTTTTCCTAACTCCAAAGTGACCCATTAATCCTCCACTATGGGCTTCTCTAACTAACAGCTCGCGCAATGAACTCCTAGGCACACATAATTTATTTTCTCTAAATAAGAACCCATCATGCCTAAAGAACTTGCCAAAACCAGATGTAGCACATGCATCATAAACATTACCAAAATCAACATCATCAGCATACTGTTCTTTGATATACTCAAATCCTAAAAGTTTAGCATCAAGAGTAGTGATAAGAGTATACCTACGAGATAACGCATCAGCTACGACGTTCTCTTTACCTTGTTTGTACTTGATCACGTACGGGAACATCTCAATGAACTCTATCCACTTGGCATGACGCTTATGCAGCTTACTCTGTCCTTTCAAATGCTTCAAGGACTCATGATCAGTGTGGATGACAAATTCTTTGGGCCACAAGTAATGTTGCCATGTCTCCAAGGCCCTCACTAACGCGTACATCTCCTTGTCATATGTGGGATAGTTAAGTGCTGCTCCACTTAACTTCTCACTAAAGAAAGCAATTGGGCGTTTTTCCTGCATAAGCACAGCTCCAATACCTACACCTGAGGCATCGCACTCAATCTCAAAAGTTTTAGTAAAGTCAGGCAGAGATAACAAAGGAGCAGAACAAAGTTTTTCTTTAAGCAAATTAAAAGCATGCTCTTGTGCAGGACCCCAATGAAATGCAACATTCTTTTTGACCACTTCGATCAAAGGTGCAGCTATAGTGCTAAAATCTCTAACGAATCGACGATAGAAACTAGCTAAACCATGGAAACTACGCACCTCAGAAACAGACTTAGGTACAGGCCAATCTTTAATTGCCTTTACCTTCTCATTATCAACAGAAATGCCATGTGAAGAAACGACATACCCAAGAAAAACAATCTTATCAGTGCAGAATGTACATTTCCTAAAATTGGCATACAAACTTGCATTCCTCAAAACAGTAAGAACATTCCTAAGATGCTCAACATGCTCATGCTGGCTCTTACTGTATATCAAAATATCATCAAAATAGACAACCACATACTTACCAATGAAATCACGTAAAACATGGTTCATTAAACGCATGAATGTACTAGGTGCATTAGTCAAGCCAAAAGGCATAACTAACCACTCGTAGAGACCATGTTTAGTCTTGAATGCAGTTTTCCATTCATCACCTTCTCTCATACGAATTTGGTGATATCCGCTCTTTAAATCAATTTTAGAAAACATGCATGCACCATGCAACTCATCAAGCATGTCATCTAGCCTAGGAATAGGATAGCGGTACTTTACAGTGATTTTGTTGACGGCTCGGCAGTCAACGCACATCCTCCACGTCCCATCTTTTTTTGGCACAAGCAGTACGGGCACGGCGCAAGGACTCATGCTCTCTCTCACATAACCTTTCCTCATGAGCTCCTCAACTTGCCTTTGAAGCTCCTTCGTCTCCTCGGGATTACTTCTGTAGGCTGGACGGTTAGGAATGGTAGCTCCGGGGACAAGGTCAATCATGTGCTCGATCCCACGAATCGGTGGTAATCCACTTGGGATCTCCTCAGGGAATACATCCTCGAACTCCTGCAACAATGAGACAACATCAGTAGGCAAAGTATCATGGAGTTCAGCATCAATAAAATAAGAATCTTTAAATAAGAGTAAAAGGATAGGAGACTTAGCAAGAAATGCAGTCTTCACATCTCGGGGTTTGGCATAGCAGCTCACTGTTTTGCTTTCCTTGTTTTCCTTCTTTTCTTTCTTTTCGTTACCTTGCTTCCTTTGCTCGTCATGTTGCTCCTTTAGCCTTAATTGGTCCTCATAAATCTCCTTAGGGCTAAGGGGAGCAAGAGCGATCTTCTTGCCATCCATAGTAAAGGAGTAACGGTTAGTGTAACCGTCGTGGATGACTCTCCGATCATACTGCCACGGTCTACCTAGCAATAGGTGGCTAGCTTGCATGGGCACCACGTCACACAACACCTCATCGTGATACCTTCCAATACGAAACGGAACCAAGACTTGCTTCACCACGTTGACTTCACCACAGTCATTAATCCACTGCAACTTATATGGGTGGTGATGCTTGGTAGTGGGCAACTTTAACTTATCAACAAGGTATGTGCTAGCAACATTAGTACAACTCCCACCATCAATGATTACAGTACATACCTTGTCACTAATATGGCATCTCGTATGGAAGATGTTCTCGCGCTGTGCCTCATCCTCAAACTTCACATGAGTAGTAAGAGCACGCCTAGCAACAAGTGCTTCACCATGAGCAGCATACTCAACAACTTCTTCTTCGTCGATATCTTCTAACGCAGGCATCTCATCTTCTACACCGAGTTCAGAACCTTCACTCTCAACATCTCCATTCCCATGCATGATCATCACTCTGCGGTTGGGACACTGTGAGGCAATATGTCCACGACCTAAACACTTGAAACATTTAATGTCACGTGTCCTGCTCTGGGATGCTTGGGCAGGTTCAGTCTTGGGCTTTGGAGGGCCCTCAGGCTTGGGCTTAGCAAAGCTCTCTGACTTATGCGTAGGCACAGGCTTATCATCCCTATGAAAGGTGTTAGATTTCCAAACAGGAACTGAACTAGAAGTAAAACGGGATGTACCTTTCCTTTTGAGTTGCCTTTCCACTTTGATGGCCACATGCAACATCTCCTCTAAATCCATGTAATGCTGCAACTCAACTACATTGGCAATCTCACGGTTTAAGCCTTGAAGAAAACGAGCCATAGTAGCTTCTGCATCCTCCTGGATATTGGCTCGGATCATGGTTATTTCCATCTCTTTGTAGTAATCCTCAACACTCTTTGAGCCCTGGGTAAGACCTTGGAGCTTCTGGTATAACTCCCTGTAGTAATGAGTAGGAACGAATCTCTTCCTCATGATGCGCTTCATCTCATCCCATGTAGACACTGGAGGATCACCATATCTTCTTCGACTAGTGACTAACTGATCCCACCAAACCATAGCATACTCTGTGAACTCAATTGCTGCAAGTTTGACCTTCTTTTCTTCAGAGTAGTGGTGGCAGTCAAACACCATTTCAAGCTTCCTTTCCCACTCCAAATATGCCTCAGGATCATTCTTGCCTTGGAAAGGAGGAATCTTTAATTTTATACTGCTAAGGTTTCCATCCAGCTTCTCCTTGCCTCTATCACGGGCTCTATCAACTCGATCTCTATACCCATGGTACCTTCTATGATGTCTATCTATCCCAGACTCTTCATTCGAATCATACCCAACATTATCATCATACTCATCATTGGCAACAACCTTACTTTTTTGACGAGAAGTATCACCTTGTTGGATCTTTGCAAACCGAGCTTCATGTTGGTTCAACTTATCATGAATGTCATTGAATTTCACATCCATCCGTTGGAACTGTTGTTGCATTGCCTGAAGCAGGAATTCAATCTTTTTAAAGTCTGACTTATCACCTTCAGAAGACATTGTCAACAAGTAATATCCTCACGTGTTTACACTCCTGTTTCTCTCAAGTAATTTGGCTTTTCTCTACTAATGTCTCTCACACACTCGTGCCTTTTTCCCTTACTCTACCTTAACTCTATAGGTTCACAATCACACTAGAGACCCAGTCAAAGATTCAACCTCGTAAAGTCAACTAATTCACCAAGTATTGTCACCAAGAATTTTTTTTTTTTTTTTTTTTTCACAGAAAGGTGTGGCTAGGGCTAGGGTGACTCAAAGAAAGAGAGAAAGAAGAAAAAAAAATAAGAAAGAAAAAAATAAAAAATAAAAAAAAAAGCACTAGAATGACCAAAAAAAAATGAAAAATGGCCTAAAACTATAGGAAAACATTGGAATTTGGCCAAGATAGGGTGGGGCTAGTGGAGCAAAGCTCAACTAGGTCGTTTTCTTTCGTCGTTTTCTTTAAAACGGGTACTCACACGCCTCCTAACTCAACCAAAACTTCTGTTTGAACAGTACCGCAAAAGAAATTTTTTTTTTCTTTTTTTTTTCTTTTTTTTTTTTTTCGAATTCTTTTCTTCTTCTTTTTTTTTTCGAATTCTTTTCTTCTTCTTTTTTTTTTTTTTTTTTGAATTCTTTTCTTCTTCTTCTTTTTTTTTTTTTTTTTAACTCTGAGTGTTGCGGTTTCCTTGAAAGAGGAGGGGTGCGGCTAGGTTTTTTTTTTGAGGGGTGAGGCTAGGGTTTTTTTTTTGAGGGGTGAGGCTAGGGTTTTTTTTTTGAGGGGTGCGGCTAGGGTTTTTTTTTGAGGGGTGCAGCTAGGGTTTTTTTTTTTGAGGGGTGCAGCTAGGGTTTTTTTTTTTTTTGAGGGGTGCGGCTAGGGTTTTATTTTTAAGGGGTGCGGCTAGGGTTTTATTTTGAGGGGTGCGGCTAGGGTTTTATTTTTAAGGGGTGCGGCTAGGGTTTTTTGTGTAATGAAATAAGTGGTGGCTAGGGTTTTAGGGTTAAGAAATAAGTGGCGGCTAGGAACACACAAACAAACCAGAAAGTGGAACGAACAAAAGAAAAAAAATTGAAACCAAAAAAAAAATCGAAAAGTGAGTGACGCACAAACAAACCAGAAAATCGAAACTTGAGCTCTGAATACCAACTGATGCGTACGGACAGGAGAACTCGTAGGTTGGAGTTTGAAGGAACTGAAACGCAACTGGATAGAAGCAAAAGACGATGAAGGATACCTTATGAAACCTAGACCCAAAGCCTAAAGAGACTCGAACCCAAGGTATTGGACCTTGACCCTACGAATAAGAATTCGAGAACCTAAGGTATAGCAATGGTGGATGGTGAAGAAGGAGGCGCCACAAGGAAGAAGACCTTGATAAGCCTAGTTGAGAGGGAACCCAAGAGAAAGGCACACTCAATTTCTGAAAATTCAATTAACTGATCTGATCAATAGCGTTTACAAGGTATTTATAATAATACCTAGCACTTAAGCCCATAAACAAGTGGGCTGGAATTAACACCAATAGAAAAATAAAACTAAACCCAAATTCATGCCTAAACCTAGTTACATAAAATAAATAGTCCAAGACACAACAAGACTCAAACGTGGGCTATCCAAACACTTAGCCCATCTTATTGTTAAGCTAAAATAAGATAGTAAACCATGCTCATGTCGTTTGGGCTTCCAAGCAAGTATAGATGTCTTGGGACTCTTCATGGAAGCTTCCTTGACACTTCAATGATGCCAGAGCTTGTTGCATGAATGAGGCCAGGGCTTGTTGCATTTTCTTAGCTCGAGCTCGGGTAATTGGACCTCCTTGGATGACCAATGGATCCTTAGCATCACGAACATCACGAGCAAGTGGATCTCCATCTGGATCTCCATCAAATAGGCCTTAGGAATTTTACTTAGAAAATAATTGTAAAAAGATTATGAGATAAAGGTAAGAGTTTGACTAGTCAAATTACTTGTTTCCCAAGTAAACTCTTATCTGAATCCCACATTGCTTAGGAAAGTCTTTTAAACTCTTCCTTAGGCCTATATAAAGAGCACAAGGCTCTCATAAACAACATCCCTCAAATCCCTCAAATCCCTCAAATCCCTCACATCCCTCTCTTCCCCCTCTTCTCTCTTGTTTAGTTTTAGAGTAGATTTAATAGAAATTTTATTTTTATTATTTTGCTTATTTCTTTATTATTTTTAATTCTGATTTTGTTTTCTTTATTTAAATTAATATTGTTTGTGTGTTCTTGCTTGCTAGTTTATAATCTTGATTATTAATTCTGATTTTATATTATTAAAGATTGCTTCTTTGATTGTTTCTTGCATGATATTTGTAATCTTTATAATATTAAACTTGAATTTTATGATCTTGAATATGTCTAGTGAGTAGTTTTCTTATTCAGTTATGAGGTAAATTAATTATTCTTGGGAAAAGCATGTTGTGAGATTCTTGAACCTATTATATAATTGTTGATTAAGTATCCAAGATTCTCTGAGCACATTATAATGGTTGTTTGTTTGATTAGATAGGGTGCACACTATTTAGTTAAACTAAATAATCTACCGCCAGATTAAAAACATAAGTCCGTAATTGCTTGTGGAGTTAATCACTAGGGATGGAAGAGAATTAAGGTTTAGATTAAATAAACCGAGCTTATGTGTTTGTTATCTAATGTCAACCCATATCTTTCTTGTTGTTAATGCTGCTACAACTTATATCTAGAGAGCTTGTTCTAGGTAGGTTAAGTAGTTAGAGATTAGTTAAAGAGCTTGTTTTAACTAACGACTCAGTAAGGAAAGATGGTGTAACAGAGCTTGTTGTTATGCTACGGTTGACTATTTAATTGACAGTGATATTTTGTAATCAATGATCAACATCAAAATCCAAGAATGATTGATTACCTCATAACTGAAGCTTTTTGCTATTTGTTTTTTTTATATTTAATAATTCTTGTTTTCTTTATTTTAGACATAGCTTACAAAACCCCCCAGATTTTCTTCTTCTTTCCCCAAATCCTGAAATTAGATTTTTAATTTAATAATTAATTTAAATAATTCAGTCTCTGTGGGTTCGATCCTTGCTCCGCTATCTACATAGTAGAGTTAGGAAATTTTATTTTTGGTGACTGACGACACTCATTGATATGAACCTCACCGAAAGAAGATGAGGTTCAATGAAGAACATGAAGAACACTTGAAAAAAAACAAGAACAAGTTAAAAACGCAGCAAAAGAAAACAAAAATTAGAGATAAAACCAAGACCCGTTGTGTAGAAACACAAGAACCTATGGTATTGGACCAAGACCCGTTGCTTAGAAAAGCAAGAACCTATGGTATATATTGGTGGAAGGTAGAAGAACGCCACAAGGAAGACCTTGATAAGTTCAAGAGTTCTCAAGAGAACCAAAGAGAAGAAGTCTCTCAATTTTGTTACTAAAAATCAATTGTGTTCTCCCCAAAGGGTTACATAACTATTTATAGGCAAATAGATAACTTGCAGCACAAGTAATAGGAATCCTACTTTCCTAACTTGCAGAACAAGTAATAGAAGTCTTACAAAATCTATTATTTAAAACGGAATTGGGCTTAAATTAAATTAAGACAATGTTCAGCCCAATAATACTTAACTAAATAAAATATGCATCTAGCCTAATTTGCATTTCGGCCCAATACTTGTGTGTCTTCAAGAAGGTTGAACTTGGGCTTGGACCATGTTGTAGAAGACTTTATCATCCTCCATGCTCAAGCTTTGTTGGGCTTTCTCTCTAGCAATATCAATGAAACCAGCCAAGGCTTGTTGCATTATCTTTGATTTAGCTCTTGTAATTGGACCTCCATGGATACTCAAAGGATCACGATCATCACGAACATGACTTGAGCTTTGTGAGCTTGGATCTCCATCATTCCCCCTCTCCTCGAAAGGATTTGTCCTCAAATCAGAATCACCTACATCAATATCAAAGGGAGAAAGATCAGAAACATTAAATGTAGCACTAACATTATACTCACCTGGAAGATCTAACTTATAAGCATTGTCATTGATCTTCTTAATCACTTGGAATGGTCCATCTCCTCGAGGTTGCAACTTGGAGTGACGTTGAGCAGGAAATCTCTCTTTACGCATATGTACCCAAACCCAATCACCAGGTTCAAAGACAACTTTCTCGCGATGCTTGTTGGCTTGAGTAGCATATTGCTCAGTCCTCTTCTTAATGTTTTGACGTACCTTCTCATGTAGTTGCTTAACAAAATCAGCTTTCTTTTCCCCATCCAAACTATCTCTCTCCTCAATAGGTAGTGATAAAAGATCCAATGGAGTGAGTGGATTAAAACCATAGACAACTTCAAATGGAGAATAACTAGTAGTAGAATGCACACTTCTATTGTAAGTAAACTCCACATGAGGCAAACAATCTTCCCAATTCTTCAAATTCTTTTGAATAATGGATCTCAACAAAGTAGACAAAGTATGATTGACTACTTCAGTTTGACCATCGGTTTGTGGATGATAAGTAGTTGAAAACAATAGCTTTGTTCCTAACTTTCCCCATAATGTTTTCCAAAAGTAGCTAAGGAACTTCACATCACGGTCAGAAACAATGGTCCTCGGAACTCCATGTAGACGAACAATTTCCTTGAAGAATAAATCGGCAATGTTACTTGCATCATCTGTCTTGTGACAAGCAATGAAATGAGCCATCTTAGAGAACCTGTCAACAACAACAAAAACAGAATCTCTACCTCTCTTTGTTCTTGGTAACCCCAAAACAAAGTCCATAGAAATGTCAGTCCAAGGAGCAGTAGGAATAGGTAATGGAGTATAAAGACCATGATTCATAACTCTAGACTTAGCTTGTTTACAAGTGACACATCTTTCACACAATTTTTCAACATCTCTTTTCATGTTAGGCCAAAAGAAGTGATCATGCAATATATCTAAAGTTTTCTTTACTCCAAAATGTCCCATTAATCCAACACTATGGGCTTCTCTAACAAGTAATTCTCTTAAAGAACTCCTAGGCACACATAATCTATTTTCCCTAAATAAGAATCCATCATGCCTATAAAACTTTCCAAAACCAGTTTTCTCACATGCAATGAACACATTTTCAAAGTCCTCATCAGTAGCATACAAGTCTTTAATATACTCAAATCCAAGTAGTTTTGCATTAAGAGTAGTGATTAGAGTATACCTTCGAGACAATGCATCAGCCACGACATTTTCTTTACCTTGTTTATATTTGATCACATATGGAAATGTCTCAATGAACTCCATCCACTTGGCATGACGCTTGTTCAACTTGCTTTGTCCTTTCAAGTGCTTCAAGGACTCATGATCAGTTTGGATGACAAATTCCTTAGGCCATAAATAGTGTTGCCATGTTTCCAAGGTTGTCACTAATGCATACATCTCTTTATTGTACATGGGATAGTTAAGGCCAGCTCCACTTAACTTCTCACTGAAGAAAGCAATGGGGTGCTTCTCTTGCATTAAAACAACTTCGATACCTATACTTGAAGCATCACACTCAATCTTGATTGTTTTCTCTTTTTGCTTAACCTCATCTTCACTCACTATTTTTGTCTCACTCTCTTTTAATCTCAATTGATCCTCATCTTTCATTAGCACACTTAAAGTTTGACATGCTATATATTCCTTTCCATCCATGGGTAATTCCATACTATCCTCATCATCCTCTAATTGCAGCATAGAATCATCATCAAAATCTTCTTCATAATTGCTATCCAACTTATTATGAGCAACATTATCACATGCATAAGAAGTATTATCTTGGTTTACCTTAGCTAGGGCAACATCATGTTGATCCAACTTATCATATTTAATCAACTTCGACTCTATCCTCGAAAGTTGTTGTTGCATGGCTAGGAACATGATCTCAATCTTACTCAAATCAAGCTTTTCACTATTAGAAGACATGATTGTAACCTGCAAGAAACGTTAGTAAAAGAAAAGGACCTCACAAGTATGACCTCACGTGTTTACACTCAATACACACAAGAATGTAACACACACTCGTGTTTCACACAATTTTAATATGGCTTTTCTCTACTAATGTTACTCACACACTCTTGCCTTTTTCCCTCACACAACTTTTCTCTATAGGTTCTATATTGAACTCAAGACTCAATCAAAAATCAGCTTATGGAATTCAACTATCAACCAACAATAAACAAGATGAGCACAAGATTTTAATCAAGGGAAAACAAAACAATGAAGACTCAACAAGACTTAGCAAGACTCAATAAGACCTAAGAAGACTCCAATGAAACTAAACCTTGAAGAAAATATGAGTGTTTAATTAAGGTAAGGTTTAGCCAAAGGTGGGGTAGTTTTGTCCTTTTATGTGGTAGGGTCAAAAGGTAATTTTAGGCAGTAGGGTAGAATGGTAACAATGAATTTTCAAATTAGGCAAATAAGAAATCTCAAAGCTCAAGAAAGAATGACTACCTCAAGATTTTGATGAAGCACACCTCTACGAATTGCCTTTGACGTTGCACTTGCTACACACGATGTAATAAATCCCCTCTTGAATTGATTTTTTTCTTTTCTCTTTTTTTTTCTTTTCTTTTTTTTTTCTCTTTTTTTTCCTTTTTCTTTTATATTTTACTAAAGTAAACGAACAATAAAGAAAAAAAAAAAGAAAAAGTCTAAATAATAAGAAGAGGTTTACTTGGGGAACAAGGCAACTTTTTGACAAAAACAAGCTAGTTTTGGTAGCAGCTTGTGTGGCAAGGAATGAGAAGGAACGGTGGCTTGTGA
The DNA here is from genome assembly GCA_031772115.1 of Heritiera littoralis. NCBI lineage: Eukaryota > Viridiplantae > Streptophyta > Magnoliopsida > Malvales > Malvaceae > Heritiera > Heritiera littoralis. The sequence continues at coordinate 1,906,068 of JAPDPK010000037.1, read as the reverse complement.
AACAAGTAGTCTTTATGTGATGTAGAGCTTTTGAAGGTTTCTTGGTGAGCAAGAAAACCTTTGGGATTTGGTTGCTTGGAGAACAAGATAGGTTTTACTTGGTGGCTAAGTAAAGAAAATAGGTTTGAGGGACAAACAATATTAGTGGTGGCTTGGAAAAGGATTCAAGATCAAGGTTTGTCCAAGACAAGAAGACAACGAAAAAAACAAAAACGAGACTCCCACGAATTGAACCTAAGCTCTGATACCAAATGATATGAACCTCACCGAAAGAATATGAGGTTCAATGAAGAACATGAAGAACACTTGAAAAAAAACAAGAACAAGTTAAAAACGCAGCAAAAGAAAACAAAAATTAGAGATAAAACCAAGACCCGTTGTGTAGAAACACAAGAACCTATGGTATTGGACCAAGACCCGTTGCTTAGAAAAGCAAGAACCTATGGTATATATTGGTGGAAGGTAGAAGAACGCCACAAGGAAGACCTTGATAAGTTCAAGAGTTCTCAAGAGAACCAAAGAGAAGAAGTCTCTCAATTTTATTACTAAAAATCAATTGTGTTCTCCCCAAAGGGTTACATAACTATTTATAGGCAAATAGATAACTTGCAGCCAAGTAATAGGAATCCTACTTTCCTAACTTGCAGAACAAGTAATAGAAGTCTTACAAAATCTATTATTTAAAACGGAATTGGGCTTAAATTATATTAAGACAATGTTCAACCCAATAATACTTAACTAAATAAAATATGCATCTAGCCTAATTTGCATTTCGGCCCAATACTTGTGTGTCTTCAAGAAGGTTGAACTTGGGCTTGGACCATGTTGTAGAAGACTTTATCATCCTCCATGCTCAAGCTTTGTTGGGCTTTCTCTCTAGCAATATCAATGAAACCAGCCAAGGCTTGTTGCATTATCTTTGATTTAGCTCTTGTAATTGGACCTCCATGGATACTCAAAGGATCACGATCATCACGAACATGACTTGAGCTTTGTGAGCTTGGATCTCCATCACTCATCACACAAGTATTGGGCCGAAATGCAAATTAGGCTAGATGCATATTTTATTTAGTTAAGTATTATTGGGCTGAACATTGTCTTAATTTAATTTAAGCCCAATTCCTTTTTAAATAATAGATTTTGTAAGACTTCTATTACTTGTTCTGCAAGTTAGGAGAGTAGGATTCCTATTGTTTGTTCTGCAAGTTTGCTATTTCCTATTCTGCAAGTTAGGAAAGTAGGATTCCTATTACTTGTGCTGCAAGTTATCTTGATGGAGATCCAAGCTCACAAAGCTCAAGTCATGTTCGTGATGATCGTGATCCTTTGAGTATCCATGGAAGTCCAATTACAAGAGCTAAATCAAAGATAATGCAACAAGCCTTGGCTGGTTTCATTGATATTGCTAGAGAGAAAGCCCAACAAAGCTTGAGCATGGAGGATGATAAAGTCTTCTACAACATGGTCCAAGCCCAAGTTCAACCTTCTTGAAGACACACAAGTATTGGGCCGAAATGAAAATTAGGCTAGATGCATATTTTATTTAGTTAAGTATTATTGGGCTGAACATTGTCTTAATTTAATTTAAGCCCAATTCCTTTTTAAATAATATATTTTGTAGGACTTCTATTACTTGTTCTGCAAGTTAGGAGAGTAGGATTCCTATTACTTGTTCTGCAAGTTTGCTATTTCCTATTCTGCAAGTTAGGAAAGTAGGATTCCTATTACTTGTGCTGCAAGTTATTTATTTGCCTATAAATAGTTATGTAACCCTTTGGGGAGAACACAATTGATTTTAGTAATAAAATTGAGAGACTTCTTCTCTTTGGTTCTCTTGAGAACTCTTGAACTTATCAAGGTCTTCCTTGTGGCGTTCTTCTACCTTCCATCAATATATACCATAGGTTCTTGCTTTTCTAAGCAACGGGTCTTGGTCCAATACCATAGGTTCTTGTGTTTCTACACAACGGGTCTTGGTTTTATCTCTAATTTTTGTTTTCTTTTGCTGCATTTTTAACTTGTTCTTGTTTTTCTTCAAGTGTTCTTCGTGTTCTTCATTGAACCTCATCTTCTTTCGGTGAGGTCCATATCATTTGGCATCAGAGCTTAGGTTCAATTCATGGGAGTCTCATTTTTTTTTCTGTCTTCTTGTCTTGGACAAACCTTGATCTTGAATCCTTTTCCAAGCCACCACTAATATTGTTTGTCCTTCAAACCTATTGTCTTCATTAAAATAACCTACCTTTACTTAGCCACCAAGTAAACCCTATCTTGTTCTCCAAGCAACCAAATTCCAAAGGTTTTCTTGCTCACCAAGAAACCTTCAAAAGCTCTACATCACATAAAGACTACTTGTTTCACAAGCCACCGTTCCCTCTCGTTCCTTGCCACACAAGCTACTACCAAAACTAGCTTGTTTTTCTCAAAAGTTGCCTTGTTCCCCAAGTAAACCTCTTCTTATTATTTAGACTTTTTGTTTTTCTTCATTGTTCGTTTACTTTAGTAAAAGAAAAAAAAGAAAAAAAAAAGAAAAGAAAAAAAAAAAGAGAAAAGAAAAATCAATTCAAGAGGGGATTTATTACATCGTGTGTAACAAGTGCAACATCTAAGGCAATTCGTGGAGGTGTGCTTCATCAAAATCTTGAGGTAGTCATTCTTTCTTGAGCTTTGAGATTTCTTATTTGCCTAATTTGAAAATTCATTGTTACCATTCTACCCTACTGCCTAAAATTACCTTTTTGACCCTACCATATAAAAGGACAAAACTACCCCACCTTTGGCAAGACCCTACCCTAATTAAACACCCCAAAACATGCATATTTCCTTCAAGGTTTAGTTTCATTATAGTCTTCTTAAGCCTTATTGAGTCTTGCAAAGTCTTCTTGAGTCTTCATTGTTTTGTTTTCCCTTGATTAAAATCTTGTTCTCAGCTTGTTTATTGTTGGTTGATAGTTGAATTCCATAAGCTGATTTTTGATTGAGTCTTGAGTTCAATATAGAACCTATAGAGAAAAGTTGTGTGAGGGAAAAAGGCAAGAGTATGTGAGTAACATTAGTAGCGAAAAGCCATATTAAAATTGTGTGAAACACGAGTGTGAGTGTTACATTCTTGTGTGTATTGAGTGTAAACACGTGAGGTCATACTTGTGAGGTCCTTTCCTTTTACTAACGTTTCTTGCAGGTTACAATCATGTCTTCTAATAGTGAACAGCTTGATTTGAGTAAGATTGAGATCATGTTCCTAGCCATGCAACAACAACTTTCGAGGATAGAGTCAAAGTTGGTTAAATATGATAAGTTGGAGCAACATGACGTTGCCCTAGCTAAGGAAAACCAAGATAATACTTCTTATGCCTGTGATAATGTTGCTCATAATAAATTGGATAGCAACTACGAAGAAGATTTTGATGATGATTCTATGCTGCCATTAGAGGATGATGAGGATAGTATGGAATTACCCAAGGATGGAAAGGAATCTATAGCATGTCAAACTTTAAGTGTGCTACTGAAAGATGAGGATCAATTGAGATTAAAAGAGAGTGAGAAAAGAATAGTGAGTGAAGCCGAGGCTAAGCAAAAAGAGAAAACAATTGAGATTGAGTGTGATGCTTTAAGCATAGGTATCGAAGTTGTTTTAATGCCGGAGAAGCGCCCCATTGCTTTTTTTAGTGAGAAGTTAAGTGGAGCTGCCCTTAACTATCCTACATATGATAAAGAGATGTATGCATTTGTGAGGGCCTTGGAAACATGGCAACACTATTTATGGCCTAAGGAATTTGTCATCCATATTGATCATGAGTCCTTGAAGCACTTGAAAGGACAAAGCAAGTTGAACAAGCGTCATGCCAAGTGGATGGAGTTCATTGAGACATTTTCATATGTGATCAAATATAAACAAGGTAAAGAAAATGTCATGGCTGATGCATTGTCTCGAAGGTATACTCTAATCACTACTCTTAATGCAAAACTACTTGGATTTGAGTATATTAAAGACTTGTATGCTACTAATAAGGATTTTCGAAATGTGTTCATTGCATGTGAGAAAACTGATTTTGGAAAGTTTTATAGGCATGATGGATTTTTATTTAGGGAAAATAGATTATGTGTGCTTAGGAGTTCTTTAAGAGAATTACTTGTTAGAGAAGCCCATAGTGGTGGATTAATGGGACATTTTGGAGTAAAGAAAACTTTAGATATATTGGCCTAACATGAAAAGAGATGTTGAAAAATTGTGTAAAAGATGTGTCACTTGTAAACAAGCTAAGTCTATAGTTATGAATAATGGTCTTTATACTCCATTACCTATTCCTACTGCTCCTTGGACTGACATTTCTATGGACTTTGTTTTGGGGTTACCAAGAACAAAGAGAGGTAGAGATTCTGTTTTTGTTGTTGTTGACAGGTTCTCTAAGATGGCTCACTTCATTGCTTGTCACAAGACAGATGATGCAAGTAACATTGCCGATTTATTCTTCAAGGAAATTGTTCGTCTACATGGAGTTCCGAGGACCATTGTTTCTGACCGTGATGTGAAGTTCCTTAGCTACTTTTGGAAAACATTATGGGGAAAGTTAGGAACAAAGCTATTGTTTTCAACTACTTGTCATCCACAAACTGATGGTCAAACTGAAGTAGTCAATCGTACTTTGTCTACTTTGTTGAGATCCATTATTCAAAAGAATTTGAAGATTTGGGAAGATTGTTTGCCTCATGTGGAGTTTGCTTACAATAGAAGTGTGCATTCTACTACTAGTTATTCTCCATTTGAAGTTGCCTATGGTTTTAATCCACTTACTCTATTGGATCTTTTACCACTACCTATTGAGGAGAGAGCTAGTTTGGATGGGGAAAAGAAAGCTAATTTTGTTAAGAAACTACATGAGAAGGTACGTCAAAACATTAAGAAGAGGACTGAGCAATATGCTACTCAAGCCAACAAGCATCGCAAGAAAGTTGTCTTTGAACCTGGTGATTGGGTTTGGGTACATATGCGTAAAGAGAGATTTCCTGCTCAACATCGCTCCGAGTTGCAACCTCGAGGAGATGGACCATTCCAAGTGATTGAGAAGATCAATGACAATGCTTATAAATTGGATCTTCCAGGTGAGTATAATGTTAGTGCTACATTTAATGTTTCTGATCTTTCTACCTTTGATATTGATGTAGGTGATTCTGATTTGAGGACAAATCCTTTCGAGGAGAGGGGGAATGATGGAGATCCAAGCTCACAAAGCTCAAGTCATGTTCGTGATGATCGTGATCCTTTGAGTATCCATGGAAGTCCAATTACAAGAGCTAAATCAAAGATAATGCAACAAGCCTTGGCTGGTTTCATTGATATTGCTAGAGAGAAAGCCCAACAAAGCTTGAGCATGGAGGATGATAAAGTCTTCTACAACATGGTCCAAGCCCAAGTTCAACCTTCTTGAAGACACACAAGTATTGGGCCGAAATGAAAATTAGGCTAGATGCATATTTTATTTAGTTAAGTATTATTGGGCTGAACATTGTCTTAATTTAATTTAAGCCCAATTCCTTTTTAAATAATATATTTTGTAGGACTTCTATTACTTGTTCTGCAAGTTAGGAGAGTAGGATTCCTATTACTTGTTCTGCAAGTTTGCTATTTCCTATTCTGCAAGTTAGGAAAGTAGGATTCCTATTACTTGTGCTGCAAGTTATTTATTTGCCTATAAATAGTTATGTAACCCTTTGGGGAGAACACAATTGATTTTAGTAATAAAATTGAGAGACTTCTTCTCTTTGGTTCTCTTGAGAACTCTTGAACTTATCAAGGTCTTCCTTGTGGCGTTCTTCTACCTTCCATCAATATATACCATAGGTTCTTGCTTTTCTAAGCAACGGGTCTTGGTCCAATACCATAGGTTCTTGTGTTTCTACACAACGGGTCTTGGTTTTATCTCTAATTTTTGTTTTCTTTTGCTGCATTTTTAACTTGTTCTTGTTTTTCTTCAAGTGTTCTTCGTGTTCTTCATTGAACCTCATCTTCTTTCGGTGAGGTCCATATCATTTGGCATCAGAGCTTAGGTTCAATTCATGGGAGTCTCATTTTTTTTTCTGTCTTCTTGTCTTGGACAAACCTTGATCTTGAATCCTTTTCCAAGCCACCACTAATATTGTTTGTCCTTCAAACCTATTGTCTTCATTAAAATAACCTACCTTTACTTAGCCACCAAGTAAACCCTATCTTGTTCTCCAAGCAACCAAATTCCAAAGGTTTTCTTGCTCACCAAGAAACCTTCAAAAGCTCTACATCACATAAAGACTACTTGTTTCACAAGCCACCGTTCCCTCTCGTTCCTTGCCACACAAGCTACTACCAAAACTAGCTTGTTTTTCTCAAAAGTTGCCTTGTTCCCCAAGTAAACCTCTTCTTATTATTTAGACTTTTTGTTTTTCTTCATTGTTCGTTTACTTTAGTAAAAGAAAAAAAAGAGAAAAAAAAAGAAAAGAAAAAAAAAGAGAAAAGAAAAATCAATTCAAGAGGGGATTTATTACATCGTGTGTAACAAGTGCAACATCTAAGGCAATTCGTGGAGGTGTGCTTCATCAAAATCTTGAGGTAGTCATTCTTTCTTGAGCTTTGAGATTTCTTATTTGCCTAATTTGAAAATTCATTGTTACCATTCTACCCTACTGCCTAAAATTACCTTTTTGACCCTACCATATAAAAGGACAAAACTACCCCACCTTTGGCAAGACCCTACCCTAATTAAACACCCCAAAACATGCATATTTCCTTCAAGGTTTAGTTTCATTATAGTCTTCTTAAGCCTTATTGAGTCTTGCAAAGTCTTCTTGAGTCTTCATTGTTTTGTTTTCCCTTGATTAAAATCTTGTTCTCAGCTTGTTTATTGTTGGTTGATAGTTGAATTCCATAAGCTGATTTTTGATTGAGTCTTGAGTTCAATATAGAACCTATAGAGAAAAGTTGTGTGAGGGAAAAAGGCAAGAGTATGTGAGTAACATTAGTAGCGAAAAGCCATATTAAAATTGTGTGAAACACGAGTGTGAGTGTTACATTCTTGTGTGTATTGAGTGTAAACACGTGAGGTCATACTTGTGAGGTCCTTTCCTTTTACTAACGTTTCTTGCAGGTTACAATCATGTCTTCTAATAGTGAACAGCTTGATTTGAGTAAGATTGAGATCATGTTCCTAGCCATGCAACAACAACTTTCGAGGATAGAGTCAAAGTTGGTTAAATATGATAAGTTGGAGCAACATGACGTTGCCCTAGCTAAGGAAAACCAAGATAATACTTCTTATGCCTGTGATAATGTTGCTCATAATAAATTGGATAGCAACTACGAAGAAGATTTTGATGATGATTCTATGCTGCCATTAGAGGATGATGAGGATAGTATGGAATTACCCAAGGATGGAAAGGAATCTATAGCATGTCAAACTTTAAGTGTGCTACTGAAAGATGAGGATCAATTGAGATTAAAAGAGAGTGAGAAAAGAATAGTGAGTGAAGCCGAGGCTAAGCAAAAAGAGAAAACAATTGAGATTGAGTGTGATGCTTTAAGCATAGGTATCGAAGTTGTTTTAATGCCGGAGAAGCGCCCCATTGCTTTTTTTAGTGAGAAGTTAAGTGGAGCTGCCCTTAACTATCCTACATATGATAAAGAGATGTATGCATTTGTGAGGGCCTTGGAAACATGGCAACACTATTTATGGCCTAAGGAATTTGTCATCCATATTGATCATGAGTCCTTGAAGCACTTGAAAGGACAAAGCAAGTTGAACAAGCGTCATGCCAAGTGGATGGAGTTCATTGAGACATTTTCATATGTGATCAAATATAAACAAGGTAAAGAAAATGTCATGGCTGATGCATTGTCTCGAAGGTATACTCTAATCACTACTCTTAATGCAAAACTACTTGGATTTGAGTATATTAAAGACTTGTATGCTACTAATAAGGATTTTCGAAATGTGTTCATTGCATGTGAGAAAAACTGATTTTGGAAAGTTTTATAGGCATGATGGATTTTTATTTAGGGAAAATAGATTATGTGTGCTTAGGAGTTCTTTAAGAGAATTACTTGTTAGAGAAGCCCATAGTGGTGGATTAATGGGACATTTTGGAGTAAAGAAAACTTTAGATATATTGGCCTAACATGAAAAGAGATGTTGAAAAATTGTGTAAAAGATGTGTCACTTGTAAACAAGCTAAGTCTATAGTTATGAATAATGGTCTTTATACTCCATTACCTATTCCTACTGCTCCTTGGACTGACATTTCTATGGACTTTGTTTTGGGGTTACCAAGAACAAAGAGAGGTAGAGATTCTGTTTTTGTTGTTGTTGACAGGTTCTCTAAGATGGCTCACTTCATTGCTTGTCACAAGACAGATGATGCAAGTAACATTGCCGATTTATTCTTCAAGGAAATTGTTCGTCTACATGGAGTTCCGAGGACCATTGTTTCTGACCGTGATGTGAAGTTCCTTAGCTACTTTTGGAAAACATTATGGGGAAAGTTAGGAACAAAGCTATTGTTTTCAACTACTTGTCATCCACAAACTGATGGTCAAACTGAAGTAGTCAATCGTACTTTGTCTACTTTGTTGAGATCCATTATTCAAAAGAATTTGAAGATTTGGGAAGATTGTTTGCCTCATGTGGAGTTTGCTTACAATAGAAGTGTGCATTCTACTACTAGTTATTCTCCATTTGAAGTTGCCTATGGTTTTAATCCACTTACTCTATTGGATCTTTTACCACTACCTATTGAGGAGAGAGCTAGTTTGGATGGGGAAAAGAAAGCTAATTTTGTTAAGAAACTACATGAGAAGGTACGTCAAAACATTAAGAAGAGGACTGAGCAATATGCTACTCAAGCCAACAAGCATCGCAAGAAAGTTGTCTTTGAACCTGGTGATTGGGTTTGGGTACATATGCGTAAAGAGAGATTTCCTGCTCAACATCGCTCCGAGTTGCAACCTCGAGGAGATGGACCATTCCAAGTGATTGAGAAGATCAATGACAATGCTTATAAATTGGATCTTCCAGGTGAGTATAATGTTAGTGCTACATTTAATGTTTCTGATCTTTCTACCTTTGATATTGATGTAGGTGATTCTGATTTGAGGACAAATCCTTTCGAGGAGAGGGGGAATGATGGAGATCCAAGCTCACAAAGCTCAAGTCATGTTCGTGATGATCGTGATCCTTTGAGTATCCATGGAAGTCCAATTACAAGAGCTAAATCAAAGATAATGCAACAAGCCTTGGCTGGTTTCATTGATATTGCTAGAGAGAAAGCCCAACAAGCTTGAGCATGGAGGATGATAAAGTCTTCTACAACATGGTCCAAGCCCAAGTTCAACCTTCTTGAAGACACACAAGTATTGGGCCGAAATGAAAATTAGGCTAGATGCATATTTTATTTAGTTAAGTATTATTGGGCTGAACATTGTCTTAATTTAATTTAAGCCCAATTCCTTTTTAAATAATATATTTTGTAGGACTTCTATTACTTGTTCTGCAAGTTAGGAGAGTAGGATTCCTATTACTTGTTCTGCAAGTTTGCTATTTCCTATTCTGCAAGTTAGGAAAGTAGGATTCCTATTACTTGTGCTGCAAGTTATTTATTTGCCTATAAATAGTTATGTAACCCTTTGGGGAGAACACAATTGATTTTAGTAATAAAATTGAGAGACTTCTTCTCTTTGGTTCTCTTGAGAACTCTTGAACTTATCAAGGTCTTCCTTGTGGCGTTCTTCTACCTTCCATCAATATATACCATAGGTTCTTGCTTTTCTAAGCAACGGGTCTTGGTCCAATACCATAGGTTCTTGTGTTTCTACACAACGGGTCTTGGTTTTATCTCTAATTTTTGTTTTCTTTTGCTGCATTTTTAACTTGTTCTTGTTTTTCTTCAAGTGTTCTTCGTGTTCTTCATTGAACCTCATCTTCTTTCGGTGAGGTCCATATCATTTGGCATCAGAGCTTAGGTTCAATTCATGGGAGTCTCATTTTTTTTTCTGTCTTCTTGTCTTGGACAAACCTTGATCTTGAATCCTTTTCCAAGCCACCACTAATATTGTTTGTCCTTCAAACCTATTGTCTTCATTAAAATAACCTACCTTTACTTAGCCACCAAGTAAACCCTATCTTGTTCTCCAAGCAACCAAATTCCAAAGGTTTTCTTGCTCACCAAGAAACCTTCAAAAGCTCTACATCACATAAAGACTACTTGTTTCACAAGCCACCGTTCCCTCTCGTTCCTTGCCACACAAGCTACTACCAAAACTAGCTTGTTTTTCTCAAAAGTTGCCTTGTTCCCCAAGTAAACCTCTTCTTATTATTTAGACTTTTTGTTTTTCTTCATTGTTCGTTTACTTTAGTAAAAGAAAAAAAAGAGAAAAAAAAAGAAAAAAAAAAAAAAAGAGAAAAGAAAAATCAATTCAAGAGGGGATTTATTACATCGTGTGTAACAAGTGCAACATCTAAGGCAATTCGTGGAGGTGTGCTTCATCAAAATCTTGAGGTAGTCATTCTTTCTTGAGCTTTGAGATTTCTTATTTGCCTAATTTGAAAATTCATTGTTACCATTCTACCCTACTGCCTAAAATTACCTTTTTGACCCTACCATATAAAAGGACAAAACTACCCCACCTTTGGCAAGACCCTACCCTAATTAAACACCCCAAAACATGCATATTTCCTTCAAGGTTTAGTTTCATTATAGTCTTCTTAAGCCTTATTGAGTCTTGCAAAGTCTTCTTGAGTCTTCATTGTTTTGTTTTCCCTTGATTAAAATCTTGTTCTCAGCTTGTTTATTGTTGGTTGATAGTTGAATTCCATAAGCTGATTTTTGATTGAGTCTTGAGTTCAATATAGAACCTATAGAGAAAAGTTGTGTGAGGGAAAAAGGCAAGAGTATGTGAGTAACATTAGTAGCGAAAAGCCATATTAAAATTGTGTGAAACACGAGTGTGAGTGTTACATTCTTGTGTGTATTGAGTGTAAACACGTGAGGTCATACTTGTGAGGTCCTTTCCTTTTACTAACGTTTCTTGCAGGTTACAATCATGTCTTCTAATAGTGAACAGCTTGATTTGAGTAAGATTGAGATCATGTTCCTAGCCATGCAACAACAACTTTCGAGGATAGAGTCAAAGTTGGTTAAATATGATAAGTTGGAGCAACATGACGTTGCCCTAGCTAAGGAAAACCAAGATAATACTTCTTATGCCTGTGATAATGTTGCTCATAATAAATTGGATAGCAACTACGAAGAAGATTTTGATGATGATTCTATGCTGCCATTAGAGGATGATGAGGATAGTATGGAATTACCCAAGGATGGAAAGGAATCTATAGCATGTCAAACTTTAAGTGTGCTACTGAAAGATGAGGATCAATTGAGATTAAAAGAGAGTGAGAAAAGAATAGTGAGTGAAGCCGAGGCTAAGCAAAAAGAGAAAACAATTGAGATTGAGTGTGATGCTTTAAGCATAGGTATCGAAGTTGTTTTAATGCCGGAGAAGCGCCCCATTGCTTTTTTTAGTGAGAAGTTAAGTGGAGCTGCCCTTAACTATCCTACATATGATAAAGAGATGTATGCATTTGTGAGGGCCTTGGAAACATGGCAACACTATTTATGGCCTAAGGAATTTGTCATCCATATTGATCATGAGTCCTTGAAGCACTTGAAAGGACAAAGCAAGTTGAACAAGCGTCATGCCAAGTGGATGGAGTTCATTGAGACATTTTCATATGTGATCAAATATAAACAAGGTAAAGAAAATGTCATGGCTGATGCATTGTCTCGAAGGTATACTCTAATCACTACTCTTAATGCAAAACTACTTGGATTTGAGTATATTAAAGACTTGTATGCTACTAATAAGGATTTTCGAAATGTGTTCATTGCATGTGAGAAAACTGATTTTGGAAAGTTTTATAGGCATGATGGATTTTTATTTAGGGAAAATAGATTATGTGTGCTTAGGAGTTCTTTAAGAGAATTACTTGTTAGAGAAGCCCATAGTGGTGGATTAATGGGACATTTTGGAGTAAAGAAAACTTTAGATATATTGGCCTAACATGAAAAGAGATGTTGAAAAATTGTGTAAAAGATGTGTCACTTGTAAACAAGCTAAGTCTATAGTTATGAATAATGGTCTTTATACTCCATTACCTATTCCTACTGCTCCTTGGACTGACATTTCTATGGACTTTGTTTTGGGGTTACCAAGAACAAAGAGAGGTAGAGATTCTGTTTTTGTTGTTGTTGACAGGTTCTCTAAGATGGCTCACTTCATTGCTTGTCACAAGACAGATGATGCAAGTAACATTGCCGATTTATTCTTCAAGGAAATTGTTCGTCTACATGGAGTTCCGAGGACCATTGTTTCTGACCGTGATGTGAAGTTCCTTAGCTACTTTTGGAAAACATTATGGGGAAAGTTAGGAACAAAGCTATTGTTTTCAACTACTTGTCATCCACAAACTGATGGTCAAACTGAAGTAGTCAATCGTACTTTGTCTACTTTGTTGAGATCCATTATTCAAAAGAATTTGAAGATTTGGGAAGATTGTTTGCCTCATGTGGAGTTTGCTTACAATAGAAGTGTGCATTCTACTACTAGTTATTCTCCATTTGAAGTTGCCTATGGTTTTAATCCACTTACTCTATTGGATCTTTTACCACTACCTATTGAGGAGAGAGCTAGTTTGGATGGGGAAAAGAAAGCTAATTTTGTTAAGAAACTACATGAGAAGGTACGTCAAAACATTAAGAAGAGGACTGAGCAATATGCTACTCAAGCCAACAAGCATCGCAAGAAAGTTGTCTTTGAACCTGGTGATTGGGTTTGGGTACATATGCGTAAAGAGAGATTTCCTGCTCAACATCGCTCCAAGTTGCAACCTCGAGGAGATGGACCATTCCAAGTGATTGAGAAGATCAATGACAATGCTTATAAATTGGATCTTCCAGGTGAGTATAATGTTAGTGCTACATTTAATGTTTCTGATCTTTCTACCTTTGATATTGATGTAGGTGATTCTGATTTGAGGACAAATCCTTTCGAGGAGAGGTGGAATGATGGAGATCCAAGCTCACAAAGCTCAAGTCATGTTCGTGATGATCGTGATCCTTTGAGTATCCATGGAAGTCCAATTACAAGAGCTAAATCAAAGATAATGCAACAAGCCTTGGCTGGTTTCATTGATATTGCTAGAGAGAAAGCCCAACAAAGCTTGAGCATGGAGGATGATAAAGTCTTCTACAACATGGTCCAAGCCCAAGTTCAACCTTCTTGAAGACACACAAGTATTGGGCCGAAATGAAAATTAGGCTAGATGCATATTTTATTTAGTTAAGTATTATTGGGCTGAACATTGTCTTAATTTAATTTAAGCCCAATTCCTTTTTAAATAATATATTTTGTAGGACTTCTATTACTTGTTCTGCAAGTTAGGAGAGTAGGATTCCTATTACTTGTTCTGCAAGTTTGCTATTTCCTATTCTGCAAGTTAGGAAAGTAGGATTCCTATTACTTGTGCTGCAAGTTATTTATTTGCCTATAAATAGTTATGTAACCCTTTGGGGAGAACACAATTGATTTTAGTAATAAAATTGAGAGACTTCTTCTCTTTGGTTCTCTTGAGAACTCTTGAACTTATCAAGGTCTTCCTTGTGGCGTTCTTCTACCTTCCATCAATATATACCATAGGTTCTTGCTTTTCTAAGCAACGGGTCTTGGTCCAATACCATAGGTTCTTGTGTTTCTACACAACGGGTCTTGGTTTTATCTCTAATTTTTGTTTTCTTTTGCTGCATTTTTAACTTGTTCTTGTTTTTCTTCAAGTGTTCTTCGTGTTCTTCATTGAACCTCATCTTCTTTCGGTGAGGTACATATCATATCTATTTGCCTATAAATAGTTATGTAACTCTTTGGGGAGAACACAATTGATTTTAGCAATAAAATTGAGAGACTTCTTCTCTTTGGTTCTCTTGAGAACTCTTGAACTTATCAAGGTCTTCCTTGTGGCGTTCTTCTACCTTCCACCAATATATACCATAGGTTCTTGCTTTTCTAGGCAACGGGTCTTGGTCCAAAACCATAGGTTCTTGTGTTTCTACACAACGGGTCTTCGTTTTAAATCTAATTTTTATTTTCTTTTGCTGCGTTTTTAACTTGTTATTGTTTTTCTTCAAGTGTTCTTCGTCTTCTTCATATGAACCACATCTTCTTTCGGTGAGGTCCATATCACTACTTGTTTCACAAGCCACCGTTCCCTCTCATTCCTTGCCACACAAGCTGCTACCAAAACTAGCTTGTTTTTGTCAAAAAGTTGCCTTGTTCCCCAAGTAAACCTCTTCTTATTATTTAGACTTTTTGTTTTTTTTCTTTATTGTTCGTTTACTTTAGTAAAATATAAAAAAAAAAGAAAAAAAAGAGAAAAAAAAAAAAGAAAAGAAAAAAAGAGAAAAGAAAAAATCAATTCAAGAGGGGATTTATTACATCGTGTGTAGCAAGTGCAACGTCAAAGGCAATTCGTGGAGGTGTGCTTCATCAAAATCTTGATGTAGTCATTCTTTCTTGAGCTTTGAGATTTCTTATTTGCCTAATTTGAAAATTCATTGTTACCATTCTACCCTACTGCCTAAAATTACCTTTTTGACCCTACCACATAAAAGGACAAAACTACCCCACCTTTGGCTAAACCTTACCCTAATTAAACACTCATATTTTCTTCAAGGTTTAGTTTCATTGGAGTCTTCTTAAGTCTTATTGAGTCTTGCTAAGTCTTGTTGAGTCTTCATTGTTTTGTTTCCCTTGATTAAAATCTTGTGCTCATCTTGTTTATTGTTGGTTGATGTTGAATTCCCTAAGCTGATTTTTGATTGAGTCTTGAGTTCAATATAGAACCTATAGAGAAAAGTTGTGTGAGGGAAAAAGGCAAGAGTGATGCGTACGGACAAGACAAAACGTAGCTTGGAATTTGAAGGAGCTGACACGCAAGAAGACAGAAGCAAAGTTGATGAATGACAACTTCCGAAACCTAGACCCGAAGCCTAAAGAGACTCGAACCCAAGGTATTGGACCTTGACCCTACGAATAAGAATTCGAGAACCTAAGGTATAGTAATGGTGGATGGTGAAGAAGGAGGCGCCACATGGAAGAAAACCTTGATAAGCCTAGTAGAGAGGGAACCCAAGAGAAAGGCACACTCAATTTTCTGAAAATTCAATTAACTAACTTGCTCATCAATAGCGTTTACAAGATATTTATAATAATACCTAGCACTTAAGCCCATAAACAAGTGGGCTGGAATTAACACCAACAGAAAATAAGACTAAACCCAAATTCATGCCTAAACCTAGTTACATAAAATAAATAGTCCAAGAGACAACAAGACTCAAACGTGGGCTATCCAAACACTTAGCCCATCTTATTGTTAAGCTAAAATAAGATAGTAAACATGCTCATGTCGTTTGGGCTTCCAAGCAAGTATAGATGTCTTGGGACTCTTCATGGAAGCTTCCTTGACACTTCAATGATGCCAGAGCTTGTTGCATGAACGAGGTCAGGGCTTGTTGCGTCTTCTTAGCTCGAGCTCGGGTAATTGGACCTCCTTGGATGACCAATGGATCCTTAGCACCACGAACATCACGAGCAAGTGGATCTCCATCTAGATCTCCATCATTCCCCCTCTCCTCAAAAGGATTTGTCCTCAAATCGCATATACCTTCATCAAAAGAAAAAGGAGAAAGATCAGAAACATTAAAAGTAGCAGATACACCATACTCTCCAGGAAGATCCAATTTGTAGGCATTATCGTTGATCTTCGCTATGACTTGGAATGGTCCATCTCCTCGGGGATGTAGCTTGGTTCGTCGCTGAACAGGAAACCTCTCCTTTCTCATATGCACCCAAACCCAATCACCAGGCTCAAAGACTACTTTCTTTCGATGCTTATTTGCTTGGGTGGTATACTGCTCAGTCTTCTTTTCAATAGCTTGACGAACTCTCTCATGGAGTTGCTTCACAAACTTAGCCTTCTGTTCTCCATCCAAGTTACACTGCTCCGCACTAGGTAATGGCAACAAATCCAAAGGAGTAAGAGGATTGAAGCCATAAACAACTTCGAATGGAGAGCAACTAGTAGTGGAGTGGACACTGCGGTTATATGCAAACTCCACATGGGGCAAGCAATCTTCCCAATTCTTCAAATTTTTCTGAATAATGGACCTTAATAATGTAGACAGGGTTCGGTTGACGACCTCAGTCTGTCCATCAGTCTGGGGTGACAAGTGGTGGAGAATAACAATTTAGTTCCCAACTTTCCCCATAACGTCTTCCAAAAGTAACTAAGGAACTTTGCATCTCGATCAGAAACAATGGTCCTTGGTACACCATGTAGACGTACTATCTCTTTGAAGAAAAGGTCAGCAACGTTGCTCGCGTCATCCGTCTTGTGGCAAGCAATGAAATGAACCATCTTAGAGAACCTGTCAACCACAACAAAAACAGAATCTCTACCACGTTTTGTTCGAGGCAAGCCCAAAACAAAATCCAGAGATATCAGTCCACGGAGTAGTAGGAATGGGTAAAGGAGTATATAAACCATGATTATGAACTCTAGATTTAGCTTGCCTACATGAAATGCATCTAGCACAAAACCTCTCTACATCTCTCCTCATGTTAGGCCAAAAGAAATGTGCTTGCAAAACATCTAGAGTTTTCCTAACTCCAAAGTGACCCATTAATCCTCCACTATGGGCTTCTCTAACTAACAGCTCGCACAATGAACTCCTAGGCACACATAATTTATTTTCTCTAAATAAGAACCCATCATGCCTAAAGAACTTGCCAAAACCAGATGTAGCACATGCATCATAAACATTACCAAAATCAACATCATCAGCATACTGTTCTTTGATATACTCAAATCCTAAAAGTTTAGCATCAAGAGTAGTGATAAGAGTATACCTACGAGATAACGCATCAGCTACGACGTTCTCTTTACCTTGTTTGTACTTGATCACGTACGGGAACATCTCAATGAACTCTATCCACTTGGCATGACGCTTATGCAGCTTACTCTGTCCTTTCAAATGCCTCAAGGACTCAAGATCAGTGTGGATGACAAATTCTTTGGGCCACAAGTAATGTTGCCATGTGGATGACAAATTCTTTGGGCCACAAGTGTGCATGAACGAGGTCAGGGCTTGTTGCGTCTTCTTAGCTCGAGCTCGGGTAATTGGACCTCCTTGGATGACCAATGGATCCTTAGCATCACGAACATCACGAGCAAGTGGATCTCCATCTAGATCTCCATCAAAGAGTGTGTGAGTAACATTAGTAGAGAAAAGCCATATTAAAATTGTGTGAAAACACGAGTGTGAGTTTTACATTCTTGTGTGTATTGAGTGTAAACACGTGAGGTCATACTTGTGAGGTCCTTTTCTTTTACTAACTTTTCTTGCAGGATAAAATCATGTCTTCTAATAGTGAAAAGCCTGATTTGAGTAAGATCGAGTTCATGTTCCAAGCTATGCAACAACAATTTTCAAGGATAGAGTTGAGGTTTAATAATATTCATGATAAGTTGGAGGAACATGAAACTGTCCTAGCTAAAGTAAATCAAGATAATACTTCTCATGTGAAAGGCAATGTTGTGAACAATGACTTTGATGATAAAGTAGATGATGAGTTTAGTATGAATAGAAGTGTTAAAGGTAATCGTGGTAATAGAGTGATGCGTACGGACAAGACAAAACGTAGCTTGGAATTTGAAGGAGCTGACACGCAAGAAGACAGAAGCAAAGTTGATGAATGACAACTTCCGAAACCTAGACCCGAAGCCTAAAGAGACTCGAACCCAAGGTATTGGACCTTGACCCTACGAATAAGAATTCGAGAACCTAAGGTATAGTAATGGTGGATGGTGAAGAAGGAGGCGCCACATGGAAGAAAACCTTGATAAGCCTAGTAGAGAGGGAACCCAAGAGAAAGGCACACTCAATTTTCTGAAAATTCAATTAACTAACTTGCTCATCAATAGCGTTTACAAGATATTTATAATAATACCTAGCACTTAAGCCCATAAACAAGTGGGCTGGAATTAACACCAACAGAAAATAAGACTAAACCCAAATTCATGCCTAAACCTAGTTACATAAAATAAATAGTCCAAGAGACAACAAGACTCAAACGTGGGCTATCCAAACACTTAGCCCATCTTATTGTTAAGCTAAAATAAGATAGTAAACATGCTCATGTCGTTTGGGCTTCCAAGCAAGTATAGATGTCTTGGGACTCTTCATGGAAGCTTCCTTGACACTTCAATGATGCCAGAGCTTGTTGCATGAACGAGGTCAGGGCTTGTTGCGTCTTCTTAGCTCGAGCTCGGGTAATTGGACCTCCTTGGATGACCAATGGATCCTTAGCACCACGAACATCACGAGCAAGTGGATCTCCATCTAGATAAAATATAGAACCTATAGAGAAAAGTTGTGTGAGGGAAAAAGGCAAGAGTGTGTGAGTAACATTAGTAGAGAAAAGCCATATTAAAATTGTGTGAAAACACGAGTGTGAGTGTTACATTCTTGTGTGTATTGAGTGTAAACACGTGATGTCATACTTGTGAGGTCCCTTTTCTTTTACTAACTTTTCTTGCAAGATAAAATCATGTCTTCTAATAGTGAAAAGCCTGATTTGAGTAAGATCGAGTTCATGTTCCAAGCTATGCAACAACAATTTTCAAGGATAGAGTTGAGGTTTAATAATATTCATGATAAGATGGAGGAACATGAAGCTGTCCTAGCTAAGGTAAAGCCAGGTGATACTTCTCATGAGAATGGCAATGTTGTGAATAATGACTTTGATGATAAAGTTGATGATGAGTTTGATGATGATGAGTTTAGTGGAAGTGTTAAAGGTAACCATGGTAATAAAGGAGGTCGTGGAGATAGGTATAAAGGAGATAGGTATTATGATAGGATAGATGGAAATTTAGGAAGTATCAAATTGAAGATTCCTTCCTTTCAAGGTAAGAATGATCCTGAGGCTTACTTAGAATGGGAAAAGAAAGTGGAGATGGTCTTTGATTGCCATAACTATTCCGAAGAAAAAAAGGTGAAACTTGCTGCTGTAGAGTTCACGGATTATGCAATCATTTGGTGGGACCAACTCATGCTTGGTAGACGTAGGAATAGAGAGCCACATATAGTTACATGGGATGAAATGAAACGTGTTATGAGAAAAAGGTTTGTTCCTAATCATTACTATAGAGAGCTTTATCAAAGGTTACAAGGTCTCACTCAAGGTTCTAAGAGTGTTGAGGATTATCATAAAGAAATGGAAATTATCATGATCAGAGCTAATGTTGAAGAGGATAGTGAAGCTACTATGGCTCGATTTTTACAAGGATTGAATCGTGAGATTGCTAATGTAGTGGAGTTACATCACTATGTGGAGTTTGATGATATGTTGCATATGGCTATCAAGGTTGAAAGGCAACTCAAGAGAAAAGGTTATTCATCTCGTTTTATGCAAGGTTCTAGTTCATCTTCTTCTTGGAAATCGAACACCTTTCGAAGGGATGAAAAGACTACATTCAAACTTAAGACTGAATCCTCATTCAAGCCTAAGGGTGAGAGTGTCCAAAAGCCCAAACCCGAGGCTATCCAAGCATCCCAAGATAAGAGTAGAGACATTAAGTGTTTTAGATGTTTGGGAAGAGGACACATTGCATCACAATGCCCAAACAAATGAGTCATGATTCTGCGTGATGATGGTGATGTTGTAAGTGAAGATTCTGATGTTGATGATGAGATGCCACCGTTGGAGGACATTAATGAGGATGATGACTATGTTGAGTTTGCTGCATGATGGAGATCCACTTGCTCGTGATGTTCGTGATGCTAAGGATCCATTGGTCATCCAAGGAGGTCTAATTACCCGAGCTCGAGCTAAGAAAACGCAACAAGCCCTGGCCTCATTCATGCAACAAGCTCTGGCATCATTGAAGTGTCAAGAAAGCTTCCATGAAGAGTCCCAAGACATCTATACTTGCTTGGAAGCCCAAACAACATGAGCATGGTTTACTATCTTATTTTAGCTTAACAATAAGATGGGCTAAGTGTTTGGATAGCCCACGTTTGAGTCTTGTTGTGTCTTGGACTATTTATTTTATGTAACTAGGTTTAGGCATGAATTTGGGTTTAGTTTTATTTTCTATTGGTGTTAATTCCAGCCCACTTGTTTATGGGCTTAAGTGCTAGGTATTATTATAAATACCTTGTAAACGCTATTGATGAGGAGATCAGTTAATTGAATTTTCAGAAATTGAGTGTGCCTTTCTCTTGGGTTCCCTCTCAACTAGGCTTATCAAGGTCTTCTTCCTTGTGGCGTCTCCTTCTTCACCATCCACCATTGCTATACCTTAGGTTCTTGAATTCTTATTCATAGGGTCAAGGTCCAATACCTTTGGGTTCGAGTCTCTTTAGGCTTCGGGTCTAGGTTTCAGAAGTTGTCATTCATCAACTTTGCTTCTGTCTTCTTGCGTGTCAGCTCCTTCAAATTCCAAGCTACGTTTTGTCTTGTCCGTACGCATCAGTTGGTATTCAGAGCTCAAGTTCCGATTTGCTGGTTTGTTTGTGCGTCACTCACTTTTCGATTTTTTTTTGTTTCAATTTTTTTTTCTTTTGTTCGTTCCACTTTCTGGTTTGTTTGTGTGTTCCTAGCCGCCACTTATTTCTTAACCCTAAAACCCTAGCCACCACTTATTTCATTACACAAAAAAAAACCCTAGCCGCACCCCTTAAAAATAAAACCCTAGCCGCACCCCTCAAAAATAAAACCCTAGCCGCACCCCTCAAATCAAAAAAAAAAAACCCTAGCTGCACCCCTCAAAAAAAACCCTAGCCGCACTCCTAAAAAAAAAAACCCTAATGATGGAGATCCAGATGGAGATCCACTTGCTCGTGATGTTCGTGATGCTAAGGATCCATTGGTCATCCAAGGAGGTCCAATTACCCGAGCTCGAGATGTTCGTGATGATAATGAGAAGGTAAAGGCAATTAAAGATTGGCCTGTACCTAAGTCTGTTTCTGAGGTGCGTAGTTTCCATGGTTTAGCTAGTTTCTATCGTCGATTCGTTAGAGATTTTAGCACTATAGCTGCACCTTTGATCGAAGTGGTCAAAAAGAATGTTGCATTTCATTGGGGTCCTGCACAAGAGCATGCTTTTAATTTGCTTAAAGATAAACTTTGTTCTGCTCCTTTGTTATCTCTGCCTGACTTTACTAAAACTTTTGAGATTGAGTGCGATGCCTCAGGTGTAGGTATTGGCGCTGTGCTTATGCAGGAAAAACGCCCAATTGCTTTCTTTAGTGAGAAGTTAAGTGGAGCAGCACTTAACTATCCCACATATGACAAGGAGATGTACGCGTTAGTGAGGGCCTTGGAGACATGGCAACATTACTTGTGGCCCAAAGAATTTATCATCCACACTGATCATGAGTCCTTGAAGCATTTGAAAGGACAGAGTAAGCTGCATAAGCGTCATGCCAAGTGGATAGAGTTCATTGAGATGTTCCCGTACGTGATCAAGTACAAACAAGGTAAAGAGAACGTCATAGCTGATGCGTTATCTCGTAGGTATACTCTTATCACTACTCTTGATGCTAAACTTTTAGGATTTGAGTATATCAAAGAACAGTATGCTGATGATGTTGATTTTGGCAATGTTTATGATGCATGTGCTACATCTGGTTTTGGCAAGTTCTTTAGGCATGATGGGTTCTTATTTAGAGAAAATAAATTATGTGTGCCTAGGAGTTCATTGCGCGAGCTGTTCGTTAGAGAAGCCCATAGTGGAGGATTAATG
This sequence comes from Heritiera littoralis, assembly GCA_031772115.1. Lineage (NCBI taxonomy): Eukaryota > Viridiplantae > Streptophyta > Magnoliopsida > Malvales > Malvaceae > Heritiera > Heritiera littoralis. Next base: position 1,884,184 of record JAPDPK010000037.1, on the reverse strand, counting down.
GGTCACTTTGGGGTTAGGAAAACTCTAGATGTTTTGCAAGAACATTTCTTTTGGCCTAACATGAGGAGAGATGTAGAGAGGTTATGTGCTAGATGCATTTCATGTAGGCAAGCTAAGTCTAGAGTTCATAATCATGGTTTATATACTCCTTTACCCATTCCTACTACTCCGTGGACTGATATCTCTATGGATTTTGTTTTGGGCTTGCCTCGAACAAAACGCGGTAGAGATTCTGTTTTTGTTGTGGTTGACAGGTTCTCTAAGATGGCTCATTTCATTGCTTGCCACAAGACGGATGACGCGAGCAACGTTGTTGACCTTTTCTTCAAAGAGATAGTACGTCTACATGGTGTACCAAGGACCATTGTTTCTGATCGAGATGCAAAGTTCCTTAGTTACTTTTGGAAGACGTTATGGGGAAAGTTGGGAACTAAATTGTTATTCTCCACCACTTGTCACCCCCAAACTGATGGACAGACTGAGGTCGTCAACCGAACCCTATCTACATTATTGAGGTCCATTATTCAGAAAAATTTGAAGAATTGGGAAGATTGCTTGCCCCATGTGGAGTTTGCATATAACCGTAGTGTCCACTCCACTACTAGTTGCTCTCCATTCGAAGTTGTTTATGGCTTCAATCCTTACTCCTTTGGATTTGTTGCCATTACCTAGTGCGGAGCAGAGTAACTTGGATGGAGAACAGAAGGCTAAGTTTGTGAAGCAACTCCATGAGAGAGTTCGTCAAGCTATTGAAAAGAAGACTGAGCAATATACCACCCAAGCAAATAAGCATCGAAAGAAAGTAGTCTTTGAGCCTGGTGATTGGGTTTGGGTGCATATGAGAAAGGAGAGGTTTCCTGTTCAGCGACGAACCAAGCTGCATCCCCGAGGAGATGGACCATTCCAAGTCATAGCGAGGATCAACGATAATGCCTACAAATTGGATCTTCCTGGTGAGTATGGTGTATCTGCTACTTTTAATGTTTCTGATCTTTCTCCCTTTTCTTTTGATGAAGGTATATGCGATTTGAGGACAAATCCTTTTGAGGAGAGGGGGAATGATGGAGATCCAGATGGAGATCCACTTGCTCGTGATGTTCGTGATGCTAAGGATCCATTGGTCATCCAAGGAGGTCCAATTACCCGAGCTCGAGCTAAGAAAATGCAACAAGCCCTGGCCTCATTCATGCAACAAGCTCTGGCATCATTGAAGTGTCAAGGAAGCTTCCATGAAGAGTCCCAAGACATCTATACTTGCTTGGAAGCCCAAACGACATGAGCATGGTTTACTATCTTATTTTAGCTTAATAATAAGATGGGCTAAGTGTTTGGATAGCCCACGTTTGAGTCTTGTTGTGTCTTGGACTATTTATTTTATGTAACTAGGTTTAGGCATGAATTTGGGTTTAGTTTTATTTTTCTATTGGTGTTAATTCCAGCCCACTTGTTTATGGGCTTAAGTGCTAGGTATTATTATAAATACCTTGTAAACGCTATTGATGGAGATCAGTTAATTGAATTTTCAGAAATTGAGTGTGCCTTTCTCTTGGGTTCCCTCTCAACTAGGCTTATCAAGGTCTTCTTCCTTGTGGCGCCTCCTTCTTCACCATCCACCATTGCTATACCTTAGGTTCTCGAATTCTTATTCGTAGGGTCAAGGTCCAATACCTTGGGTTCGAGTCTCTTTAGGCTTTGGGTCTAGGTTTCATAAGGTATCCTTCATCGTCTTTTGCTTCTATCCAGTTGCGTTTCAGTTCCTTCAAACTCCAACCTACGAGTTCTTCTGTCCGTGCGCATCACCTAGCCTCACCCCTCAAAAAAAAAAAAAAAAACCTAGCCGCACCCCTCCTTTTTCAAGGAAACCGCAACACTCAGAGTTAAAAAAAAAAGAAGAAGAAGAAAAGAATTCAAAAAAACGAAGAAGAAAAGAATTCGAAAAAAAAAAGAAGAAGAAAAAAAAATAATAATTTTTTTTGCGGTACTGTCCAAACAGAAGTTTTGGTTGAGTTAGGAGGCGTGTGAGTATCTGTTTTAAAGAAAACGACGAAAGAAAACGACCTAGTTAAGCTTTGCTTTACTAGCCCCACCCTATCTTGGCCAAATTCCATCGTTTTCCTATAGTTTTAGGCCATTTTTCATTTTTTTTTGTCATTCTAGTAATTTTTTTTTCCTTCTTATTTTTTTTTCTTCTTTCTTTCTTTCTTTGAGTCACCCTAGCCCTAGCCATACCTTTCTGTGAAAAAAAAAAAGAAAAAAAATTTCTTGGTGACAATACTTGGTGAATTAGTTGATTTTACGAGGTTGAATCTTTGACTGAGTCTCTAGTGTGATTGTGAACCTATAGAGTTAAGGTAGAGTAAGGGAAAAAGGCACGAGTGTGTGAGAGACATTAGTAGAGAAAAGCCAAATTACTTGAGTGAAACAGGAGTGTAAACACGTGAGGATATTACTTGTTGACAATGTCTTCTGAAGGTGATAAGTCAGACTTTAAAAAGATTGAATTCCTGCTTCAGGCAATGCAACAACAGTTCCAACGGATGGATGTGAAATTCAATGACATTCATGATAAGTTGAACCAACATGAAGCTCGGTTTGCAAAGATCCAACAAGGTGATACTTCTCGTCCAAAAAGTAAGGTTGTTGCCAATGATGAGTATGATGATAATGTTGGGTATGATTCGAATGAAGAGTCTGGGATAGATAGACATCATAGAAGGTACCATGGGTATAGAGATCGAGTTGATAGAGCCCGTGATAGAGGTAAGGAGAAGCTGGATGGAAACCTTAGCAGTATAAAATTAAAGATTCCTCCTTTCCAAGGCAAGAATGATCCTGAGGCATATTTGGAGTGGGAAAGGAAGCTTGAAATGGTGTTTGACTGCCACCACTACTCTGAAGAAATGAAGGTCAAACTTGCAGCAATTGAGTTCACAGAGTATGCTATGTGATAGGATGATATTTTGTGAATTTTATATGTGCTAATATATTTTCCTTATTGATGTTTTATGCCTAAAAGAGCTTACTAATGTTTATTTTATGTTTTAGGTATTAAATATCAAAGTTGGAATAAAAAGAAGCTAAAAAGAGCAAACTGCAGTATTTTCTGTCCAGCTTGAAAGATTGACATTTTTGACCAATTTAACGACCTGATCTCAAGAAGTGGCCTTCATGGAAGTTGTAGAGGACTTCTCAAGGTTTCCAGAATGTCCAAGATCGCAAAATTTGGAGTTCATTTGGTGGGTCAAACGTCTGGACAAAATCAGTACGAAATTCTGGGCAGAAAAACGAGATTGAGAAGAAATTCCAACAAAGCAAGTTCAAGACCAGATTTTGTTGAGAGAAGATAGTTTCTTAATTTTATTTTGTCTTAGATTTGTAATTAATTAAGAAAAATAGGCCTTAGGAATTTTACTTAGAAAATAATTGTAAAAAGATGATGAGATAAAGGTAAGAGTTTGATTACTTGTTTTCCAAGTAAACTCTTATTTGAATCCCACATTGCTTAGGAAAGTCTTTTAAACTCTTCCTTAGGCCTATATAAAGAGCACAAGGCTCTCATAAACATAATCCCTAAAATCCCTCACATCCCTCTCCTCCCTCTTCTTTTTTTAGTCTTGTAGGATTTTCTTTAGGGTTTTTAATAAAATTTTATTTTTTTTATTTTTAATTAGTTGCTGATTTTATTTATTATTTTTAATTCTGATTTTGTTTTCTTTATTTAAATTAATATTGTTTGTGTGTTCTTGCTTGCTACTTTATAATCTTGATTAGTAATTCTGATTTTATATTATTAAAGATTGATAGTTTAATTGTTTATTGCATGATAATTGTCTTCTTTATAATATATAACTTGAATTATATGATCTTGAATATGTCTAGTGAGTAGTTTTCTTATTCAGTTATGAGGTAAATTAATTATTCTTGGGAAAAGCATGTTGTGAGATTCTTGAACCTATTATATAATTGTTGATTAAGTATCCAAGATTCTCTGAGCACATTATAATGATTGTTTGTTTGATTAGATAGGGTGCACACTATTTAGTTAAATTAAATAATCTACCGCCAGATTAAAAACATAAGTCCGTAATTGCTTGTGGAGTTAATCACTAGGGATGGAGGAGAATTAAGGTTTAGATTAAATAAACCGAGCTTATGTGTTTGTTATCTAATGTCAACCCATATCTTTCTTGTTGTTAATGCTGCTACAACTTATATCTAGAGAGCTTGTTCTAGGTAGGTTAAGTAGTTAGAGATTAGTTAAAGAGCTTGTTTTAACTAACGACTCAGTAAGGAAAGATGGTGTAACAGAGCTTGTTGTTATGCTACGGTTGACTATTTAATTGACAATAATATTTTGTAATCAATGATCAACATCAAAATCCAAGAATGATTGATTGCCTCGTAACTGAAGCTTTTTGCTATTTGTCTTTGATACTTAATAATTCTTGTTTTCTTTATTTTAGAATAGTCTCCAAAACCCCCAGATTTTCTTCTTCTTTCCCCAAATCCTAAAATTAGATTTTTAATTTAATAATTAATTTAAATAATTCAGTCTCTGTGGGTTCGACCCTTGCTCCGCTATCTACATAGTAGAGTTAGGAAATTTTATTTTTGGTGACTGACGACACTAATCACTATGGTTTGGTGGGATCAGTTAGTCACTAGTCGAAGAAGATATGGTGATCCTCCAGTGTCTACATGGGATGAGATGAAGCATATCATGAGGAAGAGATTTGTTCCTACTCATTACTACAGGGAGTTATACCAGAAGCTCCAAGGTCTTACCCAGGGCTCAAAGAGTGTTGAGGATTACTACAAAGAGATGGAAATAACCATGATCCGAGCCAATATCCAGGAGGATGCAGAAGCTACTATGGCTCGTTTTCTTCAAGGCTTAAACCGTGAGATTGCCAATGTAGTCGAGTTGCAGCATTACATGGATTTAGAGGAGATGTTGCATGTGGCCATCAAAGTGGAAAGGCAACTCAAAAGGAAAGGTACATCCCGTTTTACTTCTAGTTCAGTTCCTGTTTGGAAATCTAACACCTTTCATAGGGATGATAAGCCTGTGCCTACGCATAAGTCCGAGAGCTTTGCTAAGCCCAAGCCTGAGGGCCCTCCAAAGCCCAAGACTGAACCTGCCCAAGCATCCCAGAGCAGGACACGTGACATTAAGTGTTTCAAGTGTTTAGGTCGTGGACATATTGCCTCACAGTGTCCCAACCGTAGGGTGATGATCATGCATGGGAATGGAGATGTTGAGAGTGAAGGTTCTGAACTCGGTCCAATACCTTTGGGTTCGAGTCTCTTTAGGCTTCGGGTCTAGGTTTCAGAAGTTGTCATTCATCAACTTTGCTTCTGTCTTCTTGCGTGTCAGCTCCTTCAAATTCCAAGCTACGTTTTGTCTTGTCCGTACGCATCAATTGGTATTCAGAGCTCAAGTTCCGATTTTCTGGTTTGTTTGTGCGTCACTCACTTTTCGATTTTTTTTGGTTTTTTGGTTTCAATTTTTTTTTCTCTTTTGTTCATTCCACTTTCTGGTTTGTTTGTGTGTTCCCAGCCGCTTCATAACCCTAAACCCTAGCCGCCACTTGTTTCATAACCCTAAAACCCTAGCCACCACTTATTTCATTACACAAAAAAAAACCCTAGCCGCCACTTATTTCTTAACCCTAAAACCCTAGCCACCACTTATTTCATTACACAAAAAAACCCTAGCCGCACCCCTTAAAAATAAAACCCTAGCCACACCCCTCAAAAATAAAACCCTAGCCGCACCCCTCAAAAAAAAAAAACCCTAGCTGCACCCCTAAGAAAAAAACCCTAGCCGCACCCCTAAAAAAAACCCTAGCCTCACCCCTCAAAAAAAAAAAAAACCTAGCTGCACCCCTCCTCTTTCAAGGAAACCGCAACACTCAGAGTTAAAAAAAAAAGAAGAAGAAAAGAATTCAAAAAAAAAAGAAGAAGAAAAGAATTCAAAAAACAAAAGAAGAAGAAAAGAATTCGAAAAAAAAAAAAGAAGAAAAAAAAATTTTTTTGCGGTACTGTTCAAACAGAAGTTTTGGTTGAGTTAGGAGGCGTGTGAGTACCCGTTTTAAAGAAAACGACGAAAGAAAACGACTAGCCCCACCCTATCTTGGCCAAATTCCATCGTTTTCCTATAGTTTTAGGCCATTTTTCATTTTTTTTTGTCATTCTAGTAATTTTTTTTTCTTTCTTATTTTTTTTTCTTCTTTCTTTCTTTCTTTGAGTCACCCTAGCCCTAGCCATACCTTTCTGTGAAAAAAAAAAAAGAAAAAAAAAATTCTTGGTGACAATACTTGGTGAATTAGTTGATTTTACGAGGTTGAATCTTTGACTGAGTCTCTAGTGTGATTGTGAACCTATAGAGTTAAGGTAGAGTAAGGGACAAAGGCACGAGTGTGTGAGAGACATTAGTAGAGAAAAGCCAAATTACTTGAGTGAAACAGGAGTGTAAACACGTGAGGATATTACTTGTTGACAATGTCTTCTGAAGGTGATAAGTCAGACTTTAAAAAGATTGAATTCCTGCTTCAGGCAATGCAACAACAGTTCCAACGGATGGATGTGAAATTCAATGACATTCATGATAAGTTGAACCAACATGAAGCTCGGTTTGCAAAGATCCAACAAGGTGATACTTCTCGTCAAAAAAGTAAGGTTGTTGCCACTGATGAGTATGATGATAATGTTGGGTATGATTCGAATGAAGAGTCTGGGATAGATAGACATCATAGAAGGTACCATGGGTATAGAGATCGAGTTGATAGAGCCCATGATAGAGGCAAGGAGAAGCTGGATGGAAACCTTAGCAGTATAAAATTAAAGATTCCTCCTGATATGGACCTCACCGAAAGAAGATGAGGTTCATATGAAGAAGACGAAGAACACTTGAAAAAAAACAATAACAAGTTAAAAACGCAGCAAAAGAAAATAAAAATTAGAAGTAAAACCAAGACCCGTTGTGTAGAAACACAAGAACCTATGGTATTGGACCAAGACCCGTTGCTTAGAAAAGCAAGAACCTATGGTATATATTGGTGGAAGGTAGAAGAACGCCACAAGGAAGACCTTGATAAGTTCAAGAGTTCTCAAGAGAACCAAAGAGAAGAAGTCTCTCAATTTTATTACTAAAATCAATTGTGTTCTCCCCAAAGGGTTACATAACTATTTATAGGCAAATAGATAACTTGCAGCACAAGCAATAGGAATCCTACTCTCCTAACTTGCAGAACAAGTAATAGAAGTCTTACAAAATCTATTATTTAAAAAGAAATTGGGCTTAAATTAAATTAAGACAATGTTCAGCCCAATAATACTTAACTAAATAAAATATGCATCTAGCCTAATTTGCATTTCGGCCCAATACTTGTGTGTCTTCAAGAAGGTTGAACTTGGGCTTGGATCATGTTGTAGAAGACTTTATCATCCTCCATGCTCAAGCTTTGTTGGGCTTTCTCTCTAGCAATATCAATGAAACCAGCCAAGGCTTGTTGCATTATCTTTGATTTAGCTCTTGTAATTGGACCTCCATGGATGCTCAAAGGATCACGAACATCACGAACATGACTTGAGCTGTGTGAGCTTGATGGGTGTCCATCATTCCCCCTCTCCTCGAAAGGATTTGTCCTCAAATCAGAATCACCTATATCAATATCAAAGGGAGAAAGATCAGAAACATTAAATGTAGCACTAACATTATACTCACCTGGAAGATCCAATTTATAAGCATTGTCATTGATCTTCTCAATCACTTGGAATGGTCCATCTCCTCGAGGTTGCAACTTGGAGCGACGTTGAGCAGGAAATCTCTCTTTACGCATATGTACCCAAACCCAATCACCAGGTTCAAAGACAACTTTCTTGCGATGCTTGTTGGCTTGAGTAGCATATTGCTCAGTCCTCTTCTTAATGTTTTGACGTACCTTCTCATGTAGTTGCTTAACAAAATCAGCTTTCTTTTCCCCATCCAAACTAGCTCTCTCATCAATAGTTAGTGGTAAAAGATCCAATGGAGTGAGTGGATTAAAACCATAGACAACTTCAAATGGAGAATAACTAGTAGTAGAATGCACACTTCTATTGTAAGCAAACTCCACATGAGGCAAACAATCTTCCCAATTCTTCAAATTCTTTTGAATAATGGATTTCAACAAAGTAGACAAAGTACGATTGACTACTTCAGTTTGACCATCGGTTTGTGGATGACAAGTAGTTGAAAACAATAGCTTTGTTCCTAACTTTCCCCATAATGTTTTCCAAAAGTAGTTAAGGAACTTCACATCACGGTCAGAAACAATGGTCCTCGGAACTCCATGTAGACGAACAATTTCCTTGAAGAATAAATCGGCAATGTTACTTGCATCATCTGTCTTGTGACAAGCAATGAAGTGAGCCATCTTAGAGAACCTGTCAACAACAACAAAAACAGAATCTCTACCTCTCTTTGTTCTTGGTAACCCCAAAACAAAGTCCATAGAAATGTCAGTCCAAGAAGCAGTAGGAATAGGTAATGGAGTATAAAGACCATGATTCATAACTCTAGACTTAGCTTGTTTACAAGTGACACATCTTTCACACAATTTTTCAACATCTCTTTTCATGTTAGGCCAAAAGAAGTGATCATGCAATATATCTAAAGTTTTCTTTACTCCAAAATGTCCCATTAATCCACCACTATGGGCTTCTCTAATAAGTAGTTCTCTTAAAGAACTCCTAGGCACACATAATCTATTTTCCCTAAATAAGAATCCATCATGCCTATAAAACTTTCCAAAACCAGTTTTCTCACATGAAATGAACACATTTTCAAAATCCTCATCAGTAGCATACAAGTCTTTAATATACTCAAATCCTAGTAGTTTTGTATTAACAGTAGTGATTAGAGTATACCTTCGAGACAATGCATCAGCCACGACATTTTCTTTACCTTGTTTATATTTGATCACATATGGAAATGTCGCAATGAACTCCATCCACTTGGCATGACGCTTGTTCAACTTGCTTTGTCCTTTCAAGTGCTTCAAGGACTCATGATCAGTGTGGATGACAAATTCCTTAGGCCATAAATAGAGTTGCCATGTTTCCAAGGCCCTCACTAATGCATACATCTCTTTATCATATGTGGGATAGTTAAGGGCAGGTCCACTTAACTTCTCCCTGAAAAAAGCAATGGGGTGCTTCTCTTGCATTAAAACAACTTCGATACCTATGCTTAAAGCATCACACTCAATCTCAATTGTTTTCTCCTTTTGCTTAGCCTCGGCTTCACTCACTATTTTTTTCTCACTCTCTTTTAATCTCAATTGATCCTCATCTTTCATTAGCACACTTAAAGTTTGACATGCTATAGATTCCTTTCCATCCACGGGTAATTCCATACTATCCTCATCATCCTCTAATTGCAGTATAGAATCATCATCAAAATCTTCTTCATAATTGCTATCCAACTTATTATGAGCAACATTATCACATGCATAAGAAGTATTATCTTCGTTTAACTTAGCTAGGGCAACATCGTGTTGCTCCAACTTATCATATTTAATCAACTTCGACTCTATCCTCGAAAGTTGTTGTTGCATGGCTAGGAACATGATCTCAGTCTTACTCAAATCAAGCTTTTCACTATTAGAAGACATGATTGCAACCTGCAAGAAACGTTAGTAAAAGAAAAGGACCTCACAAGTATGACCTCCCGTGTTTACACTCAATACACATAAGAATGTAACACTCACACTCGTGTTTCACACAATTTTAATAGGCTTTTCTCTACTAATGTTACTCACATACTCTTGCCTTTTTCCCTCACACAACTTTTCTCTATAGGTTCTATATTGAACTCAAGACTTAATCAAAAATCAGCTTATGGAATTCAACTATCAACCAACAATAAACAAGCTGAGCACAAGATTTTAATCAAGGGAAAACAAAACAATGAAGACTCAACAAGACTTTGCAAGACTTAATAAGGCTTAAGAAGACTCTAATGAAACTAAACCTTGAAGGAAATATGTGTGTTTTGGGGTGTTTAAGTAGGGGAGGGTTTAGCCAAAGGTGGGGTAGTTTTGTCCTTTTATGTGGTAGGGTCAAAAAAATAATTTTAGGCAGTAGGGTAGAATGGCAGCAATGAATTTTCAAATTAGGCAAATAAGAAATCTCAAAGCTCAAGAAAGAATGACTACCTCAAGATTTTGATGAAGCACACGTCCACGAATTACCTTTGATGTTGCACTTACTACACACGATGTAATAAATCCCCTCTTGAATTGATTTTTTTCTTTTCTCTTTTTTTTTCTTTTCTCTTTTTTTTTCTCTTTTTTTTTCCTTTTTTTTTATATTTTACTAAAGTAAACGAACAATAAAGAAAAAAAACCAAAAGTCTAAATAATAAGAAGAGGTTTACTTGGGGAACAAGGCAACTTTTTGACAAAAACAAGCTAGTTTTGGTAGCAGCTTGTGTGGCAAGGAATGAGAGGGAACGGTGGATTGTGAAACAAGTAGTCTTTATGTGATGTAGAGCTTTTGAAGGTTTCTTGGTGAGCAAGAAAACCTTTGGGATTTGATTGCTTGGAGAACAAGATAGGGTTTACTTGGTGGCTAAGTAAAGAAAATAGGTTTGAGGGACAAACAATATTAGTGGTGGCCTGGAAAAGGATTAAAGATCAAAGTTTGTCCAAGACATGAAGACAAAGAAAAAAAAACAAAAAAAAACAAAAACGATACTCCCACGAATTGAACCTAAGCTCTGATACCAAATGATATGGACCTCACCGAAAGAAGATGAGGTTCATATGAAGAAGACGAAGAACACTTGAAAAAAAACAATAACAAGTTAAAAACGCAGCAAAAGAAAATAAAAATTAGAAGTAAAACCAAGACCCGTTGTGTAGAAACACAAGAACCTATGGTATTGGACCAAGACCCGTTGCTTAGAAAAGCAAGAACCTATGGTATATATTGGTGGAAGGTAGAAGAACGCCACAAGGAAGACCTTGATAAGTTCAAGAGTTCTCAAGAGAACCAAAGAGAAGAAGTCTCTCAATTTTATTACTAAAATCAATTGTGTTCTCCCCAAAGGGTTACATAACTATTTATAGGCAAATAGATAACTTGCAGCACAAGCAATAGGAATCCTACTCTCCTAACTTGCAGAACAAGTAATAGAAGTCTTACAAAATCTATTATTTAAAAAGAAATTGGGCTTAAATTAAATTAAGACAATGTTCAGCCCAATAATACTTAACTAAATAAAATATGCATCTAGCCTAATTTGCATTTCGGCCCAATACTTGTGTGTCTTCAATAAGGTTGAACTTGGGCTTGGATCATGTTGTAGAAGACTTTATCATCCTCCATGCTCAAGCTTTGTTGGGCTTTCTCTCTAGCAATATCAATGAAACCAGCCAAGGCTTGTTGCATTATCTTTGATTTAGCTCTTGTAATTGGACCTCCATGGATGCTCAAAGGATCACGAACATCACGAACATGACTTGAGCTGTGTGAGCTTAATGGGTGTCCATCACCTCCTTTCCAAGGCAAGAATGATCCTGAGGCATATTTGGAGTGGGAAAGGAAGCTTGAAATGGTGTTTGACTGCCACCACTACTCTGAAGAAAAGAAGGTCAAACTTGCAGCAATTGAGTTCACAGAGTATGCTATGGTTTGGTGGGATCAGTTAGTCACTAGTAGAAGAAGATATGGTGATCCTCCAGTGTCTACATGGGATGAGATGAAGCGCATCATGAGGAAGAGATTTGTTCCTACTCATTACTACAGGGAGTTATACCAGAAGCTCCAAGGTCTTACCCAGGGCTCAAAGAGTGTTGAGGATTACTACAAAGAGATGGAAATAACCATGATCTGAGCCAATATCCAGGAGGATGCAGAAGCTACTATGGCTCGTTTTCTTCAAGGCTTAAACCGTGAGATTGCCAATGTAGTCGAGTTGCAGCATTACATGGATTTAGAGGAGATGTTGCATGTGGCCATCAAAGTGGAAAGGCAACTCAAAAGGAAAGGTACATCCCGTTTTACTTCTAGTTCAGTTCCTGTTTGGAAATCTAACACCTTTCATAGGGATGATAAGCCTGTGCCCACGCATAAGTCAGAAAGCTTTGCTAAGCCCAAGCCTGAGGGCCCTCCAAAGCCTAAGACTGAACCTGCCCAAGCATCCCAGAGCAGGACACGTGACATTAAGTGTTTCAAGTGTTTAGGTCGTGGCCATATTGCCTCACAGTGTCCCAACCGTAGGGTGATGATCATGCATGGGAATGGAGATGTTGAGAGTGAAGGTTCCGAACTCGGTGTAGAAGATGAGATGCCTGCGTTAGAAGATGTCGACGAAGAAGAAGTTGTTGAGTATGCTGCTCATGGTGAGGCACTTGTTGCTAGGCGTGCTCTTACTACTCATGTGAAGTTTGAGGATGAGGCACAGCGCGAGAACATCTTCCATACGAGATGCCATATTAGTGACAAGGTATGTACTGTAATCATTGATGGTGGGAGTTGTACTAATGTTGCTAGCACATACCTTGTTGATAAATTAAAGTTGCCCACTACCAAGCATCACCACCCATATAAGTTGCAGTGGATTAATGACTGTGGTGAAGTCAACGTGGTGAAGCAAGTCTTGGTTCGTTTTCGTATTGGAAGGTATCACGATGAGGTGTTGTGTGACGTAGTGCCCATGCAAGCTAGCCACCTATTGCTGGGTAGACCATGGCAGTATGATCGGAGAGTCATCCACGACGGTTACACTAACCGTTATTCCTTTACTATGGATGGCAAGAAGATCGCTCTTGCTCCCCTTAGCCCCAAGGAGATTTATGAGGACCAATTAAGGCTAAAGGAGCAACATGATGAGCAAAGGAAGCAAGCTAAAGAAAAGATGGAAAACAAGGACAGCAAAACAGTGAGCTGCTATGCCAAACCCCGAGATGTGAAGACTGCATTTCTTGCTAAGTCTCCTATCCTTTTACTCTTATTTAAAGATTCTTATTTTATTGATGCTGAACTCCATGATACTTTGCCTACTGATGTTGTCTCATTGTTGCAGGAGTTCGAGGATGTATTCCCTGAGGAGATCCCAAGTGGATTACCACCGATTCGTGGGATCGAGCACATGATTGACCTTGTCCCCGGAGCTACCATTCCTAACCGTCCAGCCTACAGAAGTAATCCCGAGGAGACGAAGGAGCTTCAAAGGCAAGTTGAGGAGCTCATGAGGAAAGGTTATGTGAGAGAGAGCATGAGTCCTTGCGCCGTGCCCGTACTGCTTGTGCCAAAAAAAGATGGGACGTGGAGGATGTGCGTTGACTGCCGAGCCGTCAACAAAATCACTGTAAAGTACCGCTATCCTATTCCTAGGCTAGATGACATGCTTGATGAGTTGCATGGTGCATGCATGTTTTCTAAAATTGATTTAAAGAGCGGATATCACCAAATTCGTATGAGAGAAGGTGATGAATGGAAAACCGCATTCAAGACTAAACATGGTCTCTACGAGTGGTTAGTTATGCCTTTTGGCTTGACTAATGCACCCAGTACATTCATGCGTTTAATGAACCATGTTTTACGTGATTTCATTGGTAAGTATGTGGTTGTCTATTTTGATGATATTTTGATATACAGTAAGAGCCAGCATGAGCATGTTGAGCATCTTAGGAATGTTCTTACTGTTTTGAGGAATGCAAGTTTGTATGCCAATTTTAAGAAATGTACGTTCTGCACTGATAAGATTGTTTTCCTTGGGTATGTCGTTTCTTCACATGGCATTTCTGTTGATAATGAGAAGGTAAAGGCAATTAAAGATTGGCCTGTACCTAAGTCTGTTTCTGAGGTGCGTAGTTTCCATGGTTTAGCTAGTTTCTATCGTCGATTCGTTAGAGATTTTAGCACTATAGCTGCACCTTTGATCGAAGTGGTCAAAAAGAATGTTGCATTTCATTGGGGTCCTGCACAAGAGCATGCTTTTAATTTGCTTAAAGATAAACTTTGTTCTGCTCCTTTGTTATCTCTGCCTAACTTTACTAAAACTTTTGAGATTGAGTGCGATGCCTCAGGTGTAGGTATTGGAGCTGTGCTTATGCAGGAAAAACGCCCAATTGCTTTCTTTAGTGAGAAGTTAAGTGGAGCAGCACTCAACTATCCCACATATGACAAGGAGATGTACGCGTTAGTGAGGGCCTTGGAGACATGGCAACATTACTTGTGGCCCAAAGAATTTGTCATCCACACTGATCATGAGTCCTTAAAGCATTTGAAAGGACAGAGTAAGCTGCATAAGCGTCATGCCAAGTGGATAGAGTTCATTGAGATGTTCCCGTACGTGATCACAAACAAGGTAAAGAGAACGTCGTAGCTGATGCGTTATCTCGTAGGTATACTCTTATCACTACTCTTGATGCTAAACTTTTAGGATTTGAGTATATCAAAGAACAGTATGCTGATGATTTTGATTTTGGTAATGTTTATGATGCATGTGCTACATCTGGTTTTGGCAAGTTCTTTAGGCATGATGGGTTCTTATTTAGAGAAAATAAATTATGTGTGCCTAGGAGTTCATTGCGCGAGCTGTTAGTTAGAGAAGCCCATAGTGGAGGATTAATGGGTCACTTTGGAGTTAGGAAAACTCTAGATGTTTTGCAAGCACATTTCTTTTAGCCTAACATGAGGAGAGATGTAGAGAGGTTATGTGCTAGATGCATTTCATGTAGGCAAGCTAAATCTAGAGTTCATAATCATGGTTTATATACTCCTTTACCCATTCCTACTACTCCGTGGACTGATATCTCTATGGATTTTGTTTTGGGCTTGCCTCGAACACAACGCGGTAGAGATTCTGTTTTTGTTGTGGTTGACAGGTTCTCTAAGATGGCTCATTTCATTGCTTGCCACAAGACGGATGACGCGAGCAACGTTTCTGACCTTTTCTTCAAAGAGATAGTACGTCTACATGGTTGTACAAGGACCATTGTTTCTGATCGAGATGCAAGTTCCTTAGTTACTTTTGGAAGACGTTATGGGGAAAGTTGGGAACTAAATTGTTATTCTCCACCACTTGTCACCCCCAGACTGATGGACAGACTGAGGTCGTCAAACGAACCCTGTTACATTATTGAGGTCCATTATTCAGAAAAATTTGAAGAATTGGGAAGATTGCTTGCCCCATTGTGGAGTTTGCATATAACCGCAGTGTCCACTCCACTACTAGTTGCTCTCCATTCGAATGTTTATGGCTTCAATCCTCTTACTCCTTTGGATTTGTTACCATTACCTAGTGCGGAGCAGAGTAACTTGGATGGAGAACAGAAGGCTAAGTTCGTGAAGCAACTCCATGAGAGAGTTCGTCAAGCTATTGAAAAGAAGACTGAGCAGTATACCACCCAAGCAAATAAGCATCGAAAGAAAGTAGTCTTTGAGCCTGGTGATTGGGTTTGGGTGCATATGAGAAAGGAGAGGTTTCCTGTTCAGCGACGAACCAAGCTGCATCCCCGAGGAGATGTACCATTCCAAGTCATAGCGAAGATCAACGATAATGCCTACAAATTGGATCTTCCTGGTGAGTATGGTGTATCTGCTACTTTTAATGTTTCTGATCTTTCTCCCTTTTCTTTTGATGAAGGTATATGCGATTTGAGGACAAATCCTTTTGAGGAGAGGGGGATGATGGAGATCCACTTGCTCGTGATGTTCGTGATGCTAAGGATCATTGGTCATCCAAGGAGGTCCAATTACCCGAGCTCGAGCTAAGAAAACGCAACAAGCCTGGCCTCATTCATGCAACAAGCTCTGGCATCATTGAAGTGTCAAGAAAGCTTCCATGAAGAGTCCCAAGACATCTATACTTGCTTGGAAGCCCAAACGACATGAGCATGGTTTACTATCTTATTTTAGCTTAACAATAAGATGGGCTAAGTGTTTGGATAGCCCACGTTTGAGTCTTGTTGTTGTGTCTTGGACTATTTATTTTATGTAACTAGTTTATTTTAGGCATGAATTTGGGTTTAGTTTTATTTTCTATTGGTGTTAATTCCAGCCCACTTGTTTATGGGCTTAAGTGCTAGGTATTATTATAAATACCTTGTAAACGCTATTGATGAGGAGATCAGTTAATTGAATTTTCAGAAATTGAGTGTGCCTTTCTCTTGGGTTCCCTCTCAACTAGGCTTATCAAGGTCTTCTTCCTTGTGGCGCCTCCTTCTTCACCATCCACCATTGCTATACCTTAGGTTCTTGAATTCTTATTCATAGGGTCAAGGTCCAATACCTTTGGGTTCGAGTCTCTTTAGGCTTCGGGTCTAGGTTTCAGAAGTTGTCATTCATCAACTTTGCTTCTGTCTTCTTGCGTGTCAGCTCCTTCAAATTCCAAGCTACGTTTTGTCTTGTCCGTACGCATCACTGCACATGGTGAAGCACTTGTAGCTCGTCGTGCATTAAGTGCCCAAGTTAAGGATGAAGATGAAGTGCAACGAGAAAATATTTTTCATACTAGATGCCACGTCAACAATAAGGTATGCTCTTTGATTATTGATGGTGGTAGTTGCACTAATGTTGCTAGCACTTATTTGGTTGACAAATTGAGTTTGCCCACTACAAAACATCCCAAACCATACAAACTTCAATGGCTCAATAATTGTGGAGAAGTAAATGTGACCAAGCAAGTATTGGTGCTATTTTCAATTGGAAGGTACAATGATAAAGTGTTGTGTGATGTTGTGCCTATGCATGCTGGTCATTTGCTTTTACGAAGACCATGGCAATTTGATAGACATGTCATACATGATGGATTTACAAACCGTTATTCATTTACCATGGCTGGTAAGAAATTCACACTTGCACCCTTGAGTCCTACGGAGATTTATGAGGATCAATTGAGGTTGAAAGAGCAGAATGAATCACAACAAAGGTCAAAGAATCTAGATAAAGGCAAAGATATTGCAAAGAAAAAAAGAAAGGACGTGAGCTTCTATGCAAAGCAAAGTGATGTAAAGGCTGCTTTTCTAGCTAAGTGCCCAATCCTTTTGTTTTTATATAAAGAATCTTGTTTTAGTTCTAATGATCTTAAATCTTCTTTGCCTACTAATGTTGTGTCTCTTTTGAATGAATTTGGAGATATATTCCCCGAGGAGATTCCAAATGGTTTGCCACCTATTAGGGGAATTGAGCATCAAATAGACCTTGTTCCTGGAGCTGCCATTCCCAACAGACCTGCCTATAGAAGTAATCCCGAGGAGACAAAGGAGCTTCAAAGGCAAGTTGACGAGCTCATGAAGAAAGGCTACGTTAGAGAGAGCATGAGTCCATGTGCTGTTCCTGTGTTACTTGTTCCTAAGAAGGATGGGACGTGGAGGATGTGTGTTGATTGTCGTGCCATCAACAAAATCACTGTAAAGTATCGCTATCCCATTCCTAGATTAGATTATATGCTTGATGAGTTACATGGTTCTTGCATCTTTTCTAAAATTGATTTGAAAAGTGGTTATCATCAAATTCGCATGAGAGAAGGTGATGAATGGAAAACTGCATTTAAGACTAAGCATGGTTTGTATGAATGGTTAGTTATGTCTTTTGGATTAACTAATGCACCTAGCACTTTCATGAGATTAATGAACCATGTCTTGCATGCTTTCATTGGAAAATTTGTAGTTGTCTATTTTGATGATATCTTGATCTATAGTAGAAGTTTGCATGAACATATTGAACATTTAAAGAATGTGCTTAATGTCTTGAGAAAGGAAAAGCTGTATGCTAACCTTAAGAAATGTTCCTTTTGCACTGATAAGATTATATTTCTTGGATATGTTATTTCTTCTAAGGGTATAGCAGTAGAAGATGAAAAGGTCAAGGCAATTAAAGATCGGCCTATACCTAAGAATATCTCTGAGGTGCGTAGTTTTCATGGATTAGCTAGTTTCTATCGTAGGTTTGTTAGAGACTTCAGTACAATAGCTGCACCTCTAACTGATGTTGTTAAAAATAATGTTGGATTTAAATGGGGTCTTGAGCAAGATCATGCTTTTAACTTGCTTAAAGAGAAGCTTTGTTCCGCAGCTTTATTATCCTTACCTGACTTTTCTAAAACTTTTGAGATTGAGTGTGATGCTTCAAGTATAGGTATTGGAGCTGTTTTAATGCAGGAGAAGCGTCCCATTGCTTTTTTCAGTGAGAAGTTAAGTGGAGCTACCCTTAACTATCCCACATATGATAAAGAGATGTATGCATTAGTGAGGGCCTTGGAAACATGGCAACACTATTTATGGCCCAAGGAATTTGTCATCCACACTGATCATGAGTCCTTGAAGCACTTGAAAGGACAAAGCAAGTTGAACAAGCGTCATGCCAAGTGGATGGAGTTCATTGAAACATTTCCATATGTGATCAAATATAAACAAGGTAAAGAAAATGCCGTGGCTGATGCATTATCTCGAAGGTATACTCTAATCACTACTCTTAATGCAAAACTACTTGGATTTGAGTATATTAAAGACTTGTATGCTACTGATGAGGATTTTGAAAATGTGTTCATTGCATGTGAGAAAACTGGTTTTGGAAAGTTTTATAGGCATGATGGATTCTTATTTAGGGAAAATAGATTATGTGTGCCTAGGAGTTCTTTAAGAGAATTACTTGTTAGAGAAGCCCATAGTGGTGGGTTAATGGGACATTTTGGAGTAAAGAAAACTTTAGATCTATTGCATGATCACTTCTTTTGGCCTAACATGAAAAGAGATGTTGAAAAATAGTGTGAGAGATGTGTCACTTGTAAACAAGCTAAGTCTAGAGTTATGAATCATGGTCTTTATACTCCATTGCCTATTCCTACTGCTCCTTGGACTGACATTTCTATGGACTTTGTTTTGGGGTTACTAAGAACAAAGAGAGGTAGAGATTCTGTTTTTGTTGTTGTTGACAGGTTCTCTAAGATGGCTCACTTCATTGCTTGTCACAAGACAGATGATGCAAGTAACATTGCCGATTTATTCTTCAAGGAAATTGTTTGTCTACATGGAGTTCCGAGGACCATTGTTTCTGACCGTGATATGAAGTTCCTTAGCTACTTTTGGAAAACATTATGGGGAAAGTTAGGAACAAAGCTATTATTTTCCACTACTTGTCATCCACAAACCGATGGTCAAACTGAAGTAGTCAATCGTACTTTGTCTACTTTGTTGAGGTCCATTATTCAAAAGAATTTGAAGAATTGGGAAGATTGTTTGCCTCATGCGGAGTTTGCTTACAATAGAAGTGTGCATTCTACTACTAGTTATTCTCCATTTGAAGTTGTCTATGGTTTTAATCCACTCATTCCATTGGATCTTTTACCACTACCTATTGAGGAGAGAGCTTGTTTGGATGGGGAAAAGAAAGCTGATATGGACCTCACCGAAAGAAGATGAGGTTCAATGAAGAAGACGAAGAACACTTGAAGAAAAAACAATAACAAGTTAAAAACGCAGCAAAAGAAAATAAAAATTAGAAGTAAAACCAAGACCCGTTGTGTAGAAACACAAGAACCTATGGTATTGGACCAAGACCCGTTGCCTAGAAAAGCAAGAACCTATGGTATATATTGGTGGAAGGTAGAAGAACACCACAAGGAAGACCTTGATAAGTTCAAGAGTTCTCAAGAGAACCAAAGAGAAGAAGTCTCTCAATTTTATTGCTAAAATCAATTGTGTTCTCCCCAAAGGGTTACATAACTATTTATAGGCAAATAGATAACTTACAGCACAAGTAATAGGAATCCTACTTTCCTAACTTGCAGAATAGGAAATAGCAAACTTGCAGAACAAGCAATAGGAATCCTACTCTCCTAACTTGCAGAACAAGTAATAGAAGTCTTACAAAATCTATTATTTAAAAATGAATTGGGCTTAAATTAAATTAAGACAATGTTAAGCCCAATAATACTTAACTAAATAAAATATGCATCTAGCCTAATTTGCATTTCAGCCCAATACTTGTGTGTCTTCAAGAAGGTTGAACTTGGGCTTGGACCATGTTGTAGAAGACTTTATCATCCTCCATGCTCAAGCTTTGTTGGGCTTTCTCTCTAGCAATATCAATGAAACCAGCCAAGGCTTGTTGCATTATCTTTGATTTAGCTCTTGTAATTGGACCTCCATGGATACTCAAAGGATCACGATCATCACGAACATGACTTGAGCTTTGTGAGCTTGGATCTCCAACATTCCCCCTCTCCTCGAAAGGATTTGTCCTCAAATCAGAATCACCTACATCAATATCAAAGGGAGAAAGATCAGAAACATTAAATGTAGCACTAACATTATTCTCACCTGGAAGATCTAACTTATAAGCATTGTCAGTGATCTTCTTAATCACTTGGAATGGTCCATCTCCTCGAGGTTACAACTTGGAGCGACGCTGAGCAGGAAATCTCTCTTTACGCATATGTACCCAAACCCAATCACCAGGTTCAAAGACAACTTTCTTGCGATGCTTGTTGGCTTGAGTAGCATATTGCTCAGTCCTCTTCTTAATGTTTTGACGTACCTTCTCATGTAGTTGCTTAACAAAATCAGCTTTCTTTTCCCCATCCAAACTAGCTCTCTCCTCAATAGGTAGTGGTAAAAGATCCGATGGAGTGAGTGGATTAAAACCATAGACAACTTCAAATGGAGAATAACTAGTAGTAGAATGCACACTTCTATTGTAAGCAAACGCCACATGAGGCAAACAATCTTCCCAATTCTTTAAATTCTTTTGAATAATGGACTTCAACAAAGTAGACAAAGTACGATTGACTACTTCAGTTTGACCATCGGTTTGTGGATGACAAGTAGTGGAAAACAATAGCTTTGTTCGTAACTTTTCCCATAATGTTTTCCAAAAGTAGCTAAGGAACTTCACATACCGATCAGAAACAATGGTCCTCAGAACACCATGTAGACGAACAATTTCCTTGAAGAATAAATCGGCAATGTTGCTTGCATCATCTGTCTTGTGACAAGCAATGAAGTGAGCCATCTTAGAGAACCTGTCAACAACAACAAAAATAGAATCTCTACCTCTCTTTGTTCTTGGTAACCCCAAAACAAAGTCCATAGAAATGTCAGTCCAAGGAGCAGTAGGAATAGGCAATGAAGTATAAAGACCATGATTCATAACTCTAGACTTAGCTTGTTTACAAGTGACACATTTTTCACACAATTTTTCAACATCTCTTTTCATGTTAGGCCAAAAGAAGTGATCATGCAATATATCTAAAGTTTTCTTTACTCCAAAATGTCCCATTAACCCACCACTATGGGCTTCTCTAACAAGTAATTCTCTTAAGGAACTCTTAGGCATACATAATCTATTTTCCCTAAATAAGAATTTATCATGCCTATAAAACTTTCCAAAACCAGTTTTCTCACATGCAATGAACACATTTTCAAAATCCTCATCAGTAGCATACAAGTCTTTAATATTCTCAAATCCAAGTAGTTTTGCATTAAGAGTAGTGATTAGAGTATACCTTCGAGACAATGCATCAGCCACAACATTTTCTTTACCTTGTTTATATTTGATTACATATGGAAATGTCTCAATGAACTCCATCCACTTGGCATGATGCTTGTTCAACTTGCTTTGTCCTTTCAAGTGCTTCAAAGACTCATGATCAGTGTGGATGATAAATTCCTTGGGCCATAAATAGTGTTGCCATGTTTCTAAGGCCCTCACTAATGCATACATCTCTTTATCATATGTGGAATAGTTAAGGGCAGCTCCACTTAACTTCTCACTAAAAAAAGCAATGGGGCACTTCTCTTGCATTAAAACAACTTTGATACCTATGCTTAAAGCATGATACTCAATCTCAATTGTTTTCTCTTTTTGCCTAGCCCCAGCTTCACTCACTATTCTTTTCTCACTCTCTTTTAATTTCAATTGATTCTCATCTTTCACACTTGAAGCTTGACATGCTACAGATACCTTTCCATCCATAGGTAATTCCATACTATCCTCATCATCTTCTAATGGCAGTATAGAATCATCATTGGATTCTTCCATGTAGTTGCTATCCAACTTATTATTAGCTACATTATCACATGCATAAGAAGCATTATCTTGGTTTACCTTAGCTAGGGCAATGTCAAGTTGCTCCAACTTATCATATTTAATCAACTTCGACTCTATCGTCGAAAGTTGTTGTTGCATGGCTAGGAACATGATTTCAATGTTACTCAAATCAAGCTTTTCACTATTAGAAGACATAATTGTAACCTGCAAGAAACGTTAGTAAAAGAAACAGACCTCACATGTATGACCTCACGTGTTTACACTTAATACACACAGGAATGTAACACTCACACTCGTGTTTCACACAATTTTAATATGGCTTTTCTCTACTAATGTTACTCACACACTCTTGCCTTTTTTTTTTCCCTCACACAACTTTTCTCTATAGGTTCTATATTGAACTCAAGACTCAATCAAAAATCAGCTTATGGAATTCAACTATCAACCAACAATAAACAAGCTGAGCACAAGATTTTAATCAAGGGAAAACAAAAAATGAAGACTCAACAAGACTTTGCAAGACTCAATAAGGCTTAAGAAGACTCTAATGGAATTAAACCTTGAAGGAAATATGCGTGTTTTGGGGTGTTTAATTAGGGTAGGGTTTAGCCAAAGGTGGGGTAGTTTTGTCCTTTTATGTGGTAGGGTCAAAAAGGTAATTTTAGGCAGTAGGGTAGAATGGTAACAATTAATTTTCAAATTAGGCAAATAAGAAATCTCAAAGCTCAAGAAAGAATGACTACCTCAAGATTTTGATGAAGCACACCTCCACGAATTGGCTTTGATGTTGCACTTGCTACACACGATGTAATAAATCCCCTTTTGAATTGATTTTTTCTTTTCTCTTTTTTTTTCTTCTCTTTTTTTCCTCTTTTTTTCTTTTTTTATATTTTACTAAAGTAAACGAACAATGAAGAAAAAAACAAAAAGTCTAAATAATAAGAAGAGGTTTACTTGGGGAACAAGGCAACTTTTTGACAAAAACAAGCTAGTTTTGGTAGCAGCTTGTGTGGCAAGGAATGAGAGGGAACGGTGGCTTGTGAAACAAGTAGTCTTTATGTGATGTAGAGCTTTTGAAGGTTTCTTGGTGAGCAAGAAAACCTTTGGGATTTGGTTGCTTGGAGAATAAGATAGGGTTTACTTGGTGGCTAAGTAAAGAAAATAGGTTTGAGGGACAAACAATGATGGAGATCCAGATAGAGATCCACTTGCTCGTGATGTTCGTGATGCTAAGGATCCATTGGTCATCCAAGGAGGTCCAATTACCCGAGCTCGAGCTAAGAAAACGCAACAAGCCCTGGCCTCATTCATGCAACAAGCTCTGGCATCATTGAAGTGTCAAGGAAGCTTCCATGAAGAGTCCCAAGACATCTATACTTGCTTGGAAGCCCAAACGACATGAGCATGGTTTACTATCTTATTTTAGCTTAACAATAAGATGGGCTAAGTGTTTGGATAGCCCACGTTTGAGTCTTGTTGTGTCTTGGACTATTTATTTTATGTAACTAGGTTTAGGCATGAATTTGGGTTTAGTTTTTTTTCTATTGGTGTTAATTCCAGCCCACTTGTTTATGGGCTTAAGTGCTAGGTATTATTATAAATACCTTGTAAACGCTATTGATGGGGACATCAGTTAATTGAATTTTCAGAAATTGAGTGTGCCTTTCTCTTGGGTTCCCTCTCAACTAGGCTTATCAAGGTCTTCTTCCTTGTGGCGCCTCCTTCTTCACCATACACCATTGCTATACCTTAGGTTCTCGAATTCTTATTCGTAGGGTCAAGGTCCAATACCTTTGGGTTCGAGTCTCTTTAGGCTTCGGGTCTAGGTTTCAGAAGTTGTCATTCATCAACTTTGCTTCTGTCTTCTTGCGTGTCAGCTCCTTCAAATTCCAAGCTACGTTTTGTCTTGTCCGTACGCATCAAACAATATTAGTGGTGGCTTGGAAAAGGATTCAAGATCAAGGTTTGTCCAAGACAAGAAGACAAACAAAAAAAAAAACAAAAACGAGACTCCCACGAATTGAACCCAAGACAAGAAGACAAACAAAAAAAAAACAAAAACGAGACTCCCACGAATTGAACCTAAGCTCTGATGCCAAATGATATGGACCTCACCGAAAGAAGATGAGGTTCAATGAAGAAGACGAAGAACACTTGAAGAAAAAACAATAACAAGTTAAAAACGCAGCAAAAGAAAATAAAAATTAGAAGTAAAACCAAGACCCGTTGTGTAGAAACACAAGAACCTATGGTATTGGACCAAGACCCGTTGCCTAGAAAAGCAAGAACCTATGGTATATATTGGTGGAAGGTAGAAGAACGCCACAAGGAAGACATTGATAAGTTCAAGAGTTCTCAAGAGAACCAAAGAGAAGAAGTCTCTCAATTTTATTGCTAAAATCAATTGTGTTCTCCCCAAAGGGTTACATAACTATTTATAGGCAAATAGATAACTTACAGCACAAGTAATAGGAATCCTACTTTCCTAACTTGCAGAATAGGAAATAGCAAACTTGCAGAACAAGCAATAGGAATCCTACTCTCCTAACTTGCAGAACAAGTAATAGAAGTCTTACAAAATCTATTATTTAAAAATGAATTGGGCTTAAATTAAATTAAGACAATGTTAAGCCCAATAATACTTAACTAAATAAAATATGCATCTAGCCTAATTTGCATTTCAGCCCAATACTTGTGTGTCTTCAAGAAGGTTGAACTTGGGCTTGGACCATGTTGTAGAAGACTTTATCATCCTCCATGCTCAAGCTTTGTTGGGCTTTCTCTCTAGCAATATCAATGAAACCAGCCAAGGCTTGTTGCATTATCTTTGATTTAGCTCTTGTAATTGGACCTCCATGGATACTCAAAGGATCACGATCATCACGAACATGACTTGAGCTTTTGTGAGCTTGGATCTCCAACAAAAGCTGATTTTGTTAAGCAACTACATGAGAAGGTACGTCAAAACATTAAGAAGAGGACTGGGCAATATGCTACTCAAGCCAACAAGCATCGCAAGAAAGTTGTCTTTGAACCTGGGAATGATGGAGACCCATCAAGCTCACACAGCTCAAGTCATGTTCGTGATCCTTTGAGCATCCATGGAGGTCCAATTACAAGAGCTAAATCAAAGATAATGCAACAAGCCTTGGCTGGTTTCATTAATATTGCTAGAGAGAAAGCCCAACAAAGCTTGAGCATGGAGGATGATAAAGTCTTCTACAACATGATCCAAGCCCAAGTTCAACCTTCTTGAAGACACACACAAGTATTGGGCCGAAATGCAATTAGGCTGGATACATATTTTATTTAGTTAAATATTATTGGGCTGAACGTTGTCTTAATTTAATTTAAGCCCAATTTCTTTTTAAATAATATATTTTGTAGGACTTCTATTACTTGTTCTGCAAGTTAGGAGAGTAGGATTCCTATTACTTGTTCTGCAAGTTTGCTATTTCCTATTCTGCAAGTTAGGAAAGTAGGATTTCTATTATTTGTGCTGCAAGTTAGCTAGTTGCCTATAAATAGTTATGTAACCCTTTGGGGAGAACATAATTGATTTTAGTAATAAAAGTGAGAGACTTCTTCTCTTTGGTTCTCTTGAGAACTCTTGAACTTATCAAGGTCTTCCTTGTGGCGTTCTTCTAACTTCCACCAATATATACCATAGGTTCTTGCTTTCCTAAGCAACGAGTCTTGGTCCAATACCATAGGTTCTTGTGTTTCTACACAATGGGTCTTGGTTTTACTTCAATTTTTGTTTTCCTTTGCTACATTTTTAACTTGTTATTGTTTTTCTTCAAGTGTTCTTCGTCTTCTTCATTGAACCTCATCTTCTTTCGGTGAGGTTCATATCAGTGTCCATGAAGCACGGCTTATGGTTTTGTTAATTTATGGCATTCTATGCTTAGCTAATCACAAGCTTTCATTCCCTACCCTTTATGCATTAAAATCACCATGGTTCACCTATGCACACCTGTTGGCTGACACCCCCATAGATCTTTACACTTGATTTTGTTTCCATCTAATATACTTAACATGTTTCCCATGGATAAAACAATTAAATACCATAGCTAGGATTTAGAAAAACATCATCATTTCTCCTTAGCTTAGAAAAACACATCTCAATTGCTTGATTTAGTCCACCAAATTCAAGGTTTAGATAGCTCTTTAGATGGAGAACAACTTTTATGAAGAAAGCTTGGTGAGTGATAAGATGATATTTTGCAAATTATATATGTGCTAATATATTTTCTTTATTGATGTTTTATGCCTAAAAGAGCTTACTAATGTTTATTTTATGTTTTAGGTATTAAATATCAAAGTTGGAATAAAAAGAAGCTAAAAAGAGCAAAGTGCAGTATTTTCTGTCCAGCTTGAAAGATTGACGTTTTTGACCAATTTAACGACCTGATCTCAAGAAGTGGCCTTCATGGAAGTTGTAGAGGACTTCTCAAGGTTTCCAGAATGCACAAGATCGCAAAAATTGGAGTTCGTTTGGTTGGTCAAACGTCTGGACAAAATCAGTACGAAATTCTGGGCAGAAAAACGAGATTGAGAAGAAATTCCAACTAAGCAAGTTCAAGACAAGATTTTGTTGAGACAAGATAATTTCTTAATTTTATTATGTCTTAGATCTGTAATTAATTAATAAAAATAGGCCTTAGGAATTTTACTTAGAAAGTAATTGTAAAAAGATGATGAGATAAAGGTAAGAGTTTGACTAGTCAAATTACTTGTTTCCCAAGTAAACTCTTATCTGAATCCCACATTGCTTAGGAAAGTCTTTTAAACTCTTCCTTAGGCCTATATAAAGAGCACAAGGCTTTCATAAACAGCATCTCTCTAATCCCTCACATCCTTCTTATCCCTCTTCCCTCTTTTAGTCTTGTAGGATTTTCTTTAGGGTTTTTAATAAAATTTTATTTTTTTCTTTATTTTTAATTAGTTGCTGATTTCTTTATTATTTTTAATTCTGATTTTGTTTTCTTTATTTAAATTAATATTGTTTGTGTGTTCTTGCTTACTAGTTTATAATCTTGATTAGTAATTCTGATTTTATATTATTAAAGATTGCTTCTTTGATTGTTTCTTGCATGATATTTTGTGACATCCTCGCCACTACCCAAATATCAACTAACTTTTTACTTCACATGCCATTTAACTAGACTTGTTTATCAATGTCATCCTTTCTTTCTTCTTATACGTCATGCTTTATTTCTTATAGCACGATATCCAATTTGCATTAATAAAATTTCTTATATGTATTTACACATGCGTCACATACATCAGGATCTCACATAACTTACATATCCTATATCCCCAAACTTCCTAATATACATTAATGAAATGTTGTATTGTACAATAGTCTGAAGCACATAATACATGAGTATACCTTCAATAGTTATTGGGAAGCGTATCTCGAAGGTACACTATAAGGTCTCAAAAGTAAGCTCCTCTATTTGGAGCGGAATTCACTTCAGGTAATCTGTATAAAAAAAAGTTCGTAAAAGGGTGAGTTTACGCTCAGTAAGAAATAAATGTAAAAGAACGTACTATGCCACTATATGCAGTTTTCCTGCTTGGCTCTATAATGTCATGTAAAATCATTATAAAACATGTATCATATAATTTCTTCAAATATCATATACATCTAATATCAAATAAGTCAAATACTCTCAATTTCCTTTAATTCACTTGAAATCACATTTACAAATACAATTAACTTCAATTTCAAATAACTTCAAATACTGTCAAATACTTTCTTACGAAATCACTTGCAAATATTCAAATAACTCAAATATATTCATATTCTTCAAATACTTTCATATGTATCAATTCACTTGGAATTGAACATACAAATAACCTTCAAATACTTATGGAGACATTTGACACCCAATAAAATCATGCACTAAATAAATCCCGTAAGGGATGCACATATAAAGTGGCGTACCCACGCATGGGCCAGGGATCCTCCCCTAAGCCAAAACATAAGAGACATATGGCCATTGTCTATAGACCACAGTGAACACTAGTCAGGTGACATCTGTGGCGACCGAGGCCTGACTTATGGTCCTCAGCCCAAATACACATAACACATAATCTTAGGGACTTGATCAGAGTCCCTTCAACACATATTGATAGTGCATAATCATTAAGTGGTTCATTGTCTCAAAACATTAGGTAGCAAAACTACTTCTTAGAAAACAATTGCCTTCCGATAAACATTCTTATATACTTTAATGATAATTCAAATACATTTATATAAGTAATATAAAATTATTATTTTCAAAGGGGGCAGTTGACTGCTATTTTAGGGAAGTCGACTGCTATAGCACAAATAAATTTTATAAATTTATTTTCTTTTTGCATTTAAATTATTTAAAAATTTCAAATATACTTAGGGCAGTCGACTGGTCAAATAGGGCAATCGACTGGTCCGCAAACAGAAACTTTTTCGAGAAAATGCAGTCGGCTGGCTCTTTGGCGGTCGACTGGTTTGCAAACAGAATGCTTCTGGAAAAATGGCAGTCGACTGCTATATAGGGCAGTCGGCTGCTTTAAGTCGGTTTCGGAAAAATTTACGTCACGACTGTCTCTGAGCAGTCGGCTGCTATTTAGGGCAGTCGGCTGCCCCGAGCCAAATCGTAACTGGGTGAAAACCGTGATTTTAAACCTTCCTGCACTTAAAACAGCTTTTGTTTCAAACCACATATGCAACCAAAAAGGAACATAGTCTCCCTACGTCCGTTACACATATTCCTTACCCTCGATTCACTTTGAATATGCAAATCCCTTGGTTGCACCAATTCTTGCCTTTTACTTCCTCAAAGCTGCATAATTCATAACAAATCAAACCTTTAAGAAACCTTTATAACTATACTCTACCAACTCAACTTAACTCCAAACCATAAATAGAATTGAGAAAATCAACTTCTATCCTTACCTTTGTTATTCATCAAAATATCAGAATTTCATATCTCTTCACTTCCTTGGATTCAATCCACCAAACTTCAGATATAGCTTAAACTAGTGATGAGGAGTATTTTTAGTTTAAATAAGCTTAGCGATTTGATGAAAGGAGATGATGGTTTGTCAAGGCAACTATGGAGGAAACTTAAGGAATTCTGGAAATGAAGGAGAGGCAACAAGAGGGAGGGCTGGGAGTGTTGCTGCCGATTGGTGATGGCTAAAGATGGTGACTCATGCCCTTTCATTTAATGCCATCCTTATCCCATAATCATCTAATCTCAGCCATGCTTCCTTTTTTTGACTATGCTTTTGACCTTTCTTTGACCATTTAATTCCTTTTTCTTCCATTCATATCAGCCACATCTCAATCAACTAACTAAAAATTCGGATATCTATTTTATCATCCAATTAAATCATTTCCTCTTAGCCCTTAACCTTTTGGCTCTTTAACTCTTTGACCATCATTATTTGACCGTTCATTTAATTGGTCTCTTTTCTTCTATATAACACTTGGCTTTAATTACACTTAATTTTCTGATATTAATTCTTTTCTCATACTTTAAATATTTTCCTGATATCAAAATAATTTCTTTGACTAATTGACTATCAATTTCATTATTCCTTCATATGTCTCATACATCAAAACTTTACATTTATTTAATTATTTCAGCTGGAATTCTTCACAACTATAAGAAAATTACATGAAATTAGGGGATTTCACATTCTCCCCACCTTAGAGAATTTGGTCCTCCAAATTCAAATCAAGTTATGTATTAAACAGTTTCGGGTACTTCTCTTTCATTAAGCTCTCTAGCTTCTATGTAGTTTTCTTTTATAATGTGATACTGCCAAGGAACTTTAACTAAATGAATCACCTTAGACCTCAACACCTTATATTTTCTATCCAAAATTTGAACCGACTTCTCCACATAGCTCATACCTTCCCAAAATCTCTAATGGTTCTTATTCAATGACATGAGGTGGATCTAAATTATACTTTCAAAGCATAGATACATTAAAAACATTGTGTACTCCTAATAGCTCTAGAGGTAATGCCAACTTCTAGGTAACATCTCTCCCTTGGTCCAAGACCTCAAATGATCCAATGTAATAAGGATTAAGCTTACCTCTTTGGCCAAATCTCATAATTCCTTTGGATGGAGAATTTTCACAAACACTGAATCCCCAACCAAAAATTCAAGTGATCTCCGTTGAACATTTATATAACTCTTTTGTCAATTCTGAGCTGTCTCAAATCTTTGACAAATTAGTCTAACATCCTCAGAGACTTGCTCGACTAAATTTGGAGCTAATAATTCGTGCTCGTCTATTTCGTCCCATCAAATCGAAAATTGACACTTTCCATCATATAATAGTTCATATAGTGTCATCCCGATACTTACATGATAGCTATTATTATAAGCAAACTTAGTCAATGGCAGATGGTCGTCCCATGAGCCTTTAAAATACATAGCACCAGCTCTCCACATGTCCTCGAGCGTCTGAATGGTGCTTTCGGGCTAACCGTCAGTCTGCGGATGAAAAGCTGTGCTAAAGTTTAGTTAAGATCCCATGGCTTCTTGGAATTATTCCCAAAAATGAGAAGTAAACTTGGAATCTCTATCAAGTGAAATGCTCACTGGAACTCCATGTAGTTTAACAACTTCTTTTACATACAATTCTGCCAAAGCACTAAGTGTGTCCGTAGACTTCATAGTTAGGAAGTGAGCTGACTTCATAAATCTATTCATCAATTCTGACTTAATCCTTATGCTAGTCATCATTCCCAATTTACCTTGAAGGCAAAACATTTAGCTTAAGGCTTGTGATTTACTCAAGTAATTCATGCTCTTTATCATCATATAAACCATTATTCCCTTCATACTTTCGGTTTAGAGCATGCGCCACTACAATGGTTCTCCCTAGGTGATATAAAATCTCACCTTCATAATCCTTTAGAAACTTGAACTATTCCTTCGGTCTCATATTCAATTCTCTTTACGAGAATTAGTACTTCAGACAATTATGGTCTGTACAAATCTGAAATTTCTTACTATACAAATAATGCCTTTAAGTTTTCATATGATAATCGCACTTGTATTTCATGCCATAATAAGTGATATTTATCATTAACAATTTCCAAACGAAACTTCTCTTCTATCTCAATCAGAATTATAGCCGTAATTTATTCACAATGGCTATCTATAATTTCTTTCTTTTGCTCTCTAAATATCCATATACTGATCACATTTTAGACTATTAGCATAGTTCTTTTAATTCGTATCCAAAAATGTCCTCTTCTCATAGCATCAAACATGCCTAATGAATGAACATCTTCATTCCCTTATGGCGTTCTAGGGATCCAATAGGAAGGATACTATAGTCGGCTAGGTAACCGAGTAGAGTATGGAAGGTACTTTAGAGTACCTGTCGTGTTCCGGTCCTTAGATGCGACTATAGGGAATAATTACCGTCGTTGAGATAACTTATCTTTCATATTAATTCATATTCTTTTCAGAGTAATGCTTTCATAGAATAAAACATTTAAGTAAAATCGACTAATAAAAGTCAATCATCATTCTCATTTAAACTCCTTTTCACATATCACTATATACATCATAAAACTTCATACCAATAAGTACTTTAGAATTCCAACTATCGTTTCTTGTCGATTATTGTATTTCATTAAGTTCAGGACTTCTCTTTTCTACGTCCACGACATAAGTTAAAATCCTTCACAAAATCATACTTACTTTCTATTAACTTCATTTACAATAAGTCAGATAATGCAATATACTTTTACATTATACATCTTCAACATTTACATCATAGTTAACAAGTGTCTTTCCCTTCTCTTCAGCTGTGGCCTTACGCTGGGGTTGGGTAGTCTCTTCCGATTCCTCGTGCACCCTTTGATTCATCTTAGGACAATTCTTAATCATATGTCCATGTTTACCACACCAATAACAAGCCCCAGTAATCCTGCGGCATGTTTTTAACCCATGAAATTTCTCGCAATGCTCACACCTTTGTCTTGTATTCTTAGGTGAGCTAACGGTACTACTAGTTGAATGTCGGAATCTATCGTCATTTATCTTGATCCCAGTAGCTTTAGAATTCCCTGTACCATAATCATCATAATACTCCCAACTCAATATATATTCCACATAACCATTTAATTTAATTAATAATCATTTTCTCATAATTTACTTGCTTACCTATCGAAGCTCTTTCATATGGCCGACATCGCCCAGATGAGTGATGAGTGTCGTCAGTCACCAAAAATAAAATTTCCTAACTCTACTATGTAGATAGCGGAGCAAGGGTCGAACCCACAAAGACTGAATTTTTTAAGTTAATTATTAAATTAAAAATCTAATCTTAGGGTTTAGGGAAAGAAGAAGTTTGGGGGTTTTGTAAACTATTCTAAAATAAAGAAAACAAGAATTATTAAATATAAAAAACAAATAGCAAAAAAGCTTCAGTTACGAGGCAATCAATCATTCTTGGATTTTGATGTTGATCATTGATTACAAAATATCACTGTCAATTAAATAGTCAACCGTAGCATAACAACAAGCTCTGTTACACCATCTTTCCTTACTGAGTCGTTAGTTAAAACAAGCTCTTTAACTAATCTCTAACTACTTAACCTACCTAGAACAAGCTCTCTAGATATAAATTGTAGCAGCATTAACAACAAGAAAGATATGGGTTGACATTAGATAACAAACACATAAGCTTGGTTTATTTAATCTAAACCTTAATTCTCCTCCATCCCTAGTGATTAACTCCACAAGCAATTACGGACTTATGTTTTTAATCTGGCGGTAGATTATTTAGTTTAACTAAATAGTGTGCACCCTATCTAATCAAACAAACAACCATTATAATGTGCTCAGAGAATCTTGGATACTTAATCAACAATTATATAATAGGTTCAAGAATCTCACAACATGCTTTTCCCAAGAATAATTAATTTACCTCATAACTGAATAAGAAAACTACTCACTAGACATATTCAAGATCATAAAATTCAAGTTTAATATTATAAAGATTACAAATATCATGCAAGAAACAATCAAAGAAGCAATCTTTAATAATATAAAATCAGAATTAATAATCAAGATTATAAACTAGCAAGCAAGAACACACAAACAATATTAATTTAAATAAAGAAAACAAAATCAGAATTAAAAATAATAAAGAAATAAGCAAAATAATAAAAATAAAATTTCTATTAAGTCTACTCTAAAACTAAACAAGAGAGAAGAGGGGGAAGAGAGGGATGTGAGGGATTTGAGGGATTCCTGTTTATGAGAGCCTTGTGCTCTTTATATAGGCCTAAGGAAGAGTTTAAAAGACTTTCCTAAGCAATGTGGGATTCAGATAAGAGTTTACTTGGGAAACAAGTAATTTGACTAGTCAAACTCTTACCTTTATCTCATCATCTTTTTACAATTATTTTCTAAGTAAAATTCCTAAGGCCTATTTTTATTAATTAATTACAGATCTAAGACAAAATAAAATTAAGAAATTATCTTGTCTCAACAAAATCTGGTCTTGAACTTGCTTTGTTGGAATTTCTTCTCAATCTCGTTTTTCTGTCCAGAATTTCGTACTGATTTTGTCCAGACGTTTGACCCACCAAATGAACTCCGATTTTTGCGATCTTGGACATTCTGGAAACCTTGAGAAGTCCTCTACAACTTCTATGAAGGCCACTTCTTGAGATCAGGTCGTTATGTTGGTCAAAAATGTCAATCTTTCAAACTGGACAGAAAATACTGCACTGTGCTCTTTTTAACTTCTTTTTATTCCAACTTTGATATTTAATACCTAAAACATAAAATAAACATTAGTAAGCTCTTTTAGGCATAAAACATCAATAAAGAAAATATATTAGCACATATAAAATTCACAAAATATCATCCTATCAATGAGCATCTATCTCTCGAGGTTTTCCTTTCTGACTTCCACTTTATCGGTTTCTTACCTTTACTTTGGGCTTGAAAATCAGTTTGATGAAGCTCATAGTCCTGCTCACACAACTGAGCCTTACGGACTGTCTCATTATAAGTAGTGATACCCATAGTATACAACTTAGATCTGATAGGAGGTTTCAATCCTTCTATAAATCTGTATATCTTATATCCTTCACTCCTGATGGTCTCTCGGTCGAATCCGCTTAGAGAAATAAACCTTGACTCATATTGATTTACTAACATTGTCCCTTGAGTCAATTTCAAAAATTCAATCTTCAATCTAGTCTGATCGGTGCATGGGATATACTGCTCAGTAAAGGCCTCTAAAAATCTATCCCACGTAACCTCAACATGTTGGGCTTCCAAAATGGCCCGAGTGGACTGCCACCAATACTCTGCATCATCCACTAACAGGTACGCAGCCAAACCTACCTTTTCCTTCTCGGAACATAGCATATACTCGAAAGATCTAGTGACCGCCTTCACCCAATTCACTGCGACCAACGTGTCCTTATCCCCCTTAAACTTAGGCGGATCCAGCTTTTTATATTCCTTAATTAAGGTCATACTGCAATAAGTCGTGAGATCCCTCCTTTCAATAACTAGGACTTGTGGGGGTAACTGTGTCTGTACTGGTGGGGGCTGTACTATTAGGGTATCCTCTGGTACACTAGTGGCCATGTTCGGGAAGTTCGCCATAAATTGCGTGAACATAATGACCATATTCTCCATATGCTTCTCCATTTTTGCTAGCCTAGTGTTCGGGCTATGTGGTGGAGATGGAGAAGAAGACTGTGTTGGGGGTGGTTCTACATGACCTCCTCCCCTTCCTGTACCAATACCCCTTCTACTTGAGCTCATTCTGTCGATAAAATCACAAAATTGATCTATTTAGCATAACTTTAACCAGTTATACTATGCATATGAACTCAGACAAGTACAGTACATTGGGGATATCTACTATTTCTAGCCTAATAACACCGACAAACATCAGTCTAAACTGCTCTGATACCAATCTGTGACATCCTCGTCACTACCCAAATATCAACTAACTTTTTACTTCACATGCCATTTAACTAGACTTGTTTATCAATGTCATCCTTTCTTTCTTCTTATACGTCATGCTTTATTTCTTATAGCACGATATCCAATTTGCATTAATAAAATTTCTTATATGTATTTACACATGCGTCACATACATCAGGATCTCACATAACTTACATATCCTATATCCCCAAACTTCCTAATATACATTAATGAAATGTTGTACTGTACAATAGTCTGAAGCACATAATACATGAGTATACCTTCAATAGTTATTGGGAAGCGTATCTCGAAGGTACACTATAAGGTCTCAAAAGTAAGCTCCTCTATTTGGAGCGGAATTCACTTCAGGTAATCTGTATAAAAAAAGTTCGTAAAAGGGTGAGTTTACGCTCAGTAAGAAATAAATGTAAAAGAACGTACTATGCCACTATATGCAGTTTTCCTGCTTGGCTCTATAATGTCATGTAAAATCATTATAAAACATGTATCATATAATTTCTTCAAATATCATATACATCTAATATCAAATAAGTCAAATACTCTCAATTTCCTTTAATTCACTTGAAATCACATTTACAAATACAATTAACTTCAATTTCAAATAACTTCAAATACTGTCAAATACTTTCTTACGAAATCACTTGCAAATATTCAAATAACTCAAATATATTCATATACTTCAAATACTTTCATATGTATCAATTCACTTGGAATTGAACATACAAATAACCTTCAAATACTTATGGAGACATTTGACACCCAATAAAATCATGCACTAAATAAATCCCGTAAGGGATGCACATATAAAGTGGCGTACACACGCATGGGCCAGGGATCCTCCCCTAAGCCAAAACATAAGAGACATATGGCCATTGTCTATAGACCACAGTGAACACTAGTCAGGTGACATCTGTGGCGACCGAGGCCTGACTTATGGTCCTCAGCCCAAATACACATAACACATAATCTTAGGGACTTGATCAGAGTCCCTTCAACACATATTGATAGTGCATAATCATTAAGTGGTTC
Source organism: Heritiera littoralis (assembly GCA_031772115.1). Lineage (NCBI taxonomy): Eukaryota > Viridiplantae > Streptophyta > Magnoliopsida > Malvales > Malvaceae > Heritiera > Heritiera littoralis. The sequence goes on along the minus strand of JAPDPK010000037.1, from coordinate 1,848,104 downwards.
ATTGTCTCAAAACATTAGGTAGCAAAACTACTTCTTAGAAAACAATTGCCTTCCGATAAACATTCTTATATACTTTAATGATAATTCAAATACATTTATATAAGTAATATAAAATTATTATTTTCAAAGGGGGCAGTTGACTGCTATTTTAGGGAAGTCGACTGCTATAGCACAAATAAATTTTATAAATTTATTTTCTTTTTGCATTTAAATTATTTAAAAATTTCAAATATACTTAGGGCAGTCGACTGGTCAAATAGGGCAATCGACTGGTCCGCAAACAGAAACTTTTTCGAGAAAATGCAGTCGGCTGGCTCTTTGGCGGTCGACTGGTTTGCAAACAGAATGCTTCTGGAAAAATGGCAGTCGACTGCTATATAGGGCAGTCGGCTGCTTTAAGTCGGTTTCGGAAAAATTTACGTCACGACTGTCTCTGAGCAGTCGGCTGCTATTTAGGGCAGTCGGCTGCCCCGAGCCAAATCGTAACTGGGTGAAAACCGTGATTTTAAACCTTCCTGCACTTAAAACAGCTTTTGTTTCAAACCACATATGCAACCAAAAAGGAACATAGTCTCCCTACGTCCGTTACACATATTCCTTACCCTCGATTCACTTTGAATATGCAAATCCCTTGGTTGCACCAATTCTTGCCTTTTACTTCCTCAAAGCTGCATAATTCATAACAAATCAAACCTTTAAGAAACCTTTATAACTATACTCTACCAACTCAACTTAACTCCAAACCATAAATAGAATTGAGAAAATCAACTTCTATCCTTACCTTTGTTATTCATCAAAATATCAGAATTTCATATCTCTTCACTTCCTTGGATTCAATCCACCAAACTTCAGATATAGCTTAAACTAGTGATGAGGAGTATTTTTAGTTTAAATAAGCTTAGCGATTTGATGAAAGGAGATGATGGTTTGTCAAGGCAACTATGGAGGAAACTTAAGGAATTCTGGAAATGAAGGAGAGGCAACAAGAGGGAGGGCTGGGAGTGTTGCTGCCGATTGGTGATGGCTAAAGATGGTGACTCATGCCCTTTCATTTAATGCCATCCTTATCCCATAATCATCTAATCTCAGCCATGCTTCCTTTTTTTGACTATGCTTTTGACCTTTCTTTGACCATTTAATTCCTTTTTCTTCCATTCATATCAGCCACATCTCAATTAACTAACTAAAAATTCGGATATCTATTTTATCATCCAATTAAATCATTTCCTCTTAGCCCTTAACCTTTTGGCTCTTTAACTCTTTGACCATCATTATTTGACCGTTCATTTAATTGGTCTCTTTTCTTCTATATAACACTTGGCTTTAATTACACTTAATTTTCTGATATTAATTCTTTTCTCATACTTTAAATATTTTCCTGATATCAAAATAATTTCTTTGACTAATTGACTATCAATTTCATTATTCCTTCATATGTCTCATACATCAAAACTTTACATTTATTTAATTATTTCAGCTGGAATTCTTCACAACTATAAGAAAATTACATGAAATTAGGGGATTTCACATATTTGTAATCTTTATAATATGTAACTTGAATTTTATGATCTTGAATATGTCTAGTGAGTAGTTTTCTTATTCAGTTATGAGGTAAATTCATTGTTCTTGGGAAAAAGAATGTTGTGAGATTTTGAGCTTATAATATAATTGTTGATTAAGTATCTAAGATTCTCTGAGCACATTTGCATGATTATTTGCTTGATTAGATGGTAGGGCCCACTATTTAATTTAATTGAATAATCTACTGCCAGATTAAAAACATAAGTCCGTAATTGCTTATGGAGTTAATCACTAGGGATGGAGGAGAATTGAGGTTTAGATTAAATGAACCGAGCTTATGTGTTTGTTATCTAATGTCAACCCATATCTTTCTAGTTGTTAATGCTGCTACAACTTATATCTAGAGAGCTTGTTCTAGGTAGGTTAAGTAGTTAGAGATTAGTTAAAGAGCTTGTTTTAACTAGCGACTCAGTAAGGGAAGATGGTGTAACAGAGCTTGTTGTTATGCTACGGTTGACTATTTAATTGACAATAATATTTTGTAATCAATGAAGCTTTTTCATATTTGTTTTTGATATTTAATAATCCTTGCTTTCTCTCTTTTAGGCATAGCTTACAAAACTCCAAAACCCCAAAATTTCTTCTTTCCGTAAAACTTAAGATTAGATTTTTAATTTAATAATTAACTTAAATAATTCAGTCTCTGTGGGTTCGACCCTTGCTCCGCTATCTACATAGTAGAGTTAGGAAATTTTATTTTTGGTGACTGACGACACTCATCAAATTTTGGCGCCGTTGCCGGGGACTGTTATTTATTTAAGTTGTTTATTATAATTTAAAGATCTAATTATTTTCTTTTCTTTCTTCCTTGCAGGGTTTGCATGTCTGACGAGCACTCTAGTTACAAACTTCGAAAGATTAGAGATTACATTCAGGCAACCCAAAGTGCGGTGCTACAAACGCCCCAACCACCACCATCCACTTCCGAAGATCCACCTTCCCCCGAGCCCACGTTCAATCCCACTTTTGAATTCTCTAGTGATTCAGAAGAGGACACCATGGCTCAAAACGCTAACAGAACCTTGAAGGAGTTGGCAGCACCCACTATGAACCAACAACCCCTTTGCATAACCTATCCTACTTTAGATGTTGCTTTTGAATTAAAATCTGGTTTGATACATCTTTTACCAACTTTTCATGGTCTTGCAGGTGAAGATCCACACAAACATCTAAAGGAGTTCCATGTTGTTTGCTCCACCATGAAGCCTGCTGGGGTTAGTGAAGAGCAAATCAAGCTAAGGGCCTTTCCATTCTCTTTGGCAGATGCAGCCAAGGATTGGCTTTACTACTTACCTTCTGGGACCATCAACACTTGGGATGATATGAAGAGACTCTTCTTGGAAAGATATTTTCCTGCTTCTAGGGCAGCCAACATCCGCAAAGAAATTTGTGGAATTAGGCAATTTAATGGTGAGTCACTCTATGAATATTGGGAAAGATTTAAACGATTATGTGCTAGTTGCCCACATCACCAAATTCATGAGCAACTATTGATCCAATATTTCTATGAGGGACTATTACCCCATGATAGAAGCATGATAGATGCTGCCAGTGGAGGAGCTTTGGTGGATAAGACTCCTCAAGAAGCTCAAAACTTGATAGCAAACATGGCTGCCAATTCTCAACAATTTAACACAAGGAGAGATCCACCACCACCACTTAAGCAAGCACATGAGGTAAGTACTTCTTCTTTGGAAAAACAAATTGCTAATCTAACATCCCTTGTGCAACAATTGGCTGTAGGTAACATGCAACAAGCCAAGGCTTGTGGAGTTTGCTCCAACATCGGACACCCTACTGATATGTGTCCAACTTTACAAGAAGATTCCATGGAGCAAGCTAATGTTGTAGGAGGATTCCCAGGACCTTCCCAAGGTAAGTATGACCCTTACTCCAATTCTTACAACTCTGGTTGGAGGGACCACCCAAATTTGCAATATGGAAATAGGTCTACACCATATGTCCCACCACACAATAGGCCAAATAATTTCCAAGTCCCCAAACCTACATACCAAGAGAGGCCACCACACCAAACACAACACCAAAGTGGAAGCATGTCTCTTGAAGAAATTGTAAAGAATCTTGCTGCCTCTACTTTACAAAATCAACAAGAGAACAATCAAAGAATTGCACACCCTGAGCACCAAATGAGCCAAATGGCTACTTCACTAAGCAGACTTGAAGCTAGGGAATCCAACAAGTCGCCTTCTCAACCTATGGTGAATCCAAGGGAGAATGTGAGTGCCATCTTTTTGAGGAGTGAGAAGGAAATTGGACCCAAAGAGAATGCATATGAAGAGGTCAACTTTAAGGCTCCACCACATAAAAATGTAGTCAAGCTCCCTCCTCTTTATAGAGATTTTGACAAGGTAAGTGAAAAACGTGTCCCTTTTAATGTTGGTACTTACCCTCCTCCTTTTCCTAGTAGGTTGGCAAAACCAAAGAAAGAAGAACATGTTGACACTAACATGGAAGCAAAAGGAGAAGTTGACAACAATGCTTCAAAGTCTAAGGTAAGTGATAAAAGAGTCCCCTTTAATACTGGTACTTGCCCTCCTCCTTTTCCTAGCAGGTTAGCCAACAACAAGAAAGAAGAGCAAGACAAAGAGATCTTGGAGACCTTTAGGAAAGTGGAGGTGAACATTCCTCTTCTTGATGCTATCAAGCAAGTACCCAGGTACGCAAAATTTTTAAAAGAATTGTGTACTAACAAGAAGAAATTAAAAGGTGATGAAAAAGTAGTTGTGGGGGAGAATGTGTCTGCCATCATTCAAAGAAAACTTCCCCCAAAGTGTGGAGATCCTGGCATGTTTAGTATTTCATGTAAGATAGGTAACACCATGATTGATAAGTCCATGATAGATTTAGGAGCTTCTATAAATGTCATGCCTTTGTCAATTTATAAATCTTTAAATCTTGGACCTTTGAAAGAGACTGGTGTTATTATACAATTGGCTGATAGAACTAATGCCTATCCTGAAGGGATATTAGAGGATGTTCTTGTGCAGGTTGATAAATTAGTCTTCCTAGCAAACTTCTATGTTCTTGATATGGAGGATGATAATTCTCCTTTTCCAACACCAATGCTGCTAGGGAGACCATTCTTGAAGACATCCAAAGCCAAAATAGATGTGGATAAGGAAACACTCACCATGGAGTTTGATGATAACATAGTGGAGTTCAACATCTTTGGAGAAGTAATCATAAGTCAGAACCAACAGAAATCAAAGAAAAGGTTTGCATTTGGGATTGGATGATGGAAAGTGGAGCAGTCGAGCTAACGACATTAAACAAAAGCGCTACTTGGGAGGCAACCCAAGGATGTAAAATGAGGGAGTATTTCTTTCCTTTACTTGTATTACCATTTAATTTTTGAGTTTTTATTGTTCTTCTTTGCATGCTAGACTTACTTTGAGGACAAAGTAAGATTTAAGTGTGGGGGGGAATATTGGTTTATGAGTCTATAGAGTTTTTTTTTAGGAAGTGGAAATTAAAAAAAAAAAGGTCAAATTTTTAAGAGTTTTGAAGATCATGATATGTTTTCTTTCTTTTAAGGATTGATTCTAAACTAAAACAAAGTTTTATAAGAAAGTTGAGACTATTTTGATTGTTATTATTATTGAAGTGAGTACTTTCTAAAGAATTTATGTGAGTTCATGATTAAATATGATTGATCATATGATATTGATAATGTGATTAGTTCATTGAAGTTGGTATAAGCAAAGGATAAATAGACAAGAACAAAAGAAAAAAAAATAAAAATAAACATAAAAGAGAAAAAAAAGAAGAAAAAAAAATAGAGGTTGAAAGCTTTAAATTCTACTCCAATGTTTTGAGTTGCTTGATCTTGTTGATTAAATTCTTTGAAGTGACTTGAAATATGAGTATGCAAAGCACTCTAAAAGAGGGCTAACTTGTTGAGTAACCGGGTGTTGGTATCACCAATATTAACATTCGCGTAAAAAGGCAAGTAAGTACTTAGGGAAACCATTGTTGAAACCTCAAAAGAAAAAAAAAAGGTTCTTGATCTATTGACTTTGTTTGTAGTAATGTAAAGTGGATAATTGCAAAGTTGATATTATATGTTTCAGTTGTGTTGATTGTAAATTTTGCATGAATTTATTTAGAAGTATGCATGAATATGAGAAGTAATGATTAGAATATGATTGACTTGATTATTTAACTCTTGTTGAAGTTACGAGTTAAGAATTGAAAGATTTGAAAATATGTCCATGATCTTAATCTTGTTTTGGAGATGGAGTCATAATTTTTAAAATTGAGTCTTATTTTGAATTTTTAGGATTGAGTCTTAAGTAAAAGATTTTGTGGGTATATCTTCTGAAAGCCCTCACGAGACACAACTCGTCCACTAGGGGTGACCTAGGGGTTTAAAGGCTTATTGCATATGCTAAATGCAATCGTGATTCCTACGAAAGTGAGTTAGGATTTTAGGATTTAGTTCTTTAGGAATTAGTTTAGCTAAGGTTTGCTAGAGGACTAGCAAAAGCTAAGTGTGGGGGAATTTGATAAGATGATATTTTGCAAATTATATATGTGCTAATATATTTTCTTTATTGATGTTTTATGCCTAAAAGAGCTTACTAATGTTTATTTTATGTTTTAGGTATTAAATATCAAAGTTGGAATAAAAAGAAGCTAAAAAGAGCAAAGTGCAGTATTTTCTGTCCAGCTTGAAAGATTGACGTTTTTGACCAATTTAACGACCTGATCTCAAGAAGTAGCCTTCATGGAAGTTGTAGAGGACTTCTCAAGGTTTCCAGAATGCACAAGATCGCAAAAATTGGAGTTCGTTTGGTTGGTCAAACGTCTGGACAAAATCAGTACGAAATTCTGGGCAGAAAAACGAGATTGAGAAGAAATTCCAACTAAGCAAGTTCAAGACAAGATTTTGTTGAGACAAGATAATTTCTTAATTTTATTATATCTTAGATCTGTAATTAATTAATAAAAATAGGCCTTAGGAATTTTACTTAGAAAGTAATTGTAAAAAGATGATGAGATAAAGGTAAGAGTTTGACTAGTCAAATTACTTGTTTCCCAAGTAAACTCTTATCTGAATCCCACATTGCTTAGGAAAGTCTTTTAAACTCTTCCTTAGGCCTATATAAAGAGCACAAGGCTCTCATAAACAGCATCTCTCTAATCCCTCACATCCTTCTTATCCCTCTTCCCTCTTTTAGTCTTGTAGGATTTTCTTTAGGATTTTTAATAAAATTTTATTTTTTTCTTTATTTTTAATTAGTTGCTGATTTCTTTATTATTTTTAATTCTGATTTTGTTTTCTTTATTTAAATTAATATTGTTTGTGTGTTCTTGCTTACTAGTTTATAATCTTGATTAGTAATTCTGATTTTATATTATTAAAGATTGCTTCTTTGATTGTTTCTTGCATGATATTTGTAATCTTTATAATATATAACTTGAATTTTATGATCTTGAATATGTCTAGTGAGTAGTTTTCTTATTCAGTTATGAGGTAAATTCATTGTTCTTGGGAAAAAGAATGTTGTGAGATTTTGAGCTTATAATATAATTGTTGATTAAGTATCTAAGATTCTCTGAGCACATTTGCATGATTATTTGCTTGATTAGATGGTAGGGCCCACTATTTAATTTAATTGAATAATCTACTGCCAGATTAAAAACATAAGTCCGTAATTGCTTATGGAGTTAATCACTAGGGATGGAGGAGAATTGAGGTTTAGATTAAATGAACCGAGCTTATGTGTTTGTTATCTAATGTCAACCCATATCTTTCTAGTTGTTAATGCTGCTACAACTTATATCTAGAGAGCTTGTTCTAGGTAGGTTAAGTAGTTAGAGATTAGTTAAAGAGCTTGTTTTAACTAGCGACTCAGTAAGGGAAGATGGTGTAACAGAGCTTGTTGTTATGCTACGGTTGACTATTTAATTGACAATAATATTTTGTAATCAATGATCAACATCTAAATCCAAGAATAATTAATTACCTTGTAACTGAAGCTTTTTCATATTTGTTTTTGATATTTAATAATCCTTGCTTTCTCTCTTTTAGGCATAGCTTACAAAACTCCAAAACCCCAAAATTTCTTCTTTCCGTAAAACTTAAGATTAGATTTTTAATTTAATAATTAACTTAAATAATTCAGTCTCTGTGGGTTCGACCCTTGCTCCGCTATCTACATAGTAGAGTTAGGAAATTTTATTTTTGGTGACTGACGACACTCATCAGTGAGTTGATGAAGATAAAGGGTGGTTTCACTAAGTGAAAGAAGAGAAAAACTTGAAGAAAATGGAGCTATGGTGGCGGCCTTAGAAGGAAGAAGAAAGCTCTAGATATTTTTCATTTAAACATTATTTTAGTCACAAAAATTCCAGCCATTTGAGAAAACATCAAATTACCCCTTTAAAATTTCATTATTTATCATTCTATCCAAAACATTATTTTAATATTTTAATTTTATTATTTTTCACATATTCAAGTCAAATATGGTCAAATGTTGACTTTCACGGTGGTTTGATAGTCATGGATAGTGAAATTACCAAACTACCCTTAAACAAAGGCTTTTAGCTTCGTTTGCATTATTTTTAGTGTTTTCACGTAATTCAGTTACAGGGTTGGATCCACATGAAACTTCTTTACGTGAAGGCTTTCCTATGACAATCTGCAGGTCCAAGCTCAAACTAGGTTGATCGTTATTCAAAAAAGTTCTTCCGACCTTTGGACAAAATCGTAATTTTTAAATTTGTTGCATGCAAACCTAGGCATGCATAAATAAAAGAATTTTGAGAGTCTTCTTACCAATTAGGTATTTTGAGCCCAAGATTCACAGTTTGCTACTTTGGAGTCCATCTAGGTTACAGATTGGGCTATGGGGTCGACTTACAGTTTCCCCGACACTTACAACATACATGAGAATTTGTTAAGGTACTTTGGTTTATAATTCTAACTCAGCATATTCAATAGGTGTAGAAAGAATAAAGAAATTAGGGATCTCACATCCTCCTCACCATTAGAAATTTGGTCATCCAAATTTGAATCGGGCTACTACTCAAACAATTCCGTATACTTCTCTTTCATCAAGCTTTCTAACTCCCACATAGCTTTCTCAGTGATGTGATACTACCAGAGAACTTTGACTTGATAAATTGTCTTAGACCGTAGTACTATCTCTTTCCTGTCTACAATCTAGATTAGCTTCTCTACATAACTCATGTCTTCACAAATCTCTGAAGGCTCATATTCGATGACATGAGATGGATCAGGGTGATATTTTCGACGCATGGACACGCGAAAAATATCATGTAATCCCGATAGCTCCGGCGATAATGCTAATATGTAGGCTACATCTCCCACACAATCTAAGATTTCAAATGGCCTGATATAACAAGGACATAGCTTGCCCTTCTTGCCAAATCTTATAATTCCCTTGGACGTCAGCACCTTCTACCATAAATAGCTTCATGCGGTGCATTGCGATGCTCGAGTGGTAGCTATTATTGTAGGCAAATCCAACTAATGGTAGATGATCATCCCGAAGCCTTTAAAATCCAATGCACAGGTTCTCAACATATCTTTAAGCATTTAGATGGTGTGATCAAACTGACCATTAGTCGTGGATGGAAAGCCATGCTAAAATTCAATTGAAATCTCATGAATTCTTGGAAATGTTCCCAGAAATAAGAGGTGAACCTAGAATCTCTATCAGATGTGATGCTTTCTAAAACACCATGAAGTCGAAAAATCTCCTTAACATACAAATCTACCAAAGCACTGAGTGAATCCATAGACTTGATAAGCAGACCATCATAGTCTTCCTTGGTCCTAGGCAATCCCATAATGAAATCCATTGTAATGTGCTCCCATTTCTGATGCGCACGGACAAGAGGAAACGTAGCTTGGAAATTGAAGGAGCTGAAAACGCAAAGGACAGAAACAAAGTTGATGAATGACAACTTCTGAAACCTAGACCCGAAGCCTAAAGAGACTCGAACCCAAAGGTATTGGACCTTGACCCTACGAATAAGAATTCGAGAACCTAAGGTATAGTAATGGTGGATGGTGAAGAAGGAGGCGCCACAAGGAAGAAGACCTTGATAAGCCTAGTAGAGAGGGAACCCAAGAGAAAGGCACACTCAAATTCTGAAAAATTCAATTTACTGATCCGTCCATCAATAGTGTTTATAAGGTATTTATAATAATACCTAGCACTTAAGCCCATAAAACAAGTGGGCTGGAATTAACACCAACAGAAAATAAGACTAAACCCAAATTCATGCCTAAACCTAGTTACATAAAAAAAATAGTCCAAGACATAACAAGACTCAAACGTGGGCTATCCAAACACTTAGCCCATCTTATTGTTAATCTAAAATAAGATAGTAAACCACGCTCATGTCGTTTGGGCTTCCAAGTAGGTATAAATGTCTTGGGACTCTTCATGGAAGCTTCCTTGACACTTCAATGATGCTAGAGCTTGTTGCATTAATGAGGCCAGGGCTTGTTGCGTCTTCTTAGCTCGAGCTCGGGTAATTGGACCTCCTTGGATGACCAATGGATCCTTAGCATCACGAACATCACGAGCAAGTGGATCTCTATCAATTTCCACATAGGTATAGGCAAAGATTGTAACAAACCAACTGGTCTCTAGTGCTCCACCTTAACCTGTTGGCATGTGAGACATTTCGCTACAAACTCTGCTACATCTATTTCATGCCAGGCCACTAGTACACTTTGCATAGATTATGGTACATCTTAGTATTACCTGGGTGCAAAGTGTACTTAGTGGAATATGCTTCTATCAAAGTCAACCTCTTTAACTCCCGATCGTCAGGAACACATACACCTTTTGAACCTCAAAATCCCATCACTGCCAATAGTAAAATCTGATGGCTCCCCTGACTGAACCTGATTAACAGCCTCAATACAATGAGCATCATCCCTCTAAGCAACCCTGATTCTGTCTGTCAACTCTGGCTGAATTAGTAGGCTAGTTGTCATCCCAAAATGCTCAAAAGGTATAACATTCAAGCTGAGGCCTGAAAACTGCTCTAGCACCTTGTACTCTTGGACCATCATAAATGACACCATTCCCACATGCTTCCTGCTTAGAGCATTTGCCACCACATTGGCCTTTCTCGAGTGGTACAAGATCTAACAATAGTAGTCTTTCAAAAGCTCGAGACACCTCCGCTGTCTCATGTTCAATTCTCTCTAGGAGAATACGTACTTCAGACTCTTATAGTTTGCAAACAGTTGGAACTTTTGCCCAAATAAATAATGCTGCCAAATCTTCAAAGCAAGCACCATAGCGTCTAACCCTAAATCATGTGTCGGGTAGTTCTTCTCATGGTCCTTTAGTTGGCAAGAACCATAAGCGACCACCTTACCATGCTACATTAACATGCAACCCAAACCTTATGCAAAGGCATCATTATATATAGAGAAACCTCATGAACCAATAGCAATGGTTAGAATGGGTGTTGTTGTTAGCTTGCGCTTGGAAACAACTGTCACAAGCATCATCCCAGTCGAATTTCACATCCTTGAGCATTAAGCACGTCAAAGAAACCCACAACAAACCGTCGTCTAACCCAAGAAACTCCGGATCTTGGTTACTGTTTTCGATCTCCCCTACTGTACGATAGCCTCAATCTTCGATGGATACACCGAAACCCCATCTTTACTGAAATGTGACCCAAAAATGCAATTTGATCTAGCCAGAAATCATATTTACTTAACTTGACATACAGCTTCCGAACTCTGAGGGTTCGTAGGATTATTTGAAGATACTGCTTATGCTCTTCCCTGGATTTTGAATACATCAAGATGTCATCGATAAATATGATGACGAATTTATCCAAATATGGCTTAATCACTTCATTCATCAAGTTCATAAATGCTGTGGGAGAATTAGTGAGACCAGACGACATAACCAGAAACTCATAATGACTATATCTAGTATAGAAAGCCGTCTTAGGGACATCCTCTCTCCGAATCTTCAGCTGGTGATATCCCAATCTTAAGTCTAGTTTAGAGAAAACTTGTGCACCCCTAGGCTGATCAAAGTGATCATCAATCCTGAGAAGAGGATAATTGTTCTTAGTTGTGACTCGGTTCAACCATTGGTAGTCAATGTATGGCCTTAAGCTGGCATTTTTCTTCCAGACGAATAATATAGGAGACTGATATGGACCTCACCGAAAGAAGATGAGGTTCAATGAAGAAGACGAAGAACACTTGAAGAAAAACAATAACAAGTTAAAAACGCAGCAAAGGAAAACAAAAATTAAAAGTAAAACCAAGACCCATTGTGTAGAAACACAAGAACTTATGGTATTGGACCAAGACCCGTTACTTAGAAAAGCAAGAACCTATGGTATATATTGGTGGAAGGTAGAAGAACACCACAAGGAAGACCTTGATAAGTTCAAGAGTTCTAAAGAAAACCAAAGAGAAGAAGTCTCTCAATTTTATTACTAAAATCAATTGTGTTCTCTCCAAAGGGTTACATAACTATTTATAGGCAACTAGCTAACTTGCAGCACAAGTAATAGGAATCCTACTTTCCTAACTTGCAGAATAAGAAATAGCAAACTCGCAGAACAAGCAATAGGAATCCTACTCTCCTAACTTGCAAAACAAGTAATAGAAGTACTGCAAAATATATTATTTAAAAAGGAATTGGGCTTAAATTAAATTAAGACAACGTTCAGCCCAATAATACTTAACCAAATAAAATATGCATCCAGCCTAATTGCATTTCGGCCCAATACTTGTGTGTGTGTCTTCAAGATGGTTGAACTTGGGCTTGGATCATATTGTAGAAGACTTTATCATCCTCCATGCTCAAGCTTTGTTGGGCTTTCTCTCTAGCAATATTAATGAAACCAGCCAAGGCTTGTTGCATTATCTTTGATTTAGCTCTTGTAATTGGACCTCCATGGATGCTCAAAGGATCATGAACATCACAAACATGACTTGAGCTGTGTGAGCTTGATGGGTCTCCATCAGAGACCCACAGGGATACGCTAGGTCGTATAAACCCCTTTTCTAACAGCTCCTGAAGCTGTTTCTTCAGCTCCTCAAGCTTTACTAATGCCATCTGATAGGGAGGTCTAGATATGAGCTCCGTTCTTGGGACCAAATCTATAGTGAATTCGATTCCCTTATATGGAGGTAACCCTAGAAGATCATCTGGAAACACGTCAAGAAAGTCCATGACTACGAAATTTCATGAAGCTCGGGATATTTTTATTCTACATCCACCATGTAAGCTATAAACCCTTCACATAACAACGGACATTATTAAGTTCACTTCCAAATAAATTAGTTAATAAACATATTCTTACGTTAACTATTAGTAAAATTTACAATATAGCTAACAGGAGAAGAAAAGGTTACAGTTTTAGCATAACAATCTAAAATAACATGATTTCTAGTTAACCAATCCATTCCTAATATGATATCAAATCCATATATATTTAGTAGGATTAGATAAGCTACCGTTTCCCTCTCTCCCACTCGTACCTTACAATTACGGTATACTATGTCAGTCGTTTGTGATTTTTTAAATGGTGTATTTATCTATAATAAGTGTCTTAAATGTTCAGGTTTAATAGGCAATTTCATGGCAATTATAGGAGACACAAAAGAATGGGTTGAACCTGGATCAAACAATGCAATGACATTTTTATCAAAAAGATAAATGTTACCTTTAATCACATCGAACGAGGTGGTGTTAGTGGACCCCTTGTCAATAGCAAAGACCCGCCCCTGAGTCATGGCTCTCTTTCCCTTCTCTGGTGCCGTGGCCTTACACTGAGGCTAGGCGGTCTACTGGGTGTTCTTCTCCGATTCTGCTGGCACCCTTTGTTTGATATTTGGACAATCCTTAACTCGATGCCCTATCTGACCACATTCAAGGCAGGCTTCGGTCACATATCGTCATGGTTGTGTTCCATGAAGTTTCTCACAGTGCTTACATGGCTTCATCATACTCCTCTGTGAGCTAATAGTATTACCTACCGAGGATTGGGACCTATCATCTACTATCCTGATCCCTATGGCTCTCGGAGTCCTTTCATCCTTCTTAAAAACCTTTTAGCTGGAAAACTCTGTCACATCCGATTCTTATAAAAATACGAGCTAACTTTTTCCTTTCTGTCAATTTGGTTAAGCCGTTTGTCTTGTCATTAGTCTTTCTTTCTTTCAATTCATTCACTATTAGAATCATATTAGTATCAATATAATATATTCTCACCCCTCAAAATTGTAATAACACTAACATTAGCAATCCAAGATCCAATTCCACATTCTATTTACTGTCCACAACATTTGTCGTTATTAGTTTACATCCCCACTATATTTATATTATAATCTAATACTATATAGAATCTGAAAATATAGCAAAATAATATAACTTTAAGGGCTCTCAAGTATGCCTCGAAGGTATTTTCTGAATCCAAAATGCAGGATCCTCTATATATGAGCTAAATCACTGCAAATAGTCTAGGAGGAAAAGAAAGGGTGAGTTTACACTCAGTAGGAGTATATACATAACAATGTGATACTACACAACAATGATGCATGACTCCTACTTGGCTCTATAATGTCATACAAAAATATCTATATAAGCTTTTTAGGTAAGGAATTTCTATAGTCAATTAGGATGACCAGGCTGAGTATGGAAGGATGCTTTGAGCACCTCACGTATCCCAAGTCCTAAATTCAACTATAGGGAAATGATAGGATATTCTAAGAATATTGGGTTTTTATGGTCGGAGTTGACACAATCATTTAATTCGGAATGCAATTCAATTATAAAAGATGTATACTTCAAATACACTTAAATCGGTAAAATCACACTTTTCTTTCAGTCATAAAACTTTCCATTAGAAATAACATTTCTTTAAGCATAGAGCTTTCAATCTATAAACAGTCAAAACTGTAAACATTCAATGGAGGAGTCAACATCCTAGTAAATTATGCATAGGCAATACACTATAGGAAATGGCTAATACGCCAATCCTACAAAACAGTGGCTAATGGCCATCACCAAACAATCATACAGTGTACACTAAGTCAGGTGACATTTGTGGGACCAATGACTTGACTAGGGTCGTGCAGTTATCAATCAATACAATCTGAATACATGATAAGGGAGTCAACAATCTCAAAACATTTGCTATCAAACCACTACCTTTAAAACTATCAACACATGTTAAAAACCCTTCTTGAAATACATGAATTGTAGACAATCACATTTTTACAATTAAGAAATTAAACGCAAATGTTTTCAACAGGGGCAATTGACTGCTTTATCAGGGCAGTCGATTGCTACGCACTTTTTCGATAAATTAATTAAAATTCTAAAATTAATTTTGAAATATTTGAAAATTAAATACAAAGGAGGGCAATCGACTAGTTTTGAAACAGAATGCTTTTAGAGAAAATGTAGTCGATTGGCCTATGTGTGGTGGTCGATTGGTGCATAAACAAAATGCTTTTGGAAAATGGTAGTCAAGTGGTGTGAGGTTCCAAATTTCTCTATTCTTCCCATACCTATTGAAGGTGTTGAATTAGAATATTAAGTGAAGTTACGAAAAATTAATTTTCATATGTTATGGAGTTATCAGGAAAACTGTCAAGTGGGCCCCATAGGGCAATCTGTAACTCGGATGGCCTCTAAAGTGGCAAAATGTGAAATTTGGGTACGAAATACTTAAAGGTCAAGAAGACTACTTTTCTGAATTCTTTAAGATGAGTACACCTAGGTTTACATACAACAAATTCGAAAATGACAATTTAGTTCATCCCCCGAAAGAACTTTTTTGAATAACGGTCAAATCAAATTGAATTTGGACCATAGTCTGACATAGGAAAATTCTCGTGTAAAGAAGTTTTACGTCGATTTAGCCGGTGAACTGAATTACATAAAAGTGCTAAAAACAACGCGAACGAAGCTATAAGCTTTCTTTTAGGGGCAGTTTAGCAATTTCACTACCCATGACAGTCAAACCACCTTGGGAGCTAATATTTGACCATGTTTGACCTGAATATATGGAAAATAATAAAAATAAAATATAAATTCTGATGCTTACGGACAAGACAAAACGTAGCTTGGAATTTGAAGGAGTTGACACGCAAGAAGACAGAAGCAAAGTTGATGAATGACAACTTCTGAAACCTAGACCCGAAGCCTAAATAGACTCGAACCCAAAGGTATTGGACCTTGACCCTACGAATAAGAATTCAAGAACCTAAGGTATAGCAATGGTGGATGGTGACGAAGGAGGCGCCACAAGGAAGAAGACCTTGATAAGCCTAGTTGAGAGGGAACCCAAGAGAAAGGCACACTCAATTTCTGAAAATTCAATTAACTGATCTCATCAATAGCATTTACAAGGTATTTATAATAATACCTAGCACTTAAGCCCATAAACAAGTGGGCTGGAATTAACACCAATAGAAAAATAAAACTAAACCCAAATTCATGCCTAAACCTAGTTACATAAAATAAATAGTCCAAGACACAACAAGACTCAAACGTGGGCTATCCAAACACTTAGCCCATCTTATTGTTAAGCTAAAATAAGATAGTAAACCATGCTCATGTCGTTTGGGCTTCCAAGCAAGTATAGATGTCTTGGGACTCTTCATGGAAGCTTCCTTGACACTTCAATGATGCCAGAGCTTGTTGCATGAATGAGGCCAGGGCTTGTTGCATTTTCTTAGCTCGAGCTCGGGTAATTGGACCTCCTTGGATGACCAATGGATCCTTAGCATCACGAACATCACGAGCAAGTGGATCTCCATCTGGATCTCCATCATTCCCCCTCTCCTCAAAAGGATTTGTCCTCAAATCGCATATACCTTCATCAAAAGAAAAGGGAGAAAGATCAGAAACATTAAAAGTAGCAGATACACCATACTCACCAGGAAGATCCAATTTGTAGGCATTATCGTTGATCTTCGCTATGACTTGGAATGGTCCATCTCCTCGGGGATGCAGCTTGGTTCGTCGCTGAACAGGAAACCTCTCTTTTCTCATATGCACCCAAACCCAATCACCGGGCTCAAAGACTACTTTCTTTCGATGCTTATTTGCTTGGGTGGTATACTGCTCAGTCTTCTTTTCAATAGCTTGACGAACTCTCTCATGGAGTTGCTTCACAAACTTAGCCTTCTGTTCTCCATCCAAGTTACTCTGCTCCGCACTAGGTAATGGCAACAAATCCAAAGGAGTAAGAGGATTGAAGCCATAAACAACTTCGAATGGAGAGCAACTAGTAGTGGAGTGGACACTGCGGTTATATGCAAACTCCACATGGGGCAAGCAATCTTCCCAATTCTTCAAATTTTTCTGAATAATGGACCTCAATAACGTAGACAGGGTTCGGTTGACGACCTCAGTCTGTCCATCAGTCTGGGGGTGACAAGTGGTGGAGAATAACAATTTAGTTCCCAACTTTCCCCATAACGTCTTCCAAAAGTAACTAAGGAACTTTGCATCTCGATCAGAAACAATGGTCCTTGGTACACCATGTAGACGTACTATCTCTTTGAAGAAAAGGTCAGCAACGTTGCTCGCATCATCCGTCTTGTGGCAAGCAATGAAATGAGCCATCTTAGAGAACCTGTCAACCACAACAAAAACAGAATCTCTACCGCGTTTTGTTCGAGGCAAGCCCAAAACAAAATCCATAGAGATATCAGTCCACGGAGTAGTAGGAATGGGTAAAGGAGTATATAAACCATGATTATGAACTCTAGATTTAGCTTGCCTACATGAAATGCATCTAGCACATAACCTCTCTACATCCCTCCTCATGTTAGGCCAAAAGAAATGTGCTTGCAAAACATCTAGAGTTTTCCTAACTCCAAAGTGACCCATTAATCCTCCACTATGGGCTTCTCTAACTAACAGCTCGCGCAATGAACTCCTAGGCACACATAATTTATTTTCTCTAAATAAGAACCCATCATGCCTAAAGAACTTGCCAAAACCAGATGTAGCACATGCATCATAAACATTACCAAAATCAACATCATCAGCATATTGTTCTTTGATATACTCAAATCCTAAAAGTTTAGCATCAAGAGTAGTGATAAGAGTATACCTACGAGATAACGCATCAGCTACGACGTTCTCTTTACCTTGTTTGTACTTGATCACATACGGGAACATCTCAATGAACTCTATCCACTTGGCATGACGCTTATGCAGCTTACTCTGTCCTTTCAAATGCTTCAAGGACTCATGATCAGTGTGGATGACAAATTCTTTGGGCCACAAGTAATGTTGCCATGTCTCCAAGGCCCTCACTAACGCGTACATCTCCTTGTCATATGTGGGATAGTTAAGTGCTGCTCCACTTAACTTCTCACTAAAGAAAGCAATTGGGCGTTTTTCCTGCATAAGCACAGCTCCAATACCTACACCTGAGGCATCGCACTCAATCTCAAAAGTTTTAGTAAAGTCAGGCAGAGATAACAAAGGAGCAGAACAAAGTTTATCTTTAAGCAAATTAAAAGCATGCTCTTGTGCAGGACCCCAATGAAATGCAACATTCTTTTTGACCACTTCGATCAAAGGTGCAGCTATAGTGCTAAAATCTCTAACGAATCGACGATAGAAACTAGCTAAACCATGGAAACTACGCACCTCAGAAACAGACTTAGGTACAGGCCAATCTTTAATTGCCTTTACCTTCTCATTATCAACAGAAATGCCATGTGAAGAAACGACATACCCAAGAAAAACAATCTTATCAGTGCAGAATGTACATTTCCTAAAATTGGCATACAAACTTGCATTCCTCAAAACAGTAAGAACATTCCTAAGATGCTCAACATGCTCATGCTGGCTCTTACTGTATATCAAAATATCATCAAAATAGACAACCACATACTTACCAATGAAATCACGTAAAACATGGTTCATTAAACGCATGAATGTACTAGGTGCATTAGTCAAGCCAAAAGGCATAACTAACCACTCGTAGAGACCATGTTTAGTCTTGAATGCGGTTTTCCATTCATCACCTTCTCTCATACGAATTTGGTGATATCCGCTCTTTAAATCAATTTTAGAAAACATGCATGCACCATGCAACTCATCAAGCATGTCATCTAGCCTAGGAATAGGATAGCGGTACTTTACAGTGATTTTGTTGACGGCTCGGCAGTCAACGCACATCCTCCACGTCCCATCTTTTTTTGGCACAAGCAGTACGGGCACGGCGCAAGGACTCATGCTCTCTCTCACATAACCTTTCCTCATGAGCTCCTCAACTTGCCTTTGAAGCTCCTTCGTCTCCTCGGGATTACTTCTGTAGGCTGGACGGTTAGGAATGGTAGCTCCGGGGACAAGGTCAATCATGTGCTCGATCCCACGAATCGGTGGTAATCCACTTGGGATCTCTTCAGGGAATACATCCTCGAACTCCTGCAACAATGAGACAACATCAATAGGCAAAGTATCATGGAGTTTAGCATCAATAAAATAAGAATCTTTAAATAAGAGTAAAAGGATAGGAGACTTAGCAAGAAATGCAGTCTTCACATCTCGGGGTTTGGCATAGCAGCTCATTGTTTTACTGTCCTTGTTGTCCTTCTTTTCTTTAGCTTGCTTCCTTTGCTCGTCATGTTGCTCCTTTAGCCTTAATTGGTCCTCATAAATCTCCTTGGGGCTAAGGGGAGCAAGAGCGATCTTCTTGCCATCCATAGTAAAGGAATAACGGTTAGTGTAACCGTCGTGGATGACTCTCCGATCATACTGCCACGGTCTACCCAGCAATATGTGGCTAGCTTGCATGGGCACCACGTCACACAATACCTCATCTTGATACCTTCCAATACGAAAAGGAACCAGGACTTGCTTCACCACGTTGACTTCACCACAGTCATTAATCCACTGCAACTTATATGGGTGGTGATGCTTGGTAGTGGGCAACTTTAATTTATCAACAAGGTATGTGCTAACAACATTAGTACAACTCCCACCATCAATGATTACAGTACATACCTTGTCACTAATATGGCATCTCGTATGGAAGATGTTCTCGCGTTGTGCCTCATCCTCAAACTTCACATGAGTAGTAAGAGCACGCCTAGCAACAAGTGCTTCACCATGAGCAGCATACTCAACAACTTCTTCTTCGTCGACATCTTCTAACGCAGGCATCTCATCTTCTATACCGATTTCAGAACCTTCACTCTCAACATCTCCATTCCCAAGCATGATCATAACTCTACGGTTGGGACACTGAGAGGCAATATGTCCATGACCTAAACACTTGAAACACTTAATGTCACGTGTCTGGCTTTGGGATGCGTGGGCAGGTTCAGTCTTGGGCTTTGGAGGGCCCTCAGGCTTGGGCTTAGCAAAGCTCTCTGACTTATGCGTAGGCACAGGCTTATCATCCCTATGAAAGGTGTTAGATTTCCAAACAGGAACTGAACTAGAAGTAAAACGGGATGTACCTTTCCTTTTGAGTTGCCTTTCCACTTTGATGGCCACATGCAACATCTCCTCTAAATCCATGTAATGCTGCAACTCGACTACATTGGCAATCTCACGGTTTAAGCCTTGAAGAAAACGAGCCATAGTAGCTTCTGCATCCTCCTGGATATTGGCTCGGATCATGGTTATTTCCATCTCTTTGTAGTAATCCTCAACACTCTTTGGGCCCTGGGTAAGACCTTGGAGCTTCTGGTATAACTCCCTGTAGTAATGAGTAGGAACAAATCTCTTCCTCATGATACGCTTCATCTCATCCCATGTAGACACTGGAGGATCACCATATCTTCTTCGACTAGTGACTAACTGTTCCCACCAAACCATAGCATACTCTGTGAACTCAATTGCTGCAAGTTTGACCTTCTTTTCTTCAGAGTAGTGGTGGCAGTCAAACACCATTTCAAGCTTCCTTTCCCACTCCAAATATGCCTCAGGATCATTCTTGCCTTGGAAAGGAGGAATTTTTAATTTTATACTGCTAAGGTTTCCATCCATCTTCTCCTTGCCTCTATCACAGGCTCTATCAACTCGATCTCTATACCCATGGTACCTTCTATGATGTCTATCTATCCCAGACTCTTCATTCGAATCATACCCAACATTATCATCATACTCATCAGTGGCAACAACCTTACTTTTTTGACGAGAAGTATCACCTTGTTGGATGTTTGCAAACCGAGCTTCATGTTGGTTCAACTTATCATGAATGTCATTGAATTTCACATCCATCCGTTGGAACTGTTGTTGCATTGCCTGAAGCAGGAATTCAATCTTTTTAAAGTCTGACTTATCACCTTCAGAAGACATTGTCAACAAGTAATATCCTCACGTGTTTACACTCCTGTTTCACTCAAGTAATTTGGCTTTTCTCTACTAATGTCTCTCACACACACGTGCCTTTTTCCCTTACTCTACCTTAACTCTATAGGTTCACAATCACACTAGAGACTCAGTCAAAGATTCAACCTCGTAAAATCAACTAATTCACCAAGTATTGTCACCAAGAATTTTTTTTTCTTTTTTTTTCAAAGAAAGGTGTGGCTAGGGCTAGGGTGACTCAAAGAAAGAAAGAAAAAATAAAAAAAATAAGAAAAAAAATAAAAAAAATCACTAGAATGACAAAAAAATGAAAAATGGCCTAAAACTATAGGAAAACGATGGAATTTGGCCAAGATAGGGTGGGGCTAGTGAAGCTATGCTTCACTAGGTCGTTTTCTTTCATCGTTTTCTTTAAAACGGGTACTCACACGCCTCCTAACTCAACCAAAACTTCTGTTTGAACAGTACCGCAAAAAAATTTTTTTTTCTTCCTTTTTTTTTCTTCTTTTTTTTTTCTTCCTTTTTTTTTCTTCTTTTTTTTTTCGAATTCTTTTCTTCTTCTTTTTTTTTTTCGAATTCTTTTCTTCTTTTTTTTTTTTCGAATTCTTTTCTTCTTCTTCTTTTTTGAATTCTTTTCTTCTTCTTTTTTTTTTGAATTCTTTTCTTCTTCTTTTGTTTTGAACTCTGAGTGTTGCGGTTTCCTTGAAAGAGGAGGGGTGCGGCTAGGTTTTTTTTTTTTTTTGAGGGGTGAGGCTAGGGTTTTTTTTAAGGGTGCGGCTAGGGTTTTTTTTTTTAGGGGTGCAGCTAGGGTTTTTTTTTTTTGAGGGGTGCGGCTAGGTTTTTATTTTTGAGGGGTGTGGCTAGGGTTTTATTTTTAAGGGGTGCGGCTAGGGTTTTTTGTGTAATGAAATAAGTGGTGGCTAGGGTTTTTTTGTGTAATGAAATAAGTGGTGGCTAGGGTTTTAGGGTTAAGAAATAAGTGGCGGCTAGGAACACAAACAAACCAGAAAGTGGAACGAACAAAAGAAAAAAAATTGAAACAAAAAAAAATCGAAAAGTGAGTGACGCACGAACAAACCAGAAAATCGGAGCTTGAGCTCTGAATACCAACTGATGCTTACGGACAAGACAAAACGTAGCTTGGAATTTGAAGGAGTTGACACGCAAGAAGACAGAAGCAAAGTTGATGAATGACAACTTCTGAAACCTAGACCCGAAGCCTAAATAGACTCGAACCCAAAGGTATTGGACCTTGACCCTACGAATAAGAATTCAAGAACCTAAGGTATAGCAATGGTGGATGGTGACGAAGGAGGCGCCACAAGGAAGAAGACCTTGATAAGCCTAGTTGAGAGGGAACCCAAGAGAAAGGCACACTCAATTTCTGAAAATTCAATTAACTGATCTCATCAATAGCATTTACAAGGTATTTATAATAATACCTAGCACTTAAGCCCATAAACAAGTGGGCTGGAATTAACACCAATAGAAAAATAAAACTAAACCCAAATTCATGCCTAAACCTAGTTACATAAAATAAATAGTCCAAGACACAACAAGACTCAAACGTGGGCTATCCAAACACTTAGCCCATCTTATTGTTAAGCTAAAATAAGATAGTAAACCATGCTCATGTCGTTTGGGCTTCCAAGCAAGTATAGATGTCTTGGGACTCTTCATGGAAGCTTCCTTGACACTTCAATGATGCCAGAGCTTGTTGCATGAATGAGGCCAGGGCTTGTTGCATTTTCTTAGCTCGAGCTCGGGTAATTGGACCTCCTTGGATGACCAATGGATCCTTAGCATCACGAACATCACGAGCAAGTGGATCTCCATCTGGATCTCCATCAAATTCTGAATTTAAAAATATTAAAATAATGTTAGGACATAAACAGATATAAGGAGATTGTATGAGGGTATTATTGTCATTTAGCATGGAGGCTGGTCAAATTGGTCAAAGATTGACCAGAATTCACCTAAATAAATTAGATTTAATTAAAAATAAAATTAAAAATCTAGAATTCTAAATAATAAATTATTTCTAATGGCATAGATGTAAATTTTGGAATTTCAGAGGGGCAAATATGTCATTTTGTTAATGAGATGAAAATTATCTTAAAATATCATTTAAAAACCACAAAATTCTGGTTATTTCTTTCCTGTCCAGCTGACTCTCCCTACAGTTTTTCTTTTCTCCATTTTTGCTTCACGCTACTCTCCTTCCACCTTGTAAAAACCCCTTTTTTTTCTACACCAAATCACAAAGCTTCCGTCACCAATCTTACTCCTCACCTCAAGAACTCCTTAGTTTTGGAAATTTAAGAGCTGAATTGAGGAATTTCAGACTAGTTTTGGTGCTGCCCTTTTTGGTTTTGAAGGAAGTGGAATTCAATCAATCCTACTTATCACTTATGGTTGCATTAGGCTAGTAAAACATGCTTATAGCTTTGAGCTAAATTAAAAGTATGTGTAGGCTGTTCATACAGGTTCAACCATGAGTGGAAATTTTGAATTCCATAATGAATTTTAATGCATGATGGGTAGATAATAGTGGTAAATGATGAGTTAAATTTAGTTATAGTGATGATTTTGTGAAATTCATGAGTGTGGCATGGAAGAGGTCATTCAGCTATTTTATGGAGGTAGATGATAATGATGAATCCTTAATGTATGGAAGGTATTTGATGAATATACTAAAGTCATGTTTGGTGCATAGGATGATGGATAGGATAGGATAGGATAATAATTATCCTATCTTATGTTTGGTGTACACATTAAGCGGAGGATTGGATTGCAAGGAGGATTAGTCATCCTCCTAGTATAGGATAACTCAATCCTCTCCAAAAGATGAGGATTATTCCTAATCCCATAAGATTAGAAATAAATACTTATATTTTATTATTTTATCCTTAACATTTATATTTAAAAATAAACTTAAACATTTAATAAAATAGTAAGGATCCTTAATTAATTTCGCTTGTGTGAGTTAACGCAATCAATCCCAAGCCTGGGTAAAGGAGGAGGATAGTGGTAGGTTTGGACAACCAACCTTACAAACTAGTCCAATCTCATGAAATGAACCAATATCATAATATCTTTGGGGCATCCCCTACTCAGCGACGTGTTGCATCGGAGCCCGGGTGTAGTGAAAAGTGAGCAAGGGTTGCTAAGTCGTCACCCGGAAGCGACGTGCCACATCGACACTTGGATGTGGTGTTAAATAGGCAAAGGTTCTCACACCATAATGGACGGGGGTGGGTAAAGAAGTTAGTCCATAACCATAACCATAAGCTTAGGTTAGAATCTTGGAATATAGGTACGCTTAGTGGTAAGTTAGCTAAGATTTGTGAGGTTATGAGTAGGAGGAGGGTTAACATCTTGTGTCTTCAAGAGACCAAATGGGTTGGGGAAAAGGCTAGAGAGATAGCACCTTGGCAATATAAGCTTTGGTACACAGGGAAAGATAGAGACCGAAATGGAGTAGGTATCATTTAGATAAAGAGTACCATGAGGATGTTGTACAGATTAGGAGACAAGGGGATAAGATTATTTTGGTTAAGCTAGTTCTAGGAGAAGAGGTGTTCAATGTCATTAGCGTGTATGCACTCCAGATAGGACTTGATGAGGTTAGTAAATGACAGTTTTGAGAGGATTTAGATAAGGTAGTACAAGAAGTGCCGCTAGGAGAAAACTTTTTTATTGGTGGTGATCTTAATGGACATGTAGATACAAGTAAAGAGGGTTTTGAGAGCATATATGGGGTTTTAGTTATGGTGTGATAGGATGATATTTTATGAATTTTATATGTGCTAATATTTACTTTATTGATGTTTTATGCCTAAAAGAGCTTACTAATGTTTATTTTATGTTTTAGGTATTAATATCAAAGTTGGAATAAAAAGAAGCTAAAAAGAGCAAAGTGTAGTATTTTCTGTCCAGCTTGAAAGATTGACATTTTTGACCAATTTAACGACCTGATCTCAAGAAGTGTACTTCATGGAAGCTGTAGAGAACTTCTCACGGTTTCCGGAATGTACAAGATCGCAAAAATTGGAGTTTATTTGATGGGTCAAACGTTTGGACAAAATCAGTACGAAATTCTAGGCCGAAAAACGAGATTGAGAAGAAATTCCATCAAAGCAAGGTTAAGAAAAGATTTGGTTGAGACAAGAAATGTCTGAAAATTTTGTTCTGTCTTAAAATTTTAATTATTTTTAAGACAGTTTAATAAAGTAGGAAAATAGAGTTTGAGTAGAAAAAGAATTGTAAAGAGAGAGAAGATCTAAAAAGAGTTTGCGTCAAATTAAAAACTCTTCTTAGACTCCTACTCTAATTCAGATTCTTAGGCCTATATAAAGAGCACATTGGCTCTCATAAAAATCAGATCTCTCTTCACCCTCTTCTCTCGTATAGTTTTAGAGTAGATTTAATAAAAAATTTATTTTTATGATTTTGCTGATTTCTTTATTATTTTTAATTCTGATTTTTTTTCTTTATTTAAATTTATATTGTTTGTGTGTTCTTGCTTGGTAGTTTATAATCTTGATTATTAATTCTGATTTTATATTATTAAAGATTGCTTCTTTGATTGTTTTTTGCATGATATTTGTAATCTTTATAATATATAATTTGGAGTTTATATTCTTGAATATGAATAGTGAGTAGATTTCTTGTTCAGTTATGAGGTAAATTAATTGTTCTTGGGAAAAGCATGTTGTGAGATTCTTGAACCTATAATATAATTGTTAATTAAATATCCAAGATTCTTTGAGCACATTATAATGATTGTTTGTTTGATTAGATAGGGTGCACACTATTTAGTAAAATTAAATAATCTACCGTCAGATTAAAAACATAAGTCCGTAATTGCTTGTGGAGTTAATCACTAAGGATGGAGGAGAATTAAGGTTTAGATTAAATGAACTGAGCTTATGTGTTTGTTATCTAATGTCAACCCATATCTTTCTTGTTGTTAATGCTGGTACAACTTATATCTAGAGAGCTTGTTCTAGGTAGGTTAAGTAGTTAAAGATTAGTTAAAGAGCTTGTTTTAACTAACGACTCAGTAAAGAAAGATGGTGTAACAGAGCTTGTTGTTATCCTATGGTTGACTGTTTAATTGACAGTAATATTTTTTAATGAATGATTTGTTGGATTATGCCCTTAGAACCATTCATTAGATGATTGACTTTGGCATTTTTTATGTATCATGACATTTTATTTATTATAGTTCATTATTATATTTGTTTTATAACTGCGTAATGTAATCTTATATGATAATGTCCTTAGAATAGTAATAACACACTATTCTTAAAATATCCCTAGTCAAGTATTATTGTGAACAAGGATAACAATGATATGATAAGACTAGTATGTGGTTGACTGATGACCATTGTCATGGATATAAGATATCAAGTCATCACATAGGTACATGTTAGAGAACTATGTACTGGATCGAACCTCCATGAGAATGCTACATGGATTGTTATATGAGTGTCATAAGCGATTCTCATAGTGATGATGGTGTATGTGATCCTTTGACTTGAGATCATCAGAGATCCCAACATAGAGAATTGCGTACTTTAATGTTGCTAGATGTCATTCGTAACAGGATGGACTATAAAGGTAGTAATTGGGTATGCCTTGATCTATGTAGTGGGATGTTGAGTGATCAAGATAGGATTTATCCCTCTTATATAACAAGAGTGATGTCTTGGGCCCTTTGATAGAGTGAGACTAAGAAATGCATGGCCATGCTCGAATAAGTCAATATAAGATATTGATTTTATTTGTTTAATTAGTCTACTCAGGAATCAAGAAACGCTGATTAGACTATACAAGTGTGACACATTCCATGACTTGTGTCTAATCAAGACATCTAAGGATAAAGGGATTAGACTACACGGTAACATCTATCACGAGTAAGGTTATGTCGAGTCATTGACATTCTCGTTATATGGGTAGCAATGATGTGTTGCTAGATACCACTCATTGCCTGTGACAATTTTGTCATTGCCATTGTTTTGAGAACCTATTGGGTCGCACACTTAGAACGGATCAATGAGGAGCTTAATTAATCCTATTCTGAATTAGATTAAGGATATAACTAATCCTATTCTGAATTGGATTAGGGATATAACTAATCCTATTCTAAGTAGGATTAGAGTTCTGTTTGGCAGTAAATTTTAGGGTAAAATTTACTGCCTATAAAAGGATGTTTTCTGAAACATAGCCGCACAACAATTAAAAAAAAAACAGAAAAGTATTCTTTTAATCGAAGCTAGCAGTTCGGTTAAAAGAATCAAAAAACGCTCCTTAAGGCTTCTGATCGTGAGACGTTCAAGAGTCGTGAGATCCGTTCGTGTGGATACCATAGAGGCAGGAACGAAAGGTTGTTGCTTGTGACTCGACCAACGATAGAAATCAGAGAAAACGTTAGGTAAAATCTCGAAACCCTAATCAGGCAACTCTCCGAATCGGTCCTGGTGGAGGCCGAATGATTTAAATTCCGCTGCATGTTTGTTTCGGTTTCCTACATGATTAACATCAAAATCCAAGAATGATTGATTGCCTCGTAACTAAAGCTTTTTGCTAATTGTTTTTGATATTAAATAATAATTGTTTTTTTTTCTATTTTAGACATAGCTTACAAAAGCCCTAGAATTTCTTCTTCTTTCCCCAAATCCTAAAATTAGATTTTTAATTTAATAATTAACTTAAATAATTCAGTCTCTGTGGGTTCGACCCTTGCTCCGCTATCTACATAGTAGAGTTAAGAAATTTTATTTTTGGTGACTGACGACACTCATCAAATTTTGGTGCCGTTGCCGGGGACTGAAATTTGTTTAAGTTAATTATTTTAATTTAAAGTCTAATTTTTTTATTTTCCTTTTCTTTTGTTTTTTAGGGATTGCTTGTCTGATAAGGATTCTAATCACAAACTTCAAAAGATTAGGGACTATATACAAGCAACCCAAAACGCGGTGCCACAAACACCACAACATCCACCATCACTACCACCGAAGACGAGAAGTAAGAGGCCTCCATGGAGCAAGCTTATATGAACCACACTATAATTATGACCCATACTATAATTATGAACCACATAATGATACCTACAATCAAGGATGGTGGGATCATTCTAATTTTAATTATGAGAATCAATTTGAGGTTTACAATGCGTCATTCCAAGATACATATCAAGCTCCACCTCAAGACTCAGGTATGCCTCCACCTCAAGAATTAGGTATGTCTCTTGAAGATATTGTTAAGACTCTTGAAATTAAAAATTTACAATTTTCACAAGAGGCTGATGTTTATATTAAGAATATTGAGCACCATGTGAGTCAAATAATGAATTCTTTAAGTAACATTGAAGCTATGATGATGGAGATCCAGATGGAGATCCACTTGCTCGTGATGTTCGTGATGCTAAGGATCCATTGGTCATCCAAGGAGGTCCAATTACCCGAGCTCGAGCTAAGAAGACGCAACAAGCCCTGACCTCGTTCATGCAACAAGCTCTGGCATCATTGAAGTGTCAAGGAAGCTTCCATGAAGAGTCCCAAGACATCTATACTTGCTTGGAAGCCCAAACGACATGAGCATGTTTATTATCTTATTTTAGCTTAACAATAAGATGGGCTAAGTGTTTGGATAGCCCACGTTTGAGTCTTGTTGTCTCTTGGACTATTTATTTTATGTAACTAGGTTTAGGCATGAATTTGGGTTTAGTCTTATTTTCTGTTGGTGTTAATTCCAGCCCACTTGTTTATGGGCTTAAGTGCTAGGTATTATTATAAATATCTTGTAAACGCTATTGATGAGGAAGTTAGTTAATTGAATTTTCAGAAAATTGAGTGTGCCTTTCTCTTGGGTTCCCTCTCTACTAGGCTTATCAAGGTTTTCTTCCTTGTGGCGCCTCCTTCTTCACCATCCACCATTACTATACCTTAGGTTCTCGAATTCTTATTCGTAGGGTCAAGGTCCAATACCTTGGGTTCGAGTCTCTTTAGGCTTCGGGTCTAGGTTTCGGAAGTTGTCATTCATCAACTTTGCTTCTGTCTTCTTGCGTGTCAGCTCCTTCAAATTCCAAGCTACGTTTTGTCTTGTCCGTACGCATCAGTTGGTATTCAGAGCTCAAGTTCCGATTTTCTGGTTTGTTCGTGCGTCACTCACTTTTCGATTTTTTTTTGTTTCAATTTTTTTTTCTTTGTTCGTTCCACTTTCTGGTTTGTTTGTGTGTTCCTAGCCGCCACTTATTTCTTAACCCTAAAACCCTAGCCACCACTTATTTCATTACACAAAAAAACCCTAGCCACCACTTATTTCATTACACAAAAAACCCTAGCCGCACCCCTTAAAAATAAAACCCTAGCCACACCCCTCAAAAATAAAACCCTAGCCGCACCCCTCAAAAAAAAAAAACCCTAGCTGCACCCCTAAAAAAAAAAACCCTAGCCGCACCCCTAAAAAAAACCCTAGCCTCACCCCTCAAAAAAAAAAAAAAAACCTAGCCGCACCCCTCCTCTTTCAAGAAAACCGCAACACTCAGAGTTAAAAAAAAAAGAAGAAGAAAAGAATTCAAAAAAAAAAAGAAGAAGAAAAGAATTCGAAAAAAAAAAGAAGAAGAAAAGAATTCGAAAAAAAAAAGAAGAAAAAAAAAGGAAGAAAAAAAAATTTTTTTGCGGTACTGTTCAAACAGAAGTTTTGGTTGAGTTAGGAGGCATGTGAGTACCCGTTTTAAAGAAAACGACGAAAGAAAACGACCTAGTCAAGCCTTGCTTCACTAGCCCCACCCTATCTTGGCCAAATTCCATCGTTTTCCTATAGTTTTAGGCCATTTTTCATTTTTTGTCATTCTGGTGATTTTTTTTATTTTTTTTCTTATTTTTTTTATTCTTTCTTTCTTTCTTTGAGTCACCCTAGCCCTAGCCACACCTTTCTGTGAAAAAAAAAAAGAAAAAAAAATTCTTGGTGACAATACTTGGTGAATTAGTTGATTTTACAAGGTTGAATCTTTGACTGAGTCTCTAGTGTGATTGTGAACCTATAGAGTTAAGGTAGAGTAAGGGAAAAAGGCACGAGTGTGTGAGAGACATTAGTAGAGAAAAGCCAAATTACTTGAGTGAAACAGGAGTGTAAACACGTGAGGATATTACTTGTTGACAATGTCTTCTGAAGGTGATAAGTCAGACTTTAAAAAGATTGAATTCCTGCTTCAGGCAATGCAACAACAGTTCCAACGGATGGATGTGAAATTCAATGACATTCATGATAAGTTGAACCAACATGAAGCTCGGTTTGCAAAGATCCAACAAGGTGATACTTCTCGTCAAAAAAGTAAGGTTGTTGCCACTGATGAGTATGATGGTAATGTTGGGTATGATTCGAATGAAGAGTCTGGGATAGGTAGACATCATAGAAGGTACCATGGGTATAGAGATCGAGTTGATAGAGCCCGTGATAGAGGTAAGGAGAAGCTAGATGGAAACCTTAGCAGTATAAAATTAAAGATTCCTCCTTTCCAAGGCAAGAATGATCCTGAGGCATATTTGGAGTGGGAAAGGAAGCTTGAAATGGTGTTTGACTGCCACCACTACTCTGAAGAAAAGAAGGTCAAACTTGCAGCAATTGAGTTCACAGAGTATGCTATGGTTTGGTGGGATCAGTTAGTCACTAGTCGAAGAAGATATGGTGATCCTCCAGTGTCTACATGGGATGAGATGAAACGCATCATGAGGAAGAGATTTGTTCCTACTCATTACTATAGGGAGTTATACCAGAAGCTCCAAGGTCTTACCCAGGGCTCAAAGAGTGTTGAGGATTACTACAAAGAGATGGAAATAACCATGATCCGAGCCAATATCCAGGAGGATGCAGAAGCTACTATGGCTCGTTTTCTTCAAGGCTTAAATCGTGAGATTGCCAATGTAGTCGAGTTGCAGCATTACATGGATTTAGAGGAGATGTTGCATGTGGCCATCAAAGTGGAAAGGCAACTCAAAAGGAAAGGTACATCCCGTTTTACTTCTAGTTCAGTTCCTGTTTGGAAATCTAACACCTTTCATAGGGATGATAAGCCTGTGCCTATGCATAAGTCAGAGAGCTTTGCTAAGCCCAAGACTGAACCTGCCCAAGCATCCCAGAGCAGGACACGTGACATTAAGTGTTTCAAGTGTTTAGGTCGTGGACATATTGCCTCACAGTGTCCCAACCGTAGGGTGATGATCATGCATGGGAATGGAGATGTTGAGAGTGAAGGTTCTGAACTCGGTGTAGAAGATGAGATGCCTGCGTTAGAAGATGTCGACGAAGAAGAAGTTGTTGAGTATGCTGCTCATGGTGAAGCACTTGTTGCTAGGCGTGCTCTTACTACTCATGTGAAGTTTGAGGATGAGGCACAGCGCGAGAACATCTTCCATACGAGATGCCATATTAGTGACAAGGTATGTACTGTAATCATTGATGGTGGGAGTTGTACTAATGTTGCTAGCACATACCTTGTTGATAAATTAAAGTTGCCCACTACCAAGCATCACCACCCATATAAGTTGCAGTGGATTAATGACTGTGGTGAAGTCAACGTGGTGAAGCAAGTTTGGTTCCTTTTCGTATTGGAAGGTATCAAGATGAGGTATTGTGTGACGTGGTGCCCATGCAAGCTAGCCACATATTGCTAGGTAGACCGTGGCAGTATGATCGGAGAGTCCTCCATGACGGTTACACTAACCGTTATTCCTTTACTATGGATGGCAAGAAGATCGCTCTTGCTCCCCTTAGCCCCAAGGAGATTTATGAGGACCAATTAAGGCTAAAGGAGCAACATGACGAGCAAAGGAAGCAATCTAAAGAAAAGAAGGAAAACAAGGACAGCAAAACAGTGAGCTGCTATGCCAAACCCCGAGATGTGAAGACTGCATTTCTTGCTAAGTCTCCTATCCTTTTACTCTTATTTAAAGATTCTTATTTTATTGATGCTGAACTCCATGATACTTTGCCTACTGATGTTGTCTCATTGTTGCAGGAGTTCGAGGATGTATTCCCTGAGGAGATCCCAAGTGGATTACCACCGATTCGTGGGATCGAGCACATGATTGACCTTGTCCCCGGAGCTACCATTCCTAACCGTCCAGCCTACAGAAGTAATCCCGAGGAGACGAAGGAGCTTCAAAGGCAAGTTGAGGAGCTCATGAGGAAAGGTTATGTGAGAGAGAGCATGAGTCCTTGCGCCGTGCCCGTACTGCTTGTGCCAAAAAAAGATGGGACGTGGAGGATGTGCGTTGACTGCCGAGCCGTCAACAAAATCACTGTAAAGTACCGCTATCCTATTCCTAGGCTAGATGACATGCTTGATGAGTTGCATGGTGCATGCATGTTTTCTAAAATTGATTTAAAGAGCGGATATCACCAAATTCGTATGAGAGAAGGTGATGAATGGAAAACCGCATTCAAGACTAAACATGGTCTCTACGAGTGGTTAGTTATGCCTTTTGGCTTGACTAATGCACCTAGTACATTCATGCGTTTAATGAACCATGTTTTACGTGATTTCATTGGTAAGTATGTGGTTGTCTATTTTGATGATATTTTGATATACAGTAAGAGCCAGCATGAGCATGTTGAGCATCTTAGGAATGTTCTTACTGTTTTGAGGAATGCAAGTTTGTATGCCAATTTTCGGAAATGTACATTCTGCACTGATAAGATTGTTTTTCTTGGGTATGTCGTTTCTTCACATGGCATTTCTGTTGATAATGAGAAGGTAAAGGCAATTAAAGATTGGCCTGTACCTAAGTCTGTTTCTGAGGTGCGTAGTTTCCATGGTTTAGCTAGTTTCTATCGTCGATTCGTTAGAGATTTTAGCACTATAGCTGCACCTTTGATCGAAGTGGTCAAAAAGAATGTTGCATTTCATTGGGGTCCTGCACAAGAGCATGCTTTTAATTTGCTTAAAGATAAACTTTGTTCTGCTCCTTTGTTATCTCTGCCTGACTTTACTAAAACTTTTGAGATTGAGTGCGATGCCTCAGGTGTAGGTATTGGAGCTGTGCTTATGCAGGAAAAAACGCCCAATTGCTTTCTTTAGTGAGAAGTTAAGTGGAGCAGCACTTAACTATCCCACATATGACAAGGAGATGTACGCGTTAGTGAGGGCCTTGGAGACATGGCAACATTACTTGTGGCCCAAAGAATTTGTCATCCACACTGATCATGAGTCCTTGAAGCATTTGAAAGGACAGAGTAAGCTGCATAAGCGTCATGCCAAGTGGATAGAGTTCATTGAGATGTTCCCGTACGTGATCAAGTACAAACAAGGTAAAGAGAACGTCGTAGCTGATGCGTTATCTCGTAGGTATACTCTTATCACTACTCTTGATGCTAAACTTTTAGGATTTGAGTATATCAAAGAACAGTATGCTGATGATGTTGATTTTGGTAATGTTTATGATGCATGTGCTACATCTGGTTTTGGCAAGTTCTTTAGGCATGATGGGTTTTTATTTAGAGAAAATAAATTATGTGTGCCTAGGAGTTCATTGCGCGAGCTGTTAGTTAGAGAAGCCCATAGTGGAGGATTAATGGGTCACTTTGGAGTTAGGAAAACTCTAGATGTTTTGCAAGAACATTTCTTTTGGCCTAACATGAGGAGAGATGTAGAGAAGTTATGTGCTAGATGCATTTCATGTAGGCAAGCTAAATCTAGAGTTCATAATCATGGTTTATATACTCCTTTACCCATTCCTACTACTCCGTGGACTGATATCTCTATGGATTTTGTTTTGGGCTTGCCTCGAACAAAACGCGGTAGAGATTCTGTTTTTGTTGTGGTTGACAGGTTCTCTAAGATGGCTCATTTCATTGCTTGCCACAAGACGGATGACGCGAGCAACGTTGCTGACCTTTTCTTCAAAGAGATAGTACGTCTACATGGTGTACCAAGGACCATTGTTTCTGATCGAGATGCAAAGTTCCTTAGTTACTTTTGGAAGACGTTATGGGGAAAGTTGGGAACTAAATTGTTATTCTCCACCACTTGTCACCCCCAGACTGATGGACAGACTGAGGTCGTCAACCGAACCCTATCTACATTATTGAGGTCCATTATTCAGAAGAATTTGAAGAATTGGGAAGATTGCTTGCCCCATGTGGAGTTTGCATATAATCGCAGTGTCCACTCCACTACTAGTTGCTCTCCATTCGAAGTTGTTTATGGCTTCAATCCTCTTACTCCTTTGGATTTGTTGCCATTACCTAGTGCGGAGCAGAGTAACTTGGATGGAGAACAGAAGGCTAAGTTTGTGAAGCAACTCCATGAGAGAGTTCGTCAAGCTATTGAAAAGAAGACTGAGCAGTATACCACCCAAGCAAATAAGCATCGAAAGAAAGTAGTATTTGAGCCTGGTGATTGGGTTTGGGTGCATATGAGAAAGGAGAGGTTTCCTGTTCAGCGACGAACCAAGCTGCATCCCCGAGGAGATGGACCATTCCAAGTCATAGCGA
This sequence comes from Heritiera littoralis, assembly GCA_031772115.1. NCBI lineage: Eukaryota > Viridiplantae > Streptophyta > Magnoliopsida > Malvales > Malvaceae > Heritiera > Heritiera littoralis. The sequence goes on along the minus strand of JAPDPK010000037.1, from coordinate 1,813,677 downwards.
AGATCAACGATAATGCCTACAAATTGGATCTTCCTGGTGAGTATGGTGTATCTGCTACTTTTAATGTTTCTGATCTTTCTCCCTTTTCTTTTGATGAAGGTATATGCGATTTGAGGACAAATCCTTTTGAGGAGAGGGGGAATGATGGAGATCCAAATGGAGATCTACTTGCTTGTGATGTTCGTGATGCTAAGGATCCATTGGTCATCCAAGGAGGTCCAATTACCCGAGCTCGAGCTAAGAAAACGCAACAAGCCCTGGCCTCATTCATGCAACAAGCTCTGGCATCATTGAAGTGTCAAGGAAGCTTCCATGAAGAGTCCCAAGACATCTATACTTGCTTGGAAGCCCAAACGACATGAGCATGGTTTACTATCTTATTTTAGCTTAACAATAAGATGGGCTAAGTGTTTGGATAGCCGATGTTTGAGTCTTGTTGTGTCTTGGACTATTTATTTTATGTAACTAGGTTTAGGCATGAATTTGGGTTTAGTTTTATTTTCTATTGGTGTTAATTCCAGCCCACTTGTTTATGGGCTTAAGTGCTAGGTATTATTATAAATACCTTGTAAACGCTATTGATGGAGATCAGTTAATTGAATTTTCAGAAATTGAGTGTGCCTTTCTCTTGGGTTCCCTCTCAACTAGGCTTATCAAGGCCTTCTTCCTTGTGGCGCCTCCTTCTTCACCATCCACCATTGCTATACCTTAGGTTCTCGAATTCTTATTCGTAGGGTCAAGGTCCAATACCTTTGGGTTCGAGTCTCTTTAGGCTTCGGGTCTAGGTTTTCAGAAGTTGTCATTCATCAACTTTGCTTCTGTCTTCTTGCGTGTCAGCTCCTTCAAATTCCAAGCAACGTTTTGTCTTGTCCGTACGCATCAAACAATCTTCCCAATTCTTCAAATTCTTTTGAATAATGGATCTCAACAAAGTAGACAAAGTACGATTGACTACTTCAGTTTGACCATCGGTTTGTGGATGACAAGTAGTTGAAAACAATAGCTTTGTTCCTAACTTTCCCCATAATGTTTTCCAAAAGTAGCTAAGGAACTTCACATCACGGTCAGAAACAATGGTCCTCGGAACTCCATGTAGACGAACAATTTCCTTGAAGAATAAATCGGCAATGTTACTTGCATCATCTGTCTTGTGACAAGCAATGAAGTGAGCCATCTTAGAGAACCTGTCAACAACAACAAAAACAGAATCTCTACCTCTCTTTGTTCTTGGTAACCCCAAAACAAAGTCCATAGAAATGTCAGTCCAAGAAGCAGTAGGAATAGGTAATGGAGTATAAAGACCATGATTCATAACTCTAGACTTAGCTTGTTTACAAGTGACACATCTTTCACACAATTTTTCAACATCTCTTTTCATGTTAGGCCAAAAGAAGTGATCATGCAATATATCTAAAGTTTTCTTTACTCCAAAATGTCCCATTAATCCACCACTATGGGCTTCTCTAACAAGTAATTCTCTTAAAGAACTCCTAGGCACACATAATCTATTTTCCCTAAATAAGAATCCATCATGCCTATAAAACTTTCCAAAACCAGTTTTCTCACATGCAATGAACACATTTTCAAAATCCTCATCGGTAGCATACAAGTCTTTAATATACTCAAATCCAAGTAGTTTTGCATTAAGAGTAGTGATTAGAGTATACCTTCGAGATAATGCATCAGCCACGACATTTTCTTTACCTTGTTTATATTTGATCACATATGGAAATGTTTCAATGAACTCCATCCACTTGGCATGACGCTTGTTCAACTTGCTTTGTCCTTTCAAGTGCTTCAAGGACTCATGATCAGTGTGGATGACAAATTCCTTGGGCCATAAATAGTGTTGCCATGTTTCCAAGGCCCTCACTAATGCATACATCTCTTTATCATATGTGGGATAGTTAAGGGCAGCTCCACTTAACTTCTCACTGAAAAAAGCAATGGGGCGCTTCTCCTGCATTAAAACAGCTCCAATACCTATACTTGAAGCATCACACTCAATCTCAAAAGTTTTAGAAAAGTCAGGTAAGGATAATAAAGCTGCGAAACAAAGCTTCTCTTTAAGCAAGTTAAAAGCACGATCTTGCTCAAGACCCCATTTAAAACCAACATTCTTTTTAACAACATCAGTTAAAGGTGCAGCTATAGTACTGAAGTCTCTAACAAACCTACGGTAGAAACTAGCTAATCCATGAAAACTACGCACTTCAGAGATATTCTTAGGTATAGGCCAATCTTTAATTGCCTTAACCTTTTCATCTTCTATTGCTATACCCTTAGAAGAAACAACATATCCAAGAAATATAATCTTATCAGTGCAAAAGGAACATTTCTTAAGGTTAGCATACAACTTCTCCTTTCTCAAGACATTAAGCACATTCTTTAAATGTTCAATATGTTCATGCAAACTTCTACTATAGATCAAGATATCATCAAAATAGACAACTACAAATTTTCCAATGAAAGCACGCAAAACATGGTTCATTAATCTCATGAAAGTGCTAGGTGCATTAGTTAATCCAAAAGGCATAACTAACCATTCATACAAACCATGCTTAGTCTTAAATGCAGTTTTCCACTCATCACCTTCTCTCATGCGAATTTGATGATAACCACTTTTCAAATCAATTTTAGAAAAGATGCAAGAACCATGTAACTCATCAAGCATATCATCTAATCTAGGAATGGGATAGCGATACTTTACAGTGATTTTGTTGATGACACGACAATCAACACACATCCTCCACGTCCCATCCTTCTTAGGAACAAGTAACACAGGAACAGCACATGGACTCATGCTCTCTCTAACATAGCCTTTCTTCATGAGCTCGTCCACTTGCCTTTGAAGCTCCTTTGTCTCCTCGGGATTACTTCTATAGGCAGGTCTGTTGGGAATGGCAGCTCCAGGAACAAGGTCTATTTGATGCTCAATTCCTCTAATAGGTGGCAAACCATTTGGAATCTCCTCGGGGAATATATCTCCAAATTCCTTCAAAAGAGACACAACATTAGTAGGCAAAGAAGATTTAAGATCATTAGAACTAAAACAAGATTCTTTATATAAAAACAAAAGGATTGGGCACTTAGCTAGAAAAGCAGCCTTTACATCACTTTGCTTTGCATAGAAGCTCACATCCTTTCTTTCTTTCTTTGCAATATCTTTGCCTTTGTCTAGATTCTTTATGATGGAGATCCAAGCTCACAAAGCTCAAGTCATGTTCGTGATGATCGTGATCCTTTGAGTATCCATAGAGGTCCAATTACAAGAGCTAAATCAAAGATAATGCAACAAGCCTTGGCTGGTTTCATTGATATTGCTAGAGAGAAAGCCCAACAAAGCTTGAGCATGGAGGATGATAAAGTCTTCTACAATATGATCCAAGCCCAAGTTCAACCTTCTTGAAGACACAAGTATTGGGCCGAAATGCAAATTAGGCTAGATGCATATTTTATTTAGTTAAGTATTATTGGGCTGAACATTGTCTTAATTTAATTTAAGCCCAATTCCTTTTTAAATAATAGATTTTGTAAGACTTCTATTACTTGTTCTGCAAGTTAGGAGAGTAGGATTCCTATTGCTTGTGCTGCAAGTTATCTATTTGCCTATAAATAGTTATGTAACCCTTTGGGGAGAACACAATTGATTTTAGTAATAAAATTGAGAGACTTCTTCTCTTTGGTTCTCTTGAGAACTCTTGAACTTATCAAGGTCTTCCTTGTGGCGTTCTTCTACCTTCCACCAATATATACCATAGGTTCTTGCTTTTCTAAGCAACGGGTCTTGGTCCAATACCATAGGTTCTTGTGTTTCTACACAACGGGTCTTGGTTTTATCTCTAATTTTTGTTTTCTTTTGCTGCGTTTTTAACTTGTTCTTGTTTTTCTTCAAGTGTTCTTCATGTTCTTCATTGAACCTCATCTTCTTTCGGTGAGGTCCGTATCATTTGGTATCAGAGCTTAGGTTTAATTCGTGGGAGTTTCGTTTTTGTTTTTTTTTTCTTTGTCTTCTTGTCGTGGACAAACCTTGATCTTGAATCCTTTTCCAAGCCACCACTAGTATTGTTTGTCCCTCAAACCTATTGTCTTCGTTAAAATAACCTACCTTTACTTAGCCAACAAGTAAACCCTATCTTGTTCTCCAAGCAACCAAATCTCAAAGGTTTTCTTGCTCACCAAGAAACCTTCAAAAGCTCTAAATCACATAAAGACTACTTGTTTCACAAGCCACCGTTCCCTCTCATTCCTTGCCACACAAGCTACTACCAAAACTAGCTTGTTTTTTTTTCAAAAGTTGCCTTGTTCCCCAAGTAAACCTTTTCTTATTATTTAGACTTTCTGTTTTTTTCTTTATTGTTCGTTTACTTTAGTAAAATATCAAAAAAAAAGGAAAAAAAGAGAAAAAAAAGAAAAGAAAAAAAAGGAGAAAAGAAAAAAAATCAATTCAAGAGGGGATTTATTACATCATGTGTAGCAAGTGCAACGTCAAAGGCAATTCGTGGAGGTGTGCTTCATCAAAATCTTGAGGTAGTCATTCTTTCTTGAGCTTTGAGATTTCTTATTTGCCTAATTTGAAAATTCATTGCTGCCATTCTACCCTATTGCCTAAAATTACCTTTTTGACCCTACCACATAAAAGGACAAAACTACCCCACCTTTGGCTAAACCCTACCCTAATTAAACACCCCAAAACACACATATTTCCTTCAAGGTTTAGTTTCATTGGAGTCTTCTTAGGTCTTATTGAGTCTTGCTAAGTCTTGTTGAGTCTTCATTGTTTTGTTTTCCCTTGATTAAAATCTTGTGCTCATCTTGTTTATTGTTGGTTGATAGTTGAATTCCATAAGCTGATTTTTGATTGAGTCTTGAGTTCAATATAGAACCTATAGAGAAAAGTTGTGTGAGGGAAAAAGGCAAGAGTGTGTGAGTAACATTAGTAGAGAAAAGTCATATTAAAATTGTGTGAAAACACGAGTGTGAGTGTTACATTCTTGTGTGTATTGAGTGTAAACACGTGAGGTCATACTTGTGAGGTCCTTTTCTTTTACTAACTTTTCTTGCAGGATAAAATCATGTCTTCTAATAGTGAAAAGCCTGATTTGAGTAAGATCGAGTTCATGTTCCAAGCTATGCAACAACAATTTTCAAGGATAGAGTTGAGGTTTAATAATATTCATGATAAGTTGGAGGAACATGAAGCTGTCCTAGCTAAAGTAAATCAAGATAATACTTCTCATGTGAAAGGCAATGTTGTGAATAATGACTTTGATGATAAAGTAGATGATGAGTTTGATGATGATGAGTTTAGTAGAAGTGTTAAAGGTAACCATGGTAATAAAGGAGGTCGTGGAGATAGGTATAAAGGAGATAGGTATTATGATAGGATAGATGGAAATTTAGGAAGTATCAAATTGAAGATTCCTTCCTTTCAAGGTAAGAATGATCCTGAGGCTTACTTAGAATGGGAAAAGAAAGTGGAGATGGTCTTTGATTGCCATAACTATTCCGAAGAAAAAAAGGTGAAACTTGCTGCTGTAGAGTTCATGGATTATGCAATCATTTGGTGGGACCAACTCATGCTTGGTAGACGTAGGAATAGAGAGCCACCTATAGTTACATGGAATGAAATGAAACGTGTTATGAGAAAAAGGTTTGTTCCTAATCATTACTATAGAGAGCTTTATCAAAGGTTACAAGGTCTCACTCAAGGTTCTAAGAGTGTTGAGGATTATCATAAAGAAATGGAAATTATCATGATCAGAGCTAATGTTGAAGAGGATAGTGAAGCTACTATGGCTCGATTCTTACAAGGATTGAATCGTGAGATTGCTAATGTAGTGGAGTTACATCACTATGTGGAGTTTGACGATATGTTGCATATGGCTATCAAGGTTGAAAGGCAACTCAAGAGAAAAGGTTATTCATCTCGTTTTATGCAAGGTTCTAGTTCATCTTCTTCTTGGAAACCGAACACCTTTCGAAGGGATGATAAGAGTACATTCAAACTTAAGACTGAATCCTCATTCAAGCCTAAGGGTGAGAGTGTCCAAAAGCCCAAACCCGAGGCTGTCCAAGCATCCCAAGGTAAGAGTAGAGACATTAAGTGTTTTAGATGTTTGGGAAGAGGACACATTGCATCACAATGCCCAAACAAACGAGTCATGATTATGCGTGATGATGGTGATGTTGTAAGTGAAGATTCTGATGTTGATGATGAGATGCCACCATTGGAGGACATTAATGAGGATGATGACTATGTTGAGTTTGCTGCACATGGTGAAGCACTTGTAGCTCGTCGTGCATTAAGTGCCCAAGTTAAGGATGAAGATGAAGTGCAACGAGAAAATATTTTTCATACTAGATGCCACGTCAACAATAAGGTATGCTCTTTGATTATTGATGGTGGTAGTTGCACTAATGTTGCTAGCACTTATTTGGTTGACAAATTGAGTTTGCCCACTACAAAACATCCCAAACCATACAAACTTCAATGGCTCAATAATTGTGGAGAAGTAAATGTGACCAAGCAAGTATTGGTGCTATTTTCAATTGGAAGGTACAATGATAAAGTGTTGTGTGATGTTGTGCCTATGCATGCTGGTCATTTGCTTTTAGGAAGACCATGGCAATTTGATAGACATGTCATACATGATGGATTTACAAACCGTTATTCATTTACCATGGCTGGTAAGAAATTCACACTTGCACCCTTGAGTCCTACGGAGATTTATGAGGATCAATTGAGGTTGAAAGAGCAGAATGAATCACAACAAAGGTCAAAGAATCTAGATAAAGGCAAAGATATTGCAAAGAAAGAAAGAAAGGACGTGAGCTTCTATGCAAAGCAAAGTGATGTAAAGGCTGCTTTTCTAGCTAAGTACCCAATCCTTTTGTTTTTATATAAAGAATCTTGTTTTAGTTCTAATGATCTTAAATCTTCTTTGCCTACTAATGTTGTGTCTCTTTTGAAGGAATTTGGAGATATATTTGATAGGATGATATTTTGTGAATTTTATATGTGCTAATATATTTTCCTTATTGATGTTTTATGCCTAAAAGAGCTTACTAATGTTTATTTTATGTTTTAGGTATTAAATATCAAAGTTGGAATAAAAAGAAGCTAAAAAGAGCAAACTGCAGTATTTTCTGTCCAGCTTGAAAGATTGACATTTTTGACCAATTTAACGACCTGATCTCAAGAAGTGGCCTTCATGGAAGTTGTAGAGGACTTCTCAACGTTTCCATAATGTCCTAGATCGCAAAATTTGGAGTTCATTTGGTAGGTCAAACGTCTGGACAAAATCAGTACGAAATTCTGGGCAGAAAAACGAGATTGAGAAGAAATTCCAACAAAGCAAGTTCAAGACCAGATTTTGTTGAGAGAAGATAATTTCTTAATTTTATTTTGTCTTAGATCTGTAATTAATTAATAAAAATAGGCCTTAGGAATTTTACTTAGAAAATAATTGTAAAAGATGATGAGATAAAGATAAGAGTTTGACTAGTCAAATTACTTGTTTCCCAAGTAAACTCTTATCTGAATCCCACATTGCTTAGGAAAGTCTTTTAAACTCTTCCTTAGGCCTATATAAAGAGCACAAGGCTCTCATAAACACAGCCCTCAAATCCCTCTTATCCCTCACATCCCTCTCCTCCCTCTTCTCTTTTAGTCTTGTAGGATTTTCTTTAGGGTTTTTAATAAAATTTTATTTTTTTTCTTTATTTTTAATTAGTTGCTGATTTCTTTATTATTTTTAACTCTGATTTTGTTTTCTTTATTTAAATTAATATTGTTTGTGTGTTCTTGCTTGCTACTTTATAATCTTGATTAGTAATTCTGATTTTATATTATTAAAGATTGCTTCTTTGATTGTTTCTTGCATGATATTTGTAATCTTTATAATATATAACTTGAATTATATGATCTTGAATATGTCTAGTGAGTAGTTTTCTTATTCAGTTATGAGGTAAATTGATTATTTTTGGGAAAAGCATGTTGTGAGATTCTTGAACCTATTATATAATTGTTGATTAAATATCCAAGATTCTCTGAGCACATTATAATGATTGTTTGTTTGATTAGATAGGGTGCACACTATTTAGTTAAATTAAATAATCTACCGCCAGATTAAAAACATAAGTCCGTAATTGCTTGTGGAGTTAATCACTAGGGATGGAGGAGAATTAAGGTTTAGATTAAATAAACCGAGCTTATGTGTTTGTTATCTAATGTCAACCCATATCTTTCTTGTTGTTAATGCTGCTACAACTTATATCTAGAGAGCTTGTTCTAGGTAGGTTAAGTAGTTAGAGATTAGTTAAAGAGCTTGTTTTAACTAACGACTCAGTAAGGAAAGATGGTGTAACAGAGCTTGTTGTTATGCTACGGTTGACTATTTAATTGACAATAATATTTTGTAATCAATGATCAACATCAAAATCCAAGAATGATTGATTGCCTCGTAACTGAAGCTTTCTGCTATTTGTCTTTGATACTTAATAATTCTTGTTTTCTTTATTTTAGAATAGTCTCCAAACCCCCAGATTTTCTTCTTCTTTCCCCAAATCCTAAAATTAGATTTTTAATTTAATAATTAATTTAAATAATTCAGTCTCTGTGGGTTCGACCCTTGCTCCGCTATCTACATAGTAGAGTTAGGAAATTTTATTTTTGGTGACTGACGACACTCATCAAATTTTGGCGCCGTTGCCGGGGATTGAATTTTTGTTTAAGTTAATTATTTTAATTAAAATCTGATTTTTTTTCTTTTCTTTTCTTTTTCAGGGATTGCTTTTCTGACAAGGATTCTAGTCACAAACTTCAAAAGATTAGGGACTACATACAAGCAACCCAAAGCGTGGTGCCACAAACACCACAACATCCACCATCACTACTAGCCAAGACAAGAAGTAGGAGGCCTCTATGGAGCAAGCTTATGAACCATACTATGATTATGACCCATACTATAATTATGAACCACACTATGATATCTACAATCAAGGATGGTGGGATCATTCTAATTTTAGTTATGGGAATCAATATGAGGTTTACAATATGCCATTCCAAGATACATATCAAGCTCCACCTCAAGACTCAGGTATGCCTCCACCTCAAGAATCAGGTATGTCTCTTGAAGATATTGTTAAGACTCTTGAGATTAAAACTTTACAATTGTCACAAGAGGCTGATGTTTATATTAAGAATATTGATCACCATGTGAGTCAAATAATGAATTCCATAAGTAACATTGAAGCTATGACCTCTCAACCTGTGGAGAAACCAAGAGATAATGTTACTAACATCACCTTGAAAAGTGAAAGGGAAATTGAATCCAAGGAAAGTGCACATGAAGATGTCGATGACTTTATAGAAAGGGAGGATGAAACAGATTTCAATATTAAAGGTGGAGTTGTTGACATGCACAATGTAAAAGGGAGAGAGAATTTTGACAACTTTATAAAGCACTATGAGGATGTTGAAATCAAAGAATTCAAAGCTGAGGTAAGTGAAAAACAAATTCCTTTTAATTCTTCTACTTACCCTCCTCCTTTTCCTGGTAGGTTTGCAAGAGCTACAAACGAAGAGCAAGACAAGGAGACATTGAAGACATTTAGGAAAATGGAAGTTAATATTCCTCTCCTTGATGAAATTAATGATCAAGTGCTTTGCGATGCCAAGTTTTTAAAGGAACTATGCACTTCCAAGAGGAAATTAAAAGGTGATGAAAAGCAAGTTCATAAAGATGAGCTAGAAATAGCCATGAGCAAAAATCTTGAGAATGAGGAACTCGAGAAACCAATAAAAAAGTTGAGGTTTGGGATTGGATGATGGAAGCTGGAGCGGTCGAGCTAACGACATTAAACAAAGCGCTACTTGGGAGGCAACCCAAGGATGTAAAATGAGGGAGTATTTCTTTCCTTTACTTGTATTACCATTTAATTTTTGAGTTTTTATTGTTCTTCTTGGCATGCTAGACTTACTTTGAGGACAAAGTAAGATTTAAGTGTGGGGGGGAATATTGGTTTATGAGTCTATAGAGTTTTTTTTTTAGGAAGTGAAAATTAAAAAAAAAAAGCTTAAAAAAAAAGTCAAATTTTTAAGAGTTTTGAAGATCATGATATGTTTTCTTTCTTTTAAGGATTGATTCTAAACTAAAACAAAGTTTTATAAGAAAGTTGAGAGTATTTTGATTATTATTATTGTTGAAGTGAATACTTTCTAAAGAATTTATGTGAGTTCATAATTAAATATGATTGCTCATATGATATTGATGATGTGATTAGTTCATTGAAGTTGGTATAAGCAAAGGATAAATAGACAAGAACAAAAGAAAAAAAAATAAAAATAAACATAAAAGAGAAAAAAAAAGAAGAAAAAAAAAATATAGAGGTTGAAAGCTTTAAATTCTACTCCAATGTTTTGAGTTGCTTGATCTTGTTGATTAAATTCTTTGAAGTGACTTGAAATATGAGTATGCAAAGCACTCTAAAAGAGGGCTTACTTGTTGAGTAACCGGGTGTTGGTATCACCAATATTAACATTCGCGTAAAAAGGCAAGTAAGTACTTAGGGAAACCATTGTTGAAACCTCAAAAGAAAAAGAAAAAAAATCTTGATCTATTGACTTTGTTTGTGGTAATGTAAAGTGGATAATTGCAAAGTTGGTGTTATATGTTTCAATTGTGTTGATTGTGAATTTTGCATGAATTTATTTAGAAGTATGCATGAATATGAGAAGTAATGATTAGAATATGATTGACTTGATTATTTGACTCTTGTTGAAGTTATGAGTTAAGAATTGAAAGATTTGAAAATATGTTCATGATTTTAATTTTTTTTTTGAGTCTTAATTTTTAATTTTTGAGTCTTATTTTGAATTTTTAAGATTGAGTCTTAAGTAAAAGATTTTGTGGGTATATCTTCTGAAAGCCCTCACGAGACACAACTCGTCCACTAGGGGTGACCTAGGGGTTTAAAGGCTTATTGCATAAGCTAAATGCAATCGTGATTCCTACGAAAGTGAGTTAGGATTTAAGATTTGGAATTTAGGATTTAGTTCTTTAGGAAGTTAGTTTAGGTTTGCTAGAGGACTAGCAAAAGCTAAGTGTGGGGGAATTTGATAGGATGATATTTTGTGAATTTTATATGTGCTAATATATTTTCCTTATTGATGTTTTATGCCTAAAAGAGCTTACTAATGTTTATTTTATGTTTTAGGTATTAAATATCAAAGTTGGAATAAAAAGAAGCTAAAAAGAGCAAACTGCAGTATTTTCTGTCCAGCTTGAAAGATTGACATTTTTGACCAATTTAACGACCTGATCTCAAGAAGTGGCCTTCATGGAAGTTGTAGAGGACTTCTCAACGTTTCCAGAATGTCTAGATCGCAAAATTTGGAGTTCATTTGGTAGGTCAAACGTCTGGACAAAATCAGTACGAAATTCTGGGCAGAAAAACGAGATTGAGAAGAAATTCCAACAAAGCAAGTTCAAGACCAGATTTTGTTGAGAGAAGATAATTTCTTAATTTTATTTTGTCTTAGATCTGTAATTAATTAATAAAAATAGGCCTTAGGAATTTTACTTAGAAAATAATTGTAAAAGATGATGAGATAAAGATAAGAGTTTGACTAGTCAAATTACTTGTTTCCCAAGTAAACTCTTATCTGAATCCCACATTGCTTAGGAAAGTCTTTTAAACTCTTCCTTAGGCCTATATAAAGAGCACAAGGCTCTCATAAACACAGCCCTCAAATCCCTCTTATCCCTCACATCCCTCTCCTCCCTCTTCTCTTTTAGTCTTGTAGGATTTTCTTTAGGGTTTTTAATAAAATTTTATTTTTTTTCTTTATTTTTAATTAGTTGCTGATTTCTTTATTATTTTTAACTCTGATTTTGTTTTCTTTATTTAAATTAATATTGTTTGTGTGTTCTTGCTTGCTACTTTATAATCTTGATTAGTAATTCTGATTTTATATTATTAAAGATTGCTTCTTTGATTGTTTCTTGCATGATATTTGTAATCTTTATAATATATAACTTGAATTATATGATCTTGAATATGTCTAGTGAGTAGTTTTCTTATTCAGTTATGAGGTAAATTGATTATTTTTGGGAAAAGCATGTTGTGAGATTCTTGAACCTATTATATAATTGTTGATTAAATATCCAAGATTCTCTGAGCACATTATAATGATTGTTTGTTTGATTAGATAGGGTGCACACTATTTAGTTAAATTAAATAATCTACCGCCAGATTAAAAACATAAGTCCGTAATTGCTTGTGGAGTTAATCACTAGGGATGGAGGAGAATTAAGGTTTAGATTAAATAAACCGAGCTTATGTGTTTGTTATCTAATGTCAACCCATATCTTTCTTGTTGTTAATGCTGCTACAACTTATATCTAGAGAGCTTGTTCTAGGTAGGTTAAGTAGTTAGAGATTAGTTAAAGAGCTTGTTTTAACTAACGACTCAGTAAGGAAAGATGGTGTAACAGAGCTTGTTGTTATGCTACGGTTGACTATTTAATTGACAATAATATTTTGTAATCAATGATCAACATCAAAATCCAAGAATGATTGATTGCCTCGTAACTGAAGCTTTCTGCTATTTGTCTTTGATACTTAATAATTCTTGTTTTCTTTATTTTAGAATAGTCTCCAAACCCCCAGATTTTCTTCTTCTTTCCCCAAATCCTAAAATTAGATTTTTAATTTAATAATTAATTTAAATAATTCAGTCTCTGTGGGTTCGACCCTTGCTCCGCTATCTACATAGTAGAGTTAGGAAATTTTATTTTTGGTGACTGACGAGCTTTCTGCTATTTGTCTTTGATACTTAATAATTCTTGTTTTCTTTATTTTAGAATAGTCTCCAAACCCCCAGATTTTCTTCTTCTTTCCCCAAATCCTAAAATTAGATTTTTAATTTAATAATTAATTTAAATAATTCAGTCTCTGTGGGTTCGACCCTTGCTCCGCTATCTACATAGTAGAGTTAGGAAATTTTATTTTTGGTGACTGACGACACTCATCAAATTTTGGGCTAAAAGAGAAGAGGGATAAGAGGGATGTGAGGGATAAGAGGGATTTGAGGGCTGTGTTTATGAGAGCCTTGTGCTCTTTATATAGGCCTAAGGAAGAGTTTAAAAGACTTTCCTAAGCAATGTGGGATTCAGATAAGAGTTTACTTGGGAAACAAGTAATTTGACTAGTCAAACTCTTATCTTTATCTCATCATCTTTTACAATTATTTTCTAAGTAAAATTCCTAAGGCCTATTTTTATTAATTAATTACAGATCTAAGACAAAATAAAATTAAGAAATTATCTTCTCTCAACAAAATCTGGTCTTGAACTTGCTTTGTTGGAATTTCTTCTCAATCTCGTTTTTCTGCCCAGAATTTCGTACTGATTTTGTCCAGACGTTTGACCTACCAAATGAACTCCAAATTTTGCGATCTAGGACATTCTGGAAACGTTGAGAAGTCCTCTACAACTTCCATGAAGGCCACTTCTTGAGATCAGGTCGTTAAATTGGTCAAAAATGTCAATCTTTCAAGCTGGACAGAAAATACTGCAGTTTGCTCTTTTTAGCTTCTTTTTATTCCAACTTTGATATTTAATACCTAAAACATAAAATAAACATTAGTAAGCTCTTTTAGGCATAAAACATCAATAAGGAAAATATATTAGCACATATAAAATTCACAAAATATCATCCTATCAATATTCCCCGAGGAGATTCCAAATGGTTTGCCACCTATTAGGGGAATTGAGCATCAAATAGACCTTGTTCCTGGAGCTGCCATTCCCAACCGACCTGCCTATAGAAGTAATCCCGAGGAGACAAAGGAGCTTCAAAGGCAAGTTGACGAGCTCATGAAGAAAGGCTACGTTAGAGAGAGCATGAGTCCATGCGTTGTTCCTGTGTTACTTGTTCCTAAGAAGGATGGGACGTGGAGGATGTGTGTTGATTGTCGTGCCATCAACAAAATCACTGTAAATTATCGCTATCCCATTCCTAGATTAGATGATATGCTTGATGAGTTACATGGTTCTTGCATCTTTTCTAAAATTGATTTGAAAAGTGGTTATCATCAAATTCGCATGAGAGAAGGTGATGAATGGAAAACTGCATTTAAGACTAAGCATGGTTTGTACGAATGGTTAGTTATGCCTTTTGGATTAACTAATGCACCTAGCACTTTCATGAGATTAATGAACCATGTTTTGCGTGCTTTCATTGGAAAATTTGTAGTTGTCTATTTTGATGATATCTTGATCTATAGTGGAAGTTTGCATGAACATATTGAACATTTAAAGAATGTGCTTAATGTCTTGAGAAAGGAAAAGCTGTATGCTAACCTTAAGAAATGTTCCTTTTGCACTGATAAGATTATATTTCTTGGATATGTTGTTTCTTCTAAGGGTATAGTAGTAGAAGATGAAAAGGTTAAGGCAATTAAAGATTGGCCTATACCTAAGAATATCTCTGAGGTGCGTAGTTTTCATGGATTAGCTAGTTTCTACCGTAGGTTTGTTAGAGACTTCAGTACTATAGCTGCACCTTTAACTGATGTTGTTAAAAAGAATGTTGGATTTAAATGGGGTCTTGAGCAAGATCGTGCTTTTAACTTGCTTAAAGAGAAGCTTTGTTCCGCACCTTTGTTATCCTTACCTGACTTTTCTAAAACTTTTGAGTTTGAGTGTGATGCTTCCAGTATAGGTATTGGAGCTGTTTTAATGCAAGAGAAGCGCCCCATTGCTTTTTTCAGTGAGAAGTTAAGTGGAGCTGCCCTTAACTATCCCACATATGATAAAGAGATGTATGCATTAGTGAGGGCCTTAGAAACATGGCAACACTATTTATGGCCTAAGGAATTTGTCATCCACACTGATCATGAGTCCTTGAAGCACTTGAAAGGACAAAGCAAGTTGAACAAGCGTCATGCCAAGTGGATGGAGTTCATTGAGACATTTCCATATGTGATCAAATATAAACAAGGTAAAGAAAATGTCGTGGCTGATGCATTGTCTCGAAGGTATACTCTAATCACTACTCTTAATGCAAAACTACTTGGATTTGAGTATATTAAAGACTTGTATGCTACTGATGAGGATTTTGAAAATGTGTTCATTGCATGTGAGAAAACTGGTTTTGGAAAGTTTTATAGGCATGATGGATTCTTATTTAGGGAAAATAGATTATGTGTGCCTAGGAGTTCTTTAAGAGAATTACTTGCTAGAGAAGCCCATAGTGGTGGATTAATGGGACATTTTGGAGTAAAGAAAACTTTAGATATATTGCATGATCACTTCTTTTGGCCTAACATGAAAAGAGATGTTGAAAAATTGTGTGAAAGATGTGTCACTTGTAAACAAGCTAAGTCTAGAGTTATGAATCATGGTCTTTATACTCCATTACCTATTCCTACTGCTCCTTGGACTGACATTTCTATGGACTTTGTTTTGGGGTTACCAAGAACAAAGAGAGGTAGAGATTCTGTTTTTGTTGTTGTTGACAGGTTCTCTAAGATGGCTCACTTCATTGCTTGTCACAAGACAGATGATGCAAGTAACATTGCCGATTTATTCTTCAAGGAAATTGTTCGTCTCCATGGAGTTCCGAGGACCATTGTTTCTGACCGTGATGTGAAGTTCCTTAGCTACTTTTGGAAAACATTATGGGGAAAATTAGGAACAAAGCTATTGTTTTCAACTACTTGTCATCCACAAACCGATGGTCAAACTGAAGTAGTCAATCGTACTTTGTCTACTTTGTTGAGATCCATTATTCAAAAGAATTTGAAGAATTGGGAAGATTGTTTGCCTCATGTGGAGTTTGCTTACAATAGAAGTGTGCATTCTACTACTAGTTATTCTCCATTTGAAGTTGTCTATGGTTTTAATCCACTCACTCCATTGGATCTTTTACCACTACCTATTGAGGAGAGAGCTAGTTTTGATGGGGAAAAGAAAGCTGATTTTGTTAAGCAACAACATGAGAAGGTACGTCAAAACATTAAGAAGAGGACTGAGCAATATGCTACTCAAGCCAACAAGCATCGCAAGAAAGTTGTCTTTGAACCTGGTGATTGGGTTTGGTTACATATGCGTAAAGAGAGATTTCCTGCTCAGCGTCGCTCCAAGTTGCAACCTCGAGGAGATGGACCATTCCAAGTGATTAAGAAGATCAATGACAATGCTTATAAGTTAGATCTTCCAGGTGAGTATAATGTTAGTGCTACATTTAATGTTTCTGATCTTTCTCCCTTTGATATTGATGTAGGTGATTCTGATTTGAGGACAAATCCTTTCGAGGAGAGGGGGAATGATGGAGATCCAAGCTCACAAAGCTCAAGTCATGTTCGTGATGATCGTGATCCTTTGAGTATCCATAGAGGTCCAATTACAAGAGCTAAATCAAAGATAATGCAACAAGCCTTGGCTGGTTTCATTGATATTGCTAGAGAGAAAGCCCAACAAAGCTTGAGCATGGAGGATGATAAAGTCTTCTACAATATGATCCAAGCCCAAGTTCAACCTTCTTGAAGACACAAGTATTGGGCCGAAATGCAAATTAGGCTAGATGCATATTTTATTTAGTTAAGTATTATTGGGCTGAACATTGTCTTAATTTAATTTAAGCCCAATTCCTTTTTAAATAATAGATTTTGTAAGACTTCTATTACTTGTTCTGCAAGTTAGGAGAGTAGGATTCCTATTGCTTGTGCTGCAAGTTATCTATTTGCCTATAAATAGTTATGTAACCCTTTGGGGAGAACACAATTGATTTTAGTAATAAAATTGAGAGACTTCTTCTCTTTGGTTCTCTTGAGAACTCTTGAACTTATCAAGGTCTTCCTTGTGGCGTTCTTCTACCTTCCACCAATATATACCATAGGTTCTTGCTTTTCTAAGCAACGGGTCTTGGTCCAATACCATAGGTTCTTGTGTTTCTACACAACGGGTCTTGGTTTTATCTCTAATTTTTGTTTTCTTTTGCTGCGTTTTTAACTTGTTCTTGTTTTTCTTCAAGTGTTCTTCATGTTCTTCATTGAACCTCATCTTCTTTCGGTGAGGTCCGTATCACTTTAACCTTTGTTGTGATTCATTTTGCTCTTTCAACCTCAACTGATCCTCATAAATCTCCTTAGGACTCAAGGGTGCAAGTGTAAATTTCTTACCATCAATGGTAAATGAATAACGGTTTGTGAATCCATCATGTATGACACGTCTATCAAATTGCCATGGTCTTCCTAAAAGCAAATGGCCAGCATGCATAGGCACAACATCACACAACACTTTATCATTATACCTTCCAATTGAAAATGGCACCAATACTTGCTTGGTCACATTTACTTCTCCACAATTATTGAGCCATTGAAGTTTGTATGGTTTGGGATGTTTTGTAGTGGGCAAACTCAATTTGTCAACCAAATAAGTGCTAGCAACATTAGTGCAACTACCACCATCAATAATCAAAGAGCATACCTTATTGTTGACGTGGCATCTAGTATGAAAAATATTTTCTCGTTGCACTTCATCTTCATCCTTAACTTGGGCACTTAATGCACGACGAGCTACAAGTGCTTCACCATGTGCAGCAAACTCAACATAGTCATCATCCTCATCAATGTCCTCCAATGGTGGGATCTCATCATCAACATCAGAATCTTCACTTACAACATCACCATCATCACGCATAATCATGACTCGTTTGTTTGGGCATTGTGATGCAATGTGTCCTCTTCCCAAACATCTAAAACACTTAATGTCTCTACTCTTACCTTGGGATGCTTGGACCGCCTCGGGTTTGGGCTTTTGGATACTCTCACCCTTAGGCTTGAATGAGGATTCAGTCTTAAGTTTGAATGTAGTCCTATCATCCCTTCGAAAGGTGTTCGGTTTCCAAGAAGAAGACGAACTAGAACCTTGCATAAAACGAGATGAATAACCTTTTCTCTTGAGTTGCCTTTCAACCTTTATAGCCATATGCAACATATCATCAAACTCCACATAGTGATGTAACTCCACTACATTAGCAATCTCACTATTTAATCCTTGTAAGAATCGAGCCATAGTAGCTTCACTATCTTCTTCAACATTAGCTCTGATCATGATAATCTCCATTTCTTTATGATAATCCTCAACACTCTTAGAACCTTGAGTGAGACCTTGTAACCTTTGATAAAGCTCTCTATAGTAATGATTAGGAACAAACCTTTTTCTCATAACACGTTTCATTTCATCCCATGTAACTATAGGTGGCTCTCTATTCCTACGTCTACCAAGCATCAGTTGGTCCCACCAAATGATTGCATAATCCGTGAACTCTACAGCAGCAAGTTTCACCTTTTTTTTCCTCGGAATAGTTATGACAATCAAAGACCATCTCCACTTTCTTTTCCCATTCTAAGTAAGCCTCAGGATCATTCTTACCTTGAAAGGAAGGAATCTTCAATTTGATACTCCCTAAATTTCCATCTATCCTATCATAATACCTATCTCCTTTATACCTATCTCCACGACCTCCTTTATTACCATGGTTACCTTTAACACTTCTACTAAACTCATCATCAAACTCATCATCAACTTTATCATCAAAGTCATTATTCACAACATTGCCATTCTCATGAGAAGTATCACCTTGCTTTACCTTAGTTAGGACAGCTTCATGTTCCTCCAACTTATCATGAATATTATTAAACCTCAACTCTATCCTTGAAAATTGTTGTTGCATAGCTTGGAACATGAACTCAATCTTACTCAAATCAGGCTTTTCACTATTAGAAGACATGATTTTATCCTGCAAGAAACGTTAGTAAAAGAAAAGGACCTCACAAGTATGACCTCAGGTGTTTACACTCAATACACACAAGAATGTAACACTCACACTCGTGTTTCACACAATTTTAATATGGCTTTTCTCTACTAATGTTACTCACACACTCTTGCCTTTTTCCCTCACACAACTTTTCTCTATAGGTTCTATATTGAACTCAAGACTCAATCAAAAATCAGCTTATGGAATTCAACTATCAACCAACAATAAACAAGCTGAGAACAAGATTTTAATCAAGGGAAAACAAAACAATGAAGACTCAAGAAGACTTTGCAAGACTCAATAAGGCTTAAGAAGACTCTAATGAAACTAAACCTTGAAGGAAATATGCATGTTTTGGGGTGTTTAATTAGGGTAGGGTCTAGCCAAAGGTGGGGTAGTTTTGTCCTTTTATATGGTAGGGTCAAAAAGGTAATTTTAGGCAGTAGGGTAGAATGGTAACAATGAGTTTTCAAATTAGGCAAATAAGAAATCCCAAAGCTCAAGAAAGAATGACTACCTCAAGATTTTGATGAAGCACACCTCCACGAATTGCCGTTGATGTTGCACTTGCTACACACGATGTAATAAATCCCCTCTTGAATTGATTTTTCTTTTCTCTTTTTTTTTTTCTTTTCTTTTTTTTTCTCTTTTTTTTTTCTTTTACTAAAGTAAACGAACAATGAAGAAAAACAAAAAGTCTAAATAATAAGAAGAGGTTTACTTGGGGAACAAGGCAACTTTTGAGAAAAACAAGCTAGTTTTGGTAGTAGCTTGTGTGGCAAGGAACGAGAGGGAACGGTGGCTTGTGAAACAAGTAGTCTTTATGTGATGTAGAGCTTTTGAAGGTTTCTTGGTGAGCAAGAAAACCTTTGGAATTTGGTGGCTTGGAGAACAAGATAGGGTTTCCTTGGTGGCTAAGTAAAGGTAGGTTATTTTAATGAAGACAATAGGTTTGAAGGACAAACAATATTAGTGGTGGCTTGGAAAAGGATTCAAGATCAAGGTTTGTCCAAGACAAGAAGACAGAAAAAAAAATGAGACTCCCACGAATTGAACCTAAGCTCTGATGCCAAATGATATGGACCTCACCGAAAGAAGATGAGGTTCATATGAAGAAGACGAAGAACACTTGAAAAAAAACAATAACAAGTTAAAAACGCAGCAAAAGAAAATAAAAATTAGAAGTAAAACCAAGACCCGTTGTGTAGAAACACAAGAACCTATGGTATTGGACCAAGACCCGTTGCTTAGAAAAGCAAGAACCTATGGTATATATTGGTGGAAGGTAGAAGAACGCCACAAGGAAGACCTTGATAAGTTCAAGAGTTCTCAAGAGAACCAAAGAGAAGAAGTCTCTCAATTTTATTACTAAAATCAATTGTGTTCTCCCCAAAGGGTTACATAACTATTTATAGGCAAATAGATAACTTGCAGCACAAGCAATAGGAATCCTACTCTCCTAACTTGCAGAACAAGTAATAGAAGTCTTACAAAATCTATTATTTAAAAAGAAATTGGGCTTAAATTAAATTAAGACAATGTTCAGCCCAATAATACTTAACTAAATAAAATATGCATCTAGCCTAATTTGCATTTCGGCCCAATACTTGTGTGTCTTCAAGAAGGTTGAACTTGGGCTTGGATCATGTTGTAGAAGACTTTATCATCCTCCATGCTCAAGCTTTGTTGGGCTTTCTCTCTAGCAATATCAATGAAACCAGCCAAGGCTTGTTGCATTATCTTTGATTTAGCTCTTGTAATTGGACCTCCATGGATGCTCAAAGGATCACGAACATCACGAACATGACTTGAGCTGTGTGAGCTTGATGGGTGTCCATCACGAACCCTGTCTACATTATTGAGGTCCATTATTCAGAAAAATTTGAAGAATTGGGAAGATTGCTTGCCCCATGTGGAGTTTGCATATAACCGCAGTGTCCACTCCACTACTAGTTGCTCTCCATTCGAAGTTGTTTATGGCTTCAATCCTCTTACTCCTTTGGATTTGTTGCCATTACCTAGTGCGGAGCAGAGTAACTTGGATGGAAAACAGAAGGCTAAGTTTGTGAAGCAACTCCATGAGAGAGTTCGTCAAGCTATTGAAAAGAAGACTGAGCAGTATACCACCCAAGCAAATAAGCATCGAAAGAAAGTAGTCTTTGAGCCTGGTGATTGGGTTTGGGTGCATATGAGAAAGGAGAGGTTTCCTGTTCAGCGACGAACCAAGCTACATCTCCGAGGAGATGGACCATTCCAAGTCATAGCGAAGATCAACGATAATGCCTACAAATTGGATCTTCCTGGAGAGTATGGTGTATCTGCTACTTTTAATGTTTCTGATCTTTCTCCTTTTTCTTTTGATGAAGGTATATGCGATTTGAGGACAAATCCTTTTGAGGAGAGGGGGAATGATGGAGATCCAGATGGAGATCCACTTGCTCGTGATGTTCGTGATGCTAAGGATCCATTGGTCATCCAAGGAGGTCCAATTACCCGAGCTCGAGCTAAGAAGACGCAACAAGCCCTGACCTCGTTCATGCAACAAGCTCTGGCATCATTGAAGTGTCAAGGAAGCTTCCATGAAGAGTCCCAAGACATCTATACTTGCTTGGAAGCCCAAACGACATGAGCATGTTTATTATCTTATTTTAGCTTAACAATAAGATGGGCTAAGTGTTCGGATAGCCCACGTTTGAGTCTTGTTGTCTCTTGGACTATTTATTTTATGTAACTAGGTTTAGGCATGAATTTGGATTTAGTCTTATTTTCTGTTGGTGTTAATTCCAGCCCACTTGTTTATGGGCTTAAGTGCTAGGTATTATTATAAATATCTTGTAAACGCTATTGATGAGGAAGTTAGTTAATTGAATTTTCAGAAAATTGAGTGTGCCTTTCTCTTGGGTTCCCTCTCTACTAGGCTTATCAAGGTTTTCTTCCTTGTGGCGCCTCCTTCTTCACCATCCACCATTACTATACCTTAGGTTCTCGAATTCTTATTCGTAGGGTCAAGGTCCAATACCTTGGGTTCGAGTCTCTTTAGGCTTCGGGTCTAGGTTTCGGAAGTTGTCATTCATCAACTTTGCTTCTGTCTTCTTGCGTGTCAGCTCCTTCAAATTCCAAGCTACGTTTTGTCTTATCCGTACGCATCATATGACCTCTCAACCTATGGAGAATCCAAGAGATAATGTTACTAACATCACCTTGAAAAGTGACAGGGAAATTGAATCTAAGGAAAGTGCACATGAAGATGTCGATGACTTTATAGAAAGGGAGGATAAAACCGATTTCAATATTAAAGGTGGAGGATGTCGACATGCACAATGCAAAAGGGAGAAAGAATTTCGACAACTTTATAAAGCACTATGAGGATATTGAACTTAAGGAATCCAAAGTTAAGGTAAGTGATAAACAAATTCATTTTAATTCTTCTACTTATCCTCCTCTTTTTCCTAGTAGGTTTGCAAGAGCTACAAACAAAGAGCAAGACAAGGAGACATTGAAGACATTTTGGAAAATCGAAGTCAACATTCCTCTCCTTGATGAAATTAATGATTAAGTGCCTTGCGATGCTAAGTTTTTAAGGGAACTATGCACTTCCAAGAGGAAATTAAAAGGTGATGAAAAGCAAGTTCTTAAAGATGAGCTAGAAATAGCCACGAGCAAAAATCTTAAGAAGGAGGAACTCGAGAAACTGATAAAAGAGTTGAGGTCTGGGATTGGATGAGGAAGGTGGAGCGGTCGAGCTAATGACATTTAAACAAAAGTGCTACATGGGAGGCAGCCCAAGGATGTAAAACGAGGGAGTATTTCTTTCCTCTTCTTGTATTACCATTTAATTTTTGAGTTTTTATTATTCTTCTTTGCATGCTAGACTTACTTTGAGGACAAAGTAAGATTTAAGTGTAGGGGGAATATTGGTTTATGAGTCTATAGAGATTTTTTTTAGAAAGTGGAAATTAAAAAAAAAAGGGTCACATTTTTAAGAGTGTTAAAGATCATAACATGTTTTCTTTCTTTTAAGGATTGATTCTAAACTAAAACATAGTTTTATAAAAGAGTTGAGAGTATTTTTATTATTATTATTGTTGAAGTGAATTCTTTCTAAAGAATTTATGTGAATTCATGATTAAATTTGATTTCTTTTCATATAATATTAATAATGTGATCTATTCATGGAAATTAGTACTAGCATAGTGATGAGTGTCGTCAGTCAACAAAAATAAAACTTCCTAACTCTACTATGTAGATAGTGGAGCAAGGGTCGAACTCACAGAGATTGAATTATTTAAGTTAATCATTAAATTAAAAATCTAATTTTAGGGTTTAGGGAAGAAGAAGAAAATTTTGGGGTTTTATAAGCTATGCCTAAAATAGAGAAAACTAGAATTATTAAATATCAAAAACAATTAGCAAAAGGCTTCAATTACGAGGCAATCAATCATTCTTGGATTTTGATGTTGATCATTGATTACAAAATATTACTGTCAATTAAACAGTCAACCGTAGCATAACAACAAGCTCTGTTACACCATCTTTCCTTATTGAGTCGTTATTTAAACCAAGCTCTTTAACTAATCTCTAACTACTTAACCTACCTAAAACAAGCTCTCTAGATATAAGTTATAGCAGCATTAACAACAAGAAAGATATGGGTTGACATTAGATAACAAACACATAAGCTCAGTTCATTTAATCTAAACCTTAATTCTCCTCCATCCCTAGTGATTAACTCCACAAGCAATTACGGACTTATGTTTTTAATCTGGCGGTAGATTATTTAATTTAACTAAATAGTGTGCACCCTATCTAATCAAACAAACAATCATTATAATGTGCTCAGAGAATCTTGGATATTTAATCAACAATTATATTATAAGTTCAAGAATCTCACAACATCCTTTTCCCAAGAATAATCAATTTACCTCATAACTGAATAAGAAACCTACTCACTAGTCATATTCAAGATCATAAAATTCATGTTTAATATTATAAAGAAGACAATTATCATGCAATAAACAATTAAACTATCAATCTTTAATAATATCAAACAAGAAATCTATATTCAAATTATGATCTAATAAGATTCTAACAAAACAAGAAATCACAAAGTCTAAAAAAAATATCAAGAAAGAAATTGTTAAAAAATAATAATAATAAGAAATCAGCAACTAATTAAAAATAAAGAAAAATAAAATTTTTATTAAAAAAACCTAAAGAAAATCCTACAAGACTAAAAGAGGGAAGAGGGATGTGAGGGATGTGTGGGATGTGAGGGATGCTGTTTATGAGAGCCTTGTGCTCTTTATATAGGCCTAAAGAAGAGTTTAAAAGACTTTCCTAAGCAAAGTGAGATTCAGATAAGAGTTTACTTGGGAAACAAGTAATTTGACTAGTTAAACTCTTACCTTTATCT
The DNA here is from genome assembly GCA_031772115.1 of Heritiera littoralis. Classification (NCBI taxonomy): domain Eukaryota; kingdom Viridiplantae; phylum Streptophyta; class Magnoliopsida; order Malvales; family Malvaceae; genus Heritiera; species Heritiera littoralis. Next base: position 1,789,433 of record JAPDPK010000037.1, on the reverse strand, counting down.
CATCATCTTTTACAATTATTTTCTAAGTAAAATTCCTAAGGCCAATTTTTACTAATTAATTACAGATCTAAGACATAATAAAATTAAGTAATTATCTTGTCTCAACAAAATCTTGTCTTGAACTTGCTTTGTTGGAATTTCTTCTCAATCTCGTTTTTCTGCCTAGAATTTCATACTGATTTTGTCCAGACGTTTGACCCACCAAACAAACTCCGTTTTTGCAATCTTGTATATTCCGAAAACCTTGAGAACTCCTCTACAACTTCCATGAAGGTCACTTCTTGAGATCAAATCGTTACATTGGTCAAATTCATCAATCTTTTAAACTGGACAGAAAAATCTGTACTTTGCTCTTTTTAGCTCCTTTTAATTCCAACTTTGATATTTAATACCTAAAACAAATAATAAACATTAGTAAGCTCTTTTAGGCATAAAACATCAATATAGAGAATATATTAGAATATATAAAATTCACAAAATATCATCCTATCACATAGGTTAAATGGACAAGAACCTTTACAAAAAAAAAAAGAGAAGAAGAAGGTAGAAATATAAAAAATAGAGGTTGAAAGCTTTAAATTTCTACTCCAATGTTTTTAGTTGCTTATTCTCTACTGCAATTTTTTTGTAAGTAACTTGAAATATGAGTATGCAAAGCACTCTACAAGAGGGCTTTCTTGTTGAGTAACCGAGTGTTGGTATCACCAATATTAACATTCTCGTAAAAAGACAAGTAAGTACTTAGAGAAACCATTGTTGATACCTCAAAAAAAAAAAAGAGAAGAAAAGAAAGAGATAGAAAAATAAAAGGTTCTAAGATCTACTGCCTAGGCTTGTATTCATAAAAGATGGATAATTACAAAGTTAATATTATATGTTTCAATTGTGTTGATTGTGAATTTTGCATAAATTTATTTGGAAGTATGCATGAATATGAGAAGTAATTATTAGAATATGATTGACTTGATTATTTGACTATTGTTAAAGTTATGAGTTAAGAATTGAAAGATTTGAAAATATGTCCATGATCGTAATCTTGTTTTGAGTCTTAAATAAAAGATTTTGTGGGTATATCTTTGAAAGCCCTCACGAGACACAACTCGTCCACTAGGGGTGACCTAGGGGTTTAAAGGCTTATTGCATATGCTAAATGCAGTAGTGGTTCCTATGAAAGTGAGTTAGGATTTAAGATTTGGAATTTAGGATTTAGTTCTTTAGGAATTAGTTTAGCTAAGTTTTGCTTGAAGACAAGCAAAAGCTAAGTGTGGGGGAATTTGATAGGATGATATTTTGCGAATTTTATATGTGCTAATATATTTACTTTATTGATGTTTTATGCCTAAAAGAGCTTACTAATGTTTGTTTTATGTTTTAAGTATTAATATCAAAGTTGGAATAAAAAGAAGCTAAAAAGAGCAAAGTGCAGTATTTTCTGTCCAGCTTGAAAGATTGACATTTTTGACCAATTTAACGACCTGATCTCAAGAAGTGGCCTTAATGGAAGTTGTAGAGAAAGGTTTCTGTAATGTACAAGATCACAAAAATCGAAGTTCATTTGATGGGTTAAACGTCTAGATAAAATCAGTATGAAATTCTGGGCAGAAAAACGAGATTGAGAAGAAATTCCAACAAAGCAAGGTTAAGACAAGATTTGGTTGAGACAAGACATGTCTGAAAATTTTTTTATGTCTGAAAATTTTGTTATGTCTTAAAGTTTTAATTATTTTTAAGACAATGTAATAAAATAGTAAAATAGAGTTTGAGTAGAAAAAGAATTGTAAAGAGAGAGAAGTTCTAAAAAGAGTGAGTCAAATTAAAAACTCTTCTTAGACTCCTGCTCTAATTCAGATTCTTAGGCCTATATAAAGAGCACATTAGCTCTCATAAAAATCAGATATCTCTTCCCCCTCTTCTCTCTTGTATAGTTTTAGAGTAGATTTAATAAAAATTTTATTTTTATTATTTTGCTGATTTATTTATTATTTTTAATTCTGATTTTGTTTTCTTTATTTAAATTTATATTGTTTGTGTGTTCTTGCTTGGTAGTTTATAATCTTGGTTATTAATTCTGATTTTATATTATTAAAGATTGCTTCTTTGATTATTTTTTGCATGATATTTGTAATCTTTATAATATATAATTTGGAGTTTATATTCTTGAATATGAATAGTGAGTAGATTTTGATGGAGATCCACTTGCTCGTGATGTTCGTGATGCTAAGGATCCATTGGTCATCCAAGGAGGTCCAATTACCCGAGCTCGAGCTAAGAAAACGCAACAAGCTGATGAGTGTCGTCAGTCACCAAAAATAAAATTTCCTAACTCTATCATGTAGATAGCGGAGCAAGGGTCGAACCCACAAAGACTGAATTTTTTGTGTTAATTATTAAATTAAAAATCTAATCTTAGGGTTTAGGGAAAGAAGAAGTTTGGGGGTTTTGTAAACTATTCTAAAATAAAGAAAACAAGAATTATTAAATATAAAAAACAAATAGCAAAAAAGCTTCAGTTACGAGGCAATCAATCATTCTTGGATTTTGATGTTGATCATTGATTACAAAATATCACTGTCAATTAAATAGTCAACCGTAGCATAACAACAAGCTCTGTTACACCATCTTTCCTTACTGAGTCGTTAGTTAAAACAAGCTCTTTAACTAATCTCTAACTACTTAACCTACCTAGAACAAGCTCTCTAGATATAAATTGTAGCAGCATTAACAACAAGAAAGATATGGGTTGACATTAGATAACAAACACATAAGCTCGGTTTATTTAATCTAAACCTTAATTCTCCTCCATCCCTAGTGATTAACTCCACAAGCAATTACGGACTTATGTTTTTAATCTGGCGGTAGATTATTTAGTTTAACTAAATAGTGTGCACCCTATCTAATCAAACAAACAACCATTATAATGTGCTCAGAGAATCTTGGATACTTAATCAACAATTATATAATAGGTTCAAGAATCTCACAACATGCTTTTCCCAAGAATAATTAATTTACCTCATAACTGAATAAGAAAACTACTCACTAGACATATTCAAGATCATAAAATTCAAGTTTAATATTATAAAGATTACAAATATCATGCAAGAAACAATCAAAGAAGCAATCTTTAATAATATAAAATCAGAATTAATAATCAAGATTATAAACTAGCAAGCAAGAACACACAAACAATATTAATTTAAATAAAGAAAACAAAATCAGAATTAAAAATAATAAAGAAATAAGCAAAATAATAAAAATAAAATTTCTATTAAATCTACTCTAAAACTAAACAAGAGAGAAGAGGGGGAAGAGAGGGATGTGAGGGATGTGTTTATGAGAGCCTTGTGCTCTTTATATAGGCCTAAGGAAGAGTTTAAAAGACTTTCCTAAGCAATGTGGGATTCAGATAAGAGTTTACTTGGGAAACAAGTAATTTGACTAGTCAAACTCTTATCTTTATCTCATCATCTTTTACAATTATTTTCTAAGTAAAATTCCTAAGGCCTATTTTTATTAATTAATTACAGATCTAAGACAAAATAAAATTAAGAAATTATCTTCTCTCAACAAAATCTGGTCTTGAACTTGCTTTGTTGGAATTTCTTCTCAATCTCGTTTTTCTGCCCAGAATATCGTACTGATTTTGTCCAGACGTTTGACCCACCAAATGAACTCCGATTTTTGCGATCTTGTGCATTCTGGAAACCTTGAGAAGTCCTCTACAACTTCCATGAAGGACACATCTTGAGATCAGGTCGTTAAATTGGTAAAAAACGTCAATCTTTCAAGCTGGACAGAAAATACTGCACTTTGCTCTTTTTAACTTCTTTTTATTCCAACTTTGATATTTAATACCTAAAACATAAAATAAACATTAGTAAGCTCTTTTAGGCATAAAACATCAATAAAAAAAATATATTGCCACATATAAAATTCACAAAATATCATCCTATCAAATTCCCCCACACTTAGCTTTTGCTAGTCCTCTAGCAAACCTTAGGTAACTAATTCCTAAAGAACTAAATCCTAAAATCCTAACTCACTTTCGTAGGAATCACGATTGCATTATGCAATAAGCCTTTAAACCCCTAGGTCACCCCTAGTGGACGAGTTGTGTCTCGTGAGGGCTTTCAGAAGATATACCCACAAAATCTTTTACTTAAGACTCAATCTTAAAAATTCAAAATAAGACTCAAAAATTAAAAATTAAGACTCAAAAAAAAATTAAGATCATGAACATATTTTCAAATCTTTCAATTCTTAACTCATAACTTCAACAAGAGTCAAATAATCAAGTCAATCATATTCTAATCATTACTTCTCATATTCATGCATACTTCTAAATAGATTCATGCAAAATTCACAATCAACACAATTGAAACATATAACACCAGCTTTGCAATTATCCACTTTACATTACCACAAACAAAGTCAATAGATCAAGAACTTTTTTTTTTGTTTTTCTTTCTTTTCTTTTTTTTTCTTTTGAGGTTTCAATAATGGTTTCCCTAAGTACTTACTTGCCTTTTTACGCGAATGTTAATATTGGTGATACCAACACCTGGTTACTCAACAAGTAAGCCCTCTTTTAGAGTGCTTTGCATACTCATATTTTAAGTCACTTCAAGAATTTAATCAACAAGATCGAGTAACTCAAAACATCGGAGTAGAATTTAAAGCTTTCAACCTCTATTTTTCATCTTTTTATGTTTTTTTTTGTTCTTGTCTATTTATCCTTTGCTTATATCAACTTCAATGAACTAATCACATTATCAATATCATATGAGCAATCATATTTAATCATGAACTCACATAAATTCTTTAGAAAGTACTCACTTCAACAATAATAACAATCGAAATAGTCTCAACTTTCTTATAAAACTTTGTTTTAGTTTAGAATCAATCCTTAAAAGAAAGAAAACATATCATGATCTTTAAAACTCTTTAAAAATTTGACCCTTTTTTTTTCAAAAAAAAATAGCAGTTAAAAAAAATAAAAAAACTCTATAGACTCATAAACCAATATTCCCCCCCACACTTAAATTTTACTTTGTCCTCAAAGTAAGTCTAGCATGCAAAGAAGAACAATAAAAAAAACTCAAAAATTAAATGGTAATACAAGTAAGGAAAGAAATACTCCCTCGTTTTACATCCTTGGGTTGCCTCCCAAGTAGCGCTTTTGTTTAATGTCGTTAGCTCGACTGCTCCAGCTTCCATCATCCAATCCCAAACCTCAACTTTTTTATCGGTCTCTCGAGTTCCTCATTCTCAAGATTTTTACTTGTGGCTATTTCTAGCTCATCTTTAAGAACTTGCTTTTCATCACCTTTTAATTTCCTCTTGGAATTGCATAGTTCCCTTAAAAACTTGGCATCGCAAAGCACTTGATCCTTAATTTCATCAAAGAGAGGAATATTAACTTCCATTTTCCTAAATGTCTTCAAGGTCTCCTTGTCTTGCTCTTCATTTGTAGCTCTTGCAAACCTACCAGGAAAAGGAGGAGGGTAAGTAGAAGCATTAAAAGGAATTTGTTTATCACTTACCTCAGCTTTGAATTCCTTGATTTCAACATCCTCATAGTGCTTTATAAAGTTGTCGAAATTCTCTCTCCCTTTTACATTGTGCATGTCAACAACTCCACCTTTAATATTGAAATCAGTTTCATCCTCCCTTTCTATAAAGTTGTCGACATCTTCATGTGCACTTTCCTTGGATTCAATTGCCCTTTCACTTTTCAAGGTGATGTTAGTAACATTATCTCTTGGATTCTCCACAGGTTGAGAGGTCATAGCTTCAATGTTACTTATGGAATTCATTATTTGACTCACATGGTGATCAATATTCTTAATATAAACATCAGCCTCTTGTGACAATTGTAAAGTTTTAATCTCAAGAGTCTTAACAATATCTTCAAGAGACATACCTGATTCTTGAGGTGGAGGCATACCTGAGTCTTGAGATGGAGCTTGATATGCATCTTGGAATGGCACATTGTAAACCTCATATTGATTCCCATAACTAAAATTTGAATGATCCCACCATCCTTGATAGTAGGTATCGTGGTGTGGTTCATAATTATAGTATGGGTCATAATCATAGTGTGGTTCATAAGCTTGCTCCATGGAGTCCTCTTCTTGTCTTAGGTGGTAGTGATGGTGGATGTTGTGGTGTTTGTGGCACCACGCTTTGGGTTGCTTATATGTACTCCCTAATCTTTTGAAGTTTGTGACTAGAATCCTTCTCAGACAAGCAATCCCTGAAAAAGAAAAGAAAAGAAAAAAAATCAGATTTTAATTAAAATAATTAACTTAAACAAAAATTCAATCCCCGGCAACGGCGCCAAAATTTGATGAGTGTCATCAGTCACCAAAAATAAAATTTCCTAACTCTACTATGTAGATAGCGGAGCAAGGGTCGAACCCACAAAGACTGAATTTTTTGTGTTAATTATTAAATTAAAAATCTAATCTTAGGGTTTAGGGAAAGAAGAAGTTTGGGGGTTTTGTAAACTATTCTAAAATAAAGAAAACAAGAATTATTAAATATAAAAAACAAATAGCAAAAAAGCTTCAGTTACGAGGCAATCAATCATTCTTGGATTTTGATGTTGATCATTGATTACAAAATATCACTGTCAATTAAATAGTCAACCGTAGCATAACAACAAGCTCTGTTACACCATCTTTCCTTACTGAGTCGTTAGTTAAAACAAGCTCTTTAACTAATCTCTAACTACTTAACCTACCTAGAACAAGCTCTCTAGATATAAATTGTAGCAGCATTAACAACAAGAAAGATATGGGTTGACATTAGATAACAAACACATAAGCTCGGTTTATTTAATCTAAACCTTAATTCTCCTCCATCCCTAGTGATTAACTCCACAAGCAATTACGGACTTATGTTTTTAATCTGGCGGTAGATTATTTAGTTTAACTAAATAGTGTGCACCCTATCTAATCAAACAAACAACCATTATAATGTGCTCAGAGAATCTTGGATACTTAATCAACAATTATATAATAGGTTCAAGAATCTCACAACATGCTTTTCCCAAGAATAATTAATTTACCTCATAACTGAATAAGAAAACTACTCACTAGACATATTCAAGATCATAAAATTCAAGTTTAATATTATAAAGATTACAAATATCATGCAAGAAACAATCAAAGAAGCAATCTTTAATAATATAAAATCAGAATTAATAATCAAGATTATAAACTAGCAAGCAAGAACACACAAACAATATTAATTTAAATAAAGAAAATAAAATCAGAATTAAAAATAATAAAGAAATAAGCAAAATAATAAAAATAAAATTTCTATTAAATCTACTCTAAAACTAAACAAGAGAGAAGAGGGGGAAGAGAGGGATGTGAGGGATGTGTTTATGAGAGCCTTGTGCTCTTTATATAGGCCTAAGGAAGAGTTATAAAAGACTTTCCTAAGCAATGTGGGATTCAGATAAGAGTTTACTTGGGAAACAAGTAATTTGACTAGTCAAACTCTTATCTTTATCTCATCATCTTTTACAATTATTTTCTAAGTAAAATTCCTAAGGCCTATTTTTATTAATTAATTACAGATCTAAGACAAAATAAAATTAAGAAATTATCTTCTCTCAACAAAATCTGGTCTTGAACTTGCTTTGTTGGAATTTCTTCTCAATCTCGTTTTTCTGCCCAGAATATCGTACTGATTTTGTCCAGACGTTTGACCCACCAAATGAACTCCGATTTTTGCGATCTTGTGCATTCTGGAAACCTTGAGAAGTCCTCTACAACTTCCATGAAGGACACATCTTGAGATCAGGTCGTTAAATTGGTAAAAAACGTCAATCTTTCAAGCTGGACAGAAAATACTGCACTTTGCTCTTTTTAACTTCTTTTTATTCCAACTTTGATATTTAATACCTAAAACATAAAATAAACATTAGTAAGCTCTTTTAGGCATAAAACATCAATAAAAAAAATATATTACCACATATAAAATTCACAAAATATCATCCTATCACAAGCCCTGGCCTCATTCATGCAACAAGCTCTGGCATCATTGAAGTGTCAAGGAAGCTTCCATGAAGAGTCCCAAGACATCTATACTTGCTTGGAAGCCCAAACGACATGAGCATGGTTTACTATCTTATTTTAGCTTAACAATAAGATGGGCTAAGTGTTTGGATAGCCCACGTTTGAGTCTTGTTGTGTCTTGGACTTTTTATTTTATGTAACTAGGTTTAGGCATGAATTTGGGTTTAGTTTTATTTTCTATTGGTGTTAATTCCAGCCCACTTGTTTATGGGCTTAAGTGCTAGGTATTATTATAAATACCTTGTAAACGCTATTGATGGGGAGATCAGTTAATTGAATTTTCAGAAATTGAGTGTGCCTTTCTCTTGGGTTCCCTCTCAACTAGGCTTATCAAGGTCTTCTTCCTTGTGGCGCCTCCTTCTTCACCATCCACTATTGCTATACCTTAGGTTCTCGAATTCTTATTCGTAGGGTCAAGGTCCAATACCTTTGGGTTCGAGTCTCTTTAGGCTTCGGGTCTAGGTTTCAGAAGTTGTCATTCATCAACTTTGCTTCTGTCTTCTTGCGTGTCAGCTCCTTCAAATTCCAAGCTACGTTTTGTCTTGTCCGTACGCATCAGTTGGTATTCAGAGCTCAAGTTTCGATTTCTGGTTTGTTTGTGCGTTACTCACTTTTCGTTTTTTTTGGTTTATTGGTTTCGATTTTTTTTTCTTTTCTTTTTTTCTCTCTTGTTGGTTTCAATTTCTGGTTTGTTGTTGTGTTTGAGTTGAATTCATAACCCTAGCCGCAATTCCTCAAAACCCTGTCGCACCACTTCAAAAAACCCCTAGCCGCACCCCTAAAAAATAAAACCCTAGCCGCACCCCTCAAAAAAAAAAAACCCTAGCTGCACCCCTTAAAAATAAAACCCTAGCCGCACCCCTCAAAAATAAAACCCTAGCCGCACCCCTCAAAAAAAACCCTAGCTGCACCCCTCAAAAAAAAAACCTAGCCGCACCCCTCCTCTTTCAAGGAAACCGCAACACTCAGAGTTAAAAAAAAAAAGAAGAAGAAAAGAATTCAAAAAAAAAGAAGAAGAAAAGAATTCAAAAAAAAAAGAAGAAGAAGAAAAGAATTCGAAAAAAAAAAAGAAAAAAAAAGAAGAAAAATTTTTTTTTTTGCGGTACTGTTCAAACAGAAGTTTTGGTTGAGTTAGGAGGCGTGTGAGTACCCGTTTTAAAGAAAACGATGAAAGAAAACGACCTAGTTGACCTTTGCTTCACTAGCCCCACCCTATCTTGGCCAAATTCTATCGTTTTCCTATACTTTTAGGCCATTTTTCATTTTTTTTGGTCATTCTAGTGATTTTTTTTTATTTTTTTTATTATTTTTATTCTGTCTTTCTTTCTTTGAGTCACCCTAGCCCTAGCTGTACCTTTCTGTGAAAAAAAAATTGGTGAAAATACTTCGTGAATTAGTTGATTTTACGAGGTTGAATCTTTGACTGAGTCTCTAGTGTGATTGTGAACCTATAGAGTTAAGGTAGAGTAAGGGAAAAAGGCACGAGTGTGTCAGAGACATTAGTAGAGAAAAGCCAAATTACTTGAGTGAAACAGGAGTGTAAACACGTGAGGATATTACTTGTTGACAATGTCTTCTGAAGGTGATAAGTCAGACTTTAAAAAGATTGAATTCCTGCTTCAGGCAATGCAACAACAGTTCCAACGGATGGATGTGAAATTCAATGACATTCATGATAAGTTGAACCAACATGAAGCTCGGTTTGCAAAGATCCAACAAGGTGATACTTCTCGTCAAAAAAGTAAGGTTGTTGCCAATGATGAGTATGATGATAATGTTGGGTATGATTCGAATGAAGAGTCTGGGATAGATAGACATCATAGAAGGTACCATGGGTATAGAGATCGAGTTGATAGAGCCCGTGATAGAGGCAAGGAGAAGCTGGATGGAAACCTTGGCAGTATAAAATTGAAGATTCCTCCTTTCCAAGGCAAGAATGATCCTGAGGCATATTTGGAGTGGGAAAGGAAGATTGAAATGGTGTTTGACTGCCACCACTACTCTGAGGAAAAGAAGGTCAAACTTGCAGCAATTGAGTTCGCAGAGTATGCTATGGTTTGGTGGGATCAGTTAGTCACTAGTCGAAGAAGATATGGTGATCCTCCAGTGTGTACATGGGATGAGATGAAGCGCATCATGAGGAAGAGATTTGTTCCTACTCATTACTACAGGGAGTTATACCAGAAGCTCCAAGGTCTTACCCAGGGCTCAAAGAGTGTTGAGGATTACTACAAAGAGATGGAAATAACCATGATCCGAGCCAATATCCAGGAGGATGCAGAAGCTACTATGGCTCGTTTTCTTCAAGGCTTAAACCGTGAGATTGCCAATGTAGTCGAGTTGCAGCATTACATGGATTTAGAGGAGATGTTGCATGTGGCCATCAAAGTCGAAAGGCAACTCCAAAGGAAAGAGAGCTTTGCTAAGCCCAAGCCTGAGGGCCCTCCAAAGCCCAAGACTGAACCTGCCCAAGCATCCCAGAGCAGGACACGTGACATTAAGTGTTTCAAGTGTTTAGGTCGGGGACATATTGCCTCACAGTGTCCCAACCGTAGGGTGATGATCATGCATGGGAATGGAGATGTTGAGAGTGAAGGTTCTGAACTCGGTGTAGAAGATGAGATGCCTGTGTTAGAAGATGTCGACGAAGAAGAAGTTGTTGAGTATGCTGCTCATGGTGAAGCACTTGTTGCTAGGCGTGCTCTTACTACTCATGTGAAGTTTGAGGTTGAGGCACAGCGCGAGAACATCTTCCATACGAGATGCCATATTAGTGACAAGGTATGTACTGTAATCATTGATGGTGGGAGTTGTACTAATGTTGCTAGCACATACCTTGTTGATAAATTAAAGTTGCCCACTACCAAGCATCACCACCCATATAAGTTGCAGTGGATTAATGACTGTGGTGAAGTCAACGTGGTGAAGCAAGTCTTGGTTCCTTTTCGTATTGGAAGGTATCAAGATGAGGTATTGTGTGACGTGGTGCCCATGCAAGCTAGCCACATCTTGCTGGGTAGACCGTGGCAGTATGATCGGAGAGTCATCCACGACGGTTACACTAACCGTTATTCCTTTACTATGGATGGCAAGAAGATCGCTCTTGCTCCCCTTAGCCCCAAGGAGATTTATGAGGACCAATTAAGGCTAAAGGAGCAACATTACGAGCAAAGGAAGCAAGCTAAAGAAAAGAAGGAAAACAAGGACAGCAAAACAGTGAGCTGCTATGCCAAACCCCAAGATGTGAAGACTGCATTTCTTGCTAAGTCTCCTATCCTTTTACTCTTATTTAAAGATTCTTATTTTATTGATGCTGAACTCCATGATACTTTGCCTACTGATGTTGTCTCATTGTTGCAGGAGTTCGAGGACGTATTCCCTGAGGAGATCCCAAGTGGATTACCACCGATTCGTGGGATCGAGCACATGATTGACCTTGTCCCCGGAGCTACCATTCCTAACCGTCCAGCCTACAGAAGTAATCCCGAGGAGACGAAGGAGCTTCAAAGGCAAGTTGAGGAGCTCATGAGGAAAGGTTATGTGAGAGAGAGCATGAGTCCTTGCACCGTGCCTGTACTGCTTGTGCCAAAAAAAGATGGGACGCGGAGGATGCGCGTTGACTGCCGAGCCGTCAACAAAATCACTGTAAAGTACCGCTATCCTATTCCTAGGCTAGATGACATGCTTGACGAGTTGCATGGTGCATGCATGTTTTCTAAAATTGATTTAAAGAGCGGATATCACCAAATTCGTATGAGAGAAGGTGATGAATGGAAAATCGCATTCAAGACTAAACATGGTCTCTACGAGTGGTTAGTTATGCCTTTTGGCTTGACTAATGCACCCAGTACATTCATGCGTTTAATGAACCATGTTTTACGTGATTTCATTGGTAAGTATGTGGTTGTCTATTTTGATGATATTTTGATATACAATAAGAGCCAGCATGAGCATGTTGAGCATCTTAGGAATGTTCTTACTGTTTTGAGGAATGCAAGTTTGTATGCCAATTTTAAGAAATGTACGTTCTGCACTGATAAGATTGTTTTCCTTGGGTATGTCGTTTCTTCACATGGCATTTCTGTTGATAATGAGAAGGTAAAGGCAATTAAAGATTGGCCTGTACCTAAGTCTATTTCTGAGGTGCGTAGTTTCCATGGTTTAGCTAGTTTCTATCGTCGATTCGTTAGAGATTTTAGCACTATAGCTGCACCTTTGTTCGAAGTGGTCAAAAAGAATGTTGCATTTCATTGGGGTCCTGCACAAGAGCATGCTTTTAATTTGCTTAAAGATAAACTTTGTTCTGCTCCTTTGTTATCTCTGCCTGACTTTACTAAAACTTTTGAGATTGAGTGCGATGCCTCAGGTGTAGGTATTGGAGCTTTGCTTATGCAGGAAAAACGCCCAATTGCTTTCTTTAGTGAGAAGTTAAGTGGAGCAGCACTTAACTATCCCACATATGACAAGGAGATGTACGCGTTAGTGAGGGCCTTGGAGACATGGCAACATTACTTGTGGCCCAAAGAATTTGTCATCCACACTGATCATGAGTCCTTGAAGCATTTGAAAGGACAGAGTAAGCTGCATAAGCGTCATGCCAAGTGGATAGAGTTCATTGAGATGTTCCCGTACGTGATCAAGTACAAACAAGGTAAAGAGAACGTCGTAGCTGATGCGTTATCTCGTAGGTATACTCTTATCACTACTCTTGATGCTAAACTTTTAGGATTTGAGTATATCAAAGAACAGTATGCTGATGATGTTGATTTTGGTAATGTTTATGATGCATGTGCTACATCTGGTTTTGGCAAGTTCTTTAGGCATGATGGGTTCTTATTTAGAGAAAATAAATTATGTGTGCCTAGGAGTTCATTGCGCGAGCTGTTTGTTAGAGAAGCCCATAGTGGAGGATTAATGGGTCACTTTGGAGTTAGGAAAACTCTAGATGTTTTGCAAGCACATTTCTTTTGGCCTAACATGAGGAGAGATGTAGAGAGGTTATGTGCTTGATGCATTTCATGTAGGCAAGCTAAATCTAGAGTTCATAATCATGGTTTATATACTCCTTTACCCATTCCTACTACTCCGTGGACATATATCTCTATGGATTTTGTTTTGGGCTTGCCTCGAACAAAACGCGGTAGAGATTCTGTTTTTGTTGTGGTTGACAGGTTCTCTAAGATGGCTCATTTCATTGCTTGCCACAAGACGGATGACGCGAGCAACGTTGCTGACCTTTTCTTAAAAGAGATAGTACGTCTACATGGTGTACCAAGGACCATTGTTTTTGATCGAGATGCAAAGTTCCTTAGTTACTTTTGGAAGACGTTATGGGGAAAGTTGGGAACTAAATTGTTATTCTCCACCACTTGTCACCCCCAGATTGATGGACAGACTGAGGTCGTCAACCGAACCCTGCCTACATTATTGAGGTCCATTATTCAGAAAAATTTGAAGAATTAGGAAGATTGCTTGCCCCATGTGGAGTTTGCATATAACCGCAGTGTCCACTCCACTACTAGTTGCTCTCCATTCGAAGTTGTTTATGGCTTCAATCCTCTTACTCCTTTGGATTTGTTGCCATTACCTAGTGCGGAGCAGAGTAACTTGGATGGAGAACAGAAGGCTAATTTTGTGAAGCAACTCCATGAGAGAGTTCGTCAAGCTATTGAAAAGAAGACTGAGCAGTATACCACCCAAGCAAATAAGCATAGAAAGAAAGTAGTCTTTGAGCCTGGTGATTGGGTTTGGGTGCATATGAGAAAGGAGAGGTTTCCTGTTCAGCGACGAACCAAGCTGCATCCCCGAGGAGATGGACCATTCCAAGTTATAGCGAGGATCAACGATAATGCCTACAAATTGGATCTTCCTGGTGAGTATGGTGTATCTGCTACTTTTAATGTTTCTGATCTTTCTCCCTTTTCTTTTGATGAAGGTATATGCGATTTGAGGACAAATCCTTTTGAGGAGAGGGGGAATGATGGAGATCCAGATGGAGATCCACTTGCTCGTGATGTTCGTGATGCTAAGGATCCATTGGTCATCCAAGGAGGTCCAATTACCCGAGCTCGAGCTAAGAAAACGCAACAAGCCCTGGCCTCATTCATGCAACAAGCTCTGGCATCATTGAAGTGTCAAGGAAGCTTCCATGAAGAGTCCCAAGACATCTATACTTGCTTGGAAGCCCAAACGACATGAGCATGGTTTACTATCTTATTTTAGCTTAACAATAAGATGGGCTAAGTGTTTGGATAGCCCACGTTTGAGTCTTGTTGTGTCTTGGACTATTTATTTTATGTAACTAGGTTTAGGCATGAATTTGGGTTTAGTTTTATTTTCTATTGGTGTTAATTCCAGCCCACTTGTTTATGGGATTAAGTGCTAGGTATTATTATAAATACCTTGTAAACGCTATTGATGGGGAGATCAGTTAATTGAATTTTCAGAAATTGAGTGTGCCTTTCTCTTGGGTTCCCTCTCAACTAGGCTTATCAAGGTCTTCTTCCTTGTGGCGCCTCCTTCTTCACCATCTACTATTGCTATACCTTAGGTTCTCAAATTCTTATTCGTAGGGTCAAGGTCCAATACCTTTGGGTTCGAGTCTCTTTAGGCTTCGGGTCTAGGTTTCAGAAGTTGTCATTCATCAACTTTTCTTCTGTCTTCTTGCGTGTCAGCTCCTTCAAATTCCAAGCTACGTTTTGTCTTGTCCGTACGCATCAGATTTCTTATTCAGTTATGAGGTAAATTAATTGTTCTTGGGAAAAGCATGTTGTGAGATTCTTGAACCTATAATATAATTGTTGATTAAATATCCAAGATTCTCTGAGCACATTATAATGATTGTTTGTTTGATTAGATAGGGTGTACACTATTTAGTAAAATTAAATAATCTACCGCCAAATTAAAAACATAAGTCCGTAATTACTTGTGGAGTTAATCACTAGGGATGGAGGAGAATTAAGGTTTAGATTAAATGAACCGAGCTTATGTGTTTGTTATCTAATGTCAACCCATATCTTTCTTATTGTTAATGCTGGTACAACTTATATCTAGAGAGCTTGTTCTAGGTAGGTTAAGTAGTTAGAGATTAGTTAAAGAGCTTGTTTTAACTAATGACTCAGTAAGGAAAGATGGTGTAACAGAGCTTGTTGTTATCCTACGGTTGACTGTTTAATTGACAGTAATATTTTGTAATCAATGATTAACATCAAAATCCAAGAATGATTGATTGCCTCGTAACTGAAGCTTTTTGCTAATTATTTTTTATATTAAATAATTGATACGGACCTCACCGAAAGAAGATGAGGTTCAATGAAGAACATGAAGAACACTTGAAGAAAAACAAGAACAAGTTAAAAACGCAGCAAAAGAAAACAAAAATTAGAGATAAAACCAAGACCCGTTGTGTAGAAACACAAGAACCTATGGTATTGGACCAAGACCCGTTGCTTAGAAAAGCAAGAACCTATGGTATATATTGGTGGAAGGTAGAAGAACGCCACAAGGAAGACCTTGATAAGTTCAAGAGTTCTCAAGAGAACCAAAGAGAAGAAGTCTCTCAATTTTATTACTAAAATCAATTGTGTTCTCCCCAAAGGGTTACATAACTATTTATAGGCAAATAGATAACTTGCAGCACAAGCAATAGGAATCCTACTCTCCTAACTTGCAGAACAAGTAATAGAAGTCTTACAAAATCTATTATTTAAAAAGGAATTGGGCTTAAATTAAATTAAGACAATGTTCAGCCCAATAATACTTAACTAAATAAAATATGCATCTAGCCTAATTTGCATTTCGGCCCAATACTTGTGTCTTCAAGAAGGTTGAACTTGGGCTTGGATCATATTGTAGAAGACTTTATCATCCTCCATGCTCAAGCTTTGTTGGGCTTTCTCTCTAGCAATATCAATGAAACCAGCCAAGGCTTGTTGCATTATCTTTGATTTAGCTCTTGTAATTGGACCTCTATGGATACTCAAAGGATCACGATCATCACGAACATGACTTGAGCTTTGTGAGCTTGGATCTCCATCATTCCCCTCTCCTCGAAAGGATTTGTCCTCAAATCAGAATCACCTACATCAATATCAAAGGGAGAAAGATCAGAAACATTAAATGTAGCACTAACATTATACTCACCTGGAAGATCTAACTTATAAGCATTGTCATTGATCTTCTTAATCACTTGGAATGGTCCATCTCCTCGAGGTTGCAACTTGGAGCGACGCTGAGCAGGAAATCTCTCTTTACGCATATGTAACCAAACCCAATCACCAGGTTCAAAGACAACTTTCTTGCGATGCTTGTTGGCTTGAGTAGCATATTGCTCAGTCCTCTTCTTAATGTTTTGACGTACCTTCTCATGTTGTTGCTTAACAAAATCAGCTTTCTTTTCCCCATCAAAACTAGCTCTCTCCTCAATAGGTAGTGGTAAAAGATCCAATGGAGTGAGTGGATTAAAACCATAGACAACTTCAAATGGAGAATAACTAGTAGTAGAATGCACACTTCTATTGTAAGCAAACTCCACATGAGGCAAACAATCTTCCCAATTCTTCAAATTCTTTTGAATAATGGATCTCAACAAAGTAGACAAAGTACGATTGACTACTTCAGTTTGACCATCGGTTTGTGGATGACAAGTAGTTGAAAACAATAGCTTTGTTCCTAATTTTCCCCATAATGTTTTCCAAAAGTAGCTAAGGAACTTCACATCACGGTCAGAAACAATGGTCCTCGGAACTCCATGGAGACGAACAATTTCCTTGAAGAATAAATCGGCAATGTTACTTGCATCATCTGTCTTGTGACAAGCAATGAAGTGAGCCATCTTAGAGAACCTGTCAACAACAACAAAAACAGAATCTCTACCTCTCTTTGTTCTTGGTAACCCCAAAACAAAGTCCATAGAAATGTCAGTCCAAGGAGCAGTAGGAATAGGTAATGGAGTATAAAGACCATGATTCATAACTCTAGACTTAGCTTGTTTACAAGTGACACATCTTTCACACAATTTTTCAACATCTCTTTTCATGTTAGGCAAAAGAAGTGATCATGCAATATATCTAAAGTTTTCTTTACTCCAAAATGTCCCATTAATCCACCACTATGGGCTTCTCTAACAAGTAATTCTCTTAAAGAACTCCTAGGCACACATAATCTATTTTCCCTAAATAAGAATCCATCATGCCTATAAAACTTTCCAAAACCAGTTTTCTCACATGCAATGAACACATTTTCAAAATCCTCATCAGTAGCATACAAGTCTTTAATATACTCAAATCCAAGTAGTTTTGCATTAAGAGTAGTGATTAGAGTATACCTTCGAGACAATGCATCAGCCACGACATTTTCTTTACCTTGTTTATATTTGATCACATATGGAAATGTCTCAATGAACTCCATCCACTTGGCATGACGCTTGTTCAACTTGCTTTGTCCTTTCAAGTGCTTCAAGGACTCATGATCAGTGTGGATGACAAATTCCTTAGGCCATAAATAGTGTTGCCATGTTTCTAAGGCCCTCACTAATGCATACATCTCTTTATCATATGTGGGATAGTTAAGGGCAGCTCCACTTAACTTCTCACTGAAAAAAGCAATGGGGCGCTTCTCTTGCATTAAAACAGCTCCAATACCTATACTGGAAGCATCACACTCAAACTCAAAAGTTTTAGAAAAGTCAGGTAAGGATAACAAAGGTGCGGAACAAAGCTTCTCTTTAAGCAAGTTAAAAGCACGATCTTGCTCAAGACCCCATTTAAATCCAACATTCTTTTTAACAACATCAGTTAAAGGTGCAGCTATAGTACTGAAGTCTCTAACAAACCTACGGTAGAAACTAGCTAATCCATGAAAACTACGCACCTCAGAGATATTCTTAGGTATAGGCCAATCTTTAATTGCCTTAACCTTTTCATCTTCTTGATATGAACCTCACCGAAAGAAGATGAGGTTCAATGAAGAACATGAAGAACACTTGAAGAAAAACAAGAACAAGTTAAAAACGCAGCAAAAGAAAACAAAAATTAGAGATAAAACCAAGACCCGTTGTGTAGAAACACAAGAACCTATGGTATTGGACCAAGACCCGTTGCTTAGAAAAGCAAGAACCTATGGTATATATTGGTGGAAGGTAGAAGAACGCCACAAGGAAGACCTTGATAAGTTCAAGAGTTCTCAAGAGAACCAAAGAGAAGAAGTCTCTCAATTTTATTACTAAAATCAATTGTGTTCTCCCCAAAGGGTTACATAACTATTTATAGGCAAATAGATAACTTGCAGCACAAGCAATAGGAATCCTACTCTCCTAACTTGCAGAACAAGTAATAGAAGTCTTACAAAATCTATTATTTAAAAAGGAATTGGGCTTAAATTAAATTAAGACAATGTTCAGCCCAATAATACTTAACTAAATAAAATATGCATCTAGCCTAATTTGCATTTCGGCCCAATACTTGTGTCTTCAAGAAGGTTGAACTTGGGCTTGGATCATATTGTAGAAGACTTTATCATCCTCCATGCTCAAGCTTTGTTGGGCTTTCTCTCTAGCAATATCAATGAAACCAGCCAAGGCTTGTTGCATTATCTTTGATTTAGCTCTTGTAATTGGACCTCTATGGATACTCAAAGGATCACGATCATCACGAACATGACTTGAGCTTTGTGAGCTTGGATCTCCATCATTCCCCCTCTCCTCGAAAGGATTTGTCCTCAAATCAGAATCACCTACATCAATATCAAAGGGAGAAAGATCAGAAACATTAAATGTAGCACTAACATTATACTCACCTGGAAGATCTAACTTATAAGCATTGTCATTGATCTTCTTAATCACTTGGAATGGTCCATCTCCTCGAGGTTGCAACTTGGAGCGACGCTGAGCAGGAAATCTCTCTTTACGCATATGTAACCAAACCCAATCACCAGGTTCAAAGACAACTTTCTTGCGATGCTTGTTGGCTTGAGTAGCATATTGCTCAGTCCTCTTCTTAATGTTTTGACGTACCTTCTCATGTAGTTGCTTAACAAAATCAGCTTTCTTTTCCCCATCCAAACTAGCTCTCTCCTCAATAGGTAGTGGTAAAAGATCCAATGGAGTGAGTGGATTAAAATCATAGACAACTTCAAATGGAGAATAACTAGTAGTAGAATGCACACTTCTATTGTAAGCAAACTCCATATGAGGCAAACAATCTTCCCAATTCTTCAAATTCTTTTGAATAATGGATCTCAACAAAGTAGACAAAGTATGATTGACTACTTCAGTTTGACCATCGGTTTGTGGATGACAAGTAGTTGAAAACAATAGCTTTGTTCCTAACTTTCCCCATAATGTTTTCCAAAAGTAGCTAAGGAACTTCACATCACGATCAGAAACAATGGTCCTCGGAACTCCATGTAGACGAACAATTTCCTTGAAGAATAAATCGGCAATGTTACTTGCATCATCTATCTTGTGACAAGCAATGAAGTGAGCCATCTTGGAGAACCTGTCAACAACAACAAAAACAGAATCTCTACCTCTCTTTGTTCTTGGTAACCCCAAAACAAAGTCCATAGAAATGTCAGTCCAAGGAGCAGTAGGAATAGGTAATGGAGTATAAAGACCATGATTCATAACTCTAGACTTAGCTTGTTAACAAGTGACACATCTTTCACACAATTTTTCAACATCTCTTTTCATGTTAGGCCAAAAGAAGTGATCATGCAATATATCTAAAGTTGTCTTTACTCCAAAATGTCCCATTAATCCACCACTATGGGCTTCTCTAACAAGTAATTCTCTTAAAGAACTCCTAGGCACACATAATCTATTTTCCCTAAATAAGAATCCATCATGCCTATAAAACTTTCCAAAACCAGTTTTCTCACATGCAATGAACACATTTTCAAAATCCTCATCAGTAGCATACAAGTCTTTAATATACTCAAATCCAAGTAGTTTTGCATTAAGAGTAGTGATTAGAGTATACCTTCGAGATAATGCATCAGCCACGACATTTTCTTTACCTTGTTTATATTTGATCACATATGGAAATGTTTCAATGAACTCCATCCACTTGGCATGATGCTTGTTCAACTTGCTTTGTCCTTTCAAGTGCTTCAAGGACTCATGATCAGTGTGGATGACAAATTCCTTAGGCCATAAATAGTGTTGCCATGTTTCCAAGGCCCTCACTAATGCATACATCTCTTTATCATATGTGGGATAGTTAAGGGTAGCTCCACTTAACTTCTCACTGAAAAAAGCAATAGGGCGCTTCTCCTGCATTAAAACAACTTCGATACCTATGCTTAAAGCATCACACTCAATCTCAATTGTTTTCTCTTTTTGCTTAGCCTCGGCTTCACTCACTATTCTTTTCTCACTCTCTTTTAATCTCAATTGATCCTCATCTTTCAGTAGCACACTTAAAGTTTGACATGCTATAGATTCCTTTTCATCCGTGGGTAATTCCATACTATCCTCATCATCCTCTAATGGCAGCATAGAATCATCATCAAAATCTTCTTCGTAGTTGCTATCCAACTTATTATGAGCAACATTATCACAGGCATAAGAAGTATTATCTTGGTTTACCTTAGCTAGGGCAACGTCATGTTGCTCCAACTTATCATATTTAACCAACTTCGACTCTATCCTCGAAAGTTGTTGTTGCATGGCTAGGAACATGATCTCAATCTTACTCAAATCAAGCTGTGCACTATTAGAAGACATGATTGTAACCTGCAAGAAACGTTAGTAAAAGAAAAGGACCTCACAAGTATGACCTCACGTGTTTACACTCAATACACACAAGAATGAAACACTCACACTCGTGTTTTCACACAATTTTAATATGGCTTTTCTCTACTAATGTTACTCACACACTCTTGCCTTTTTCCCTCACACAACTTTTCTCTATAGGTTCTATATTGAACTCAAGACTCAATAAAAAATCAGCTTATGGAATTCAACTATCAACCAACAATAAACAAGATGAGCACAAGATTTTAATCAAGGGAAAACAAAACAATGAAGACTCAACAAGACTTAGCAAGACCCAATAAGACTTAAGAAGACTCTAATAAAACTAAACCTTGAAGGAAATATGCGTGTTTTAGGGTGTTTAATTAGGGTAGGGTTTAGCCAAAGGTGGGGTAGTTTTGTCCTTTTATATGGTAGGGTCAAAAAGGTAATTTTAGGCAGTAGGGTAGAATGGTAACAATGAATTTTCAAATTAGGCAAATAAGAAATCTCAAAGCTCAAGAAAGAATGACTACCTCAAGATTTTGATGAAGCACACCTCCACAAATTGCCTTGGATGTTGCACTTGCTACACACGATGTAATAAATCCCCTCTTGAATTGATTTTTTTTCTTTTCTCTTTTTTTTTTCTTTTCTTTTTTTTTTCTTCTTTTTTTTCTTTTTTTTTTATATTTTTCTAAAGTAAACGAACAATTAAGAAAAAAACAAAAAGTCTAAATAATAAGAAGAGGTTTACTTGGGGAACAAGGCAACTTTTTGACAAAAACAAACTAGTTTTGGTAGCATCTTGTGTGGCAAGGAATGAGAGGGAACGGTGGCTTGTGAAACAAGTAGTCTTTATGTGATGTAGAGCTTTTGAAAGTTTCTTGGTGAGCAAGAAAACCTTTGGGATTTGGTTGCCTGGAGAACAAGATAGGGTTTACTTGGTGGCTAAGTAAAGACAATAGGTTTGAGGGACAAACAATATTAGTGGTGGCTTGGAAAAGGATTCAAGATCAAGGTTTGTCCACGACAAGAAGACAAAGAAAAAAAAACAAAAACGAAACTCCCACGAATTAAACCTAAGCTCTGATGCCAAATGATATGAACCTCACCGAAAGAAGATGAGGTTCAATGAAGAACATGAAGAACACTTGAAGAAAAACAAGAACAAGTTAAAAACGCAGCAAAAGAAAACAAAAATTAGAGATAAAACCAAGACCCGTTGTGTAGAAACACAAGAACCTATGGTATTGGACCAAGACCCGTTGCTTAGAAAAGCAAGAACCTATGGTATATATTGGTGGAAGGTAGAAGAACGCCACAAGGAAGACCTTGATAAGTTCAAGAGTTCTCAAGAGAACCAAAGAGAAGAAGTCTCTCAATTTTATTACTAAAATCAATTGTGTTCTCCCCAAAGGGTTACATAACTATTTATAGGCAAATAGATAACTTGCAGCACAAGCAATAGGAATCCTACTCTCCTAACTTGCAGAACAAGTAATAGAAGTCTTACAAAATCTATTATTTAAAAAGGAATTGGGCTTAAATTAAATTAAGACAATGTTCAGCCCAATAATACTTAACTAAACAAAATATGCATCTAGCCTAATTTGCATTTCGGCCCAATACTTGTGTCTTCAAGAAGGTTGAACTTGGGCTTGGATCATGTTGTAGAAGACTTTATCATCCTCCATGCTCAAACTTTGTTGGGCTTTCTCTCTAGCAATATCAATGAAACCAGCCAAGGAATGTTGCATTATCTTTGATGTAGCTATTGTAATTGGACCTCTATGGATACTCAAAGGATCACGATCATCACGAACATGACTTGAGCTTTGTGAGCTTGGATCTCCATCACTTCTACTACTATACCCTTAGAAGAAACAACATATCCAAGAAATATAATCTTATCAGTGCAAAAGGAACATTTCTTAAGGTTAGCATACAGCTTTTCCTTTCTCAAGACATTAAGCACATTCTTTAAATGTTCAATATGTTCATGCAAACTTCCACTATAGATCAAGATATCATCAAAATAGACAACTACAAATTTTCCAATGAAAGCACGCAAAACATGGTTCATTAATCTCATGAAAGTGCTAGGTGCATTAGTTAATCCAAAAGGCATAACTAACCATTCGTACAAACCATGCTTAGTCTTAAATGCAGTTTTCCATTCATCACCTTCTCTCATGCGAATTTGATGATAACCACTTTTCAAATCAATTTTAGAAAAGATGCAAGAACCATGTAACTCATCAAGCATATCATCTAATCTAGGAATGGGATAGCGATACTTTACAGTGATTTTGTTGATGGCACGACAATCAACACACATCCTCCACGTCCCATCCTTCTTAGGAACAAGTAACACAGGAACAGCGCATGGACTCATGCTCTCTCTAACGTAGCCTTTCTTCATGAGCTCGTCAACTTGCCTTTGAAGCTCCTTTGTCTCCTCGGGATTACTTCTATAGGCAGGTCGGTTGGGAATGGCAGCTCCAGGAACAAGGTCTATTTGATGCTCAATTCCCCTAATAGGTGGCAAACCATTTGGAATCTCCTCGGGGAATATATCTCCAAATTCCTTCAAAAGAGACACAACATTAGTAGGCAAAGAAGATTTAAGATCATTAGAACTAAAACAAGATTCTTTATATAAAAACAAAAGGATTGGGTACTTAGCTAGAAAAGCAGCCTTTACATCACTTTGCTTTGCATAGAAGCTCACGTCCTTTCTTTCTTTCTTTGCAATATCTTTGCCTTTATCTAGATTCTTTGACCTTTGTTGTGATTCATTCTGCTCTTTCAACCTCAATTGATCCTCATAAATCTCCGTAGGACTCAAGGGTGCAAGTGTGAATTTCTTACCAGCCATGGTAAATGAATAACGGTTTGTAAATCCATCATGTATGACATGTCTATCAAATTGCCATGGTCTTCCTAAAAGCAAATGACCAGCATGCATAGGCACAACATCACACAACACTTTATCATTGTACCTTCCAATTGAAAATAGCACCAATACTTGCTTGGTCACATTTACTTCTCCACAATTATTGAGCCATTGAAGTTTGTATGGTTTGGGATGTTTTGTAGTGGGCAAACTCAATTTGTCAACCAAATAAGTGCTAGCAACATTAGTGCAACTACCACCATCAATAATCAAAGAGCATACCTTATTGTTGACGTGGCATCTAGTATGAAAAATATTTTCTCGTTGCACTTCATCTTCATCCTTAACTTGGGCACTTAATGCACGACGAGCTACAAGTGCTTCACCATGTGCAGCAAACTCAACATAGTCATCATCCTCATTAATGTCCTCCAATGGTGGCATCTCATCATCAACATCAGAATCTTCACTTACAACATCACCATCATCACGCATAATCATGACTCGTTTGTTTGGGCATTGTGATGCAATGTGTCCTCTTCCCAAACATCTAAAACACTTAATGTCTCTACTCTTACCTTGGGATGCTTGGACAGCCTCGGGTTTGGGCTTTTGGACACTCTCACCCTTAGGCTTGAATGAGGATTCAGTCTTAAGTTTGAATGTAGTCTTATCATCCCTTCGAAAGGTGTTCGGTTTCCAAGAAGAAGATGAACTAGAACCTTGCATAAAACGAGATGAATAACCTTTTCTCTTGAGTTGCCTTTCAACCTTGAGAGCCATATGCAACATATCGTCAAACTCCACATAGTGATGTAACTCCACTACATTAGCAATCTCACGATTCAATCCTTGTAAGAATCGAGCCATAGTAGCTTCACTATCCTCTTCAACATTAGCTCTGATCATGATAATTTCCATTTCTTTATGATAATCCTCAACACTCTTAGAACCTTGAGTGAGACCTTGTAACCTTTGATAAAGCTCTCTATAGTAATGATTAGGAACAAACCTTTTTCTCATAACACGTTTCATTTCATTCCATGTAACTATAGGTGGCTCTCTATTCCTACGTCTACCAAGCATGAGTTGGTCCCATGATGGAGATCCAAGCTCACAAAGCTCAAGTCATGTTCGTGATGATCGTGATCCTTTGAGTATCCATGGAGGTCCGATTACAAGAGCTAAATCAAAGATAATGCAACAAGCCTTGGCTGGTTTCATTGATATGGCTAGAGAGAAAGCCCAACAAAGCTTGAGCATGGAGGATGATAAAGTCTTCTACAACATGGTCCAAGCCCAAGTTCAACCTTCTTGAAGACACACAAGTATTGGGCCGAAATGCAAATTAGGCTAGATGCATATTTTATTTAGTTAAGTATTATTGGGCTTAACATTGTCTTAATTTAATTTAAGCCCAATTCCTTTTTAAATAATAGTTTTTGTAAGACTTCTATTACTTGTTCTGCAAGTTAGGAGAGTAGGATTCCTATTGCTTGTTCAGCAAGTTTGCTATTTCCTATTTTGCAAGTTAGGAAAGTAGGATTCCTATTACTTGTGCTGCAAGTTATCTATTTGCTTATAAATAGTTATGTAACCCTTTTGAGAGAAGACAATTGATTTTAGTAATAAAATTGAGAGACTTCTTCTCTTTGGTTCTCTTGAGAACTCTTGAACTTATCAAGGTCTTCCTTGTGGCGTTCTTCTACCTTCCACCAATATATACCATAGGTTCTTGCTTTTCTAAGCAACGGGTCTTGGTCCAATACCATAGGTTCTTGTGTTTCTACACAACGGGTCTTGGTTTTATCTCTAATTTTTGTTTTCTTTTGCTGCGTTTTTAACTTGTTCTTGTTTTTCTTCAAGTGTTCTTCATTGAACCTCATCTTCTTTCGGTGAGGTTCATATCATTTGGCATCAGAGCTTAGGTTCAATTCGTGGGAGTCTCGTTTTTGTTTTTTTTTTCTCTCTTTGTCTTCTTGTCTTGGACAAAATTTGATCTTGAATCCTTTTCCAAGCCACCACTAATATTGTTTGTCCCTCAAACCTATTTTCTTTACTTAGCCACCAAGTAAACCCTATCTTGTTCTCCAAGCAACCAAATCCCAAAGGTTTTCTTGCTCACCAAGAAACCTTCAAAAGCTCTACATCACATAAAGACTACTTGTTTCACAAGCCACCGTTCCCTCTCATTCCTTGCCACACAAGCTGCTACCAAAACTAGCTTGTTTTTGTCAAAAAGTTGCCTTGTTCCCCAAGTAAACCTCTTCTTATTATTTAGACTTTTTGTTTTTTTTCTTTATTGTTCGTTTACTTTAGTAAAATATAAAAGAAAAAGGAAAAAAAAGAGAAAAAAAAAGAAAAGAAAAAAAAAGAGAAAAGAAAAAAAATCAATTCAAGAGGGGATTTATTACATCGTGTGTAGCAAGTGCAACGTCAAAGGCAATTCGTGGAGGTGTGCTTCATCAAAATCTTGAGGTAGTCATTCTTTCTTGAGCTTTGAGATTTCTTATTTGCCTAATTTGAAAATTCATTGTTACCATTCTACCCTACTGCCTAAAATTACCTTTTGACCCTACCACATAAAAGGACAAAACTACCCCACCTTTGGTTAAACCCTACCCTAATTAAACACCCAAAACACACATATTTCCTTCAAGGTTTAGTTTCATTAGAGTCTTCTTAAGCCTTATTAAGTCTTGCAAAGTCTTGTTGAGTCTTCATTGTTTTGTTTTCCCTTGATTAAAATCTTGTGCTCAGCTTGTTTATTGTTGGTTGATAGTTGAATTCCATAAGCTGATTTTTGATTAAGTCTTGAGTTCAATATAGAACCTATAGAGAAAAGTTGTGTGAGGGAAAAAGGCAAGAGTGTGTGAGTAACATTAGTAGAGAAAAGCCATATTAAAATTGTGTGAAACACGAGTGTGTGTTACATTCTTGTGTGTATTGAGTGTAAACACGTGAGGTCATACTTGTGAGGTCCTTTTCTTTTACTAACGTTTCTTGCAGGTTACAATCATGTCTTCTAATAGTGAAAAGCTTGATTTGAGTAAGATTGAGATCATGTTCCTAGCCATGCAACAACAACTTTCGAGGATAGAATCGAAGTTGATTAAATATAATAAGTTGGATCAACATGATGTTGCCCTAGCTAAGGTAAACCAAGATAATACTTCTTATGCATGTGATAATGTTGCTCATAATAAGTTGGATAGCAATTATGAAGAAGATTTTGATGATGATTCTATGCTGCAATTAGAGGATGATGAGGATAGTATGGAATTACCCATGGATGGAAAGGAATATATAGCATGTCAAACTTTAAGTGTGCTAATGAAAGATGAGGATCAATTGAGATTAAAAGAGAGTGAGACAAAAATAGTGAGTGAAGATGAGGTTAAGCAAAAAGAGAAAACAATCAAGATTGAGTGTGATGCTTCAAGTATAGGTATCGAAGTTGTTTTAATGCAAGAGAAGCACCCCATTGCTTTCTTCAGTGAGAAGTTAAGTGGAGTTGGCCTTAACTATCCCATGTACAATAAAGAGATGTATGCATTAGTGACAACCTTGGAAACATGGCAACACTATTTATGGCTTAAGGAATTTGTCATCCAAACTGATCATGAGTCCTTGAAGAACTTGAAAGGACAAAGCAAGTTGAACAAGCGTCATGCCAAGTGGATGGAGTTCATTGAGACATTTCCATATGTGATCAAATATAAACAAGGTAAAGAAAATGTCGTGGCTGATGCATTGTCTCGAAGGTATACTCTAATCACAACTCTTAATGCAAAACTACTTAGATTTGAGTATATTAAAGACTTGTATGCTATTAATGAGGATTTTCGAAATGTGTTCATTGCATGTGAGTATAGGATGATGGATTTTTTTTAGGATTGATGGATTTTTATTTAGGGAAAATAGATTATGTGTGCCTAGGAGTTCTTTAAGAGAATTACTTGTTAGAGAAACCCATAATGGTGGGTTAATGGGACATTTTGGAGTAAAGAAAACTTTAGATATATTGCATGATCACTTCTTTTGGCCTAACATGAAAAGAGATGTTGAAAAATTGTGTGAAAGATGTGTCACTTGTAAACAAGCTAAGTCTAGAGTTATGAATCATGGTCTTTATACTCCATTGCCTATTCCTACTGCTCCTTGGACTGACATTTCTATGGAATTTGTTTTGGGGTTACCAAGAACAAAGAGAGGTAGAGATTCTATTATTGTTATTGTTGACAGGTTCTCTAAGATGGCTCACTTCATTGCTTGTCACAAGACAGATGATGCAAGCAACATTGCCGATTTATTCTTCAAGGAAATTGTTCGTCTACATGGTGTTCCGAGGACCATTGTTTCTGACCGTGATGTGAAGTTCCTTAGCTACTTTTGGAAAACATTATGGGGAAAGTTAGGAACAAAGCTATTGTTTTCCACTACTTGTCATCCACAAACCGATGGTCAAACTGAAGTAGTCAATCGTACTTTGTCTACTTTGTTGAGGTCCATTATTCAAAAGAATTTGAAGAATTGGGAAGATTGTTTGCCTGTGGAGTTTGCTTACAATAGAAGTGTGCATTCTACTACTAGTTATTCTCCATTTGAAGTTGTCTATGGTTTTAATCCACTCACTCCATTGGATCTTTTACCACTACCTATTGAGGAGAGAGCTAGTTTGGATGAGGAAAAGAAAGCTGATTTTGTTAAGCAACTACATGAGAAGGTACGTCGAAACATTAAGAAGAGGACTGAGCAATATGCTACTCAAGCCAACAAGCATCGCAAGAAAGTTGTCTTTGAACCTGGTGATTGGGTTTGGGTACATATGCGTAAAGAGAGATTTCCTGCTCAACGTCGCTCCAAGTTGCAACCTCGAGGAGATGGACCATTCCAAGTGATTAAGAAGATCAATGACAATGCTTATAAGTTAGATCTTCCAGGTGAGTATAATGTTAGTGCTACATTTAATGTTTCTGATCTTTCTCCCTTTGATATTGATGTAGGTGATTCTGATTTGAGGACAAATCCTTTCGAGGAGAGGGGGAATGATGGAGATCCAAGCTCACAAAGCTCAAGTCATGTTCGTGATGATCGTGATCCTTTGAGTATCCATGGAGGTCCGATTACAAGAGCTAAATCAAAGATAATGCAACAAGCCTTGGCTGGTTTCATTGATATGGCTAGAGAGAAAGCCCAACAAAGCTTGAGCATGGAGGATGATAAAGTCTTCTACAACATGGTCCAAGCCCAAGTTCAACCTTCTTGAAGACACACAAGTATTGGGCCGAAATGCAAATTAGGCTAGATGCATATTTTATTTAGTTAAGTATTATTGGGCTTAACATTGTCTTAATTTAATTTAAGCCCAATTCCTTTTTAAATAATAGTTTTTGTAAGACTTCTATTACTTGTTCTGCAAGTTAGGAGAGTAGGATTCCTATTGCTTGTTCAGCAAGTTTGCTATTTCCTATTTTGCAAGTTAGGAAAGTAGGATTCCTATTACTTGTGCTGCAAGTTATCTATTTGCTTATAAATAGTTATGTAACCCTTTTGAGAGAAGACAATTGATTTTAGTAATAAAATTGAGAGACTTCTTCTCTTTGGTTCTCTTGAGAACTCTTGAACTTATCAAGGTCTTCCTTGTGGCGTTCTTCTACCTTCCACCAATATATACCATAGGTTCTTGCTTTTCTAAGCAACGGGTCTTGGTCCAATACCATAGGTTCTTGTGTTTCTACACAACGGGTCTTGGTTTTATCTCTAATTTTTGTTTTCTTTTGCTGCGTTTTTAACTTGTTCTTGTTTTTCTTCAAGTGTTCTTCATTGAACCTCATCTTCTTTCGGTGAGGTTCATATCATCCCACCAAATGATTGCATAATCCGTGAACTCTACAGCAGCAAGTTTCACCTTTTTTTCTTCGGAATAGTTATGGCAATCAAAGACCATCTCCACTTTCTTTTCCCATTCTAAGTAAGCCTCAGGATCATTCTTACCTTGAAAGGAAGGAATCTTCAATTTAATACTTCCTAAATTTCCATCTATCCTATCATAATACCTATCTCCTTTATACCTATCTCCACGACCTCCTTTATTACCATGGTTACCTTTAACACTTCTACTAAACTCATCATCATCAAACTCATCATCTACTTTATCATCAAAGTCATTATTCACAACATTGCCTTTCACATGAGAAGTATTATCTTGATTTACTTTAGCTAGGACAGCTTCATGTTCCTCCAACTTATCATGAATATTATTAAACCTCAACTCTATCCTTGAAAATTGTTGTTGCATAGCTTGGAACATGAACTCGATCTTACTCAAATCAGGCTTTTCACTATTAGAAGACATGATTTTATCCTGCAAGAAAAGTTAGTAAAAGAAAAGGACCTCACAAGTATGACCTCACGTGTTTACACTTAATACACACAAGAATGTAACACTCACACTCGTGTTTTCACACAATTTTAATATGACTTTTCTCTACTAATGTTACTCACACACTCTTGCCTTTTTCCCTCACACAACTTTTCTCTATAGGTTCTATATTGAACTCAAGACTCAATCAAAAATCAGCTTATGGAATTCAACTATCAACCAACAATAAACAAGATGAGCACAAGATTTTAATCAAGGGAAAACAAAACAATGAAGACTCAACAAGACTTAGCAAGACTCAATAAGACCTAAGAAGACTCCAATGAAACTAAACCTTGAAGGAAATATGTGTGTTTTGGGGTGTTTAATTAGGGTAGGGTTTAGCCAAAGGTGGGGTAGTTTTGTCCTTTTATGTGGTAGGGTCAAAAAGGTAATTTTAGGCAATAGGGTAGAATGGCAGCAATGAATTTTCAAATTAGGCAAATAAGAAATCTCAAAGCTCAAGAAAGAATGACTACCTCAAGATTTTGATGAAGCACACCTCCACGAATTGCCTTTGACGTTGCACTTGCTACACATGATGTAATAAATCCCCTCTTGAATTGATTTTTTTTCTTTTCTCCTTTTTTTTCTTTTCTTTTTTTTCTCTTTTTTTCCTTTTTTTTTGATATTTTACTAAAGTAAACGAACAATAAAGAAAAAAACAGAAAGTCTAAATAATAAGAAAAGGTTTACTTGGGGAACAAGGCAACTTTTGAAAAAAAAACAAGCTAGTTTTGGTAGTAGCTTGTGTGGCAAGGAATGAGAGGGAACGGTGGCTTGTGAAACAAGTAGTCTTTATGTGATTTAGAGCTTTTGAAGGTTTCTTGGTGAGCAAGAAAACCTTTGAGATTTGGTTGCTTGGAGAACAAGATAGGGTTTACTTGGTGGCTAAGTAAAGGTAGGTTATTTTAACGAAGACAATAGGTTTGAGGGACAAACAATACTAGTGGTGGCTTGGAAAAGGATTCAAGATCAAGGTTTGTCCACGACAAGAAGACAAAGAAAAAAAAAACAAAAACGAAACTCCCACGAATTAAACCTAAGCTCTGATACCAAATGATACGGACCTCACCGAAAGAAGATGAGGTTCAATGAAGAACATGAAGAACACTTGAAGAAAAACAAGAACAAGTTAAAAACGCAGCAAAAGAAAACAAAAATTAGAGATAAAACCAAGACCCGTTGTGTAGAAACACAAGAACCTATGGTATTGGACCAAGACCCGTTGCTTAGAAAAGCAAGAACCTATGGTATATATTGGTGGAAGGTAGAAGAACGCCACAAGGAAGACCTTGATAAGTTCAAGAGTTCTCAAGAGAACCAAAGAGAAGAAGTCTCTCAATTTTATTACTAAAATCAATTGTGTTCTCCCCAAAGGGTTACATAACTATTTATAGGCAAATAGATAACTTGCAGCACAAGCAATAGGAATCCTACTCTCCTAACTTGCAGAACAAGTAATAGAAGTCTTACAAAATCTATTATTTAAAAAGGAATTGGGCTTAAATTAAATTAAGACAATGTTCAGCCCAATAATACTTAACTAAATAAAATATGCATCTAGCCTAATTTGCATTTCGGCCCAATACTTGTGTCTTCAAGAAGGTTGAACTTGGGCTTGGATCATATTGTAGAAGACTTTATCATCCTCCATGCTCAAGCTTTGTTGGGCTTTCTCTCTAGCAATATCAATGAAACCAGCCAAGGCTTGTTGCATTATCTTTGATTTAGCTCTTGTAATTGGACCTCTATGGATACTCAAAGGATCACGATCATCACGAACATGACTTGAGCTTTGTGAGCTTGGATCTCCATCAATAATCCTTGTTTTTTTTTTCTATTTTAGACATAGCTTACAAAACCCCCAGAATTTCTTCTTCTTTCCCCAAATCCTAAAATTAGATTTTTAATTTAATAATTAACTTAAATAATTCAGTCTCTGTGGGTTCAACCCTTGCTCCGCTATCTACATAGTAGAGTTAGGAAATTTTATTTTTGGTGACTGACGACACTCATCATGGTGTAAGAAACGAGGGTGGAGATGCTATCTTAGATTTTGCTTTATCTTATGACCTAATCCTAGTAAATACATTGTTAAAGAAGAGAGATTCTCATCTTATAACCTTTAGAAGTGGACCAAGAGCAAGTCAGATAGATTTCTTTTTAACTAGGAGTAGGGATAGACATAGATGTTTGGATTGTAAGGTTATCCCAGGTGAGAGTGTTACCGCGCAACATAGACTCCTAGTTCTAGATATGAAGATAGATAGACGACATCAAAGGAACCAACAAAAAGGAATTGAAAGGATTCGATGGTGGAAGCTTAAATTTTAAGGTAATGAAGATGGTGGATTGAAGTGGGAAATAAATAGAGATTATTTATGAAATGAAAATGAGAAGAAAAAGATGAGTATAATGAATTAGCCATATTTGGTCAAATGGAAGTTATGAGAAGTTCTATATTATTTTCTTAAGTGAAAGTAATATAAAATGGAAGTTAGGAAAGTAAAGAAAATTCCATGAATATGAGCAATAAGTGTTAATGATTTGATGTTGTTTGTGCAGCAGTTAATTTGGAGAATTAAGTGGCTTAGTGGTGCAATCGGATTTTATTCCACATTGCGAATTGAGGTAAGGAATAGTATATAGAAGTAGTGTAGGAAATACTATGCTTGCTTGTGGGAGAAATGGGGTGATTTGAATTACTGAACTGTGATTTTTAAAAAGGGGTTATGATAGAAAATCAAACCGAAGTGTTATCGAAATTTTTAGAAAAAATTCCTACTTAATTGCATTCGTGCCAAATTTTCCATAAACTGATAATAAAGAAATTTATTTATGAGTTTTATATGTTTTAAGAAATATGTTTTGCATAAGAATTATTTTAATTAATTTATAAGTTTATTTTATGAAATAAGTGATATTTTATAGAGATTTATTTATAGTGAATAAAATGTTTATTTGTTTATACGATTATGGATTTACTAAAGAAAGTTAATATGAAAATGATTTTACTATGATTTTATTGATATATGAAAAAAAATGATTCTTACAAGATTGATCACTCCTTGATGATCATGCATACGAGCATTATATGATTAGGGCTGGGAGACCTTGATCAAGTCCCCAGTACCTTATTGACAATGGCCATTGATATGAGGTAGGAACGGCTTAGGGATGGATCCCGGCCTCTTGTGGGTATGCCTAATTCCTATACGAGGTCCCTAATAGGATACGAGATTTGTGCCTTAATCTCTTGGAGATTTATTTTCTTATTGATATATGATATATAATCGATGATTGATTGTTCGATTTGATTTATATGAGGAGTACGTGATTTGACCGAAAGGTTACAAGAAAAAGTGAACGAGTTTTGAAGCATATGATTTCATGACACGAATACAGTTATTTTATTTTAATGATTTACTTGAATGAAATGAATTGCGAAAAGAGTATATGATTTTAAAGGAAGTAACGAAAGATGATAAATGGGTTTTTTATGCATATGTTTATGTGTTTTCATGAGCTTAAATCATAACCATGATTTTGAAATATATTATATTATATTATTACTGATTTGAACTGCATATAGTGGCATGGTACCACTCTTTTATATGCTTTTGCTTACTAGGCTTTCCCCAAAGCTCACCCCCTTACTCACCATCCCAGATAGTTCCTCCTTGCACTGGTTACAAACGTTACAAGGTAATGGAAGAAATCGCTAAAGGTTAAAATGTCAGGAGTACAGGTACATGTAGAATTTAATATTTATATTCAGACTAATAAATGCACAGCAGATGTAATTGTAAACTTAATTAATCAGTGTAGTGTTAAATTGAAAAATATGTATGATCTAGTGGGATGTAAATTAAATTAAACTATTATAAATAGAATTATAAATATTACTCAATGGTTTTATTATGATTTCTTACTTTTTATTTATGGTTTAATAAATTTAATGATTAAAGGTTTTATTAGTAATGAGAATTATAGAATCGAACTTACATCGACACCGAATGCAAACTAATTGATACTGAACAATTGAATGAGAAAGATAGAAGTAAAAAGAAAAAATTTGGCTTGAAATTTTATAATTCTGGATGTTACAGTAGAACATTCTTTATAATTGAAGAATTAAATTTTAACTGTAATTCGATATTGTTTGAGCACTGAGTTTGAGAGATTAAAGAGGTTTAAGCTGTGTTATTGACGTGTGAGAGCCCAAATTTCTCTATTCTTCCTATACGTATTGAAGGTGAGGAATTAGAATAACAAGTAAAATTACGAAAACTAATTCCCTTACAATATGAAATTAACAGGGAAATTTGTCAAGTGGGCCCACAAGGCTATCCGTAATCCTGATGCTCTTTGAAGTAGCAAAATATTAAAATTGGGCCTGAAATACCTGAAAGTTAAGAAGACCATTTTTTAGAATTCTTTAAGATGTGCATACCTAGGTTTACATGCAACAAATTCGAAAATGATAATCGTGTCCATACCTTAGAAGAACGTTTCTGAATAACGGTCAAACCAATAAACTTTGGACCCACAGACTGTATAGGATAATCCTCACATAAAGAAGTTTCACGTGGATCCAGCCCGCGAATCAAATTATGTGGAAGTGCTAAAACCAACACGAACAAAGCGAAAAACATTCGTTTAGGAGTAGTTTAGTAATTTCACTACCCACACATGGTCAAACCATCTTGGGAGTCAATATTTGACCATGTTTGACCTAAATATATGAAGAATAATAAAAAATAAAAATCATGAATTTAAAAATATTAAAATAATGTTAGGACATAAATGGAAATAATGAGATTGTACAACGGCAATATGGTCATTTAGCATAGGGATTGGTCAAATTGGTCAACCACAACCAAAATTGGCCCAAATAAATTAAATTTAATTGAAATAAAACTAAAATCTGAAATTTGAAAATAATAAAATATTTAAAATGGCATAAGTGTAAATTTTGGGATTTTTAAGGGGGCAAAATTGTCATTTTACTTATGGGACATAAAAAACTCCTTAAAAATCTGCTGGAACCAGAATTTTCTGGCTCATTCACCCCTGTCCAGGCTATCACATCTGTAGCAGCTTCTTCCTCCCCTATTTCCTCATGTCAACCCTATAATCACCATGTAAAACCCTCCCTTCAAGCCTCCAATTTCCTAGGTTCCCTTCATCAACCTTATTTCCCATCATAAAAGCTTACTAAGTCTGGAATATGCAGGACAAAAACCAACGTGGGAGTACTGGTTTGGGCAACAGTACTGTTCGGTCACCATGTGAGGTGTGAAGAAATTGTGTTTCATCCAATTTTAGTTAATGACTTGGACTATTTTAAGCATGAATAACATGTTTAGAATCATGAAATGAATCAAATATGATTGTGGAAGAAGATGAGGTGCTCAGTATGAATGGAGATAAGAAAATTGTAGTGATTTTTAATGTATTTTGGGTAGGATATGGTAGCAAATAATGGATTGAATTTAGCTATAGTGATAATTTGATGAATTCATGAGTGTGTCATGGTGAAGGCCATACGGCCATAATGAAGGGATGATGATGTTGATATAATCTTAATGTTTGATGATGATGGAAATGTTATATAGGATAAATAAAAGTTAATTGTGGAATTAAATTTGAAATATGCATAGTAATGTATAAAAGGGGAACCATTCAGCCAAGGTGGGATTGAAATAAAGATAATGAGTTTTTGATGAATTAAAGGCGTTTGATAAAATTCCTAAGTGAGTATAAGATGATTATAAGGTTGAGCAAAGAAAGAAAAAAAAATCATGAAGATAGAACAAATAGGAGCTTTCAGTCATAAGGGAAAAGGGAGAAAGGTAGATGTAAATTTTAATAAATGGTGACTATGGAATTAATATAATGGTGAAAAATGATTAATTGAAAAATTAAATTGGAGAAAAGATAAATTGGAAGTATGAGGAAGTATTGGCCATAAAGGTGTAAAGTTTAATTAGAGAAAAGATAAATTGGGAATATGAGAAAGTATTGATAAATACAATTGGAAGAAATTTCATTAAGTGTAATTGTATTATGATAATTGGTAGAAAAGAAAATAAATGAAAAATAATGAGAATGAAACTATAGGGGAATT
Source organism: Heritiera littoralis (assembly GCA_031772115.1). Taxonomy (NCBI): domain Eukaryota; kingdom Viridiplantae; phylum Streptophyta; class Magnoliopsida; order Malvales; family Malvaceae; genus Heritiera; species Heritiera littoralis. The sequence continues at coordinate 1,753,157 of JAPDPK010000037.1, read as the reverse complement.
CGGCCAACCTCAAAAGGATGAACTTCCATGTGAAATTTCATGATTTCAGGGAAAAAGAATTGATGAGTGTCGTCAGTCACCAAAAATAAAACTTCCTAACTCTACTGTGTAGATAGCGGAGCAAGGGTCGAACCCACAGAGACGAATTATTTAAGTTAATTATTAAATTAAAAATCTAATCTTAGGGTTTAGGGAAAGAAGAAATTTGGGGGTTTTGGAGACTATTCTAAAATAAAGAAAACAAGAACTATTAAATATAAAAAACAAATAGCAAAAAGCTTCAGTTACGAGGCATTTAATTATTCTTGGATCTAGATGATGATCATTGACTATTTAAGATCATTGTCAATTAAGTAGTCAACCGTAGTGTAATTCCCCAACGTCCAATTACACCTATCTTTCCTTACTGTGTTGTTAATTAAAGGCTCAGCATCTTAATTAATCTCTAATCCAAATCAAAAGGTTTAGGTCAGATAATGCAAAAGATTATTTCAACCAAACACTTTCCCCATATTTTCAACAAAAAGGTATTATTCATGAGTCATCCTGTGTCTCTACTCCACAACAAAATGGAGTTGCAGAAAGGAAAAATGGCCATCTCCTAAACACTACCCGAGCATTATTATTTCAAAAAAATGTGCCATTTGAGGGATTTTAGGGATATTGTTTATGAGAGCCTTGTGCTCTTTATATAGGCCTAAGGAAGAGTTTAAAAGACTTTCCTAAGCAATGTGGGATTCAGATAAGAGTTTACTTGGGAAACAAGTAATTTGACTAGTCAAACTCTTATCTTTATCTCATCATCTTTTACAATTATTTTCTAAGTAAAATTCCTAAGGCCTATTTTTATTAATTAATTACAGATCTAAGACAAAATAAAATTAAGAAATTATTTTCTCTCAACAAAATCTGGTCTTGAACTTGCTTTGTTGGAATTTCTTCTCAATCTCGTTTTTTTGCCCAGAATTTCGTACTGATTTTGTCCAGACGTTTGACCCACCAAATGAACTCCGATTTTTGCGATCTTGGACATTCTGGAAACCTTGAGAAGTCCTCTACAACTTCCATGAAGGCCACATCTTGAGATCAAGTCGTTAAATTGGTCAAAAATATCAATCTTTCAAGCTGGACAGAAAATACTGCACTTTGCTCTTTTTAGCTTCTTTTTATTCCAACTCTAATATTTAATACCTAAAACAAAAAATAAACATTAGTAAGCTCTTTTAGGCATAAAACATCAATAAAACAAATATATTAGCACATATAAAATTCACAAAATATCATCCTATCAAATTCCCCCACACTTAGCTTTTGCTAGTCCTCTAGCAAAACCTAAACTAACTTCCTAAAGAACTAAATCCTAAATTCCAAATCTTAAATCCTAACTCACTTTCGTAGGAATCACGATTGCATTTAGCATATGCAATAAGCCTTTAAACCCCTAGGTCACCCCTAGTGGACGAGTTGTGTCTCGTGAGGGCTTTCAGAAGATATACCCACAAAATCTTTTACTTAAGACTCAATCCTAAAAATTCAAAATAAGACTGAAAATTTAAAAATTAAGACTCAAAACAAGATTAAGATCATGAACATATTTTCAAATCTTTCAATTCTTAACTCATAACTTCAACAAGAGTCAAATAATCAAGTCAATCATATTCTAATCATTACTTCTCATATTCATGCATACTTCTAAATAAATTCATGCAAAATTCACAATCAACACAATTGAAACATATAACACCAACTTTGCAATTATCCACTTTACATTACCACAAACAAAGTCAATAGATCAAGAATTTTTTTTTTCTATTTTCTCTTCCTTCTTTTTCTTTTTTTTCTTTTGAGGTTTCAATAATGGTTTCCCTAAGTACTTACTTGCCTTTTTACGCGAATGTTAATATTGGTGATACCAACACCCGGTTACTCAACAAGTAAGCCCTCTTTTAGAGTGCTTTGCATACTCATATTTTAAGTCACTTCAAGAATTTAATCAACAAGATCGAGTAACTCAAAATATTGGAGTAGAATTTAAAGCTTTCAACCTCTATTTTTCTTCTTTTTTTATGTTTTTTTTTTGTTCTTGTCTATTTATCCTTTGCTTATACCAACTTCAATGAACTAATCACATTATCAATATCATTTGAGCAATCATATTTAATCATGAACTCACATAAATTCTTTAGAAAGTATTCACTTCAACAATAATAACAATAAAAATAGTCTCAACTTTCTTATAAAACTTTGTTTTAGTTTAGAATCAATCCTTAAAAGAAAGAAAACATATCATGATCTTTAAAACTCTAAAAAATTTGACCCTTTTTTTTTCAATTTCCACTTCCTAAAAAAAACACTCTATAGACTCTTAAACCAATATTCCCCCCCACACTTAAATCTTACTTTGTCCTCAAAGTAAGTTAGCATGCAAAGAAGAACAATAAAAAAATCAAAAATTAAATGGTAATACAAGTAAAGGAAGAAATACTCCCTCGTTTTACATCCTTGGGTTGCCTCCCAAGTAGCGCTTTTGTTTAATGTCGTTAGCTCGACTGCTCCACCTTCCATCATCCAATCCCAGACCTCAACTTTTTTATCGGTCTCTCGAGTTTCTCATTCTCAAGATTTTTGCTCATGGCTATTTCCAGCTCATCTTTAAGAACTTGCTTTTCATCACCTTTTAATTTCCTCTTGGAAGTGCATAGTTCCCTTAAAAACTTGGCATCATAAAGCACTTGATCATTAATTTCATCAAGTAGAGGAATATTGACTTCCATTTTCCTAAATGTCTTCAATGTCTCCTTGTCTTGCTCTTCGTTTGTAGCTCTTGCAAACCTACTAGGAAAAGGAGGAGGGTAAGTAGAAGAATTAAAAGGAATTTGTTTTTCACTTACCTCAGCTTTGAATTCTTTGATTTCAACATCCTCATAGTGCTTTATAAAGTTGTCGAAATTCTCTCTCCCTTTTACATTGTGCATGTCAACAACTCCACCTTTAATATTGAAATCGGTTTCATCCTCCCTTTCTATAAAGTCATCGACATCTTCATGTGCACTTTCCTTGGATTCAATTTCCCTTTCACTTTTCAAGGTGATGTTAGTAACATTATCTCTTGGATCCTCCACAGGTTGAGAGGTCATAGCTTCAATGTTACTTATGGAATTCATTATTTGACTCACATGATGATCAATATTCTTAATATAAACATCAGCCTCTTGTGACAATTGTAAAGTTTTAATCTCAAGAGTCTTAATAATATCTTCAAGAGACATACCTGATTCTTGAGGTGGAGGCATACCTGAGTCTTGAGATGGAGCTTGATATGTATCTAGGAATTGTGCATTGTAAACCTCATATTGATTCCCATAACTAAAATTAGAATGATCCCACCATCCTTGATTGTAGATATCATAGTGTGGTTCATAATTATAGTATGGGTCATAATCATAGTATGGTTCATAAGCTTGCTCCATAGAGGTCTTACTTCTTGTTTGTGGTGTGATGGCGGATGTTTGGTGGTTGTGGCACCACGCTTTGGGTTGCTTGTATGTAGTCCCTAATCTTTTGAAGTTTGTGACTAGAATCCTTGTCAGAAAAGCAATCCCTGAAAAAGAAAAGAAAAGAAAAAAATCAGATTTTAATTAAAATAATTAACTCAAACAAAAATTCAATCCCCGGCAACGGCGCCAAAATTTGATGAGTGTCGTCAGTCACCAAAAATAAAATTTCCTAACTCTACTATGTAGATAGCGGGGCAAGGGTCGAACCCACAGAGACTGAATTATTTAAGTTAATTATTAAATTAAAAATCTAATCTTAGGGTTTAGGGAAAGAAGAAATTTAGGGGTTTTGGAGACTATTCTAAAATAAAGAAAACAAGAATTATTAAATATAAAAAACAAATAGCAAAAAGCTTCAGTTACGAGGCAATCAATCATTCTTGGATTTTGATGTTGATCATTGATTACAAAATATCACTGTCAATTAAATAGTCAACCGTAGCATAACAACAAGCTCTGTTACACCATCTTTCCTTACTGAGTCGTTAGTTAAAACATGCTCTTTAACTAATCTCTAACTACTTAACCTACCTAGAACAAGCTCTCTAGATATAAATTGTAGCAGCATTAACAACAAGAAAGATATGGGTTGACATTAGATAACAAACACATAAGCTCGGTTTATTTAATCTAAACCTTAATTCTCCTCCATCCCTAGTGATTAACTCCACAAGCAATTACGGACTTATGTTTTTAATCTGGCGGTAGATTATTTAGTTTAACTAAATAGTGTGCACCCTATCTAATCAAACAAACAACCATTATAATGTGCTCAGAGAATCTTGGATACTTAATCAACAATTATATAATAGGTTCAAGAATCTCACAACATGCTTTTCCCAAGAATAATTAATTTACCTCATAACTGAATAAGAAAACTACTCACTAGACATATTCAAGATCATAAAATTCAAGTTTAATATTATAAAGATTACAAATATCATGCAAGAAACAATCAAAGAAGCAATCTTTAATAATATAAAATCAGAATTAATAATCAAGATTATAAACTAGCAAGCAAGAACACACAAACAATATTAATTTAAATAAAGAAAACAAAATCAGAATTAAAAATAATAAAGAAATAAGCAAAATAATAAAAATAAAATTTCTATTAAATCTACTCTAAAACTAAACAAGAGAGAAGAGGGGGAAGAGAGGGATGTGAGGGATTTGAGGGATTTTAGGGATATTGTTTATGAGAGCCTTGTGCTCTTTATATAGGCCTAAGGAAGAGTTTAAAAGACTTTCCTAAGCAATGTGGGATTCAGATAAGAGTTTACTTGGGAAACAAGTAATTTGACTAGTCAAACTCTTATCTTTATCTCATCATCTTTTACAATTATTTTCTAAGTAAAATTCCTAAGGCCTATTTTTATTAATTAATTACAGATCTAAGACAAAATAAAATTAAGAAATTATTTTCTCTCAACAAAATCTGGTCTTGAACTTGCTTTGTTGGAATTTCTTCTCAATCTCGTTTTTCTGCCCAGAATTTCGTACTGATTTTGTCCAGACGTTTGACCCACCAAATGAACTCCGATTTTTGCGATCTTGGACATTCTGGAAACCTTGAGAAGTCCTCTACAACTTCCATGAAGGCCACATCTTGAGATCAAGTCGTTAAATTGGTCAAAAATATCAATCTTTCAAGCTGGACAGAAAATACTGCACTTTGCTCTTTTTAGCTTCTTTTTATTCCAACTCTAATATTTAATACCTAAAACAAAAAATAAACATTAGTAAGCTCTTTTAGGCATAAAACATCAATAAAACAAATATATTAGCACATATAAAATTCACAAAATATCATCCTATCAAATTCCCCCACACTTAGCTTTTGCTAGTCCTCTAGCAAAACCTAAACTAACTTCCTAAAGAACTAAATCCTAAATTCCAAATCTTAAATCCTAACTCACTTTCGTAGGAATCACGATTGCATTTAGCATATGCAATAAGCCTTTAAACCCCTAGGTCACCCCTAGTGGACGAGTTGTGTCTCGTGAGGGCTTTCAGAAGATATACCCACAAAATCTTTTACTTAAGACTCAATCCTAAAAATTCAAAATAAGACTGAAAATTTAAAAATTAAGACTCAAAACAAGATTAAGATCATGAACATATTTTCAAATCTTTCAATTCTTAACTCATAACTTCAACAAGAGTCAAATAATCAAGTCAATCATATTCTAATCATTACTTCTCATATTCATGCATACTTCTAAATAAATTCATGCAAAATTCACAATCAACACAATTGAAACATATAACACCAACTTTGCAATTATCCACTTTACATTACCACAAACAAAGTCAATAGATCAAGAATTTTTTTTTTCTATTTTCTCTTCCTTCTTTTTCTTTTTTTTCTTTTGAGGTTTCAATAATGGTTTCCCTAAGTACTTACTTGCCTTTTTACGCGAATGTTAATATTGGTGATACCAACACCCGGTTACTCAACAAGTAAGCCCTCTTTTAGAGTGCTTTGCATACTCATATTTTAAGTCACTTCAAGAATTTAATCAACAAGATCGAGTAACTCAAAATATTGGAGTAGAATTTAAAGCTTTCAACCTCTATTTTTCTTCTTTTTTTATGTTTTTTTTTTGTTCTTGTCTATTTATCCTTTGCTTATACCAACTTCAATGAACTAATCACATTATCAATATCATTTGAGCAATCATATTTAATCATGAACTCACATAAATTCTTTAGAAAGTATTCACTTCAACAATAATAACAATCAAAATAGTCTCAACTTTCTTATAAAACTTTGTTTTAGTTTAGAATCAATCCTTAAAAGAAAGAAAACATATCATGATCTTTAAAACTCTAAAAAATTTGACCCTTTTTTTTTTCAATTTCCACTTCCTAAAAAAAACACTCTATAGACTCTTAAACCAATATTCCCCCCACACTTAAATCTTACTTTGTCCTCAAAGTAAGTTAGCATGCAAAGAAGAACAATAAAAAAATCAAAAATTAAATGGTAATACAAGTAAAGGAAGAAATACTCCCTCGTTTTACATCCTTGGGTTGCCTCCCAAGTAGCGCTTTTGTTTAATGTCGTTAGCTCGACTGCTCCACCTTCCATCATCCAATCCCAGACCTCAACTTTTTTATCGGTCTCTCGAGTTTCTCATTCTCAAGATTTTTGCTCATGGCTATTTCCAGCTCATCTTTAAGAACTTGCTTTTCATCACCTTTTAATTTCCTCTTGGAAGTGCATAGTTCCCTTAAAAACTTGGCATCATAAAGCACTTGATCATTAATTTCATCAAGTAGAGGAATATTGACTTCCATTTTCCTAAATGTCTTCAATGTCTCCTTGTCTTGCTCTTCGTTTGTAGCTCTTGCAAACCTACTAGGAAAAGGAGGAGGGTAAGTAGAAGAATTAAAAGGAATTTGTTTTTCACTTACCTCAGCTTTGAATTCTTTGATTTCAACATCCTCATAGTGCTTTATAAAGTTGTCGAAATTCTCTCTCCCTTTTACATTGTGCATGTCAACAACTCCACCTTTAATATTGAAATCGGTTTCATCCTCCCTTTCTATAAAGTCATCGACATCTTCATGTGCACTTTCCTTGGATTCAATTTCCCTTTCACTTTTCAAGGTGATGTTAGTAACATTATCTCTTGGATCCTCCACAGGTTGAGAGGTCATAGCTTCAATGTTACTTATGGAATTCATTATTTGACTCACATGATGATCAATATTCTTAATATAAACATCAGCCTCTTGTGACAATTGTAAAGTTTTAATCTCAAGAGTCTTAATAATATCTTCAAGAGACATACCTGATTCTTGAGGTGGAGGCATACCTGAGTCTTGAGATGGAGCTTGATATGTATCTAGGAATTGTGCATTGTAAACCTCATATTGATTCCCATAACTAAAATTAGAATGATCCCACCATCCTTGATTGTAGATATCATAGTGTGGTTCATAATTATAGTATGGGTCATAATCATAGTATGGTTCATAAGCTTGCTCCATAGAGGCCTCTTACTTCTTGTCTTGGCTGGTAGTGATGGCGGATGTTGTGGTGTTTGTGGCACCACGCTTTGGGTTGCTTGTATGTAGTCCCTAATCTTTTGAAGTTTGTGACTAGAATCCTTGTCAGAAAAGCAATCCCTGAAAAAGAAAAGAAAAGAAAAAAATCAGATTTTAATTAAAATAATTAACTCAAACAAAAATTCAATCCCCGGCAACGGCGCCAAAATTTGATGAGTGTCGTCAGTCACCAAAAATAAAATTTCCTAACTCTACTATGTAGATAGCGGGGCAAGGGTCGAACCCACAGAGACTGAATTATTTAAGTTAATTATTAAATTAAAAATCTAATCTTAGGGTTTAGGGAAAGAAGAAATTTAGGGGTTTTGGAGACTATTCTAAAATAAAGAAAACAAGAATTATTAAATATAAAAAACAAATAGCAAAAAGCTTCAGTTACGAGGCAATCAATCATTCTTGGATTTTGATGTTGATCATTGATTACAAAATATCACTGTCAATTAAATAGTCAACCGTAGCATAACAACAAGCTCTGTTACACCATCTTTCCTTACTGAGTCGTTAGTTAAAACAAGCTCTTTAACTAATCTCTAACTACTTAACCTACCTAGAACAAGCTCTCTAGATATAAATTGTAGCAGCATTAACAACAAGAAAGATATGGGTTGACATTAGATAACAAACACATAAGCTCGGTTTATTTAATCTAAACCTTAATTCTCCTCCATCCCTAGTGATTAACTCCACAAGCAATTACGGACTTATGTTTTTAATCTGGCGGTAGATTATTTAGTTTAACTAAATAGTGTGCACCCTATCTAATCAAACAAACAACCATTATAATGTGCTCAGAGAATCTTGGATACTTAATCAACAATTATATAATAGGTTCAAGAATCTCACAACATGCTTTTCCCAAGAATAATTAATTTACCTCATAACTGAATAAGAAAACTACTCACTAGACATATTCAAGATCATAAAATTCAAGTTTAATATTATAAAGATTACAAATATCATGCAAGAAACAATCAAAGAAGCAATCTTTAATAATATAAAATCAGAATTAATAATCAAGATTATAAACTAGCAAGCAAGAACACACAAACAATATTAATTTAAATAAAGAAAACAAAATCAGAATTAAAAATAATAAAGAAATAAGCAAAATAATAAAAATAAAATTTCTATTAAATCTACTCTAAAACTAAACAAGAGAGAAGAGGGGGAAGAGAGGGATGTGAGGGATTTGAGGGATTTTAGGGATATTGTTTATGAGAGCCTTGTGCTCTTTATATAGGCCTAAGGAAGAGTTTAAAAGACTTTCCTAAGCAATGTGGGATTCAGATAAGAGTTTACTTGGGAAACAAGTAATTTGACTAGTCAAACTCTTATCTTTATCTCATCATCTTTTACAATTATTTTCTAAGTAAAATTCCTAAGGCCTATTTTTATTAATTAATTACAGATCTAAGACAAAATAAAATTAAGAAATTATTTTCTCTCAACAAAATCTGGTCTTGAACTTGCTTTGTTGGAATTTCTTCTCAATCTCGTTTTTCTGCCCAGAATTTCGTACTGATTTTGTCCAGACGTTTGACCCACCAAATGAACTCCGATTTTTGCGATCTTGGACATTCTGGAAACCTTGAGAAGTCCTCTACAACTTCCATGAAGGCCACATCTTGAGATCAAGTCGTTAAATTGGTCAAAAATATCAATCTTTCAAGCTGGACAGAAAATACTGCACTTTGCTCTTTTTAGCTTCTTTTTATTCCAACTCTAATATTTAATACCTAAAACAAAAAATAAACATTAGTAAGCTCTTTTAGGCATAAAACATCAATAAAACAAATATATTAGCACATATAAAATTCACAAAATATCATCCTATCACGTGGTGCCCATGCAAGCTAGCCACATCTTGCTGGGTAGACCGTGGCAGTATGATCGGAGAGTCATCCACGACGGTTACACTAACCGTTATTCCTTTACTATGGATGGCAAGAAGATCGCTCTTGCTCCCCTTAGCCCCAAGGAGATTTATGAGGACCAATTAAGGCTAAAGGAGCAACGTTACGAGCAAAGGAAGCAAGCTAAAGAAAAGAAGGAAAACAAGGACAGCAAAACAGTGAGCTGCTATGCCAAACCCCAAGATGTGAAGACTGCATTTCTTGCTAAGTCTCCTATCCTTTTACTCTTATTTAAAGATTCTTATTTTATTGATGCTGAACTCCATGATACTTTGCCTACTGATGTTGTCTCATTGTTGCAGGAGTTCGAGGATGTATTCCCTGAGGAGATCCCAAGTGGATTACCACCGATTCGTGGGATCGAGCACATGATTGACCTTGTCCCCGGAGCTACCATTCCTAACCGTCCAGCCTACAGAAGTAATCCCGAGGAGACGAAGGAGCTTCAAAGGCAAGTTGAGGAGCTCATGAGGAAAGGTTATGTGAGAGAGAGCATGAGTCCTTGCGCCGTGCCTGTACTGCTTGTGCCAAAAAAAGATGGGACGCGGAGGATGCGCGTTGACTGCCGAGCCGTCAACAAAATCACTGTAAAGTACCGCTATCCTATTCCTAGGCTAGATGACATGCTTGACGAGTTGCATGGTGCATGCATGTTTTCTAAAATTGATTTAAAGAGCGGATATCACCAAATTCGTATGAGAGAAGGTGATGAATGGAAAATCGCATTCAAGACTAAACATGGTCTCTACGAGTGGTTAGTTATGCCTTTTGGCTTGACTAATGCACCCAGTACATTCAAGCGTTTAATGAACCATGTTTTACGTGATTTCATTGGTAAGTATGTGGTTGTCTATTTTGATGATATTTTGATATACAATAAGAGCCAGCATGAGCATGTTGAGCATCTTAGGAATGTTCTTACTGTTTTGAGGAATGCAAGTTTGTATGCCAATTTTAAGAAATGTACGTTCTGCACTGATAAGATTGTTTTCCTTGGGTATGTCGTTTCTTCACATGGCATTTCTGTTGATAATGAGAAGGTAAAGGCAATTAAAGATTGGCCTGTACCTAAGTCTATTTCTGAGGTGCGTAGTTTCCATGGTTTAGCTAGTTTCTATCGTCGATTCGTTAGAGATTTTAGCACTATAGCTGCACCTTTGTTCGAAGTGGTCAAAAAGAATGTTGCATTTCATTGGGGTCCTGCACAAGAGCATGCTTTTAATTTGCTTAAAGATAAACTTTGTTCTGCTCCTTTGTTATCTCTGCCTGACTTTACTAAAACTTTTGAGATTGAGTGCGATGCCTCAGGTGTAGGTATTGGAGCTTTGCTTATGCAGGAAAAACGCCCAATTGCTTTCTTTAGTGAGAAGTTAAGTGGAGCAGCACTTAACTATCCCACATATGACAAGGAGATGTACGCGTTAGTGAGGGCCTTGGAGACATGGCAACATTACTTGTGGCCCAAAGAATTTGTCATCCACACTGGTCATGAGTCCTTGAAGCATTTGAAAGGACAGAGTAAGCTGCATAAGCGTCATGCCAAGTGGATAGAGTTCATTGAGATGTTCCCGTACGTGATCAAGTACAAACAAGGTAAAGAGAACGTCGTAGCTGATGCGTTATCTCGTAGGTATACTCTTATCACTACTCTTGATGCTAAACTTTTAGGATTTGAGTATATCAAAGAACAGTATGCTGATGATGTTGATTTTGGTAATGTTTATGATGCATGTGCTACATCTGGTTTTGGCAAGTTCTTTAGGCATGATGGGTTCTTATTTAGAGAAAATAAATTATGTGTGCCTAGGAGTTCATTGCGCGAGCTGTTTGTTAGAGAAGCCCATAGTGGAGGATTAATGGGTCACTTTGGAGTTAGGAAAACTCTAGATGTTTTGCAAGCACATTTCTTTTGGCCTAACATGAGGAGAGATGTAGAGAGGTTATGTGCTTGATGCATTTCATGTAGGCAAGCTAAATCTAGAGTTCATAATCATGGTTTATATACTCCTTTACCCATTCCTACTACTCCGTGGACATATATCTCTATGGATTTTGTTTTGGGCTTGCCTCGAACAAAACGCGGTAGAGATTCTGTTTTTGTTGTGGTTGACAGGTTCTCTAAGATGGCTCATTTCATTGCTTGCCACAAGACGGATGACGCGAGCAACGTTGCTGACCTTTTCTTAAAAGAGATAGTACGTCTACATGGTGTACCAAGGACCATTGTTTCTGATCGAGATACAAAGTTCCTTAGTTACTTTTGGAAGACGTTATGGGGAAAGTTGGGAACTAAATTGTTATTCTCCACCACTTGTCACCCCCAGACTGATGGACAGACTGAGGTCGTCAACCGAACCCTGCCTACATTATTGAGGTCCATTATTCAGAAAAATTTGAAGAATTGGGAAGATTGCTTGCCCCATGTGGAGTTTGCATATAACCGCAGTGTCCACTCCACTACTAGTTGCTCTCCATTCGAAGTTGTTTATGGCTTCAATCCTCTTACTCCTTTGGATTTGTTGCCATTACCTAGTGCGGAGCAGAGTAACTTGGATGGAGAACAGAAGGCTAAGTTTGTGAAGCAACTCCATGAGAGAGTTCGTCAAGCTATTGAAAAGAAGACTGAGCAGTATACCACCCAAGAAAATAAGCATAGAAAGAAAGTAGTCTTTGAGCCTGGTGATTGGGTTTGGGTGCATATGAGAAAGGAGAGGTTTCCTGTTCAGCGACGAACCAAGCTGCATCCCCGAGGAGATGGACCATTCCAAGTCATAGCGAGGATCAACGATAATGCCTACAAATTGGATCTTCCTGGTGAGTATGGTGTATCTGCTACTTTTAATGTTTCTGATCTTTCTCCCTTTTCTTTTGATGAAGGTATATGCGATTTGAGGACAAATCCTTTTGAGGAGAGGGGGAATGATGGAGATCCAGATGGAGATCCACTTGCTCGTGATGTTCGTGATGCTAAGGATCCATTGGTCATCCAAGGAGGTCCAATTACCCGAGCTCGAGCTAAGAAAACGCAACAAGCCCTGGCCTCATTCATGCAACAAGCTCTGGCATCATTGAAGTGTCAAGGAAGCTTCCATGAAGAGTCCCAAGACATCTATACTTGCTTGGAAGCCCAAACGACATGAGCATGGTTTACTATCTTATTTTAGCTTAACAATAAGATGGGCTAAGTGTTTGGATAGCCCACGTTTGAGTCTTGTTGTGTCTTGGACTATTTATTTTATGTAACTAGGTTTAGGCATGAATTTGGGTTTAGTTTTATTTTCTATTGGTGTTAATTCCAGCCCACTTGTTTATGGGATTAAGTGCTAGGTATTATTATAAATACCTTGTAAACGCTATTGATGGGGAGATCAGTTAATTGAATTTTCAGAAATTGAGTGTGCCTTTCTCTTGGGTTCCCTCTCAACTAGGCTTATCAAGGTCTTCTTCCTTGTGGCGCCTCCTTCTTCACCATCCACTATTGCTATACCTTAGGTTCTCAAATTCTTATTCGTAGGGTCAAGGTCCAATACCTTTGGGTTCGAGTCTCTTTAGGCTTCGGGTCTAGGTTTCAGAAGTTGTCATTCATCAACTTTTCTTCTGTCTTCTTGCGTGTCAGCTCCTTCAAATTCCAAGCTACGTTTTGTCTTGTCCGTACGCATCAGATTTCTTATTCAGTTATGAGGTAAATTAATTGTTCTTGGGAAAAGCATGTTGTGAGATTCTTGAACCTATAATATAATTGTTGATTAAATATCCAAGATTCTCTGAGCACATTATAATGATTGTTTGTTTGATTAGATAGGGTGTACACTATTTAGTAAAATTAAATAATCTACCGCCAAATTAAAAACATAAGTCCGTAATTACTTGTGGAGTTAATCACTAGGGATGGAGGAGAATTAAGGTTTAGATTAAATGAACCGAGCTTATGTGTTTGTTATCTAATGTCAACCCATATCTTTCTTATTGTTAATGCTGGTACAACTTATATCTAGAGAGCTTGTTCTAGGTAGGTTAAGTAGTTAGAGATTAGTTAAAGAGCTTGTTTTAACTAATGACTCAGTAAGGAAAGATGGTGTAACAGAGCTTGTTGTTATCCTACGGTTGACTGTTTAATTGACAGTAATATTTTGTAATCAATGATTAACATCAAAATCCAAGAATGATTGATTGCCTCGTAACTGAAGCTTTTTGCTAATTATTTTTTATATTAAATAATCCTTGTTTTTTTTTTTCTATTTTAGACATAGCTTACAAAACCCCCAGAATTTCTTCTTCTTTCCCCAAATCCTAAAATTAGATTTTTAATTTAATAATTAACTTAAATAATTCAGTCTCTGTGGGTTCAACCCTTGCTCCGCTATCTACATAGTAGAGTTAGGAAATTTTATTTTTGGTGACTGACGACACTCATCATGGTGTAAGAAACGAGGGTGGAGATGCTATCTTAGATTTTGCTTTATCTTATGACCTAATCCTAGTAAATACATTGTTAAAGAAGAGAGATTCTCATCTTATAACCTTTAGAAGTGGACCAAGAGCAAGTCAGATAGATTTCTTTTTAACTAGGAGTAGGGATAGACATAGATGTTTGGATTGTAAGGTTATCCCAGGTGAGAGTGTTACCGCGCAACATAGACTCCTAGTTCTAGATATGAAGATAGATAGACGACATCAAAGGAACCAACAAAAAGGAATTGAAAGGATTCGATGGTGGAAGCTTAAATTTTAAGGTAATGAAGATGGTGGATTGAAGTGGGAAATAAATAGAGATTATTTATGAAATGAAAATGAGAAGAAAAAGATGAGTATAATGAATTAGCCATATTTGGTCAAATGGAAGTTATGAGAAGTTCTATATTATTTTCTTAAGTGAAAGTAATATAAAATGGAAGTTAGGAAAGTAAAGAAAATTCTATGAATATGAGCAATAAGTGTTAATGATTTGATGTTGTTTGTGCAGCAGTTAATTTGGAGAATTAAGTGGCTTAGTGGTGCAATCGGATTTTATTCCACATTGCGAATTGAGGTAAGGAATAGTATATAGAAGTAGTGTAGGAAATACTATGCTTGCGTGTGGGAGAAATGGGGTGATTTGAATTACTGAACTGTGATTTTTAAAAAGGGGTTATGATAGAAAATCAAACCGAAGTGTTATCGAAATTTTTAGAAAAAATTCCTACTTAATTGCATTCGTGCCAAATTTTCCATAAACTGATAATAAAGAAATTTATTTATGAGTTTTATATGTTTTAAGAAATATGTTTTGCATAAGAATTATTTTAATTAATTTATAAGTTTATTTTATGAAATAAGTGATATTTTATAGAGATTTATTTATAGTGAATAAAATGTTTATTTGTTTATACGATTATGGATTTACTAAAGAAAGTTAATATGAAAATGATTTTACTATGATTTTATTGATATATGAAAAAAAATGATTCTTACAAGATTGATCACTCCTTGATGATCATGCATACGAGCATTATATGATTAGGGCTGGGAGACCTTGATCAAGTCCCCAGTACCTTATTGACAATGGCCATTGATATGAGGTAGGAACGGCTTAGGGATGGATCCCGGCCTCTTGTGGGTATGCCTAATTCCTATACGAGGTCCCTAATAGGATACGAGATTTGTGCCTTAATCTCTTGGAGATTTATTTTCTTATTGATATATGATATATAATCGATGATTGATTGTTCGATTTGATTTATATGAGGAGTACGTGATTTGACCGAAAGGTTACAAGAAAAAGTGAACGAGTTTTGAAGCATATGATTTCATGACACGAATACAGTTATTTTATTTTAATGATTTACTTGAATGAAATGAATTGCGAAAAGAGTATATGATTTTAAAGGAAGTAACGAAAGATGATAAATGGGTTTTTTATGCATATGTTTATGTGTTTTCATGAGCTTAAATCATAACCATGATTTTGAAATATATTATATTATTACTGATTTGAACTGCATATAGTGGCATGGTACCACTCTTTTATATGCTTTTGCTTACTAGGCTTTCCCCAAAGCTCACCCCCTTACTCACCATCCCAGATAGTTCCTCCTTGCACTGGTTACAAACGTTACAAGGTAATGGAAGAAATCGCTAAAGGTTAAAATGTCAGGAGTACAGGTACATGTAGAATTTAATATTTATATTCAGACTAATAAATGCACAGCAGATGTAATTGTAAACTTAATTAATCAGTGTAGTGTTAAATTGAAAAATATGTATGATCTAGTGGGATGTAAATTAAATTAAACTATTATAAATAGAATTATAAATATTACTCAATGGTTTTATTATGATTTCTTACTTTTTATTTATGGTTTAATAAATTTAATGATTAAAGGTTTTATTAGTAATGAGAATTATAGAATCGAACTTACATCGACACCGAATGCAAACTAATTGATACTGAACAATTGAATGAGAAAGATAGAAGTAAAAAGAAAAAATTTGGCTTGAAATTTTATAATTCTGGATGTTACAGTAGAACATTCTTTATAATTGAAGAATTAAATTTTAACTGTAATTCGATATTGTTTGAGCACTGAGTTTGAGAGATTAAAGAGGTTTAAGCTGTGTTATTGACGTGTGAGAGCCCAAATTTCTCTATTCTTCCTATATGTATTGAAGGTGAGGAATTAGAATAACAAGTAAAATTACGGAAACTAATTCCCTTACAATATGAAATTAACAGGGAAATTTGTCAAGTGGGCCCACAAGGCTATCCGTAATCCTGATGCTCTTTGAAGTAGCAAAATATTAAAATTGGGCCTGAAATACCTGAAAGTTAAGAAGACCATTTTTTAGAATTCTTTAAGACGTGCATACCTAGGTTTACATGCAACAAATTCGAAAATGATAATCGTGTCCATACCTTAGAAGAACGTTTCTGAATAACGGTCAAACCAATAAACTTTGGACCCACAGACTGTATAGGATAATCCTCACATAAAGAAGTTTCACGTGGATCCAGCCCGCGAATCAAATTATGTGGAAGTGCTAAAACCAACACGAACAAAGCGAAAAACATTCGTTTAGGAGTAGTTTAGTAATTTCACTACCCACACATGGTCAAACCATCTTGGGAGTCAATATTTGACCATGTTTGACATAAATATATGAAGAATAATAAAAAATAAAAATCATGAATTTAAAAATATTAAAATAATGTTAGGACATAAATGGAAATAATGAGATTGTACAACGGCAATATGGTCATTTAGCATAGGGGATTGGTCAAATTGGTCAACCACAACCAAAATTGGCCCAAATAAATTAAATTTAATTGAAATAAAACTAAAATCTGAAATTTGAAAATAATAAAATATTTAAAATGGCATAAGTGTAAATTTTGGGATTTTTAAGGGGGCAAAATTGTCATTTTACTTATGGGACATAAAAAACTCCTTAAAAATCTGCTGGAACCAGAATTTTCTGGCTCATTCACCCTGTCCAGGCTGTCACATCTGTAGCAGCTTCTTCCTCCCCTATTTCCTCATGTCAACCCTATAATCACCATGTAAAACCCTCCCTTCAAGCCTCCAATTTCCTAGGTTCCCTTCATCAACCTTATTTCCCATCATAAAAGCTTACTAAGTCTGGAATATGCAGGACAAAAACCAACGTGGGAGTACTGGTTTGGGCAACAGTACTGTTCGGTCACCATGTGAGGTGTGAAGAAATTGTGTTTCATCCAATTTTAGTTAATGACTTGGACTATTTTAAGCATGAATAACATGTTTAGAATCATGAAATGAATCAAATATGATTGTGGAAGAAGATGAGGTGCTCAGTATGAATGGAGATAAGAAAATTGTAGTGATTTTTAATGTATTTTGGGTAGGATATGGTAGCAAATAATGGATTGAATTTAGCTATAGTGATAATTTGATGAATTCATGAGTGTGTCATGGTGAAGGCCATACGGCCATAATGAAGGGATGATGATGTTGATATAATCTTAATGTTTGATGATGATGGAAATGTTATATAGGATAAATAAAAGTTAATTGTGGAATTAAATTTGAAATATGCATAGTAATGTATAAAAGGGGAACCATTCAGCCAAGGTGGGATTGAAATAAAGATAATGAGTTTTTGATGAATTAAAGGCGTTTGATAAAATTCCTAAGTGAGTATAAGATGATTATAAGGTTGAGCAAAGAAAGAAAAAAAAATCATGAAGATAGAACAAATAGGAGCTTTCAGTCATAAGGGAAAAGGGAGAAAGGTAGATGTAAATTTTAATAAATGGTGACTATGGAATTAATATAATGGTGAAAAATGATTAATTGAAAAATTAAATTGGAGAAAAGATAAATTGGAAGTATGAGGAAGTATTGGCCATAAAGGTATAAAGTTTAATTAGAGAAAAGATAAATTGGGAATATGAGAAAGTATTGATAAATACAATTGGAAGAAATTTCATTAAGTGTAATTGTATTATGATAATTGGTAGAAAAGAAAATAAATGAAAAATAATGAGAATGAAACTATAGGGGAATTCGGCCAACCTCAAAAGGATGAACTTCCATGTGAAATTTCATGATTTCAGGGAAAAAGAATTGATGAGTGTCGTCAGTCACCAAAAATAAAACTTCCTAACTCTACTGTGTAGATAGCGGAGCAAGGGTCGAACCCACAGAGACTGAATTATTTAAGTTAATTATTAAATTAAAAATCTAATCTTAGGGTTTAGGGAAAGAAGAAATTTGGGGGTTTTGGAGACTATTCTAAAATAAAGAAAATAAGAACTATTAAATATAAAAAACAAATAGCAAAAAGCTTCAGTTACGAGGCATTTAATTATTCTTGGATCTAGATGATGATCATTGACTATTTAAGATCATTGTCAATTAAGTAGTCAACCGTAGTGTAATTCCCCAACGTCCAATTACATCTATCTTTCCTTACTGTGTTGTTAATTAAAGGCTCAACATCTTAATTAATCTCTAACTATCAAAATTTACCTATGCTCAACGCTATAGATTAAGTTTTAATAGCAGCATTAATATCTAGAAAGATTTGAGTAAACATTAAGTAACAAACTCACTCAGCATGGTTTATTTAACTTAAACTTTAATTCTCCTAGATCCCTAGTGATTAACTCCACAAGTGTGAAATCCCCAATTTTCATGTAATTCCTATATGTTTGTAAAGTATTTCAATCTAATATGATTAAATGAATATGAAGTTGATGTGTAATTGATGTATGAATGATGTATGCATGATGTATGAAGTATGGAAGAAATAAGGAAGTTGATAGTCAATAAGCCAAATAAATTATGTTGATATGAGGAATTTATTTAATGTATGATAAGAAATTAATATCAGATTTTATTAGCTATAATGGATAAGTGGCTATGATGAGAAGGAGGAAATTAAATGAGGGTCAAATGGTCTTGAGTCAAAAGAAGCATGGTCAATGGCTGAGATGAGTTATGGATTTACATGCATTTAATGCATATTGCATGAGTCACCTTCCAGCCATCATCACCCCTACGGCAGTAATTCTTCCAGCTCTCCCTCTCGTTCCATCCAAGCTTTCAAGTCTTCTTCCATAGCTACCTTGACAAGCTACCTTATTCCTCCATCGATCCCTTTAGCTAGTTGAATGAAAAACGATCATAGTCACTAGACTAAGTGATATCCGAAGTTTGGTAGATTGAATCCAAGTATTGGAGGAGATCTCAAAGTTTGAGATTTTGGTCACTAGCAAAAGGTAAGAGAAGAAGATGATTTAGTCAAATTGATTCATGGTTTGGAGTTGTACTAAGTTGATATGATGTATGTATGATGATTGTTTAAAGGTTTAAATTGATTTGATGTTATAGCTTTGAAGGAGTGAAAGATAGGGTTAACGCATCAAGTGATCTTGCGTTCTCGAAGGAATCAAGGTAAGAAATTTATGTAACGGACGTAAGGCAGCTATGTCCGCATGTTTTAATATGATTTTAAACTACTTTGGGGAGAAATACTAGTTGTCTTTTGCAGGAAAAGTGCATTTTCGGACTTGTCTCCTAGTACCAATTAGGTTAGGAGCAGCCCATTGCCTTAAGTAGCAGCCGACTGCCTAGAGACAACCAAAACGTCGTTTTCTCGAAAATCGACTCAAACCAGTCGACTGCTATGTAAGCCAGTCGACTGCTATTTACCCAGAAGCATTCTGTTTCAAACCAGTCGACTGCTATTTTCCAAAATGCATTCTGTTTCAAAACCAGTCGACTGCCTATGAGACCAGTCGACTGCTAATTTTCCAGAAGCATTCTGTTTCAAAAACAGTCGACTGCTATTTCTTAAGAAGCATTCTGTTTGAAAAACCAGTCGACTGCTATATGTACCAGTCGACTGCCCCCATGTATTTTTAAAGATGAAAATATCGAAATTTTAAATGAAAATAATTTCGATAAATGAAAGTATAAAGCAGCAGCCGACTGCCCTATGAGGCCAGTCGTCTGCCCTGTTTTGAAAAGAGGTTTTCAAACCTATTTTCAAAAAGTATGAAATGTCATGGCAAGAAGCTATATGGCATATGTTTTGAGATTATGCACTTTCATGTTTCTGGTAGGGGCTCTGATCAAGTCCTGAAATTATGTATGTTATGGGCTGAGGAACCATAAGTCAGGCCTTAGTCGCTACAGAAGGACACCTGACTAGTGTTAACTGTAGCCACCCACAGTTGGCCAATCTGTTTATATTTCATGATGATGATGATGATGATGATGCAGTGCATAACTCCATAAAAATACAAATAGTTTTTATGTTATCAAAAACTATATGTATATGCGATTTCAAAGAATAAAGAAATCGAAAGTACTTGGTTTACTTGTATAATAAGTTTTAAAAAGAAGTATATGATGTATGATTTCAAGAAAGTATAAGAGGTTTTAAGAAAAGTATGTATGTATGTAAATGATATTTGAAAGAAGTACATGAAGTATGTTTTAAAGATAGAAGATGATGCATGTTTTATATGTATGCTATAGTTTAAAAGAAGCATACAAAGTATGATTTCCATGTCATTTGAAATAAATATGCATGGTTGCAAACAATGCATAAAAGATGTTTATGATGCATGCTTTATAATGTTTTACATGACACTATAGAGCTAAGTAGGAAAAATGCATATAGAGGCATAGCACGCTCTTTTACATATTTTTCTTACTGAGCGTAAACTCACCCTTTTATGAACATTTTTCATACAGACTATCTGAGGTAATCCCTCGCTCTCGATAGAAGAGCCTACAAGTGGATCTTGAAAGTTTACCTTCGAAAGACGCTTCCCAAGTAGTATAGAAAGTATACTTATGTAATTATGCAAAGTAAATTGTAATTCAGCTATAGTACAGTATAACTAACATTAATGCATATAAGATGTCGGGGATTTAAGTTAAGATGATGTATGAGATCCTGTGGAAACGGATGATACATATATACATGTATCATTAGTCTGTTTTATTGAAATTGAATTATTCATATTGAGCTGTTAGATATTAAGCTTAAGAAAGAAAGGTATGATTGACATTGACAAGCAAATCTAATCAAGTTAAGTGAAAGAGGAATAAATTAAATGGTAAGATATAGTGACGGGGACGTCACAACAAGCAATTACGGACTTATGTTTTTAATCTAGCAGTAGATTATTTAATTTAACTAAATAGTGTGCACCCTATCTAATTAAACAAATAATCATTGTAATGTGCTCAGAGAATCTTGGATACTTAATCAACAATTATATGATAGGTTCAAGAATCTCACAACATGCTTTTCCCAAGAATAATCAATTTACCTCATAACTGAATAAGAAAACTACTCACTAGACATATTTAAGATCATAAAATTCAAGTTATATATTATAAAGATTACAAATATCATGCACAAAACAATCAAAGAAGCAATCTTTAATAATATAAAATCATAATTAATAATCAAGATTATAAACTAGCAAGCAAGAACACACAAACAATATAAATTTAAATAAAGAAAACAAATTCAGAAATAATAATAATAATAATAATAATAATAATAATAATATAATAATAATAATAATAATAAAAGAAATCAGCAACTAATTAAAAATAAAAAAATAATATTTTATTAAAAACCCTAAAGAAAATCCTACAAGACTAAAAGAGAGATGAGAGGGATGTGAGAGATGTAAAGGGATGTTGTTTATGAGAGCCTTGTGCTCGTTATATAGGCCTAAGGAAGAGTTTAAAAGACTTTCCTAAGCAATGTGGGATTCAGATAAGAGTTTACTTGGAAAACAAGTAATTTGACTAATCAAACTCTTACCTTTATCCCATCATCTTTTTACAATTATTTTCTAAGTAAAATTCCTAAGGCCTATTTTTATTAATTAATTACAGATCTAAGACAAAATAAAATTAAGAAATTATCTTCTCTCAAAAAAATCTGGTCTTGAACTTGCTTTGTTGGAATTTCTTCTCAATCTCGTTTTTTTGCTTAGAATTTCGTACTAATTTTGTCCAAACGTTTGACCCATCAAATGAACTCCAATTTTTGCAATCTTAGACATTCTGGAAACCTTGAGAAGTGCTCTACAACTTCCATGAAGGCCACTTTTTGAGATCAGGTCTTTAAATTGGTCAAAAACGTCAATCTTTCAAGCTGGACAGAAAATATTGCACTTTGCTCTTTTTAGCTTCTTTTTATTCCAACTTTGATATTTAATACCTAAAACATAAAATAAACATTAGTAAGCTCTTTTAGGCATAAAACATCAATAAAGAAAATATATTAGCACATATAAAATTCACAAAATATCATCCTATCAAATTCCCCCACGCTTAGCTTTTGCTAGTCCTCTAGCAAACCTTAGCTAACTAATTCCTAATGAACTAAATCCTAAAATCCTAACTCACTTTCGTAGGAATCACGATTGCATTTAGCATATGCAATAAGCCTTTAAACCCCTAGGTCACCCCTAGTGGACGAGTTGTGTCTCGTGAGGGCTTTCAGAAGATATACCCACAAAATCTTTTACTTAAGAGTCAATCCAAAAAATTTAAAATAAGACTCAAAACAAGATTAAGATCATGAACATATTTTCAAATCTTTCAATTCTTAACTCATAACTTCAACAAGAGTCAAATAATCAAGTCAATCATATTCTAATCATTACTTCTCATATTCATGCATACTTCTAAATAAATTCATGCAAAATTCACAATTAACATAACTGAAACATATAATATCAACTTTGCAATTATCCAATTTACATTACTACAAACAAAGTCAATAGATCAAGAACTTTTTTTTTCTTTTTCTTTTTTTTTCTTTTGAGGTTTCAATAATGGTTTCCCTAAGTACTTACTTGCCTTTTTACGTGAATGTTAATATTGGTGATACCAACACCTGGTTACTCAACAAGTAAGCCCTCTTTTAGAGTGCTTTGCATACTCATATTTTAAGTCACTTTAAGAATTTAATTAACAAGATCAAGCGACTCAAAACATTGGAGTAGAATTTAAAGCTTTTAACCTCTATTTTTCTTTTTTTCTTTTTTTTATGTTCTTGTCTATTTATCCTTTGCTTATACCAACTTCAATGAACTAATCACATTATCAATATCATATGAGCAATCATATTTAATCATGAACTCACATAAATTCTTTAGAAAGTACTCACTTCAACAATAATAACAATCAAAATACTCTAACTTTCCTATAAAACTTTGTTTTAGTTTAGAATCAATCCTTAAAAGAAAGAAAACATATCATGATCTTTTAAAACTCTTAAAAATTTGACCCCTTTTTTTTTTTTAAATTTCCAGTTCCTAAAAAAAAAATCTATAGACTCATAGCCAATATTCCCCCCCACACTTAAATCTTACTTTGTCCTCAAAGTAAGTCTAGCATGCAAAGAAGAACAATAAAAACTCAAAAATTAAATGGTAATACAAGTAAGGAAAGAAATACTCCCTTTTTTTTTACATCCTTGGGTTGCCTCCCAAGTAGCGCTTTTGTTTAATGTTGTTAGCTCGACTGCTCCACCTTCCATCATCCAATCTGTGACATCCTCGTCACTCCCAAATACCAACTAATTTCCCATAGTTTTGGTTAGGCTGTTCAACGGTGCATCCTTCTTCCTTAATATAGCTAACACTATATTGTTTCCATGATGATATATTTCTCATACACATACAGGATCGTCTTTCACATAAGTCTAAAACTCTAATATAAATTACATACTAATCTTTTTAACAATTTACATCCCCAATGTGTCTAATATACATCACTGTACTATAGTCTGAATTACATAATCAAAATGTATCTACCTTCAAGGGATTGGAAGTTAGCCTCGAAGGAATATCGTATAGTCCAAATATATGCTCCTCTACCAAGAGCAGACTTCACTGCAAATAATCTGGATGAAAAATATTATAAAGGAATGAGTTTACGCTCAGTAAGAAATATACATAAAAGAGCGTACTATGCCACTATATGCAGTTTTCCTGCTTGGCTCTATAATGTCATGTAATATTCTTGTAAAAACATATAACATATAAGTTCCTCAAATACCATATAACACATGACAAAATCATATGAAGTCACTTGCACGTATTCAAATAACTCAAATACTTTCACATATATATGTCAAATATCTTGAAATTACATATACAAATAGTCTTCAAATAGGGGGAGACCGTCAACATCCAATAGAATCATGCACCAAATAAAGTGGCGTACCCACGTATGGGCCAGGGATCCTCCCTTAAGCCAAACACATATAAAGGACTAATGGCCATTGATAGGATGATATTTTGTGAATTTTATATGTGCTAATATATTTTCTTTATTGATGTTTTATGCCTAAAAGAGCTTAGTAATGTTTATTTTATGTTTTAGGTATTAAATATCAAAGTTGGAATAAAAAGAAGTTAAAAAGAGCAAAGTGCAGTATTTTCTGTCCAGCTTGAAAGATTGACGTTTTTGACCAATTTAACAACCTGATCTCAAGAAGTGGCCTTCATAGAAGTTGTAGAGGACTTCTCAAGGTTTCCAGAATGTCCAAGATCGCAAAAATCGGAGTTCATTTGATGGGTCAAACGTCTAGACAAAATCAGTACGAAATTCTGGGCAGAAAAACGAGATTGAGAAGAAATTCCAACAAAGCAAGTTCAAGACCAGATTTTGTTGAGAGAAGATAATTTCTTAATTTTATTTTGTCTTAGATCTGTAATTAATTAATAAAAATAGGCCTTAGGAATTTTACTTAGAAAATAATTGTAAAAAGATGATGAGATAAAGGTAAGAGTTTGACTAGTCAAATTACTTGTTTCCCAAGTAAACTCTTATCTGAATCCCACATTGCTTAGGAAAGTCTTTTAAACTCTTCCTTAGGCCTATATAACGAGCACAAGGCTCTCATAAACAGCAAGCCCTCAAATCCCTCACATCCCTCTTCTCCCTTTTCTCTTTTAGTCTTGTAGGATTTTCTTTAGGGTTTTTAATAAAATTTTATTTTTTTTATTTTTAATTAGTTGCTGATTTCTTTATTATTTTTAATTTTGATTTTTGTTTTCTTTATTTAAATTAATATTGTTTGTGTGTTCTTGCTTGCTAGTTTATAATCTTGATTAGCAATTCTGATTTTATATTATTAAAGATTGCTTCTTTGATTGTTTCTTGGATGATATTTGTAATCTTTATAATATTAAACTTGAATTATATGATCTTGAATATGTCTAGTGAGTAGTTTTCTTATTCAGTTATGAGGTAAATTAATTATTCTTGGGAAAAGCATGTTGTGAGATTCTTGAACCTATTGTATAATTGTTGATTAAGTATCCAAGATTCTCTGAGCACATTATAATGATTGTTTGTTTGATTAGATAGGGTGCACACTATTTAGTTAAACTAAATAATCTACCGCCAGATTAAAAACATAAGTCCGTAATTGCTTGTGGAGTTAATCACTAGGGATGGAGGAGAATTAAGGTTTAGATTAAATAAACCGAGCTTATGTGTTTGTTATCTGATGTCAACCCAAATATTTCTTGTTGTTAATGCTGCTACAACTTATATCTAGAGAGCTTGTTCTAGGTAGGTTAAGTAGTTAGAGATTAGTTAAAGAGCTTGTTTTAACTAACGACTCAGTAAGGAAAGATGGTGTAACAGAGCTTGTTGTTATGCTACGGTTGACTATTTAATTGACAGTGATATTTTGTAATCAATGACCAACATCAAAATCCAAGAATGATTGATTGCCTCATAACTGAAGCTTTTTGCTATTTGTTTTTTTTATATTTAATAATTCTTGTTTTCTTTATTTTAGACATAGCTTACAAAACCCCCCAGATTTTCTTCTTCTTTCCCCAAATCCTGAAATTAGATTTTTAATTTAATAATTAATTTAAATAATTCAGTCTCTGTGGGTTCGACCCTTGCTCCGCTATCTACATTGTAGAGTTAGGAAATTTTATTTTTGGTGACTGACGACACTCATCAGCCATTGTCAATATTCCACAGTGTGCACTAGTCAGGTGACACCCGTGGTACTGAGGGCTTGACTAGAGTCCCCCAGCCAAATACAAATAAGCAAGTAATATGCATGATCACCAATGGAGTCGTTAATCTCAAAATATTTAGTAAAACTCATTCTTGTAAAACCATGGGTATTCATAACCCTTCTTATATACTGTAATGATAATCCAAATACATTTATATAAATAAATTAAAAATTATTATTTTTCAAAGGGGGCAGTTGACTGCTCTTTTAGGGCAGTCGACTGCTCTAGTATAAAAATATTCAATAAATTTTATTTTCTTTTTGCATTTAAAATATTTAATTTCCGGATGCAAGTAGGGCAGTTGACTGCTAAAATGGGGCAGTCGACTGGCCCGCAAACAGAATGTTTCTCGAAAAAATGCAGTCGACTGGCTCTTTAGCGGTCGACTGGTTTGCAAACAGAAAGTTTCTGGAAAAATGGCAGTCGACTGCTATGTAGGGCAGTCGGCTGCTCTAAGTCGGTTTCGGAAAAAGTTACGTCACGACTGTCTCTGAGCAGTCGGCTGCCCCGAGCCAAATTGTAACCGGGCGGAAACCGTGAATTTTACATTTCCTGCACTTACACCAGCTTTTATTTCATCCCAAAACATTTAAAACATGCGGACATAGTCACCCTACGTCCGTTACAAATATTCCTTACCTCAAATAGCCAAATAATACGAAATCCCTTGGTTGCACCGATTCTTTCCTTCACTTCTTCAAAACTGCATAATTCATATAAATTGGAACCTTTAACTTTCTTTCATTTCAACACCATAAGTATACTATACCAACATCACTTAACTCCAAATCATAGATAGAATTGAAAGAATCAACTTCTATCCTTACCTTTGTCAATAGCTAAAATAACAGAAATTCTGATCTCCTCAAAGACTTTGTTTCAGCCTTCCATATTACAGACATAGAGAGAGCTAGTGATGAGGATCGTTTTTCGTTTAAGGAGTTTGTTGCTTCGTTGGAGGAATAAGGCAGTTCTACAAGGTGAATATGGAAGAAAACCTTAGAGAATTTCAGAGGAAGAGCTATGGCTGCCGGCCCTCTTTGCTGGAAAAGATGGCATTAAATGCCATTAATGTGTATTTATCCCTTCATGCCAGCCACAACTCCTTAGCCCTTTGACAATTTGACCACCAATTAATTCTTCTTCTTTCCTTCCTCATGTCAGCCACACATATCATGAAATTATGAAAATCTGATATTTATTCTTCTTTTATCATTCTCTAATATTTTCCTGATATCAACATTAAATTTATTGACCATTTGACTATCCATTTCATTCCTTCTTCTAGGTTCCTTACATCATTTGTACATTAATTCTCATATTCATTTAAATCATTTCTGCTTATAGTACTTTACAAATAAGAGGACTTTACATGAAATTGGGGATTTCACATTCTCCCCACCTTTAGAAATTTGGTCCTCCAAA
This sequence comes from Heritiera littoralis, assembly GCA_031772115.1. Classification (NCBI taxonomy): domain Eukaryota; kingdom Viridiplantae; phylum Streptophyta; class Magnoliopsida; order Malvales; family Malvaceae; genus Heritiera; species Heritiera littoralis. The sequence goes on along the minus strand of JAPDPK010000037.1, from coordinate 1,725,633 downwards.
TTTAAATCGGGTTACTACTCAAATAGCTCTGGATACCTTTCCTTCATTAAGCTCTCTAGCTCCCATGTAGCTTCTTCCATGGTATGGTATTGCCAGAGAATTTTGACTAGGGGGATCGTCTTAGACCTTAGCACTTTCTCCTTTCTATCCAAAATCCGAACCGGCTTCTCCACATAACTCATGTCCTCCCGAATCTCTAATGGTTCATATTCAATGACATGAGATGGATCCGGATTATACTTCCGAAGCATCGACACATGGAAAACATTATGTACTCCCGATAGCTCCGGAGGTAGTGCCAACCTATATGCAACATCTCCGACTCGATCTAGGACTTCAAATGGCCCTATGTAACGAGGACTAAGTTTACCTTTTCGGCCAAATCTCATGATACCTTTGGATGGAGAGACTTTCAAAAACACCGAGTCCCCAACCAAAAACTCGAGTGGTCTCCGTCGAGCATCTGCGTAACTCTTTTGTCGACTCTGAGCTGTCTTAAGTCTTTGGCAAATTAACTTAACATCCTCAGAGGCTTGCTCGACTAAGTCTGGGGCTAATAGCTTACGCTCGCCCACTTCTTCCCACCCAATCGGAGATCGACACCTTCTACCATATAGAGCTTCATATGGTGCCATCCCGATACTTGCGTGGTAACTATTATTGTATGCAAACTCAGCCAATGGCAGATGATCATCCCAGGAGCCTTTAAAGTCCAAAGCACAAGCTCTCAACATATCCTCGAGCGTCTGAATGGTGCGCTCGGACTGACCATCAGTCTGTGGATGAAAAGCCGTGCTAAAATTTAACTGAGATCCCATGGCTTCTTGGAAATGTTCCCAGAAATGAGAAGTGAACCTGGAATCCCTGTCAGATGTAATGCTCACTGGAACTCCATGTAGTCTGACAACTTCTTTCACATACAAATCTGCCAAAGCACTAAGTGTATCTGTAGACTTCATAGGCAGGAAGTGAGCTGACTTAGTTAACCGATCCACAATGACCCAAATACCATCATGATTCCTCCTCGTTCGAGGTAGTCCCAAGACAAAATCCATCGTAATGTGCTCCCACTTCCACATAGGTATAGGTAGAGGATGTAGTAAACCTGCTGGTCTTTGGTGCTCTACCTTAACCTGCTGACACGTGAGACACTTTGCCACAAATTCTGCTATGTCTCTTTTCATACCAGTCCACCAATACACCTTGCGAAGATTATGATACATCTTCGTATTTCCCGGATGCAAAGTATACTTAGTGGAGTGTGCTTCCGTCAAAATTAACTTCTTCAACTCCTTATCCTTAGGAACACATATACGATTATTAAACCTCAAGAGTCCATTACTATCAATGCTAAATTCCGATGGCATACCTAATTGAATCTGATTCATGGCCTCCATACATTGATCATCTTCCCTTTGAGCAATCCGAATTCTACCCATCAACTCCGGCTCAATCATTAAACTAGCTATCATTCCAAAATGCTCATAAGGTACAACATTAAGACTAAGGCTTGCAAACTGCTCAAGTAGCTCATATTCTCTAACCATCATGTACGATACTATTCCCATATGCTTCATGCTTAGAGCATCTGCCACCACATTGGCTTTTCCTGGGTGGTATAGGATCTCACAATCATAATCCTTCAGAAGCTCGAGCCATCTCCTCTGTCTCATATTCAATTCCCTCTGAGAGAACAAGTACTTCAAACTTTTATGATCTGTAAAAATCTGAAATTTCTCACCATACAAGTAATGCCTCCAAATCTTTAGAGCAAACACCACTGCCGCTAACTCCAAATCATGAGTCGGGTAGTTCTTCTCATGGTCCTTTAATTGACGAGAACCATATGCAACTACCTTACCATGTTGCATTAGCACACAACCTAGACCTAGTGCAGAGGCATCACTATATACTGAAAATCCTCCAGAACCACTAGGAATGGTGAGAATAGGTGCAGTAGTCAACCTGCGCTTCAATTCTTGGAAACTACACTCGCAAGCATCATTCCATTCAAACTTCACCTCTTTGCGCATTAAGCGCGTCAAGGGAGCAGCTAACCTCGAAAAACCCTCTACAAATCATCGATAATAGCCGGCTAGACCCAAGAAACTCCTAATCTCTGTCACTGTTTTCGGTCTTTCCCATTGCACCACAGCTTCAATCTTCGATGGATCGACCGAAACTCCATCTTTATTGATTATGTGACCCAAAAAGGATATTTGATCTAGCCAAAACTCACACTTACTTAACTTGGCATATAATCCCCGATCCTTGAGGGTTTGTAGAACTATCCTCAAATGCTGCTCATGCTCTTCCCAGGATCTCGAATACACCAATATGTCATCGATGAAAACAATGACAAACTGGTCCAAATACTGCTTGAACACATCATTCATCAAATTCATAAAAGCCGCGGGTGCATTGGTTAAACCAAACGGCATCACTAGAAATTCATAGTGACCATACCGTGTTCTGAATGCAGTCTTAGGGATATCTTCACTCCTGATCTTCAATTGATGATATCCCGATCTCAAGTCTATCTTGGAGAAGACTTGTGCACCCCGAAGCTGATCAAAGAGATCGTCAATCCTGGGAAGAGGGTACTTGTTCTTGATTGTCACCTTATTCAACCATCGATAATCAATACAAAGCCTCAAGCTGCCGTCCTTCTTCCGGACAAATAGCACAGGAGCACCCCATGGGGATACACTTGGCCGTATAAACCCCTTATCTAGTAACTCCTGAAGCTGTTTCTTAAGTTCTTCCAATTCCACTAAGGCCATCCGATAGGGTGGTCTCGAAATGGGCTCAGTCCCTGGCACCAAATCGATAGTAAACTCGATTTCCCTATCCGGAGGAAGTCCTGGAAGATCGTCCGGAAACACACATGGAAACTCATTGACTATCGGAATTTCATGAAGTTCGGGACGTTCCCTTTCTACGTCCACCACATATGCTATAAATCCTTCACATAACAAATATATTCTCTATTAATTTCATTTACGAATAAATAAATTAATAAACATACTTTTGTATTAAACATTTGCAAAATTTACAACATAGCTAACGGGAGAAGAGAAGATCACACTTTTAGCATAACAATCCAATATCACATGATTCTTAGCTAACCAATCCATTCCTAATATGACATCAAATCCATACATATTCAGTAGAATTAGGTCACCTATCGATTCTCTCTCTCCTACCCGTAGCTTACAACTACGATATACTATATCTGTCATCTGGGATTCTCTAAACGGTGTACTTATTTGTAACAAATGTCCTAAAGGCTCAGGTTCAACAGGAAATCTTGTAGCAATTATGGGGGAAACAAAGGAGTGTGTAGAGCCTGGATCAAATAAAGCAGTAACACTTATATCAAAGAGGTGAATCTTACCCTTAATCATCTTGGACGAAGCATCGGCAGACTCCTCGTCTATAGCAAATACTCGTCCTTGAGTCACAGCTTTCTTTCCCTTCTCAGCAACTGTGGCCTTAGGCTGTGGTTGGGTGGTCTTTTCCGATTCTTCAGACACTCTTTTAGAAATCTTGGGACAATCTTTAATCATGTGTCCCCTCTCGCCACACCAAAAACAAGCCCCGCTCGCCATACGACATGGCTGTGACCCATGGAATCTCCCACAATGCTCGCATTTCTGCGACACACTCTTCGGCGAGCTCGCAGTACTGCCAACTGAATATCGGGATCTTTCATCATTTATCTTAATCCCGGTAGATCTAGGAGTCCCTGTACCATAATTATCATAAAACTTCAAAATTTAGTATGTTTCCATATAACCATTAAACTAAGATACATGTCATTCCCTTAAAATTTATTTTCTTACCTGACGAAGCTCTTTCATACGGTCTATTTTTCCTAAATGGATATCTGTCACTAGAGGCTCTCTCATCTGACTTCCGCTTCATCGGTTCTTTGCCTTTACCCTTGGCTCGGAAATCAGCATGGTGAAGATTATAGTCCTGCTCACACAATTGAGCCTTACGGACTGCCTCATTATAAGTAGTGATATCCATAGGATATAACTTCGATCTAATAGGAGATCTTAATCCCTCTATGAATCGGTAGATCTTATGTCCTTCACTCCTTAGGACTTTAGGGTCAAATCTGCTTAAAGAAATGAACTTCGACTCATATTGATTAACTGTCATAGTCCCCTAAGTCAAGCTCAAAAACTCAATCTTCAATCTGGTCTGTTCAGTGCGTGGGATGTACTGTTCATTAAAGGCCTCTAAAAATCTATCCCATGTAACCTCAGTATGTTGAGTCTCCAAAATGGCCCGAGTAGACTGCCACCAATGCTCGGCATCGTCTACTAACAAATAAGCTGCCAAACCCACTTTCTCTTTCTCAGAACAGGTCATGTACTCAAAAGATTTAGTGACTGCCTTCACCCAGTTCTCGGCGGTCAACGGATCTCTATCGCCCTTAAACTTAGGCGGATCCAGCTTCTTAAATTCTTTAATTAAGACCACATTGCAATAGGCCTTCGGATCTTGCCTTTCAGTAGCTTGAACTGGTGGGGGCAACTCAGGCTGAACTAGTGGAGGCTGTACTGGGGGAATAGGAGGTGTAGGAGGAGCATTCCCAGATGGAATAGGAGGTGCTGTTGAGGCATTAGTGGCCACGTTTGGGAGATTAGACATGAACTGATTGAACAGAGTGGCCATAGTCTCAATACTTCTCTCCACTCTCGACAATCGAGCATTCGGGCTACTCGATGGAGATGGAGGAGGAGACTGTGTTGGGGGCGGTTCTACTCTGCCCCGTCCTCGTCCTCGTCCTCTACCAGTACCCCTTCTACGAGTGCTCATTCTGCCAATATCACCACAAGGTCAAGCGTTTAGTACACTTTCAGCAATTCAACCACATATATGTATTCAGACAAGTACAGTACATGGGGATGTACACTATTTCTAGCCTAATGACACCGTCAAACGTCAGACTAACCTTGCTCTGATACCAATTTGTGACATCCTCGTCACTCCCAAATACCAACTAATTTCCCATAGTTTTGGTTAGGCTGTTCAACGGTGCATCCTTCTTCCTTAATATAGCTAACACTATATTGTTTCCATGATGATATATTTCTCATACACATACAGGATCGTCTTTCACATAAGTCTAAAACTCTAATATAAATTACATACTAATCTTTTTAACAATTTACATCCCCAATGTGTCTAATATACATCACTGTACTATAGTCTGAATTACATAATCAAAATGTATCTACCTTCAAGGGATTGGAAGTTAGCCTCGAAGGAATATCGTATAGTCCAAATATATGCTCCTCTACCAAGAGCAGACTTCACTGCAAATAATCTGGATGAAAAATATTATAAAGGAATGAGTTTACGCTCAGTAAGAAATATACATAAAAGAGCGTACTATGCCACTATATGCAGTTTTCCTGCTTGGCTCTATAATGTCATGTAATATTCTTGTAAAAACATATAACATATAAGTTCCTCAAATACCATATAACACATGACAAAATCATATGAAGTCACTTGCACGTATTCAAATAACTCAAATACTTTCACATATATATGTCAAATATCTTGAAATTACATATACAAATAGTCTTCAAATAGGGGGAGACCGTCAACATCCAATAGAATCATGCACCAAATAAAGTGGCGTACCCACGTATGGGCCAGGGATCCTCCCTTAAGCCAAACACATATAAAGGACTAATGGCCATTGTCAATATTCCACAGTGTGCACTAGTCAGGTGACACCCGTGGTACTGAGGGCTTGACTAGAGTCCCCCAGCCAAATACAAATAAGCAAGTAATATGCATGATCACCAATGGAGTCGTTAATCTCAAAATATTGAGTAGTAAAACTCATTCTTGTAAAACCATGGGTATTCATAACCCTTCTTATATACTTTAATGATAATCCAAATACATTTATATAAATAAATTAAAAATTATTATTTTTCAAAGGGGGCAGTTGACTGCTCTTTTATGGCAGTCGACTGCTCTAGTATAAAAATATTCAATAAATTTTATTTTCTTTTTGCATTTAAAATATTTAATTTCCGGATGCAAGTAGGGCAGTTGACTGCTAAAATGGGGCAGTCGACTGGCCCGCAAACAGAATGTTTCTCGAAAAAATGCAGTCGACTGGCTCTTTAGCGGTCGACTGGTTTGCAAACAGAAAGTTTCTGGAAAAATGGCAGTCGACTGCTATGTAGGGCAGTCGGCTGCTCTAAGTCGGTTTCGGAAAAAGTTACGTCACGACTGTCTCTGAGCAGTCGGCTGCCCCGAGCCAAATTGTAACCGGGCGGAAACCGTGAATTTTACATTTCCTGCACTTACACCAGCTTTTATTTCATCCCAAAACATTTAAAACATGCGGACATAGTCACCCTACGTCCGTTACATATATTCCTTACCTCAAATAGCCAAATAATACGAAATCCCTTGGTTGCACCGATTCTTTCCTTCACTTCTTCAAAACTGCATAATTCATATAAATTGGAACCTTTAACTTTCTTTCATTTCAACACCATAAGTATACTATACCAACATCACTTAACTCCAAATCATAGATAGAATTGAAAGAATCAACTTCTATCCTTACCTTTGTCAATAGCTAAAATAACAGAAATTCTGATCTCCTCAAAGACTTTGTTTCAGCCTTCCATATTACAGACATAGAGAGAGCTAGTGATGAGGATCGTTTTTCGTTTAAGGAGTTTGTTGCTTCGTTGGAGGAATAAGGCAGTTCTACAAGGTGAATATGGAAGAAAACCTTAGAGAATTTCAGAGGAAGAGCTATGGCTGCCGGCCCTCTTTGCTGGAAAAGATGGCATTAAATGCCATTAATGTGTATTTATCCCTTCATGCCAGCCACAACTCCTTAGCCCTTTGACAATTTGACCACCAATTAATTCTTCTTCTTTCCTTCCTCATGTCAGCCACACATATCATGAAATTATGAAAATCTGATATTTATTCTTCTTTTATCATTCTCTAATATTTTCCTGATATCAACATTAAATTTATTGACCATTTGACTATCCATTTCATTCCTTCTTCTAGGTTCCTTACATCATTTGTACATTAATTCTCATATTCATTTAAATCATTTCTGCTTATAGTACTTTACAAATAAGAGGACTTTACATGAAATTGGGGATTTCACACAATCCCAGACCTTAACTTTTTTATCGGTCTCTCGAGTTCCTCATTCTCAAGATTTTTGCATGTGGCTATTTCTATCTCATCTTTAAGAACTTGCTTTTCATCACCTTTTAATTTCCTCTTGGAAGTGCATAGTTCCCTTAAAAACTTGGCATCGCAAGGCACTTGATCATTAATTTCATCAAGGAGAGGAATATTAACTTCCATTTTCCTAAATGTCTTCAATGTCTCCTTGTCTTGCTCTTCATTTGTAGCTCTTGCAAACCTACCAGGAAAAGGAGGAGGGTAAGTAGAAGAATTAAAAGGAATTTGTTTATCACTTACCTCAGCTTTGAATTCCTTGATTTCAACATCCTCATAGTGCTTTATAAAATTGTCGAAATTCTCTCTCGCTTTTACATTGTGCATGTCAACAACTCCACCTTTAATATAGAAATTGCATTCATCCTCCCTTTCTATAAAGTTGTCGACATCTTCATGTGCACTTTCCTTGGATTCAATTTCCCTTTCACTTTTCAAGGTGATGTTAGTAACATTATCTCTTGGATTCTCCACAGGTTGAGAGGTCATAGCTTCAATGTTACTTAAAGAATTCATTATTTGATTCACATGGCGATCAATATTCTTAATATAAACATCAGCCTCTTGTTAAAATTGTAAAGTTTTAATCTCAAGAGTCTTAACAATATCTTCAAGAGACATACCTGATTCTTGAGGTGGAGGCATACCTGAGTCTTGAGGTGGAGCTTGATATGTATCTTGGAATGGCACATTGTAAACCTCATATTGATTCCCATAACTAAAATTAGAATGATCCCACCATCCTTGATAGTAGGTATCGTAGTGTGGTTCATAATTATAGTATGGGTCATAATTATAGTGTGGTTCATAAGCTTGCTCCATGGAGTCCTCTCACTTCTCGTCTTGGGAGGTAGTGGTGGTGGATGTTGTGGTGTTTGTGGCACCACGCTTTGGGTTGTTTGTATGTAGTCCCTAATCTTTTGAAGTTTGTGACTAGCATCCTTGTCAGACAAGCAATCCCTGAAAATGAAAAGAAAAGAAAAAAAATCAGACTTTATATTAAAATAATATCTAAACAAAAATTCAATCCCGGCACTGGCGCCAAAAATTTGATGAGTGTCGTTAGTCACCAAAAATAAAACTTCCTAACTCTACTATGTAGATAGCGGAGCAAGGGTCGAACCCAAAGAGACTGAATTATTTAAGTTAATTATTAAATTAAAAATCTAATCTTAGGGTTTAGGGAAAGAAGAAATTTGGGGATTTTGGAGACTATTCTAAAATAAAGAAAACAAGAATTATTAAATATCAAAAACAAATAGCAAAAGGCTTCAGTTACGAGGCATTTAATTATTCTTGGATTTAGATGTTGATCATTGACTATTTAAGATCATTGTCAATTAAGTAGTCAACTGTAGTGTAATTCCCCAACGTCCAATTACACCTATCTTTCATTACTGTGTTGTTAATTAAAGGCTCAGCGCCTTAATTAATCTCTAACTATCAAAATTTACCTATGCTCAGCGCTATAGATTAAGTTTTAATAGCAGCATTAAGATTTGAGTCAACATTAAGTAACAAACTCACTCAGTGCGGTTTATTTAACTTAAACCTTAATTCTCCTAGATCCCTAGTGATTAACTCCACAAGCAATTACAGACTTATGTTTTTAATCTGACGGTAGATTATTTAATTTAACTAAATAGTGTGCACCCTATCTAATTAAACAAACAATCATTATAATGTGCTCAGAGAATCTTGGATATTTAATCAACAATTATATAATAGGTTCAAGAATCTCACAACATGCTTTACCCAAGAATAATCAATTTACCTCAAAACTGAATAAGAAAACTACTCACTAGACATATTCAAGATCATAAAATTCAAGTTATATATTATCAAGATTACAAATATCATGCAAGAAACAATCAAAGAAGCAATCTTTAATAATATAAAATCAGAATTAATAATCAAGATTATAAACTAGCAAGCAAGAACACACAAACAATATAAATTTAAATAAAGAAAACAAATTCAGAAATAATAATAATAATAATAATAATAATAATAATAATAATAATAATAATAATAAAGAAATCAGCAACTAATTAAAAATAAAAAAAATAAAATTGTATTAAAAACCTTAAAGAAAATCCTACAAGACTAAAAGAGGGATGAGAGGGATGTGAGAGATGTAAAGGGATGTTGTTTATGAGAGCCTTGTGCTCTTTATATAGGCCTAAGGAAGAGTTTAAAAGACTTTCCTAAGTAATGTGGGATTCAGATAAGAGTTTACTTAGAAAACAAGTAATTTGACTAGTCAAACTCTTATATTTATCTCATCATCTTTTTACAATTATTTTCTAAGTAAAATTCCTAAGGCCTATTTTTATTAATTAATTACAGATCTAAGACAAAATAAAATTAAGAAATTATCTTCTCTCAACAAAATTTGGTCTTGAACTTGCTTTGTTGGAATTTCTTCTCAATCTCGTTTTTCTGCCCAAAATTTCATACTGATTTTGTCCAGACATTTGACCCATCAAATGAACTCTGATTTTTACGATCTTGGACATTCTAGAAACCTTGAGAAGTGCTCTACAACTTCAATGAAGCCACCTTTTGAGATCAGGTCGTTAAATTGGTCAAAAACGTCAATCTTTCAAGCTGGACAGAAAATACTGCACTTTGCTCTTTTTAGCTTCTTTTTATTCCAACTTTGATATTTAATACCTAAAACATAAAATAAACATTAGTAAGCTCTTTTAGGCATAAAACATCAATAAAGCAAATATATTAGCACATATAAAATTCACAAAATATCATCCTATCAAGAATAATGAATTAAATGTTAATAAAATCATTGTTGAAATTGGAAAAGAATATGATTTATTGCAATTATATTTAGATATTTAATAAGAGATAAAATAAATTAATTATTGAAATTAACAAAATGAATTGAATTTATAGGAAAATTTGTTATAGCTACAATAGGAAATGAATGACTTTGGTGAAGATGGATTTGAAGAGAAGAATGAAATTTAATTATAGTTACAATTGTGATAATTAATAGAAAACAAAATAAAAATTAATTGTTGGAATCAATAAAGTAAAAGATAGAAATTAAAAAGAAAAATGTATTAAAGTCATAGTATAGAATTTTGAATATGATTTGCAAAAGAATGTAATTTAATTGTAATCATGCTTTGGTATTTAATAGGAAAATAAAATAAATTAACTATGAAAAGTGATAAAATAGAAAATAAGGATTAATAGAATAATTATTAAAATTGAAATATGAAATTATTAGTGGAATTAGAATTGAGAAAAGATTTCAATCTAAGTGTAGTTATGTTAAGACATTTAGTAGGAAATTAAATAAATAAATAAATTATTGAGATTTACAAAATGGAAAATAGGAATTTATAGAAATATTCATTATAGTTATATATATATATATATATATATATATATAGGATTTTAAATAGAAATTGAAATTATTGGTGATATGAAAATTAAAAAAAGAATGGGATTTAATTGAATTTATATTTTGGTAGTAGAAAATAAAATAAATTAACTGTTGAGAATGATAAATAAAAAATAAATAAATAAAAAATTATGGAATATTTATTAGAATTATAATATAGAATTTTGAATATAATTTAGAATTATTATGCAGTGTGAAGTACAAGAAATAAAGAGGCATAAGTGGCACTATCAGATTTTATACTGCATGGAAGTAGAGGTAAGGAACATGTATAGGAATTGCATAGGAAAATCTTTACTTGCATTTGGAATCTTTCGGAAACCGAATCCTAACCGTTCATTTGCTTAATTTTCCTAAATGAAAAATAGAAATTTATCTTAAATTCTTACAAGTCCAAATTGGCCTTACTTAAAATGATTTACATGAATTGAATCACATGAAATGATTTGCATGAATTGATTTTATATGAAATGATTTACATGAAATGTTTAAATTGCATAAACTGTAATTTTTCATGATTTCCCATTTATGTTCAAATATGCTATTGCATAATTAAAGTTTTGCATTAAGTTTTAATGAATTCTTATTACTATTAAATGTAATAAGTATTTCTTCATATGATAATGGATTGACTGAAGATAATTGCTATTTGAAAATAATTTCTACTTTTGAATGAAATGAATTATGAAAATATTTTAAGACGGTCGTTCCTTAGTGATCATGCATACTATTTGTGAGATCCCTAATTTTCATGTAATTCCTCCATGTTTGTAGAGTATTTCTAAGTTAATATGATTAAATGAATATGAAGATTGATGTGTAATTGATGTATGAATAATGTATGCATGATGAATGGAATATAGAAGAAATAATAAAGTTGAATGTCAATAAGTCAAATGAAGCATGTAGATATCAGAAAATGAATAAAGCATGAGAAAAGAATTAAAATCAGAATTTTTGGATTGGTGATTTAATGAATAGCTGAGATGAGAAGGAGAAAAAGAGGAATTAAATGGTCAAATGGATGAGTCAAAGAGGAAAGAAAGAGCTGAGATGATTAATGAGATGAGCATGCATTAAATGCATCTTGCATGACTCACCATCTCCATCAGATATCACCAACGTCAGCCACTCTTCTCCCAGCTCTCCCTCTCGTACCATCTTCAAATCTTCCAAGTTTCCATTCCAAGCTCCTTGCTAAACCACCTTACTCCCTCACCAATTCACTAAGTTCATTTAACGAAAAATAATCCTTGTCGTTAGACTAGGAGATATCCAAAGTTTGATAGAGTGAATCCAAGTATTGAAGGAGATCTTAACATCAGAAATTTTGGTCTCTAGTGAAGGTAAGAGAAAAGGATGATTCTTACAATTTGGTTCATGATAAGGAGTTGTACTGAGTTAGTAGGACATGTGTATATTGTTTAATTTGAGGTTTGAAATGGTATGATGATTTCAGGTTGAAGAAGTGAAAAGCTAGGGTTACGCGCTAAGTGATTTCGCGTTTTCGAAGGAATCGAGGTAAGGAATTTATGTAACGGACGTAAGGCGGCTATGTCTGCATGTTTTATGATGTTTTTATATATTTTGGAGAGAAGCACCAGTTGATTTTGTGCAGGAAAAGATGCATTTTCGAACTTGGTTTCTAGTACCAATTAGGATAGGGGCAGCCGACTGCCTTGAAAGGGAAGTCGACTGCCTAGAGAGAACCAAAACGTCGTTTTCCGAAACCCGAAGCAAACCAGTCGACTGCTATGTAAGCCAGTCGACTGCTATTTTCCCAGAAGCATTCTGTTTCAAACCAGTCGACTGCTATATGGACCAGTCGACTGCTATTTACCAAATTGCATTCTGTTTCAAAAACAGTCGACTGCTATGTGGACCAGTCGACTGCTATTTCTTAAGAAGCATTCTGTTTGAAAACCAGTCGACTGCTATATGGACCAGTCGACTGCCCCCATGTATTTTCAAAGATGAAATTATCGAAATTTTAAATGAAATTAATTTCGATAAAAGGAATTATGAAGCAGCAGTCGACTGCCATATAAGACCAGTCGACTGCCATGTATGAAAAGATGTTTCAAAGCTTATTCAATGTAAACACAAAGGTGTTTTCTGAAAAGTATATTATAAATGTTTTGAGGCTATGGACTGCGTAATGATTATGCATTTCTGATGGCTGAGAGACTCTGATCAAGTCCTCAGTAATATGTATGTTAAGTGAGGAACCCTAGTCCGGTCCTCAAGGCCATAAGTGACACCTGACTAGTGCTCACTATGGTATTATTAAGGCAGGAGAGAATCCCTGACCTCTACATGGTATACCAATGTACTAATGCATGATTAGAGTCATATGAGTCATATGAATGGGAATGAACGGTTCATATGACGACTCAATCGCTTAAACATTGTACATAGTCTCCATCTATTTCAAAGTACAAGATGTACGTATGAAGAAGTATATGATGTATGTTTTAAAGTATGTATGAAGTATGATGTTTTAAAGAAGAAGTATGATGCATGTTTAATATGTATGCTATGTTTTAAAGAAAGCATACAAAGTATGTTTGCCATGGCATTTGAAATAAATATGCATGGTTGCAAACAATGCATGAAAAAATGTTTATGATACATGCTTTCTAATGCTCTACATGACATTATAGAGCTAAGTAGGAAAAACGCATATAGAGGCATAGCACGCTCTTTTACATACTTTCCTTACTGAGCGTAAACTCACCCTTTTACGACCATTTTTCCTACAGATTACTTGAAGTGAAATCCGCTCCGACTAGAGGAGCTTGTTTTTGAAGAATCAAGGTGTACCTTCTTGATACGCTTCCCGGTTAGCATAGAAGGTATACTCATATGTTCATGTATATAGTAAATTGTAATTCAGCTATAGTACAGTACAAGTAGGAAATTGTGTATATAGGATATCGGGGATGTAAGATAAGATGATGTATGAGATCCTGTGGAAAATGGAATGATATGTATATATATCATTTTTATGTTTATGGTAATTGAGTAAAAATATTATAAGCTATTAAATAATTAGCTTAAGGATAAGAAGAGAATGACACTGCATGAACTAAATCTAAATAAAGAAGGAAAAAGATAAGTGATAAGATGAAGTGACGGGGACGTCACAGAGTGGTATCAGAGCAAGTTAGATTGAGGTTTGTCAGTGTCAAGGAGTTAGAAATAGAGTATATCCCCAACTGTACTGTACTTGTCTGAATACAAATGTATAGTATAGCTGTTTCTAGTTATACTAAAGAGCTCAATGATGATTATATTTACAGTATGAGCTCACGAAGAAGAGGTACAAGTAGAGGAAGAGGACGGGGTCGCACTGAAGAGCCCCCAGTTCCGTCTCCTCATCCATCTCCACCACATAGCCCGAATACAAGGCTAGCGAAGATGGAAAAGCATATGGAGAACATGGCCACGATGTTCACTCAGTTTATGTCTAATTTCCCAAGTGTGGCCACAAGCACCCAAGCAACTGCAACTGTTGTTCCTCCTACTGAAGTAACCCCACCAGTTCCAGTTACTGGAATGCGGGATCCTAGAGCTTATTGCAGTGTGGCATTGATTAAGGAATTTAAGAAATTGGATCCGCCTAAGTTCAAAGGGGAGAGAGATTTGTTGACAGCTGAGAACTGGATGAAAGCTGTCCTAAAATCTTTCGAGTACATGCCCTGTTCTGAAAGGGAAAAAGTAGGATTAGCTGCCTACCTGTTAGTGGATGATGCTGAATATTGGTGGCAAGCCACTCGGACCGTGTTAGAGGCCCGCTATGATGAGGTCACGTGGGACAGATTTGTGGAGGCTTTTAATGAACAATACATCCCACGCACGGATCGGAATAGATTGAAGATTGAGTTTTTGAGTTTGACTCAAGGTACGATGACGGTGAATCAGTATGAATCTAAGTTCATCACCTTGAGTAGATTCGATCCAGAGGTCCGCAGAGATGAAGGGCATAAGATCTACAGGTTTATCGAGGGATTGAGGTCCCCGATTAGATCTAAACTGTATCCGATGGATATCACCACCTATGGAGAAGCTGTCCGTAAGGCTCAGTTGTGTGAGCAGGACTATGATTTGCATCATGCTGACTTTCGAACCAAGGGTAAGGGCAAGGAACCGATGAAGCGGAAGTCGGATGAGAAAACTCAGAGTGATAGGTATCCACATCGGAGAAGTAGAAGATCTGAAGGAGTTTCTATAAGTAAGTGAAGTATAGAAAGATGATCTTTAAATTAATTTAATAGTTATATGGAATTATATTGAAGTTGGAGTTATGATGATGATGATACTGATATAGGTACTCTTAAAGCTACAGGGATCAAGATAAGTGATGAGCGATCCCGAAATCAAGTTGGAAGTACCGCTAGCTCGCAAAAGAGTACAATGCAAAGATGTGAGCAGTGCGGGAAATTTCACGGATCACAGCCATGTCGCTTGGCGAGTGGCGCTTGCTTTAGATGTGGGGAGAAAGGGCACATGATTAAGGATTGCCCTCAAAGAGATCCGAAGATGCCTGACGAATCTGATAAGATCCCTAAACCGCAACCTAAGGCCACTGCTGCCGAGAAGGGGAAGAAAGCTGTGACCCAAGGACGAGTGTTTGCCATCGACGAAGAGTCTGCCGATGCCTCGTCCAAAGTGATTAAAGGTACAATTTACCTATTTGATATGAATGTCATGGCATTGTTTGATCCAGGCTCTACGCATTCATTTGTGTCTCTTAAGATTGCCAAGAAAATACCAGTTGAGCCTGAGACTTTAGAACAATTATTAAGGATAAGTACACCTCTTAAGGAATCACAAATGACAGAGTTAGTGTATAGAAATTGTAAGCTACGGGTAAGAGAAAGAGAATCTAAGGCTGACCTAATCCTACTGAATATGTATGGGTTTGATGTTATTTTGGGTATAGATTGGTTAGCTAATAATCATGTTAAAGTAGACTGTTATGCTAAGAGTGTAACATTTTCTTCACCCGTTAGCTATGTTGTAAATTTTGCAAGAAATTAATATGAAAGCATGTTTGATCTTAATTGTTTGTAAATGAAAATAATGAATAATATGTATGATGATGTGAAGGATTTATTGCTTATGTGGAGGACGTAGATCAGAAACATCCCGGACTCAAGGATATTTCTGTAGTCCAAAATTTTCCAGAAGTATTTCCGGATGATCTTCCAGGACTTCCTCCGGATAGGGAAGTGGAGTTCACTATTGATTTGGTGCCGGGGACTGAGCCTATATCAAGAGCTCCTTACCGGATGGCTTTGGTAGAATTGGAAGAACTTAAGAAACAGCTTCAGGAGTTGCTAGACAAGGGATTTATACGACCCAGCGTATCCCCTTGGGGTGCTCCTGTGCTTTTTGTCAAGAAGAAGGACGGTAGTATGAGGTTATGCATTGACTACCGGTGGTTGAATAAAGTGACAATCAAGAATAAGTACCCTCTTCCCAGAATTGACGACCTCTTTGATCAGCTAAAGGGTGCACAAGTCTTTTCCAAGATAGACTTGAGATCGGGATATCATCAATTGAAGATCCGAGAGGAAGATATCCCTAAGACCGCATTCAAGACACGGTATGGTCACTATGAATTTTTGGTGATGCCGTTTGGTCTGACCAATGCACCTGCAGCCTTCATGAATTTGATGAATGATGTATTTAAGCAGTACTTGGACCAGTTTGTCATTGTCTTTATCGATGACATCTTGGTCTACTCGAGGTCTCGAGAAGAGCATGAGCAGCATTTGAAGATAGTTCTGCAAACCCTCAAGGATAGAGGATTGTATGCCAAGCTAAGTAAATGTGAGTTTTGGCTCAATTATATCTCCTTTTTAGGTCATGTGATCAGTAACGATGGAGTCTCGGTTGATCCATCGAAGATTGAAGCGGTGGATCAATGGGAAAGACCGAAGACTGTGACGGAGATTAGGAGTTTCTTGGGTTTAGCTGGCTACTATAGAAGGTTTGTAGAGGGTTTCTCGAAGCTAGCTGCTCCACTGACGCGCAAGGAAGTGAAGTATGAGTGGAATGAAGCCTGTGAAAGTAGCTTTCAAGAGTTGAAGCGCAGGCTAACGACTGCACCGATCCTTACCATCCCTAGTGGTTCAGGTGGATTTGCGGTGTATATTGATGCCTCAGGGCAAGGTTTGGGATGTGTGTTGATGCAGCACGGTAAAGTAGTGGCATATGGTTCCAGACAATTGAAGGACCATGAGAAGAACTACCCGACTCATGATTTGGAGTTAGCTGTAGTAGTGTTTGCCCTGAAAATATGGAGGCATTATTTATATGGTGAGAGATTTCAGATTTTTACGGATCACAAAAGTCTGAAATACTTGTTCTCTCAAAGAGAATTGAACATGAGGCAAAGAAGATGGCTCGAGCTTCTAAAGGATTACGATTGTGAGATCTTGTACCACCCGGGGAAAGCCAATGTGGTGGCGGATGCTCTGAGCCGGAAGCATGTAAGTATGGTGTCTTATATGATGATAAAAGAGCATGAACTAATTGAGCAATTTGCAAGCCTCAACCTTAATGTCATGACTTATGAGCAAATTGGAATGATGGCTAGTTTGAGGATTGAGCCAGAATTGATGAATAGAATCCGAAGTGCTCAAAAGGAAGATGATAGATGCATTGAGGCTATGAATCAGATGCAGTCAGGTATGACCTCAGAATTTGATATTCATAATGATGGAATTTTGAGGTTTAAGAGTCGTATATGTGTTCCTAATGATAATGACTTGAAGAAGCTGATTTTGACTGAAGCACATGGCACTAAGTACACGTTGCACCCAGGAAATACAAAGATGTATCATAATCTTCGCAAGGTGTATTGGTGGAATGGCATGAAGAGAGACATAGCGGATTTTGTAGCAAAATGTCTCACATGTCAACAGGTCAAGGTAGAGCACCAAAAGCCAGCAGGATTACTGCATCCTCTACCTATACCTATGTGGAAGTGGGAACACATTACGATGGACTTTATTATGGGATTGCCCAGAACCAAGAGGAATCATGATGGTATTTGGGTAGTCGTCGATAGATTGACAAAGTCAGCTCACTTCCTGCCCTATGAAGTCAACAGATACACTCAATAGTTTGGCAGATATGTATGTAAAAGATGTTGAAAGACTACACGGTGTTCCAGTGAGCATCACTTCTGATAGAGATTCCAGGTTTACTTCCCATTTCTGGGAGCATTTTCAAGAAGCCATGGGATCTAAGTTGAGTTTTAGCACAGCTTTTCATCCGCAGACTGATGGACAGTCCGAGCGCACGATTCAGACGCTCGAGGATATGTTGAGAGCTTGTGCTATGGACTTTAAAGGCTCCTGGGATGACCATCTGCCATTGGCTGAGTTTGCATACAATAATAGTTATCATGCAAGCATCGGGATGGCACCATATGAAGCTTTGTATGGAAGAAGGTGTCGATCTCCGATTGGGTGGGAAGAAGTGGGCGAACGTAAGTTATTGGCTCCATGATATGGACCTCTCCGAAAGAAGATGAGGTTCAATGAAGAACATGAAGAACACTTGAAGAAAAACAAGAACAAGTTAAAAACGCAGCAAAAGAAAACAAAAATTAGAGATAAAACCAAGACCCGTTGTGTAGAAACACAAGAACCTATGGTATTGGACCAAGACCCGTTGCTTAGAAAAGCAAGAACCTATGGTATATATTGGTGGAAGGTAGAAGAACGCCACAAGGAAGACCTTGATAAGTTCAAGAGTTCTCAAGAGAACCAAAGAGAAGAAGTCTCTCAATTTTATTACTAAAATCAATTGTGTTTTCCCCAAAGGGTTACATAACTATTTATAGGCAAATAGATAACTTGCAGCACAAGCAATAGGAATCCTACTCTCCTAACTTGCAGAACAAGTAATAGAAGTCTTACAAAATCTATTATTTAAAAAGGAATTGGGCTTAAATTAAATTAAGACAATGTTCAGCCCAATAATACTTAACTAAATAAAATATGCATCTAGCCTAATTTGCATTTCGGCCCAATACTTGTGTCTTCAAGAAGGTTGAACTTGGGCTTGGATCATGTTGTAGAAGACTTTATCATCCTCCATGCTCAAGCTTTGTTGGGCTTTCTCTCTAGCAATATCAATGAAACCAGCCAAGGCTTGTTGCATTATCTTTGATTTAGCTCTTGTAATTGGACCTCTATGGATACTCAAAGGATCACGATCATCACGAACATGACTTGAGCTTTGTGAGCTTGGATCTCCATCACTCCAGATCTAGTCGAGCAAGCATCAGAAGATGTTAAGTTGATTTGTCAGAAGCTTAAAACAGCTCAGAGTAGACAAAAGAGCTATGCAGATGCTCGACGGAGGCCACTTGAGTTCATGGTTGGAGATTATGTATTTCTGAAAGTTTCTCCATCCAAAGGGATTATGAGATTTGGTCGGCGAGGTAAGCTGAGTCCTCGTTACATCGGTCCATTTGAGGTCTTAGATCGAATAGGCGATGTTGCCTATAGATTGGCATTGCCTCCGGAGCTATCGGGAGTGCATAATGTGTTTCATGTATCGATGCTTCGGAAGTATAATCCGGATCCGTCTCATGTCATAGAATATGAACCCTTGGAGATAAGGGAAGATATGAGCTATGTAGAGAAGCCAATTCAAATTTTGGACAGAAAAGAAAAAGTTTTGAGGTCTAAGACGATCCCATTAGTGAAAGTGCTCTGGCAATACCATACGATGGAAGAAGCTACATGGGAGCTAGAGAGCTTAATGAAGGAAAGGTATCCAGAATTATTCACATGATAAGCTAAGGCAAATTTGGAGGACCAAATTTTCTAAGGTGGGGAGGATGTGAGATCCCTAATTTTCATGTAATTCCTCCATGTTTGTAAAGTATTTCTAAGTTAATATGATTAAATGAATATGAAGATTGATGTGTAATTGATGTATGAATAATGCATGCATGATGAATGGAATATAGAAGAAATAATAAAGTTGAATGTCAATAAGTCAAATGAAGCATGTAGATATCAGAAAATGAATAAAGCATGAGAAAAGAATTAAAATCAGAATTTTTGGATTGGTGATTTAATGAATGGCTGAGATGAGGAGAAAAAGAGGAATTAAATGGTCAAATGATGAGTCAAAGAGGAAAGAAAGAGCTGAGATGATTAATGAGATGAGCATGCATTAAATGCATCTTGCATGACTCACCATCTCCATCAGATATCACCAACGTCAGCCACTCTTCTCCCAGCTCTCCCTCTCGTACCATCTTCAAATCTTCCAAGTTTCCATTCCAAGCTCCTTGCTAAACCACCTTACTCCCTCACCAATTCACTAAGTTCATTTAACGAAAAATAATCCTTGTCGTTAGACTAGGAGATATCCAAAGTTTGATAGAGTGAATCCAAGTATTGAAGGAGATCTTAACATCAGAAATTTTGGTCTCTAGTGAAGGTAAGAGAAAAGGATGATTCTTACAATTTGGTTCATGATAAGGAGTTGTACTGAGTTAGTAGGACATGTGTATATTGTTTAATTTGAGGTTTGAAATGGTATGATGATTTCAGGTTGAAGAAGTGAAAAGCTAGGGTTACGCGCTAAGTGATTTCGCGTTTTCGAAGGAATCGAGGTAAGGAATTTATGTAACGGACGTAAGGCGGCTATGTCCGCATGTTTTATGATGTTTTTATATATTTTGGAGAGAAGCACCAGTTGATTTTGTGCAGGAAAAGATGCATTTTCGAACTTGGTTTCTAGTACCAATTAGGCTAGGGGCAGCCGACTGCCTTGAAAGGGAAGTCGACTGCCTAGAGAGAACCAAAACGTCATTTTCCGAAACCCGA
Source organism: Heritiera littoralis (assembly GCA_031772115.1). NCBI lineage: Eukaryota > Viridiplantae > Streptophyta > Magnoliopsida > Malvales > Malvaceae > Heritiera > Heritiera littoralis. Next base: position 1,705,080 of record JAPDPK010000037.1, on the reverse strand, counting down.
AGCAAACCAGTCGACTGCTATGTAAGCCAGTCGACTGCTATTTTCCCAGAAGCATTCTGTTTCAAACCAGTCGACTGCTATATGGACCAGTCGACTGCTATTTACCAAATTGCATTCTGTTTCAAAAACAGTCGACTGCTATGTGGACCAGTCGACTGCTATATGGACCAGTCGACTGCCCCCATGTATTTTCAAAGATGAAATTATCGAAATTTTAAATGAAATTAATTTCGATAAAAGGAATTATGAAGCAGCAGTCGACTGCCATATAAGACCAGTCGACTGCCATGTATGAAAAGATGTTTCAAAGCTTATTCAATGTAAACACAAAGGTGTTTTCTGAAAAGTATATTATAAATGTTTTGAGGCTATGGACTGCGTAATGATTATGCATTTCTGATGGCTGAGAGACTCTGATCAAGTCCTCAGTAATATGTATGTTAAGTGAGGAACCCTAGTCCGGTCCTCAAGGCCATAAGTGACACCTGACTAGTGCTCACTATGGTATTATTAAGGCAGGAGAGAATCCCTGACCTCTACATGGTATACCAATGTACTAATGCATGATTAGAGTCATATGTGATGGAGATCCAAGCTCACAAAGCTCAAGTCATGTTCGTGATGATCGTGATCCTTTGAGTATCCATAGAGGTCCAATTACAAGAGCTAAATCAAAGATAATGCAACAAGCCTTGGCTGGTTTCATTGATATTGCTAGAGAGAAAGCCCAACAAAGCTTGAGCATGGAGGATGATAAAGTCTTCTACAACATGATCCAAGCCCAAGTTCAACCTTCTTGAAGACACAAGTATTGGGCCGAAATGCAAATTAGGCTAGATGCATATTTTATTTAGTTAAGTATTATTGGGCTGAACATTGTCTTAATTTAATTTAAGCCCAATTCCTTTTTAAATAATAGATTTTGTAAGACTTCTATTACTTGTTCTGCAAGTTAGGAGAGTAGGATTCCTATTGCTTGTGCTGCAAGTTATCTATTTTCCTATAAATAATTATGTAACCCTTTAGGGAGAACACAATTGATTTTAGTAATAAAATTGAGAGACTTCTTCTCTTTGGTTCTCTTGAGAACTCTTGAACTTATCAAGGTCTTCCTTGTGGCGTTCTTCTACCTTCCACCAATATATACCATAGGTTCTTGCTTTTCTAAGCAACGGGTCTTGGTCCAATACCATAGGTTCTTGTGTTTCTACACAACGGGTCTTGGTTTTATCTCTAATTTTTGTTTTCTTTTGCTGCGTTTTTAACTTGTTCTTGTTTTTCTTCAAGTGTTCTTCATGTTCTTCATTGAACCTCATCTTCTTTCGGTGAGGTTCATATCATTTGGCATCAGAGCTCAGGTTCAATTCATGGGAGCATCGTTTTTGTTTTTTTTTTCTTTTTCTTTCTTTGTCTTCTTGTCTTGGACAAAATTTGATCTTGAATCCTTTTCCAAGCCACCACTAATATTGTTTGTCCCTCAAACCTATTTTCTTTACTTAGCCACCAAGTAAACCCTATCTTGTTCTCCAAGCAACCAAATCCCAAAGGTTTTCTTGCTCACCAAGAAACCTTCAAAAGCTCTACATCACATAAAGACTACTTGTTTCACAAGCCACCGTTCCCTCTCATTCCTTGCCACACAAGCTGCTACCAAAACTAGCTTGTTTTTGTCAAAAAGTTGCCTTGTTCCCCAAGTAAACCTCTTCTTATTATTTAGACTTTTTGTTTTTTTTCTTTATTGTTCGTTTACTTTAGTAAAATATAAAAGAAAAAGGAAAAAAAAGAGAAAAAAAGAAAAGAAAAAAAAAAGAGAAAAGAAAAAAAATCAATTCAAGAGGGGATTTATTACATCGTGTGTAGCAAGTGCAACGTCAAAGGCAATTCGTGGAGGTGTGCTTCATCAAAATCTTGAGGTAGTCATTCTTTCTTGAGCTTTGAGATTTCTTATTTGCCTAATTTGAAAATTCATTGTTACCATTCTACCCTACTGCCTAAAATTACCTTTTGACCCTACCACATAAAAGGACAAAACTACCCCCACCTTTGGCTAAACCTTACCCTAATTAAACACTCATATTTTCTTCAAGGTTTAGTTTCATTGGAGTCTTCTTAGGTCTTATTGAGTCTTGCTAAGTCTTGTTGAGTCTTCATTGTTTTGTTTTCCCTCGATTAAAATCTTGTGCTCATCTTGTTTATTGTTGGTTGATAGTTGAATTCCATAAGCTGATTTTTGATTGAGTCTTGAGTTCAATATAGAACCTATAGAGAAAAGTTGTGTGAGGGAAAAAGGCAAGAGTGTGTGAGTAACATTAGTAGAGAAAAGCCATATTAAAATTGTGTGAAAACACGAGTGTGAGTGTTACATTCTTGTGTGTATTGAGTGTAAACACGTGAGGTCATACTTGTGAGGTCCTTTTCTTTTACTAACTTTTCTTGCAGGGTAAAATCATGTCTTCTAATAGTGAAAAGCCTGATTTGAGTAAGATCGAGTTCATGTTCCAAGCTATGCAACAACAATTTTCAAGGATAGAGTTGAGGTTTAATAATATTCATGATAAGTTGGAGGAACATGAAGCTGTCCTAGCTAAAGTAAATCAAGATAATACTTCTCATGTGAAAGGCAATGTTGTGAATAATGACTTTGATGATAAAGTAGATGATGAGTTTGATGATGATGAGTTTAGTAGAAGTGTTAAAGGTAACCATGGTAATAAAGGAGGTCGTGGAGATAGGTATAAAGGAGATAGGTATTATGATAGGATAGATGGAAATTTAGGAAGTATCAAATTGAAGATTCCTTCCTTTCAAGGTAAGAATGATCCTGAGGCTTACTTAGAATGGGAAAAGAAAGTGGAGATGGTCTTTGATTGCCATAACTATTCCGAAGAAAAAAAGGTGAAACTTGCTGCTGTAGAGTTCACGGATTATGCAATCATTTGGTGGGACCAACTCATGCTTGGTAGACGTAGGAATAGAGAGCCACCTATAGTTACATGGAATGAAATGAAACGTGTTATGAGAAAAAGGTTTGTTCCTAATCATTACTATAGAGAGCTTTATCAAAGGTTACAAGGTCTCACTCAAGGTTCTAAGAGTGTTGAGGATTATCATAAAGAAATGGAAATTATCATGATCAGAGCTAATGTTGAAGAGGATAGTGAAGCTACTATGGCTCGATTCTTACAAGGATTGAATCGTGAGATTGCTAATGTAGTGGAGTTACATCACTATGTGGAGTTTGATGATATGTTGCATATGGCTATCAAGGTTGAAAGGCAACTCAAGAGAAAAGGTTATTCATCTCGTTTTATGCAAGGTTCTAGTTCATCTTCTTCTTGGAAACCGAACACCTTTCGAAGGGATGATAAGACTACATTCAAACTTAAGACTGAATCCTCATTCAAGCCTAAGGGTGAGAGTGTCCAAAAGCCCAAACCCGAGGCTGTCCAAGCATCCCAAGGTAAGAGTAGAGACATTAAGTGTTTTAAATGTTTGGGAAGAGGACACATTGCATCACAATGCCCAAACAAACGAGTCATGATTATGCGCGATGATGGTGATGTTGTAAGTGAAGATTCTGATGTTGATGATGAGATGCCACCATTGGAGGACATTAATGAGGATGATGACTATGTTGAGTTTGCTGCACATGGTGAAGCACTTGTAGCTCGTCGTGCATTAAGTGCCCAAGTTAAGGATGAAGATGAAGTGCAACGAGAAAATATTTTTCATACTAGATGCCACGTCAACAATAAGGTATGCTCTTTGATTATTGATGGTGGTAGTTGCACTAATGTTGCTAGCACTTATTTGGTTGACAAATTGAGTTTGCCCACTACAAAACATCCCAAACCATACAAACTTCAATGGCTCAATAATTGTGGAGAAGTAAATGTGACCAAGCAAGTATTGGTGCTATTTTCAATTGGAAGGTACAATGATAAAGTGTTGTGTGATGTTGTGCCTATGCATGCTGGTCATTTGCTTTTAGGAAGACCATGGCAATTTGATAGACATGTCATACATGATGGATTTACAAACCGTTATTCATTTACCATGGCTGGTAAGAAATTCACACTTGCACCCTTGAGTCCTACGGAGATTTATGAGGATCAATTGAGGTTGAAAGAGCAGAATGAATCACAACAAAGGTCAAAGAATCTAGATAAAGGCAAAGATATTGCAAAGAAAGAAAGAAAGGACGTGAGCTTCTATGCAAAGCAAAGTGATGTAAAGGCTGCTTTTCTAGCTAAGTACCCAATCCTTTTGTTTTTATATAAAGAATCTTGTTTTAGTTCTAATGATCTTAAATCTTCTTTGCCTACTAATGTTGTGTCTCTTTTGAAGGAATTTGGAGATATATTCCCCGAGGAGATTCCAAATGGTTTGCCACCTATTAGGGGAATTGAGCATCAAATAGACCTTGTTCCTGGAGCTGCCATTCCCAACCGACCTGCCTATAGAAGTAATCCCGAGGAGACAAAGGAGCTTCAAAGGCAAGTTGACGAGCTCATGAAGAAAGGCTACGTTAGAGAGAGCATGAGTCCATGCGCTGTTCCTGTGTTACTTGTTCCTAAGAAGGATGGGACGTGGAGGATGTGTGTTGATTGTCGTGCCATCAACAAAATCACTGTAAAGTATCGCTATCCCATTCCTAGATTAGATGATATGCTTGATGAGTTACATGGTTCTTGCATGTTTTCTAAAATTGATTTGAAAAGTGGTCATCATCAAATTCGCATGAGAGAAGGTGATGAATGGAAAACTGCATTTAAGACTAAGCATGGTTTGTACGAATGGTTAGTTATGCCTTTTGGATTAACTAATGCACCTAGCACTTTCATGAGATTAATGAACCATGTTTTGCGTGCTTTCATTGGAAAATTTGTAGTTGTCTATTTTGATGATATCTTGATCTATAGTAGAAGTTTGCATGAACATATTGAACATTTAAAGAATGTGCTTAATGTCTTGAGAAAGGAAAAGCTGTATGCTAACCTTAAGAAATGTTCCTTTTGCACTGATAAGATTATATTTTTTGGATATGTTGTTTCTTCTAAGGGTATAGCAGTAGAAGATGAAAAGGTTAAGGCAATTAAAGAATGGCCTATACCTAAGAATATCTCTGAGGTGCATAGTTTTCATGGATTAGCTAGTTTCTACCGTAGGTTTGTTAGAGACTTCAGTACTATAGCTGCACCTTTAACTGATGTTGTTAAAAAGAATGTTGGATTTAAATGGGGTCTTGAGCAAGATCGTGCTTTTAACTTGCTTAAAGAGAAGCTTTGTTCCGCACCTTTGTTATCCTTACCTGACTTTTCTAAAACTTTTGAGATTGAGCGTGATGCTTCCAGTATAGGTATTGGAGCTGTTTTAATGCAAGAGAAGCGCCCCATTGCTTTTTTCAGTGAGAAGTTAAGTGGAGCTGCCCTTAACTATCCCACATATGATAAAGAGATGTATGCATTAGTGAGGGCCTTAGAAACATGGCAACACTATTTATGGCCTAAGGAATTTGTCATCCACACTGATCATGAGTCCTTGAAGCACTTGAAAGGACAAAGCAAGTTGAACAAGCGTCATGCCAAGTGGATGGAGTTCATTGAGACATTTCCATATGTGATCAAATATAAACAAGGTAAAGAAAATGTCGTGGCTGATGCATTGTCTCGAAGGTATACTCTAATCACTACTCTTAATGCAAAACTACTTGGATTTGAGTATATTAAAGACTTGTATGCTACTGATGAGGATTTTGAAAATGTGTTCATTGCATGTGAGAAAACTGGTTTTGGAAAGTTTTATAGGCATGATGGATTCTTATTTAGGGAAAATAGATTATGTGTGCCTAGGAGTTCTTTAAGAGAATTACTTGTTAGAGAAGCCCATAGTGGTGGATTAATGGGACATTTTGGAGTAAAGAAAACTTTAGATATATTGCATGATCACTTCTTTTGGCCTAACATGAAAAGAGATGTTGAAAAATTGTGTGAAAGATGTGTCACTTGTAAACAAGCTAAGTCTAGAGTTATGAATCATGGTCTTTATACTCCATTACCTATTCCTACTGCTCCTTGGACTGACATTTCTATGGACTTTGTTTTGGGGTTACCAAGAACAAAGAGAGGTAGAGATTCTGTTTTTGTTGTTGTTGACAGGTTCTCTAAGATGGCTCACTTCATTGCTTGTCACAAGACAGATGATGCAAGTAACATTGCCGATTTATTCTTCAAGGAAATTGTTCGTCTACATGGAGTTCCGAGGACCATTGTTTCTGACCGTGATGTGAAGTTCCTTAGCTACTTTTGGAAAACATTATGGGGAAAGTTAGGAACAAAGCTATTGTTTTCAACTACTTGTCATCCACAAACCGATGGTCAAACTGAAGTAGTCAATCGTACTTTGTCTACTTTGTTGAGATCCATTATTCAAAAGAATTTAAAGAATTGGGAAGATTGTTTGCCTCATGTGGAGTTTGCTTACAATAGAAGTGTGCATTCTACTACTAGTTATTCTCCATTTGAAGTTGTCTATGGTTTTAATCCACTCACTCCATTGGATCTTTTACCACTACCTATTGAGGAGAGAGCTAGTTTGGATGGGGAAAAGAAAGCTGATTTTGTTAAGCAACTACATGAGAAGGTACGTCAAAACATTAAGAAGAGGACTGAGCAATATGCTACTCAAGCCAACAAGCATCGCAAGAAAGTTGTCTTTGAACCTGGTGATTGGGTTTGGTTACATATGCGTAAAGAGAGATTTCCTGCTCAGCGTCGCTCCAAGTTGCAACCTCGAGGAGATGGACCATTCCAAGTGATTAAGAAGATCAATGACAATGCTTATAAGTTAGATCTTCCAGGTGAGTATAATGTTAGTGCTACATTTAATGTTTCTGATCTTTCTCCCTTTGATATTGATGTAGGTGATTCTGATTTGAGGACAAAACCTTTCGAGGAGAGGGGGAATGATGGAGATCCAAGCTCACAAAGCTCAAGTCATGTTCGTGATGATCGTGATCCTTTGAGTATCCATAGAGGTCCAATTACAAGAGCTAAATCAAAGATAATGCAACAAGCCTTGGCTGGTTTCATTGATATTGCTAGAGAGAAAGCCCAACAAAGCTTGAGCATGGAGGATGATAAAGTCTTCTACAACATGATCCAAGCCCAAGTTCAACCTTCTTGAAGACACAAGTATTGGGCCGAAATGCAAATTAGGCTAGATGCATATTTTATTTAGTTAAGTATTATTGGGCTGAACATTGTCTTAATTTAATTTAAGCCCAATTCCTTTTTAAATAATAGATTTTGTAAGACTTCTATTACTTGTTCTGCAAGTTAGGAGAGTAGGATTCCTATTGCTTGTGCTGCAAGTTATCTATTTTCCTATAAATAGTTATGTAACCCTTTAGGGAGAACACAATTGATTTTAGTAATAAAATTGAGAGACTTCTTCTCTTTGGTTCTCTTGAGAACTCTTGAACTTATCAAGGTCTTCCTTGTGGCGTTCTTCTACCTTCCACCAATATATACCATAGGTTCTTGCTTTTCTAAGCAACGGGTCTTGGTCCAATACCATAGGTTCTTGTGTTTCTACACAACGGGTCTTGGTTTTATCTCTAATTTTTGTTTTCTTTTGCTGCGTTTTTAACTTGTTCTTGTTTTTCTTCAAGTGTTCTTCATGTTCTTCATTGAACCTCATCTTCTTTCGGTGAGGTTCATATCAATATGAGTCATATGAATGGGAATGAACGGTTCATATGACGACTCAATCGCTTAAACATTGTACATAGTCTCCATCTATTTCAAAGTACAAGATGTACGTATGAAGAAGTATATGATGTATGTTTTAAAGTATGTATGAAGTATGATGTTTTAAAGAAGAAGTATGATGCATGTTTAATATGTATGCTATGTTTTAAAGAAAGCATACAAAGTATGTTTGCCATGGCATTTGAAATAAATATGCATGGTTGCAAACAATGCATGAAAAAATGTTTATGATACATGCTTTCTAATGCTCTACATGACATTATAGAGCTAAGTAGGAAAAACGCATATAGAGGCATAGCACGCTCTTTTACATACTTTCCTTACTGAGCGTAAACTCACCCTTTTATGACCATTTTTCCTACAGATTACTTGAAGTGAAATCCGCTCCGACTAGAGGAGCTTGTTTTTGAAGAATCAAGGTGTACCTTCTTGATACGCTTCCCGGTTAGCATAGAAGGTATACTCATATGTTCATGTATATAGTAAATTGTAATTCAGCTACAGTACAGTACAAGTAGGAAATTGTGTATATAGGATATCGGGGATGTAAGATAAGATGATGTATGAGATCCTGTGGAAAATGGAATGATTTGTATATATATCATTTTTATGTTTATGGTAATTGAGTAAAAATATTATAAGCTATTAAATAATTAGCTTAAGGATAAGAAGAGAATGACACTGCATGAACTAAATCTAAATAAAGAAGGAAAAAGATAAGTGATAAGATGAAGTGACGGGGACGTCACACTATTATTGACTACGAGACCCTGATCAAGTCCTCAGGTTTATTGTTTATTGATTGTGAGAATTATGGTCGAACCCACAGATTTCCACAATGAGCACCTGACTAGTGCGAACTGTGACTGTCAACGATGGCCATTCATTACTGTTTTGTCCCTACGGGGATACTGTTTTGTCCCTCCGGAGATACTATATCGTTCATGATTCTATTGGATGTGGATGTGACTGTCTCCACTGAACTGTATGTGAATGATTTGATTATTGAATGATTTGATTTTTTGAATGATTTGAATACTGATTTACTGATTTGATAGGAAGAAAGAAATGTTTAAATCAAATAATTAATAATGTTAATTTTAAATAAATTGTTTTACTGTACTACATGAAAATATGGAAAGTATTGCTTATAGCACGATTTTAAAAGTGATACTGTACTGTTTACTGAAATTGCATACTGAAAATTACTTTATAGAGTTGTTTTAAATAAATTGTTTTATATACAGTTATTGAAAGGAAATTGCATGAAATTATTAAATGTTTTATACTGTTTATCTATTTTATCGTCAACGACTTACTCCCTATAGGTACTTTAAAGTACCTCTCATACTCCATCTAGTTACCTAGTCGACTATAGTATCCGTTCCTAAATTGTCCCCTAGAGTACGGTTAAGAAATAAATGGTTTTAGATATTTTAATATTCATATTCAAAATATTTTTATATTATGCAAATAGGTTTATTTAATTTTATCCAATTGCATATAGTATGCATTTTTATGTATGTTTCTTATTGGGCTTTCCCCAAAACTCACCCTCTTTCTCACCATCCCAGATAGTACTTCTATGTACGTGGCTACAACGAGTTCTAGGTTAATTGAAGAAGATTGTTAGAAGTTTATAATATCGAGTAGACATGTATATATTAATCATTATATTTATATTCAGATTAGCAAATGCACAACAGATGTATTTACAATGGGATGTAAATAGTATAATATTAAGTTAAAGAATGTATATAAACTAGTGGGATGTAATTACATTGAACTGCTATGCATTAAATTGTAAATATCATGTTATGTATCTTCTTCTGATTTCTTATTTATTATTATGGATTAATTTATTTAATGGTATAAAAATTTAATTGAAATGAAGATTGTAGATCGAACTTACATTGACACCGAATGCAAACTGATTGATATCATTTTATTGAATGGGAAAGATAGTAATAAAAAGGAAAAAGTTAGTTTAAATTTTATAATTTCGGACATTAAATGATGTGATCACACTACGAGGAAATTAAGGTAAGGAACATGTATGAAAGATGCATAGGAAATGCTATGCTTGCTTTTGGAAATTCTCAAAAACGAATCCTAACCGTTTACTCGTTCAATTTTTCTAAATGAAAATAGAAATTTATTCTTAAATTCATACCAGTCTAAACATGGTTTAATTTGCATAAAATATATTTTTATTATTTTACATGGAATAATTTATTATTTATATGTAAATGTATTGTTTGGATATTTAAAGTTGTTCATCGAATATTTACTGAATTTTATTACTATCAAATATAAAATGATTATTCTGATAGGATGATATTTTATTAATTTTATATGTGCTAATATATTTGCTTTATTGATGTTTTATGCCTAAAAGAGCTTACTAATATTTATTATATGTTTTAGGTATTAAATATCCAAGTTGGAATTAAAAAGAGCTAAAAAGAGCAAAGTGCAGATTTTTCTATCTAGTTCAAAAGATTGATGAATTTGACCAACTTAATGACCTGATCTCAAGAAGTAACCTTCATGAAAGTTGTAGAGGACTTATCAAGGTTTCCGAAATGTACAAGATCGCCAAATCGGAATTCATTTGATGGGTCAAACGTCTGGATGAAATCAGTGCGAAATTCTAGGCAGAAAAACGAGATTGAGAAGAAATTCCAACAAAACAAGTTCAAGACAAGATTTTGTTGAGACAAGATAATTTCTTAATTTTATTATGTCTTAGATCTGTAATTAATTAATAAAAATAGGCCTTAGGAATTTTATTTAGAAAATAATTGTAAAAAGATGATGAGATAAAGATAAGAGTTTGATTAGTCAAATTACTTATTTCTTGAGTAAACTCTTATCTTAATCCCACATTGCTTAGGAAAGTCTTTTAAACTCTTCCTTAGGCCTATATAAAGAGCACAAGGCTCTCATAAACAGCATCCCTCACATCCCTCTTCCCTCTCTTCTCTCTTGTGTAGTTTTAGAGTAGATTTAATAAAAATTTTATTATTTTGCTGATTTCTTTATTATTTTTAATTTTGATTTTGTTTTCTTTATTTAAAGTAATATTGTTGTGTGTTCTTGCTTGCTAGTTTATAATCTTGATTAGTAATTCTGATTTTATATTATTAAAGATTGCTTCTTTGATTGTTTCTTGCATGATATTTGTAATCTTTATAATATATAATTTGGAGTTTATATTCTTGAATATGAATAGTGAGTAGATTTCTTGTTCAGTTATAAGGTAAATTAATTGATCTTGGAAAAAGTATGTTGTGAGATTTTAAACTTATAATATAATTGTTGATTAAATATCCAAGATTCTCTGAGCACATTTGCATGATTGTTTGATTAGATAGGAGGCCTCCTATTTAGTTAAATTAAATAATCTATAGCTAGATTAAAAACATAAGTCCATAATTGCTTGTGAATTTAATCACTAGGGATCTAGGAGAGTTAATGTTTAAGTTAAATAAACCGCGCTGAGTGAGTTTGTTACTTAATGTTGACTCAAATCTTTCTAGATATTAATGCTGCTATTAAAACTTAATCTATAGCGCTGAGCATAGGTAAATTTTGCTAGTTAGAGATTAATTAAGATACTGAGCCTTTAATTAACAACACAGTAAGGAAAGATAGGTGTAATTGGACGCTGGGGAATTATAGTACAGTTGACTACTTAATTGACAATGATCTTAAATAATCAATGATCAACATCATATCCCAAGAATAATTAATTACCTTGTAACTGAAGTTTTGTGGTATTTGATATTTTCTAATTTATTTAATTGTTTATTTTTCTAATTATTTTCTTAGTTATTATAGTTTAATTGAAACCCCCCTCCCCCCAAATCTCTTTTCTCTCTTTAAATAATAGTTAGGTATTTAATTTAAATAATTAACTTGAATAAAAGAATCTCTAGGGGATCGACCTTTGCTTGCCCTATCTATAGGTTTAAGTAAAGTAATTTATTGGTACCTGCGACATTACCAATTTTTGGGGTCGTTGCCAGGGATTGTTATTTAAGTTGTTGATTATAATTTAAAGATCTAATTATTTTCTTTTCTTTCTTCCTTGGAGGGTTTGCATGTCTAACGAGGACTCTAGTTACAAACTTCAAAAGATTAGAGACTACATTCAAGCAACCCAAAGCGCGGTGCTACAAACGCCCCAACCACCACCATCCACTTATAACGATCCACCTTCCACCGAGCCCATGTTCAATCGTACTATGGTACTGAGGACTGGACTAAGGTTCCTCAGCCAAGTATAAATAATAAGCACATAATTATACATGATTACCAAAGGAATCAACAATCTCAAAACATTTGGTAGCAAAACTACTTCTAGGAAAACCATTGATATTTATAAACCTTCTTATATACTTTAATAGTAATCCAAATATATTTATATAAGTAAGTTAAAATCGTTATTTTCAAAGAGGGTAGTTGACTGCTCTTTTAGGGCAGTCGATTGCTATAGCGTAAAAAAATTTAATAATTTTATTTTCTTTTTACATTTAAAATATTTAAAATTTCGAATGCAAGTTGGCAGTCGACTGGTTCGCAAACAAAATGTTTTTTGAGAAATTGCGGTCGACTGGCTCATTGGCAGTCGACTGGTGTGCAAACAGAATACTTTTGGAAAAATGGCAGTCGACTGCTATATAGGGCAGTCAACTACTCTATGTCAATTTCGAAAAAAGTTATGTCACGACTGTCTCTGAGTAGTCGACTGCCCCGAGCCAAATTGTAGTGGGAGAAAGACTGAGAATTTAACCTTCCTGCACTTTAAAACATCTTCATTTAATACCAACTCATGTAACCACATGCATGCATAGTCACCCTACGTCCGTTACATATATTCCTTACCTCGATTACACCAAAACACGTAATCGTTTGATTGCACCAATTCCTTTCCTTCACTCCTTCAAAGCTGTAAACATCATAATGATTCAAACTTTAACTTTCTTTCATTTTAATACCATAAACATGCTATATACTAACATCACATAACTCCAAATCATAGATAGAATTGAAAGAATCAACTTTTACCCTTACCTTTGTCCATAGCCAAATTTGACAGCAATTTAGATCTCCCCAAATATTTGCATTCAATCCATTAAACTTCGGATATAGCTCAAGCTAGTGACAAGGATCGATTTTTGTTAAGAAAGCTCAACGATTCGATGTCAGGAAGTAGACGTTTGTTAAGGTGAATGGAAATGGAACTTAGGAGAAATTGAGGGAACGAGAGGGGGCTGGAAGTGTGATAACCGTGAATTCTCCTATTTTTGAAGTTAGGTATCTGTAAAATTTAATTATAGATGTTAATAAACTAGTTGAAATAAATAAATAAATAAATAAAAGAAGAGGAAGAAAATATCGCAACAAGCACCTCGTGGAAGCTTGCTGCAGATCCATCTAGAGCAGAAAAAAAAAATAAAAGAAACAAAGAGAGAAAAGAGATATTTTTAGATATTGGACTATGTGGCAAGTTTTAATTGGATAAAACATATATAAAGAAGACTCATTTGAGCCAAATTCATTATCTGCACCGACTTACTCCCTCTGTTTTTACTGCTGAACCGACCTTCTCTCCGGCAGTTTTTTCTTCTTCCATTTCTCTCACGTCAGCTCCCCTCTCACCATTAAAACTCTACTTTAAGCCTTTAATCCATCAAGTTTCCTTATCATTTTTATTTCCCATCCTAAGAACTGCTCAAAAAACTGGAATTTGCTGGACTGAATCAACGTGGAAAGGCTAATGGGTGCTGCTCTGTTTCGGTTGCTGTGGGTGAATGGGGTATGTTGGTGTTTTTCTTAATTATGGATATGGTATTTACTTGTTTTTTTTGACATAGAAGATGTGCTTATAGCTTTGGAATGAACCAAAATTTGTGAGTAGGCTTTTCTTGCAGTTTCGGTTATAGTAGATTTATAATGGAACTATAATGATTTTAAGGTTTGATGAGTAGAAAGTATTGTAAGAGATGTAGTAAATGTAATTATAACCATAAATTAGTGAGGAATTAAAGTAAACCTCATGGATACATTCGGCCATGAGAAGATGGGAATGAAGATGACTTGATGTGGGTTGAACGTGGGTACTGACCTTGTAAAGCAGAAAGTGGCGAGAGGGTGTTAAGGGCCATTCGGCCATATGAGAAATATATATATATATATTATATATATATATATATAGAGAGATAGATGATGATGAAGAATTGTGATAACTTTAAGGGTTTGATATAATTTCTCAGTGAATAGATTAGGTTTATGAAAAAAAAAATTGATTAGAGAATGAAAAATCTCAAGGATGTGCTAAATGGAGGCTTATGGTATGGAAGGAAAAATAAAGAAATGTTGGGTTGATTTTATTAAGTAGTGATTTTAAAATTAATATGGTAACGAGAAAGAATTTAATTATAGAAATATTTAATAAAGTTATATGTGGAATTTTTAATGAAATAAATTAAAGATAACTTACCATGGGAAATGATAAAATAAAAGACAAGAATTATTAGAATATTTATTGGAATTATTGATACTATGAGAATTAGAGAAAGAATGGGATTTAATAGAAATTATATTTTTTCTGTAATTAGTAGAAAATAAAATAAATGAATTGTTGAGAATGATAAATAGAAAATAGAATTGATTGAATATTTATTAGAATTATAATATGGAAGTTTGAATACAATTTAGAATTATTGTGCAGTGTGAAGTACGAGGAATAAAGAGGCGTAAATGAGTTTACTGGATTTATTCTACACGGAAATAGAGGTAAGGAATAGTATATGGAAGTAGTGTAGGAAATACTGTGCATGCATGTCGGAAATTTGGGTGATTTAGAAATTATAAATCGAAATTTATGAAAGGGGTTAGGATAGAAATTTACCAAAAGGTTATCGAAAAGTATAAAAAATTTCCCTTAATTATTTGCACGCTCAATATCTTAAATAAATAGTATTTTTATATAGTTTGAATTTTTGAATACGTGAAATGATGATAATATGTTTTATGAATTTTATGAGATTTATTTAGAATATATAAAGTGTTGATTTGTTTACATGATTAGAAATCGATTGAAATATTTTACATGAAAATTGATTTATTGTGATTTTAAGATATATGAAAATGATTTTATAAGAGTGTTAGCTCCTTGTGGATTCATGCATACAGATTGATGATTAGGACTGGGAGACCGTAGCTAAGTCCCCAGTACCTTCCCCTTTATCCGATCACAGTTGTCACTGACGAGTGTACACTGTAGATCTTCGACAATGGCCATTGTTACAGGTAGGAACGGCTTAGGGCTGGATGCCTGGCCTCACGTGGGTACGCCTAATCCTATACAGGTCCCTGTAGGGATATAGTTCGTGTATGGGTTCTTGGATGCTCACACTCTATTGTTTTACACAGTATATGAAATGATTGATTTACAGACAGATGATAGATTTGATTGAAATGATTTGAAAAGTGAACCGTGAAAGAATATATGAACAGTATATGAACAGTGATTGAATTAAAGATAGATTGATTTTAAATGATTTGAACAGTGAATATTTATATGAACAGTATATGTTTTAAAAGAGTTTTCAATAAATGTTTACATGCACCCATATGCATTATTTTGTTTATAAAATTTAAAGTTATGATTTTTACTGCATATAGTGGCATAGTACCACTCTTTTATATGCTTTTTCTTACTGGGCTTTCCCCAAAGCTCACCCCCTTACTCACCATCCCAGATGGTTCATCCATGTGCGTGGTTACAGAAGTTACAAGGTAGTGGAAGAGATCACTCAAAGTTGATATGTCAGGAGTACAGGTACATGTGGAAATATATATTTATATTCAGACTAATAACTGCATAGCAGACGTATTTGTAAGTGGAATGAAATCAATGTAGTGTTTAAAAATATATGTATATATACATATATACACATGATCTAGTGGGATGTAAATTGTATTGAATTATTATAAATAGAATTATAAATATTATATCTTAATTTTGTTATAGAATCGAACTTACATCGACACGGAATGCAAACCAATCGACATTGAATAATTGAATGAGAAAGATAGAAAAAAAAAAGAAAAATTTGATTCGGAATTTTATAATTTCGGATGTTACAGGAAGGTTGCTACCGAATTGGTGATGGGAATATGATGACTATGCAACTTTCATTTAATGCATCATTTAATGCTTATCAATCCATTAAATCATGTCAGCCATAATTCCTTTGACCCTTTGACATTTGACTTTTAACGTCTCATATTTTCCATAAGCCATATATCATTTAACTATCAATATTTGATATTAATTTCTCATAATCCAATTATTCTTACAATCTCAAAATTAATCCCTTGACTATTGGACTATCAATTCCATTTATTCCACATATGTTCCATATACCATTTATACTTCAAAATCTCATATTTACTTAATCATTTCAGTTTGAAATACTTTACAAATATGGGAAATTACGTGAAATTGGGGATTTCACACCAGGTACATTTACTATCCCTTGTACAATAGGTAATACTAGATTTGAAAGATGCATGATAGATCTAGGTGCTTCATCAATTAAAGTTATGCCATTGTCAATCTTTAAAATTTTGAATCTTGGAACTTTAAATGAGACTGGTGTAATAATTCAATTGGCTAATAGATCTAATGCATCCTAAAGGGGTAATGAAGGATGTACTAGTAAAAGTAAAAGAACTTGTTTTCCCTGCTGATTTTTATGTCCTAAATATGGAAGATGATCACTCTCCTAATGCTGTGATCGAGATCCACTTGCTCGCGATGTTCGTGATGCTACGGATCCATTAGTCATCCAAGGAGGTCCAATTACCTGAGCTCGAGCCAAGAAGACGCAACAAGCCCTGGCCTCATTAATGCAACAAGCTCTGGCATCATTGAAGTGTCAAGGAAGCTTCCATGAAGAGTCCCAAGACATCTATACTTGCTTGGAAGCCCAAACGACATGAGCATGGTTTACTGTCTTATTTTAGCTTAACAATAAGATGGGCTAAGTGTTTGAATAGCCCACATTTGAGTCTTGTTGTGTCTTGGACTATTTATTTTATGTAACTAGATTTAGGCATGAATTTGGGTTTAGTCTTATTTTTTGTTGGTGTTAATTCCAGCCCACTTGTTTATGGGCTTAAGTGCTTGGTATTATTATAAATACCTTGTAAACGCTATTGATGAACAAATCAGTTTTGAATTTCAGAATTTGAGTGTGCCTTTCTCTTGGGTTCCCTCTCAACTAGGCTTATAAAGGTCTTCTTCCTTGTGGCGCCTCCTTTTTTCACCATGATAGGATGATATTTTGTGAATTTTATATGTGCTAATATATTTTCTTTATTGATGTTTTATGCCTAAAAGAGCTTACTAATGTTTATTTTATGTTTTAGGTATTAAATATCAAAGTTGGAATAAAAAGAAGTTAAAAAGAGCACAGTGCAGTATTTTCTGTCCAGTTTGAAAGATTGACATTTTTGACCAACATAACGACCTGATCTCAAGAAGTGGCCTTCATGGAAGTTGTAGAGGACTTCTCAAGGTTTCCAGAATGTCCAAGATCGCAAAAATTGGAGTTCATTTGGTGGGTCAAACGTCTAGACAAAATCAGTACGAAATTCTGGGCAGAAAAACGAGATTTTGAAGAAATTCCAACAAAGCAAGTTCAAGACCAGATTTTGTTGAGAGAAGATAATTTCTTAATTTTATTTTGTCTTAGATCTGTAATTAATTAATAAAAATAGGCCTTAGGAATTTTACTTAGAAAATAATTGTAAAAGATGATGAGATAAAGATAAGAGTTTGACTAGTCAAATTACTTGTTTCCCAAGTAAACTCTTATCTGAATCCCACATTGCTTAGGAAAGTCTTTTAAACTCTTCCTTAGGCCTATATAAAGAGCACAAGGCTCTCATAAACAGGAATCCCTCAAATCCCTCACATCCCTCTCTTCCCCCTCTTCTCTCTTGTTTAGTTTTAGAGTAGATTTAATAGAAATTTTATTTTTATTATTTTGCTTATTTCTTTATTATTTTTAATTCTGATTTTGTTTTCTTTATTTAAATTAATATTGTTTGTGTGTTCTTGCTTGCTAGTTTATAATCTTGATTATTAATTCTGATTTTATATTATTAAAGATTGCTTCTTTGATTGTTTCTTGCATGATATTTGTAATCTTTATAATATTAAACTTGAATTTTATGATCTTGAATATGTCTAGTGAGTAGTTTTCTTATTCAGTTATGAGGTAAATTAATTATTCTTGGGAAAAGCATGTTGTGAGATTCTTGAACCTATTATATAATTGTTGATTAAGTATCCAAGATTCTCTGAGCACATTATAATGGTTGTTTGTTTGATTAGATAGGGTGCACACTATTTAGTTAAACTAAATAATCTACCGCCAGATTAAAAACATAAGTCCGTAATTGCTTGTGGAGTTAATCACTAGGGATGGATGAGAATTAAGGTTTAGATTAAATAAACCGAGCTTATGTGTTTGTTATCTAATGTCAACCCATATCTTTCTTGTTGTTAATGCTGCTACAATTTATATCTAGAGAGCTTGTTCTAGGTAGGTTAAGTAGTTAGAGATTAGTTAAAGAGCTTGTTTTAACTAACGACTCAGTAAGGAAAGATGGTGTAACAGAGCTTGTTGTTATGCTACGGTTGACTATTTAATTGACGGTGATATTTTGTAATCAATGATCAACATCAAAATCCAAGAATGATTGATTGCCTCGTAACTGAAGCTTTTTGCTATTTGTTTTTTTTATATTTAATAATTCTTGTTTTCTTTATTTTAGACATAGCTTACAAAACCCCCAGATTTTCTTCTTCTTTCCCTAAACCCGAAGATTAGATTTTTAATTTAATAATTAACTTAAATAATTCAGTCTCTGTTGGTTCGACCCTTGCTCCGCTATCTACATAGTAGAGTTAGGAAATTTTATTTTTGGTGACTGACGACACTCATCAAATTTTGGCGCCGTTGCCGGGGACTGAAATTTGTTTAAGTTAATTATTTTAATTTTAAGTCTAATTTTTTTTCTTTTCTTTTTCAGGGATTGCTTGTCTGAGAAGGATTCTAGTCACAAACTTCAAAAGATTAGGGACTATATACAAGCAACCCAAAGCGCAGTGCCACAAGCACCACAACATCCACCACCACTACCTCCCAAGACGAGAAGTGAGAGGACTCCATGGAGCAAGCTTATGAACCACACTATAATTATGACCCATACTATAATTATGAACCACACTACGATACCTACTATCAAGGATGGTGGGATCATTCTAATTTTAGTTATGGGAATCAATATGAGGTTTACAATATGCCATTCCAAGATACATATCAAGCTCCACCTCAAGACTCAGGTATGCCTCCACCTCAAGAATCAGGTATGTCTCTTGAAGATATTGTTAAGACTCTTGAGATTAAAACTTTACAATTGTCACAAGAGGCTGATGTTTATATTAAGAATATTGATCACCATGTGAGTCAAATAATGAATTCCATAAGTAACATTGAAGCTATGACCTCTCAACCTGTGGAGAAACCAAGAGATAATGTTACTAACATCACCTTGAAAAGTGAAAGGGAAATTGAATCCAAGGAAAGTGCACATGAAGATGTCGATGACTTTATAGAAAGGGGGGATGAAACCGATTTCAATATTAAAGGTGGAGTTGTTGACATGCACAATGTAAAAGGGAGAGAGAATTTCGACAATTTTATAAAGCACTATGAGGATGTTGAAATCAAAGAATTCAAAGCTGAGGTAAGTGAAAAACAAATTCCTTTTAATTCTTCTACTTACCCTCCTCCTTTTCCTAGTAGGTTTGCAAGAGCTACAAATGAAGAGCAAGACAAGGAGACATTGAAGACATTTAGGAAAATGGAAGTTAATATTGCTCCCCTTGATGAAATTAATGATCAAGTGCCTTGTGATGCCAAGTTTTTAAGGGAACTATGCACTTCCAAGAGGAAATTAAAAGGTGATGAAAAGCAAGTTCTTAAAGATGAGCTAGAAATAGCCATGAGCAAAAATCTTGAGAATGAGGAACTTGAGAAACCGATAAAAAAGTTGAGGTCTGGGATTGGATGATGGAAGGTGGAGCGGTCGAGCTAACGACATTAAACAAAGCGCTACTTGGGAGGCAACCCAAGGATGTAAAATGAGGGAGTATTTCTTTCCTTTACTTGTATTACCATTTAATTTTTGAGTTTTTATTGCTCTTCTTTGCATGCTAGACTTACTTTGAGGGCAAAGTAAGATTTAAGTGTGGGGGGGAATATTGGTTTATGAGTCTATAGAGTTTTTTTTTTAGGAAGTGAAAATTAAAAAAAAAAGCTTAAAAAAAAAGTCAAATTTTTAAGAGTTTTGAAGATCATGATATGTTTTCTTTCTTTTAAGGATTGATTCTAAACTAAAACAAAGTTTTATAAGAAAGTTGAGAGTATTTTGATTGTTATTATTGTTGAAGTGAATACTTTCTAAAGAATTTATGTGAGTTCATAATTAAATATGATTGCTCATATGATATTGATGATGTGATTAGTTCATTGAAGTTGGTATAAGCAAAGGATAAATAGACAAGAACAAAAGAAAAAAAATAAAAATAAACATAAAAGAGAAAAAAAAAAGAAGAAAAAAAAATATAGAGGTTGAAAGCTTTAAATTCTACTCCAATGTTTTGAGTTGCTTGATCTTGTTGATTAAATTCTTTGAAGTGACTTAAAATATGAGTATGCAAAGCACTCTAAAAGAGGGCTTACTTGTTGAGTAACCGGGTGTTGGTGTCACCAATATTAACATTCGCGTAAAAAGGTAAGTAAGTACTTAGGGAAACCATTATTGAAACCTCAAAAGAAAAAAAAAAGAAAAAAAAATTCTTGATCTATTGACTTTGTTTGTGGTAATGTAAAATGGATAATTGCAAAGTTGATGTTATATGTTTCAATTGTGTTGATTGTGAATTTTGCATGAATTTATTTAGAAGTATGCATGAATATGAGAAGTAATGATTAGAATATGATTGACTTGATTATTTGACTCTTGTTGAAGTTATGAGTTAAGAATTGAAAGGTTTGAAAATATGTCCATGATCTTAATCTTTTTTTTTGAGTCTTAATTTTTAAATTTTTGAGTCTTATTTTGAATTTTTAGAATTGAGTCTTAAGTAAAAGATTTTGTGGGTATATCTTCTGAAAGCCCTCATGAGACACAACTCGTCCACTAGGGGTGACCTAGGGGTTTAAAGGCTTATTGCATATGCTAAATGCAATCGTGATTCCTACGAAAGTGAGTTAGGATTTTAGGATTTAGTTCTTTAGGAATTACTTACCTAAGGTTTGCTAGAGGACTAGCAAAAGCTAAGTGTGGGGGAATTTGATAGGATGATATTTTGTGAATTTTATATGTGCTAATATATTTTCTTTATTGATGTTTTATGCCTAAAAGAGCTTACTAATGTTTATTTTATGTTTTAGGTATTAAATATCAAAGTTGGAATAAAAAGAAGTTAAAAAGAGCACAGTGCAGTATTTTCTGTCCAGTTTGAAAGATTGACATTTTTGACCAACATAACGACCTGATCTCAAGAAGTGGCCTTCATGGAAGTTGTAGAGGACTTCTCAAGGTTTCCAGAATGTCCAAGATCGCAAAAATTGGAGTTCATTTGGTGGGTCAAACGTCTAGACAAAATCAGTACGAAATTCTGGGCAGAAAAACGAGATTTTGAAGAAATTCCAACAAAGCAAGTTCAAGACCAGATTTTGTTGAGAGAAGATAATTTCTTAATTTTATTTTGTCTTAGATCTGTAATTAATTAATAAAAATAGGCCTTAGGAATTTTACTTAGAAAATAATTGTAAAAGATGATGAGATAAAGATAAGAGTTTGACTAGTCAAATTACTTGTTTCCCAAGTAAACTCTTATCTGAATCCCACATTGCTTAGGAAAGTCTTTTAAACTCTTCCTTAGGCCTATATAAAGAGCACAAGGCTCTCATAAACAGGAATCCCTCAAATCCCTCACATCCCTCTCTTCCCCCTCTTCTCTCTTGTTTAGTTTTAGAGTAGATTTAATAGAAATTTTATTTTTATTATTTTGCTTATTTCTTTATTATTTTTAATTCTGATTTTGTTTTCTTTATTTAAATTAATATTGTTTGTGTGTTCTTGCTTGCTAGTTTATAATCTTGATTATTAATTCTGATTTTATATTATTAAAGATTGCTTCTTTGATTGTTTCTTGCATGATATTTGTAATCTTTATAATATTAAACTTGAATTTTATGATCTTGAATATGTCTAGTGAGTAGTTTTCTTATTCAGTTATGAGGTAAATTAATTATTCTTGGGAAAAGCATGTTGTGAGATTCTTGAACCTATTATATAATTGTTGATTAAGTATCCAAGATTCTCTGAGCACATTATAATGGTTGTTTGTTTGATTAGATAGGGTGCACACTATTTAGTTAAACTAAATAATCTACCGCCAGATTAAAAACATAAGTCCGTAATTGCTTGTGGAGTTAATCACTAGGGATGGAGGAGAATTAAGGTTTAGATTAAATAAACCGAGCTTATGTGTTTGTTATCTAATGTCAACCCATATCTTTCTTGTTGTTAATGCTGCTACAATTTATATCTAGAGAGCTTGTTCTAGGTAGGTTAAGTAGTTAGAGATTAGTTAAAGAGCTTGTTTTAACTAACGACTCAGTAAGGAAAGATGGTGTAACAGAGCTTGTTGTTATGCTACGGTTGACTATTTAATTGACGGTGATATTTTGTAATCAATGATCAACATCAAAATCCAAGAATGATTGATTGCCTCGTAACTGAAGCTTTTTGCTATTTGTTTTTTTTATATTTAATAATTCTTGTTTTCTTTATTTTAGACATAGCTTACAAAACCCCCAGATTTTCTTCTTCTTTCCCTAAACCCGAAGATTAGATTTTTAATTTAATAATTAACTTAAATAATTCAGTCTCTGTTGGTTCGACCCTTGCTCCGCTATCTACATAGTAGAGTTAGGAAATTTTATTTTTGGTGACTGACGACACTCATCACACCATCCACCATTGCTGTACCTTAGGTTCTCGAAGTCTTATTCGTAGGGTCATGGTCCAATACCTTTGGGTTCGAGTCTCTTTAGGCTTTGGGTCTAGGTTTTCAGAAGTTGTCATTCATCATCCTTGCTTCTGTCCTATTGTGTTTTCAGCTCCTTCAAATTCCAAGCTACGTTTTCTCTTGTCCGTGCGCATCAGTTGGTATTTAGAGCTCAAGTTTCGATTTCTGGTTTATTTGTGCGTCCCTCACTTTTCGATTTTTGGTTTGTTGGTTTCGATTTTTTTTCTCTTTTGTTGGTTTTGATTTCTGGTTTATTTGTGCGTCTCTCACTTTTGGTAGAATCCTCAAAAAATTCTGCCACCTTAGTTATTGTGTCTGAGTTGAATTCATAACCCTAGTCTCAAATTCCTCAAAACCCTAGCCGCACCCCTTCAATCACAACCCTAGCCGCACTTCCTCATAACCCTAGCTGCACTTCTTCAACCACTTAATTCAACGCTAGCCGCATCCCTACTCTTTTCAAGGAAACTGCAAAACTCAAATTAAAAAAAAGAGGAAAAAAAAAGAATTCAAAAAAAAATGTTGTGGTACTGTTCAAACAGAAAATTTTGGTTGAGTTAGGAGGCACGTGAGTACCCATTTTAAAGGAAACAACGAAATAAAATGAACCTGTGAAATTCATTTCACAGGCCCCATCCTATCTTGGCCAAATTCCATCGTTTTCTTATAGTTTTAGGCCATTTTTCATTTTTTTGATCCTTCTAGTGATTTTTTTTTATTTTTTTATTTTTATTTTATTTTTTTTCTTTCCTTGAGTCACACTAGCTGCACCTTTCTGTGAAAAAAATAAAAAAAGAAAAAAGGGAGAAGAATTCAAAAAAAAAAGAGAGAAGAATTCCAAAAAAAAGGGGAATTCGAATAAAAAAAGAGAAAATACTTGGTGAAAATACTTGGTGAATTAGTTGATTCTGCGAGGTTGAATCTTTGACTGAGTCTCTAGTACGATTGTGAACCTATAGAGTTAAGGTAGAGTAAAGGAAAAAGGCATGAGTGTGTGAGAAACATTAGTAGAGAAAAGCCAAATTACTTGAGTGAAACACGAGTGTAAACACGTGAGGATATCACTTGTTGAAAATGTCTTCTGAAGGTGATAAGTCCAACTTTAAAAAGATTGAATTCATGCTTCAGGCAATGCAACAACTGTTCCAACGGATGGACGTGAAATTCAATGACATTCATGATACGTTGAACCAACATGAAGCTCGATTTGCGAAGATCCAACAAGGTGGTACTTCTCGTCTAAAAAGTAAGGTTGTTACCAATGACGAGTATGATGATAATGTTGGGTATGACTCCAACGAAGAGTCTGGGGTAGATAGACATCATAGAATGTACCATGGGTATAGAGATCGAGTTGATAGAGCTCATGATAGAGGCAAGGAGAAGATGGATGGAAACCTTGGCAATATAAAATTGAAGATTCCTCCTTTCCTAGGCAAGAATGATCCTGAGGCATATTTGGAGTGGGAAAGGAAGCTTGAAATGGTGTTTGACTGCCACCACTACTCCGAGGAAAAGAAGGTCAAACTTGCAGCAATTGAGTTCAAAGAGTATGCTATGGTTTGGTGGGATTAATTAGTCACTAGCAGAAGAAGATATGGAGATTCTCCAGTGTCTACATGGGATGAGATGAAGCGCATCATGAGGAAGAGATTTGTTCTTACTCATTACTACAGGGAGTTATACCAGAAACTCCAAGGTCTTACCTAGGGCTCAAAGAGTGTTGAGGATTACTACAAAGAGATGGAAATAACCATGATCCGAGCCAATATCCAAGAGGATGTAGAAGCTACTATGGCTCGTTTTCTCCAAGGCTTAAACCGTGAGATTGCCATTGTAGTAGAGTTGCAGCATTACATGGATTTAGAGGAGATGTTGCATGTGGCCATCAAAGTGGAAAGGCAACTCCAAAGGAAAGGTACATCCCGTTTCACTTCTAGTTCAGTTCCTGTTTGGAAATCTAACACCTTTCGTAGGGATGATAAGCCTATGTCTACGCCTAAGTCAGAGAGCTTTGCTAAGCCCAAGCCTGAGGGCCCTCCAAAGCCCAAGACTGAACTTGCCCAAGCATCCCAGAGCAGGACACGTGACATTAAGTGTTTCAAGTGTTTAAGTCGTGGACATGTTGCCTCACAGTGTCCTAATCGTAGAGTGATGATCATGCATGGGAATGGAGATGTTGAGAGTGAAGGTTCTGAAGTCGGTGTTGAAGATGAGATGCCTGCATTAGAAGATGCTGAAGAAGAAGAAGTTGTTGAATATGCTGCTCATGGTGAAGCGCTTGTAGCCAGGCGTGCTCTTAATACCTATGTGAAGTTTGAAGATGAGGCACAGCGTGAGAACATCTTCCATACGAGGTGCCATATTAGTGACAAGGTATGCACTGTAATCATTGATGGTGGGAGCTGTACTAATGTTGCTAGCACATACCTTGTTGATAAGTTAAAGTTGCCCACTACCAAGCATCACCACCCATATAAGTTGCAGTGGATTAATGACTGTGGTGAAGTGAACGTGGTGAAGCAAGTCTTGGTTCCTTTCTGTATTGGAAGTTATCGGGATAAGGTGTTGTGTGACGTGGTGCCCATGCAAGCTAGCCACCTATTGCTGGGTAGACCATGGCAGTATGATCGGAGAGTCATCCACGATGGTTACACTAACCGTTACTCCTTTACTACGGACGGTAAGAAGATCACTCTTGCTCCCCTTAGCCCCAAGGAGATTTATGAGGATCAATTAAGGCTAAAGGAGCAACATTGTTAGCTTTAAATTGACAAGTATTTTGAAATGACAAAACTCAAGTAAGCTTAAAAATGATTTTACTACAAAAGTAAATTTGCTTTGAATGAACTCAATGATAGAAATTATTTTAACAAAGTCTTGGATTGAGATTTCACTTGAAAAAGTCAGTAAATACTCTTAAAAAAGTGTTAGAAAGTTGTTTTAACTGACTTAGAATCATAAAAGCCATAAACTATGCAGCAAATTAAGTGCAGGATGGTGTACTGGACAAAAGGGATCGATCCCTACTATAGAGGGATCGATCCCTAAATGGCAGATTGCTTGGAAAAAGTCCGAGAAAGGTTGGAAAGCATTCTGGAGAAAAAGGATCGATCCTCCCATGAAAGGGATCGATCCCTTTTGATGGAGATCCAAGCTCACAAAGCTCAAGTCATGTTCGTGATGATCGTGATCCTTTGAGTATCCATGGAGATCCAATTACAAGAGCTAAATCAAAGATAATGCAACAAGCCTTGGCTGGTTTCATTGATATTGCTAGAGAGAAAGCCCAACAAAGCTTGAGCATGGAGGATGATAAAGTCTTCTACAACATGATCCAAGCCCAAGTTCAACCTTCTTGAAGACACACAAGTATTGGGCCGAAATGCAAATTAGGCTAGATGCATATTTTATTTAGTTAAGTATTATTGGGCTGAACATTGTCTTAATTTAATTTAAGCCCAATTCCTTTTTAAATAATAGATTTTGTAAGACTTCTATTACTTGTTCTGCAAGTTAGGAGAGTAGGATTCCTATTGCTTGTTCTGCAAGTTTGCTATTTCCTATTCTGCAAGTTAGGAAAGTAGGATTCCTATTACTTGTGCTGCAAGTTATCTATTTGCCTATAAATAGTTATGTAACCCTTTGGGGAGAACACAATTGATTTTAGTAATAAAATTGAGAGACTTCTTCTCTTTGGTTCTCTTGAGAACTCTTGAACTTATCAAGGTCTTCCTTGTGGCGTTCTTCTACCTTCCATCAATATATACCATAGGTTCTTGCTTTTCTAAGCAACGGGTCTTGGTCCAATACCATAGGTTCTTGTGTTTCTACACAACGGGTCTTGGTTTTACTTCTAACTTTTGTTTTCCTTTGCTGTGTTTTTAACTTATTATTGTTTGTCTTCAAGTGTTCTTCGTCTTCTTCATTGAACCTCATCTTCTTTCGGTGAGGTTCATATCATTTGGCATCAGAGCTTAGGTTTAATTCGTGGGAGTTTCGTTTTTGTTTTTTTTCTTTGTCTTCTTGTCTTGGACAAACCTTGATCTTGAATCCTTTTCCAAGTCACCACTAATATTGTTTGTCCCTCAAACCTATTTTCTTTACTTAGCCACCAAGTAAACCCTATCTTGTTCTCCAAGCAACCAAATCCCAAAGGTTTTCTTGCTCACCAAGAAACCTTCAAAAGCTCTACATCACATAAAGACTACTTGTTTCACAAGCCACCGTTCCCTCTCATTCCTTACCACACAAGCTGCTACCAAAACTAGCTTGTTTTTGTCAAAAAGTTGGCTTGTTCCCCAAGTAAACCTCTTCTTATTATTTAGACTTTTTTTTTCATTGTTCGTTTACTTCAGTAAAATATAAAAAAAAAGAAAAAAAGAGAAAAAAAAAAGAAAAAAAAAATCAATTCAAGAGGGGATTTTTTACACGTGTAGCAAGTGCAACATCAAAGGCAATTCGTGGAGGTGTGCTTCATCAAAATCTTGAGGTAGTCATTCTTTCTTGAGCTTTGAGATTTTTTATTTGTCTAATTGGAAAATTCATTGTTACCATTCTACCCTACTGCCTAAAATTACTTTTTTGACCCTACCATATAAAAGGACAAAACTACCCCACCTTTGGCTAAACCCTACCCTAATTAAACACCCAAAAACACCCATATTTCCTTCAAGGTTTAGTTTCATTAGAGTCTTCTTAAGCCTTATTGAGTCTTGCAAAGTCTTGTTGAGTCTTCATTGTTTTGTTTTCCCTTGATTAAAATCTTGTGCTCAGCTTGTTTATTGTTGGTTGATAGTTGAATTCCATAAGCTGATTTTATTGAGTCTTGAGTTCAATATAGAACCTATAGAGAAAAGTTGTGTGAGGGAAAAAAAAGGCAAGAGTGTGTGAGTAACATTAGTAGAGAAAAGCCATATTAAAATTGTGTGAAACACGAGTGTGAGTGTTACATTCTTGTGTGTATTGAGTGTAAACACGTGAGGTCATACTTGTGAGGTCTGTTTCTTTTACTAACGTTTCTTGCAGGTTACAATTATGTCTTCTAATAGTGAAAAGCTTGATTTGAGTAACATTGAGATCATGTTCCTAGCCATGCAACAACAACTTTCGAGGATAGAGTCGAAGTTGATTAAATATGATAAGTTGGAGCAACATGACGTTGCCCTAGCTAAGGTAAACCAAGATAATGCTTCTTATGCATGTGATAATGTAGCTAATAATAAGTTGGATAGCAATTACGGAGAAGATTTTGATGATGATTCTATGCTGCAATTAAAGGATGATGAGGATAATATGGAATCACCCATGGATGGAAAGGAATCTATAGCATGTCAAACTTTAAGTGTGCTACTGAAAGATGAGGATCAATTGGGATTAAAAGAGAGTGAGAAAAGAATAGTGAGTGAAGCCGAGGCTAAGCAAAAAGAGAAAACAATTGAGATTGAGTGTGATGCTTTAAGCATAGGTATCGAAGTTGTTTTAATGCAGGAGAAGCGCCCCATTGCTTTTTTCAGTGAGAAGTTAAGTGGAGCTGCCCTTAACTATTCCACATATGATAAAGAGATGTATGCATTAGTGAGGGCCTTGGAAACATGGCAACACTATTTTTGGCCCAAGGAATTTGTCATCCACACTGATCCTGAGTCCTTGAAGCACTTGAAAGGACAAAGCAAGTTGAACAAGCGTCATGCCAAGTGGATGGAGTTCATTGAGACATTTCCATATGTGATCAAATATAAACAAGGTAAAGAAAATGTCGTGGCTGATGCATTATCTCGAAGGTTCTCTAAGATGGCTCACTTCATTGCTTGTCACAAGACAGATGATGCAAGCAACATTGCCGATTTATTCTTCAAGGAAATTGTTCGTCTACATGGTGTTCTGAGGACCATTGTTTCTGACCGTGATGTGAAGTTCCTTAGCTACTTTTGGAAAACATTATGGGGAAAGTTAGGAACAAATCTATTGTTTTCCACTACTTGTCATCCACAAACTGATGGTCAAACTGAAGTAGTCAATCGTACTTTGTCTACTTTGTTGAGGTCCATTATTCAAAAGAATTTGAAAAATTGGGAAGATTGTTTGCCTCATGTGGAGTTTGCTTACAATAGAAGTGTGCATTCTACTACTAGTTATTCTCCATTTGAAGTTGTTTATGGATTTAATCCACTCACTCCATTGGATCTTTTACCACTACCCATTGAGGAGAAAGCTAGTTTGGATGGGGAAAAGAAAGCTGATTTTGTTAAGCAACTACATGAGAAGGTACGTCAAAACATTAAGAAGAGGACTGAGCAATATGCTACTCAAGCCAACAAGCATCGCAAGAAAGTTGTCTTTGAACCTGGTGATTGGGTTTGGGTACATATGCGTAAAGAGAGATTTCCTGCTCAACGTCGCTCCAAGTTGCAACCTCGAGGAGATAGACCATTCCAAGTGATTAAGAAGATCAATGACAATGCTTATAAGTTAGATCTTCCAGGTGAGTATAATGTTAGTGCTACATTTAATGTTTCTGATCTTTCTCCCTTTGATATTGATGTAGGTGATTCTGATTTGAGGACAAATCCTTTCGAGGAGAGGGGGAATGATGGAGATCCAAGCTCACAAAGCTCAAGTCATGTTCGTGATGATCGTGATCCTTTGAGTATCCATGGAGGTCCAATTACAAGAGCTAAATCAAAGATAATGCAACAAGCCTTGGCTGGTTTCATTGATATTGCTAGAGAGAAAGCCCAACAAAGCTTGAGCATGGAGGATGATTGATGAGTGTCGTCAGTCACCAAAAATAAAATTTCCTAACTCTACTATGTAGATAGCGGAGCAAGGGTCGAACCCACAGAGACTGAATTATTTAAGTTAATTATTAAATTAAAAATCTAATCTTAGGGTTTAGGGAAAGAAGAAATTTAGGGGTTTTGGAGACAATTCTAAAATAAAGAAAACAAGAATTATTAAATATAAAAAACAAATAGCAAAAAGCTTCAGTTACGAGGCAATCAATCATTCTTGGATTTTGATGTTGATCATTGATTACAAAATATCACTGTCAATTAAATAGTCAACCGTAGCATAACAACAAGCTCTGTTACACCATCTTTCCTTACTGAGTCGTTAGTTAAAACAAGCTCTTTAACTAATCTCTAACTACTTAACCTACCTAGAACAAGCTCTCTAGATATAAATTGTAGCAGCATTAACAACAAGAAAGATATGGGTTGACATTAGATAACAAACACATAAGCTCGGTTTATTTAATCTAAACCTTAATTCTCCTCCATCCCTAGTGATTAACTCCACAAGCAATTACGGACTTATGTTTTTAATCTGGCGGTAGATTATTTAGTTTAACTAAATAGTGTGCACCCTATCTAATCAAACAAACAACCATTATAATGTGCTCAGAGAATCTTGGATACTTAATCAACAATTATATAATAGGTTCAAGAATCTCACAACATGCTTTTCCCAAGAATAATTAATTTACCTCATAACTGAATAAGAAAACTACTCACTAGACATATTCAAGATCATAAAATTCAAGTTTAATATTATAAAGATTACAAATATCATGCAAGAAACAATCAAAGAAGCAATCTTTAATAATATAAAATCAGAATTAATAATCAAGATTATAAACTAGCAAGCAAGAACACACAAACAATATTAATTTAAATAAAGAAAACAAAATCAGAATTAAAAATAATAAAGAAATAAGCAAAATAATAAAAATAAAATTTCTATTAAATCTACTCTAAAACTAAACAAGAGAGAAGAGGGGGAAGAGAGGGATGTGAGGGATTTGAGGGATTGCTGTTTATGAGAGCCTTGTGCTCTTTATATAGGCCTAAGGAAGAGTTTAAAAGACTTTCCTAAGCAATGTGGGATTCAGATAAGAGTTTACTTGGGAAACAAGTAATTTGACTAGTCAAACTCTTATCTTTATCTCATCATCTTTTACAATTATTTTCTAAGTAAAATTCCTAAGGCCTATTTTTATTAATTAATTACAGATCTAAGACAAAATAAAATTAAGAAATTATCTTGTCTCAACAAAATCTGGTCTTGAACTTGCTTTGTTGGAATTTCTTCTCAGTCTCGTTTTTCTCCGCAGAATTTCGTACTGATTTTGTCCAGACGTTTGACCCATCAAATGAACTCTGATTTTTGCGATCTTGGACATTCTGGAAACCTCGAGAAGTCCTCTACAACTTCCATGAAGGCCACTTCTTGAGATCAGGTCGTTAAATTGGTCAAAAATGTCAATCTCTCAAGCTGGATAGAAAATACTGCACTTTGCTCTTTTTAGCTTCTTTTTATTCCAACTTTGATATTTAATACCTAAAACATAAAATAAACATTAGTAAGCTCTTTTAGGCATAAAACATCAATAAAGAAAATATATTAGCACATATAAAATTCACAAAATATCATCCTATCAATGATAAAGTCTTCAAGACTAAACATGGTCTCTACGAGTGGTTAGTTATGCCTTTTGGCTTGACTAATGCACCCAGTACATTCATGCGCTTAATGAACCATGTTTTATGTGATTTCATTGTTTCTTCACATGGCATTTCTGTTGATAATGAGAAGGTACAGGTAATTAAAGATTGGCCTGTACCTAAGTCTATTTCTGAGGTGCGTAGTTTCCATGGTTTAGCTAGTTTCTATTGTCGATTCGTTAGAGATTTTAGCACTATAGCTGCACCTTTGATCGAAGTGGTGAAAAAGAATGTTGCATTTCATTGGGGTCCCGCACAAGAGCATGCTTTTAATTTGCTTAAGGATAAACTTTGTTCTGCTCCTTTGTTATCTCTGCCTGACTTTACTAAAACTTTTGAGATTGAGTGCGATGCCTCAGGTGTAGGTATTGGAGCCGTGCTTATGCAGAAAAAACGGCCA
The DNA here is from genome assembly GCA_031772115.1 of Heritiera littoralis. Classification (NCBI taxonomy): domain Eukaryota; kingdom Viridiplantae; phylum Streptophyta; class Magnoliopsida; order Malvales; family Malvaceae; genus Heritiera; species Heritiera littoralis. The sequence continues at coordinate 1,673,208 of JAPDPK010000037.1, read as the reverse complement.
ATTGCTTTCTTTAGTGAGAAGTTAAGTGGAGCAGCACTTAACTATCCCACATATGACAGGAGATGTACGCGTTAGTGAGGGCCTTGGAGACATGGCAACATTACTTATGGCCCAAGGAATTTGTCATCCACACTAATCACGAGTCCTTGAAGCATCTGAAAGGATAGAGTAAGTTGCATAAGCATCATGCCGAGTGGATAGAGTTCATTGAGATGTTCCCATACGTGATCAAGTACAAACAAGGTAAAGAGAACTTTATAGCTGATGCGTTATCTCGTAGGTATACTCTTATCACTATTCTTAATGCTAAACTTTTAGGATTTGAGTATATCAAAGAACAGTATGCTGATGATGTTGATTTTGGTAATGTTTATGAGGCTTGTGCCACATCTGGCTTTGGCAAGTTCTTTAGGCACGATGGGTTCTTAATTAGAGAAAATAAATTATGTGTGCCTAGGAGTTCGTTACGCGAGTTGTTAGTTAGAGAAGCCCATTGTGGAGGATTAAGGGGTCACTCTGGAGTTAGGAAAACTCTAGATGTTTTGCAAGAACATTTCTTTTGGCCTAACATGAGGAGAGATGTGGTGAGATTATGTGATAGATGCATGTCATGTAGGCAAGCTAAATCTAGAGTTCATAATCATGGTTTATATACTCCTTTACCCATTCCTACTACTCCATGGACTGATATCTCTATGGATTTTGTTTTGGGCTCGCCTAGAACAAAACGCAGTAGAGATTCTATTTTTGTTGTGGTTGACAAGTTCTCTAAGATGGCTCATTTCATCGCTTGCCACAAGACGGATGATGCAAGCAATGTTGCTGACCTTTTCTTCAAAGAGATAGTACGTCTATATAGTGTACCGAGGACCATTGTTTCCGATCGAGATGCCAAGTTCCTTAGTTACTTTTGGAAGATGTTATGGGGAAAGTTGGGAACTAAATTGTTATTCTCCACCACTTGTCACCCCTAGACTGATGGACAGACTGAGGTAGTCAACTGAACCCTCTCTACATTATTGAGGTCCATTATACAGAAGAATTTGAAGAATTGGGAAGATTGCTTGCCACATGTGGAATTTGCATATAACCGCAATGTCCACTCCACTACGAGTTGCTCTCCCTTCGAAGTTGTTTATGGCTTCAATCCTCTTACTCCTTTAGATTTGTTGCCATTACCTAGTGTTGAGCAGAGTAACTTGGATGGAGAACAGAAAGCTAAGTTTGTGAAGCAACTCCATGAGAGAGTTCGTCAAGCTATTGAAAAGCAAACTGAGCAGTATACCACCTAAGCAAATAAGCATCGAAAGAAAGTAGCCTTTGAGCTTGGTGATTGGGTTTGGGTGCATATGCGAAAGGAGAGCATTCCTGTTCAACGACGAACCAAGCTACATCCCCGAGGAGATGGCCCATTCCAAGTCATTAAGAAGATCAATGATAATGCCTACCGATTAGATCTTCTTGGTGAGTATGGTGTATCTGCTACTTTTAATGTTTCTGATCTTTCTCTCTTTTCTTTTGATGAAGGTGATGCGTACGGACAAGACAAAACGTAGCTTGGAATTTGAAGGAGCTGACACGCAAGAAGACAGAAGCAAAGTTGATGAATGACAACTTCTGAAACCTAGACCCGAAGCCTAAAGAGACTCGAACCCAAAGGTATTGGACCTTGACCCTACGAATAAGAATTCGAGAACCTAAGGTATAGCAATGGTGGATGGTGAAGAAGGAGGCGCCACAAGGAAGAAGACCTTGATAAGCCTAGTTGAGAGGGAACCCAAGAGAAAGGCACACTCAATTTCTGAAAATTCAATTAACTGATCTCTATCAATAGCGTTTACAAGGTATTTATAATAATACCTAGCACTTAAGCCCATAAACAAGTGGGCTGGAATTAACACCAACAGAAAATAAGACTAAAACCAAATTCATGCCTAAACCTAGTTACATAAAATAAATAGTCCAAGAGACAACAAGACTCAAACGTGGGCTATCCAAACACTTAGCCCATCTTATTGTTAAGCTAAAATAAGATAGTAAACATGCTCATGTCGTTTGGGCTTCCAAGCAAGTATAGATGTCTTGGGACTCTTCATGGAAGCTTCCTTGACACTTCAATGATGCCAGAGCTTGTTGCATGAACGAGGTCAGGGCTTGTTGCGTCTTCTTAGCTCGAGCTCGGGTAATTGGACCTCCTTGGATGACCAATGGATCCTTAGCATCACGAACATCACGAGCAAGTGGATCTCCATCTGGATCTCCATCATTCCCCCTCTCCTTAAAAGGATTTATCCTCAAATCGCATATACCTTCATCAAAAGAAAAAGGAGAAAGATCAGAAACATTAAAAGTAGCAGATACACCATACTCTCCAGGAAGATCCAATTTGTAGGCATTATCGTTGATCTTCGCTATGACTTGGAATGGTCCAACTCCTCGGGGATGTAGCTTGGTTCGTCGCTGAACAGGAAACCTCTCCTTTCTCATATGCACCCAAACCCAATCACCAGGCTCAAAGACTACTTTCTTTCGATGCTTATTTGCTTGGGTGGTATACTGCTCAGTCTTCTTTTCAATAGCTTGACGAACTCTCTCATGGAGTTGCTTCACAAACTTAGCCTTCTGTTCTCCATCCAAGTTACTCTGCTCCGCACTAGGTAATGGCAACAAATCCAAAGGAGTAAGAGGATTGAAGCCATAAACAACTTCGAATGGAGAGCAACTAGTAGTGGAGTGGACACTGCGGTTATATGCAAACTCCACATGGGGCAAGCAATCTTCCCAATTCTTCAAATTTTTCTGAATAATGGACCTCAATAATGTAGACAGGGTTCGGTTGACGACCTCAGTCTGTCCATCAGTCTGGGGGTGACAAGTGGTGGAGAATAACAATTTAGTTCCCAACTTTCCCCATAACGTCTTCCAAAAGTAACTAAGGAACTTTGCATCTCGATCAGAAACAATGGTCCTTGGTACACCATGTAGACGTACTATCTCTTTGAAGAAAAGGTCAGCAACGTTGCTCGCGTCATCCGTCTTGTGGCAAGCAATGAAATGAGCCATCTTAGAGAACCTGTCAACCACAACAAAAACAGAATCTCTACCGCGTTTTGTTCGAGGCAAGCCCAAAACAAAATCCATAGAGATATCAGTCCACGGAGTAGTAGGAATGGGTAAAGGAGTATATAAACCATGATTATGAACTCTAGATTTAGCTTGCCTACATGAAATGCATCTAGCACATAACCTCTCTACATCTCTCCTCATGTTAGGCCAAAAGAAATGTGCTTGCAAAACATCTAGAGTTTTCCTAACTCCAAAGTGACCCATTAATCCTCCACTATGGGCTTCTCTAACTAACAGCTCGCGCAATGAACTCCTAGGCACACATAATTTATTTTCTCTAAATAAGAACCCATCATGCCTAAAGAACTTGCCAAAACCAGATGTAGCACATGCATCATAAACATTACCAAAATCAACATCATCAGCATACTGTTCTTTGATATACTCAAATCCTAAAAGTTTAGCATCAAGAGTAGTGATAAGAGTATACCTACGAGATAACGCATCAGCTACGACGTTCTCTTTACCTTGTTTGTACTTGATCACGTACGGGAACATCTCAATGAACTCTATCCACTTGGCATGACGCTTATGCAGCTTACTCTGTCCTTTCAAATGCCTCAAGGACTCATGATCAGTGTGGATGACAAATTCTTTGGGCCACAAGTAATGTTGCCATGTCTCCAAGGCCCTCACTAACGCGTACATCTCCTTGTCATATGTGGGATAGTTAAGTGCTGCTCCACTTAACTTCTCACTAAAGAAAGCAATTGGGCGTTTGTCCTGCATAAGCACAGCTCCAATACCTACACCTGAGGCATCGCACTCAATCTCAAAAGTTTTAGTAAAGTCAGGCAGAGATAACAAAGGAGCAGAACAAAGTTTATCTTTAAGCAAATTAAAAGCATGCTCTTGTGCAGGACCCCAATGAAATGCAACATTCTTTTTGACCACTTCGATCAAAGGTGCAGCTATAGTGCTAAAATCTCTAACAAATCGACGATAGAAACTAGCTAAACCATGGAAACTACGCACCTCAGAAACAGACTTAGGTACAGGCCAATCTTTAATTGCCTTTACCTTCTCATTATCAACAGAAATGCCATGTGAAGAAACGACATACCCAAGAAAAACAATCTTATCAGTGCAGAATGTACATTTCCTAAAATTGGCATACAAACTTGCATTCCTCAAAACAATAAGAACATTCCTAAGATGCTCAACATGCTCATGCTGGCTCTTACTGTATATCAAAATATCATCAAAATAGACAACCACATACTTACCAATGAAATCACGTAAAACATGGTTCATTAAACGCATGAATGTACTAGGTGCATTAGTCAAGCCAAAAGGCATAACTAACCACTCGTAGAGACCATGTTTAGTCTTGAATGCGGTTTTCCATTCATCACCTTCTCTCATACGAATTTGGTGATATCCGCTCTTTAAATCAATTTTAGAAAACATGCATGCACCATGCAACTCATCAAGCATGTCATCTAGCCTAGGAATAGGATAGCGGTACTTTACAGTGATTTTGTTGACGGCTCGGCAGTCAACGCACATCCTCCACGTCCCATCTTTTTTTGGCACAAGCAGTACGGGCACGGCGCAAGGACTCATGCTCTCTCTCACATAACCTTTCCTCATGAGCTCCTCAACTTGCCTTTGAAGCTCCTTCGTCTCCTCGGGATTACTTCTGTAGGCTGGACGGTTAGGAATGGTAGCTCCGGGGACAAGGTCAATCATGTGCTCGATCCCACGAATCGGTGGTAATCCACTTGGGATCTCCTCAGGGAATACATCCTCGAACTCCTGCAACAATGAGACAACATCAGTAGGCAAAGTATCATGGAGTTCAGCATCAATAAAATAAGAATCTTTAAATAAGAGTAAAAGGATAGGAGACTTAGCAAGAAATGCAGTCTTCACATCTCGGGGTTTGGCATAGCAGCTCACTGTTTTGCTGTCCTTGTTTTCCTTCTTTTCTTTAGCTTGCTTCCTTTGCTCGTCATGTTGCTCCTTTAGCCTTAATTGGTCCTCATAAATCTCCTTGGGGCTAAGGGGAGCAAGAGCGATCTTCTTGCCATCCATAGTAAAGGAATAACGGTTAGTGTAACCGTCGTGGATGACTCTCCGATCATACTGCCACGGTCTACCCAGCAATAGGTGGCTAGCTTGCATGGGCACTACGTCACACAACACCTCATCGTGATACCTTCCAATATAAAAAGGAACCAAGACTTGCTTCACCACGTTGACTTCACCACAGTCATTAATCCACTGCAACTTATATGGGTGGTGATGCTTGGTAGTGGGCAACTTTAATTTATCAACAAGGTATGTGCTAGCAACATTAGTACAACTCCCACCATCAATGATTACAGTACAGACCTTGTCACTAATATGGCATCTCGTATGGAAGATGTTCTCGCGCTGTGCCTCATCCTCAAACTTCACATGAGTAGTAAGAGCACGCCTAGCAACAAGTGCCTCACCATGAGCAGCATACTCAACAACTTCTTCTTCGTCGACATCTTCTAACGCAGGCATCTCATCTTCTACACCGAGGTCGGAACCTTCACTCTCAACATCTCCATTCCCATGCATGATCATCACCCTACGGTTGGGACACTGTGAGGCAATATGTCCACGACCTAAACACTTGAAACACTTAATGTCACGTGTCCTGCTCTGGGATGCTTGGGCAGGTTCAGTCTTAGGCTTTGGAGGGCCCTCAGGCTTGAGCTTAGCAAAGCTCTCTGACTTATGCGTAGGCACAGGCTTATCATCCCTATGAAAGGTGTTAGATTTCCAAACAGGAACTGAACTAGAAGTAAAACGGGATGTACCTTTCCTTTTGAGTTGCCTTTCCACTTTGATGGCCACATGCAACATCTCCTCTAAATCCATGTAATGCTGCAACTCGACTACATTGGCAATCTCACGGTTTAAGCCTTGAAGAAAACGAGCCATAGTAGCTTCTGCATCCTCCTGGATATTGGCTCGGATCATGGTTATTTCCATCTCTTTGTAGTAATCCTCAACACTCTTTGAGCCCTGGGTAAGACCTTAGAGCTTCTGGTATAACTCCCTGTAGTAATGAGTAGGAACAAATCTCTTCCTCATGATGCGCTTCATCTCAGCCCATGTAGACACTGGAGGATCACCATATCTTCTTCGACTAGTGACTAACTGATCCCACCAAACCATAGCATACTCTGTGAACTCAATCGCTGCAAGTTTGACCTTCTTTTCTTCAGAGTAGTGGTGGCAGTCAAACACCATTTCAAGCTTCCTTTCCCACTCCAAATATGCCTCAGGATCATTCTTGCCTTGGAAAGGAGGAATCTTTAATTTGATACTGCTAAGGTTTCCATCCAGCTTCTCCTTGCCTCTATCACGGGCTCTATCAACTCGATCTCTATACCCATGGTACCTTCTATGATGTCTATCTATCCCAGACTCTTCATTCGAATCATACCCAACATTATCATCATACTCATCAGTGCAACAACCTTACTTTTTTGACGAGAAGTATCACCTTGTTGGATCTTTGCAAACCGAGCTTCATGTTGGTTCAACTTATCATGAATGTCATTGAATTTCACATCCATCCGTTGGAACTGTTGTTGCATTGCCTGAAGCAGGAATTCAATCTTTTTAAAGTCTGACTTATCACCTTCAGAAGACATTGTCAACAAGTAATATCCTCACGTGTTTACACTCCTGTTTCACTCAAGTAATTTGGCTTTTCTCTACTAATGTCTCTGATATGGACCTCACCGAAAGAAGATGAGGTTCATATGAAGAAGACGAAGAACACTTGAAGAAAAACAATAACAAGTTAAAAACGCAGCAAAGAAAAAACAAAAATTAGAAGTAAAACCAAGACCCGTTATGTAGAAACACAAGAACCTATGGTATTGGACCAAGACCCGTTGCTTAGAAAAGCAAGAACCTATGGTATATATTGGTGGAAGGTAGAAGAACGCCACAAGGAAGACCTTGATAAGTTCAAGAGTTCTCAAGAGAACCAAAGAGAAGAAGTCTCTCAATTTTATTACTAAAATCAATTGTGTTCTCCCCAAAGGGTTACATAACTATTTATAGGCAAATAGATAACTTGCAGTACAAGTAATAGGAATCCTACTTTCCTAACTTGCAGAATAGGAAACAGCAAACTTGCAGAACAAGCAATAGGAATCCTACTCTCTTAACTTGCAGAACAAGTAATAGAAGTCTTACAAAATCTATTATTTAAAAAGGAATTGGGCTTAAATTAAATTAAGACAATGTTCAGCCCAATAATACTTAACTAAATAAAATATGCATCTAGCCTAATTTGCATTTCGGCCCAATACTTGTGTCTTCAAGAAGGTTGAACTTGGGCTTGGATCATGTTGTAGAAGACTTTATCATCCTCCATGCTCAAGCTTTGTTGGGCTTTCTCTCTAGCAATATCAATGAAACCAGCCAAGGCTTGTTGCATTATCTTTGATTTAGCTCTTGTAATTGGACCTCTATGGATACTCAAAGGATCACGATCATCACGAACATGACTTGAGCTTTGTGAGCTTGGATCTCCATCATTCCCCCTCTCCTCGAAAGGATTTGTCCTCAAATCAGAATCACCTACATCAATATCAAAGGGAGAAAGATCAGAAACATTAAATGTAGCACTAACATTATACTCACCTGGAAGATCTAACTTATAAGCATTGTCATTGATCTTCTTAATCACTTGGAATGGTCCATCTCCTCGAGGTTGCAACTTGGAGCGACGCTGAGCAGGAAATCTCTCTTTATGCATATGTAACCAAACCCAATCACCAGGTTCAAAGACAACTTTCTTGCGATGCTTGTTGGCTTGAGTAGCATATTGCTCAGTCCTCTTCCTAATGTTTTGACGTACCTTCTCATGTAGTTGCTTAACAAAATCAGCTTTCTTTTCCCCATCCAAACTAGCTCCCTCCTCAATAGGTAGTGGTAAAAGATCCAATGGAGTGAGTGGATTAAAACCATAGACAACTTCAAATGGAGAATAACTAGTAGTAGAATGCACACTTCTATTGTAAGCAAACTCCACATGAGGCAAACAATCTTCCCAATTCTTCAAATTCTTTTGAATAATGGATCTCAACAAAGTAGACAAAGTACGATTGACTACTTCAGTTTGACCATCGGTTTGTGGATGACAAGTAGTTGAAAACAATAGCTTTGTTCCTAACTTTCCCCATAATGTTTTCCAAAAGTAGCTAAGGAACTTCACATCACGGTCAGAAACAATGGTCCTCGGAACCCCATGTAGACGAACAATTTCCTTGAAGAATAAATCGGCAATGTTACTTGCATCATCTGTCTTGTGACAAGCAATGAAGTGAGCCATCTTAGAGAACCTGTTAACAACAACAAAAACAGAATCTCTACATCTCTTTGTTCTTGGTAACCCCAAAACAAAGTCCATAGAAATGTCAGTCCAAGGAGCAGTAGGAATAGGCAATGGAGTATAAAGACCATGATTCATAACTCTAGACTTAGCTTGTTTACAAGTGACACATCTCTCACACAATTTTTCAACATCTCTTTTCATGTTAGGCGAAAAGAAGTGATCATGCAATATATCTAAAGTTTTCTTTACTCCAAAATGTCCCATTAACCCACCACTATGGGCTTCTCTAACAAGTAATTCTCTTAAAGAACTCCTAGGCACACATAATCTATTTTCCCTAAATAAGAATCCATCATGCCTATAAAACTTTCCAAAACCAGTTTTCTCACATGCAATGAACACATTTTCAAAATCCTCATCAGTAGCATACAAGTCTTTAATATACTCAAATCCAAGTAGTTTTGCATTAAGAGTAGTGATTAGAGTATACCTTCGAGACAATGCATCAGTCATGACATTTTCTTTACCTTGTTTATATTTGATCACATATGGAAATGTCTCAACGAACTCCATCCACTTGGCATGACGCTTGTTCAACTTGCTTTGTCCTTTCAAGTGCTTCAAGGACTCATGATCAGTGTGGATGACGAATTCTTTGGGCCATAAAAAGTGTTGCCATGTTTCCAAAGCCCTCACTAATGCATACATCTCTTTATCATATGTGGGATAGTTAAGGGTAGCTGCACTTAACTTCTCACTGAAAAAAGCAATGGGGCGCTTCTCCTGCATTGAAACAGCTCGAATACCTATGCTTAAAGCATCACACTCAATCTCGATTGTTTTCCCCTTTTGCTTAACCTCGGCTTCACTCACTACTTTTTCCTCACTCTCTTTTAATCTTAATTGATCCTCATCTTTCAGTAGCACACTTAAAGTTTGACATGCTATAGATTCCTTTCCATCCATGGGTGATTCCATACTATCCTCATCATCCTTAGCTAGGGCAACATCATGTTGCCCCAACTTATCATATTTAATCAACTTCGACTCTATCCTCGAAAGTTGTTGTTGCATGGCTAGGAACATGATCTCAATGTTACTCAAATCAAGCTTTTCACTATTAGAAGACATAATTGTAACCTGCAAGAAATGTTAGTAAAAGAAACAGACCTCACAAGTATGACCTCACGTGTTTACACTCAATACACACAACAATGTAACACTTACACTCGTGTTTCACACAATTTTAATATGGCTTTTCTCTACTAATGTTACTCACACACTCTTGCCTTTTTGTTTTCCCTCACACAACTTTTCTCTATAGGTTCTATATTGAACTCAAGTCTCAATCAAAAATCAGCTTATGGAATTCAACTATCAACCAACAGTTAACAAGTTGAGCACAAGATTTTAATCAAGGGAAAACAAAACAATGAAGACTCAACAAGACTTTGCAAGACTCAATAAGGCTTAAGAAGACTCTAATGAAACTAAACCTTGAAGGAAATATGCATGTTTTGGGGTGTTTAATTAGGGTAGGGTTTAGCCAAAGGTGGGGTAGTTTTGTCCTTTTATGTGGTAGGGTCAAAAAGGTAATTTTAGGCAGTAAGGTAGAATGGTAACAATGAATTTTCAAATTAGGCAAATAAGAAATCTCAAAGCTCAAGAAAGAATGACTACCTCAAGATTTTGATGAAGCACACCTCCACGAATTACCTTTGATGTTGCACTTGCTACACACGATGTAATAAATCCCTTCTTGAATTGATTTTTCTTTTCTCTTTTTTTTTTCTTTTCTTTTTTTTCTCTTGTTTTCTCTTTTTTTATATATATATTTTACTAAGGTAAATGAACAATGAAGAAAAAAAAAGTCTAAATAATAAGAAGAGGTTTACTTGAGGAACAAGGCAACTTTTTGACAAAAACAAGCTAGTTTTGGTAGCAGCTTGTGTGGCAAGGAATGAGAGGGAAAGGTGGCTTGTGAAACAAGTAGTCTTTATGTAATGTAGAGCTTTTGAAGGTTTCTTGGTGAGCAAGAAAACCTTTGGGATTTGGTTGCTTGAAGAACAAGATAGGGTTTACTTGGTGGCTAGGTAAAGACAATAGGTTTGAGGGACAAACAATATTAGTGGTGGCTTGGAAAAGGATTCAAGATCAAGGTTTGTCCACGACAAGAAGACAAAAAAAACAAAACTCCCACGAATTAAACCTAAGCTCTGATGCCAAATGATATGGACCTCACCGAAAGAAGATGAGGTTCATATGAAGAAGACGAAGAACACTTGAAGAAAAACAATAACAAGTTAAAAACGCAGCAAAGAAAAAACAAAAATTAGAAGTAAAACCAAGACCCGTTATGTAGAAACACAAGAACCTATGGTATTGGACCAAGACCCGTTGCTTAGAAAAGCAAGAACCTATGGTATATATTGGTGGAAGGTAGAAGAACGCCACAAGGAAGACCTTGATAAGTTCAAGAGTTCTCAAGAGAACCAAAGAGAAGAAGTCTCTCAATTTTATTACTAAAATCAATTGTGTTCTCCCCAAAGGGTTACATAACTATTTATAGGCAAATAGATAACTTGCAGTACAAGTAATAGGAATCCTACTTTCCTAACTTGCAGAATAGGAAACAGCAAACTTGCAGAACAAGCAATAGGAATCCTACTCTCTTAACTTGCAGAACAAGTAATAGAAGTCTTACAAAATCTATTATTTAAAAAGGAATTGGGCTTAAATTAAATTAAGACAATGTTCAGCCCAATAATACTTAACTAAATAAAATATGCATCTAGCCTAATTTGCATTTCGGCCCAATACTTGTGTCTTCAAGAAGGTTGAACTTGGGCTTGGATCATGTTGTAGAAGACTTTATCATCCTCCATGCTCAAGCTTTGTTGGGCTTTCTCTCTAGCAATATCAATGAAACCAGCCAAGGCTTGTTGCATTATCTTTGATTTAGCTCTTGTAATTGGACCTCTATGGATACTCAAAGGATCACGATCATCACGAACATGACTTGAGCTTTGTGAGCTTGGATCTGCATCAGTCTCTCACACACTCGTGCCTTTTTCCCTTACTCTACCTTAACTCTATAGGTTCACAATCACACTAGAGACTCAGTCAAAGATTCAACCTCGTAAAATCAACTAATTCACCAAGTATTGTCACCAAGAATTTTTTTTTTCTTTTTTTTTTTCACAGAAAGGTGTGGCTAGGGCTAGGGTGACTCAAAGAAAGAAAGAAAGAAGAAAAAAAATAAGAAAAAAATAAAAAAATCACTAGAATGATAAAAAAAATGAAAAATGGCCTAAAACTATAGGAAAACGATGGAATTTGGCCAAGATAGGGTGGGGCTAGTGAAGTATAACTTCACTAGGTCGTTTTCTTTCGTCGTTTTCTTTAAAACGGGTACTCAAACGTCTCCTAACTCAACCAAAACTTCTATTTGAACAGTACCGCAAAAAAAATTTTTTTTCTTCTTTTTTTTTTTTCGAATTCTTTTCTTCTTCTTTTTTTTTTTCGAATTCTTTTCTTCTTCTTTTTTTTTTGAATTCTTTTCTTCTTCTTTTTTTTTTAACTCTGAGTGTTGCGGTTTCCTTGAAAGAGGAGGGGTGCAGCTAGGTTTTTTTTTTTTTGAGGGGTGAGGCTAGGGTTTTTTTTTTTAGGGGTGCGGCTAGGGTTTTTTTTTAGGGGTGCAGCTAGGGTTTTTTTTTTGAGGGGTGCGGCTAGGGTTTTTTTTTGAGGGGTGTGGCTAGGGTTTTATTTTTAAGGGGTGCGGCTAGGGTTTTTTGTGTAATGAAATAAGTGGTGGCTAGGGTTTTAGAGTTAAGAAATAAGTGGCGGCTAGGAACACACAAACAAACCAGAAAGTGGAACGAACAAAAGAGAAAAAAAAATTGAAACAAAAAAAAACCAAAAAAAAAAATCGAAAAGTGAGTGACGCACGAACAAACCAGAAAATCGGAACTTGAGCTCTGAATACCAACTGATGCGTACGGACAAGACAAAACGTAGCTTGGAATTTGAAGGAGCTGACACGCAAGAAGACAGAAGCAAAGTTGATGAATGACAACTTCTGAAACCTAGACCCGAAGCCTAAAGAGACTCGAACCCAAAGGTATTGGACCTTGACCCTACGAATAAGAATTCGAGAACCTAAGGTATAGCAATGGTGGATGGTGAAGAAGGAGGCGCCACAAGGAAGAAGACCTTGATAAGCCTAGTTGAGAGGGAACCCAAGAGAAAGGCACACTCAATTTCTGAAAATTCAATTAACTGATCTCTATCAATAGCGTTTACAAGGTATTTATAATAATACCTAGCACTTAAGCCCATAAACAAGTGGGCTGGAATTAACACCAACAGAAAATAAGACTAAACCCAAATTCATGCCTAAACCTAGTTACATAAAATAAATAGTCCAAGAGACAACAAGACTCAAACGTGGGCTATCCAAACACTTAGCCCATCTTATTGTTAAGCTAAAATAAGATAGTAAACATGCTCATGTCGTTTGGGCTTCCAAGCAAGTATAGATGTCTTGGGACTCTTCATGGAAGCTTCCTTGACACTTCAATGATGCCAGAGCTTGTTGCATGAACGAGGTCAGGGCTTGTTGCGTCTTCTTAGCTCGAGCTCGGGTAATTGGACCTCCTTGGATGACCAATGGATCCTTAGCATCACGAACATCACGAGCAAGTGGATCTCCATCTAGATCTCCATCAGAAGGTGTGACATCCTCGTCACTCCCAAATACCAACTAATTTCCCATAGTTTTGGTTAGGCTGTTCAACGGTGCATCCTTCTTCTTTAATATAGCTAACACTATATTGTTTCCATGATGATATATTTCTCATACACATACAGGATCGTCTTTCACATAAGTCTAAAACTCTAATATAATTTACATACTAATCTCTTTAACAATTTACATCCCCAATGTGTCTAATATACATCACTGTACTATAGTCTGAATTACATAATCAAAATGTATCTACCTTCAAGGGATTGGAAGTTAGCCTCGAAGGAATATCGTATAGTCCAAATATATGCTCGTCTACCAAGAGCAGACTTCACTGCAAATAATCTGGATGAAAAATATTATAAAGGAATGAGTTTACGCTCAGTAAGAAATATACATAAAAGAGCGTACTATGCCACTATATGTAGTTTTCCTGCTTGGCTCTATAATGTCATGTAATATTCTTGTAAAAACATATAACATATAAGTTCCTCAAATACCATATAACACATGACAAAATCATATGAAGTCACTTGCACGTATTCAAATAACTCAAATACTTTCACATATATATGTCAAATATCTTGAAATTATATATATAAATAGTCTTCAAATAGGGGGAGACCGTCAACATCCAATAGAATCATGCACCAAATAAAGTGGCGTACCCACGTATGGGCCAGGGATCCTCCCTTAAGCCAAACACATATAAAGGACTAATGGCCATTGTCAATATTCCACAGTGTGCACTAGTCAGGTGACACCCGTGGTACTGAGGGCTTGACTAGAGTCCCCCAGCCAAATACAAATAAGCAAGTAATATGCATGATCACCAATGGAGTCGTTAATCTCAAAATATTGAGTAGTAAAACTCATTCTTGTAAAACCATGGGTATTCATAACCCTTCTTATATACTTTAATGATAATCCAAATACATTTATATAAATAAATTAAAAATTATTATTTTTCAAAGGGGGCAGTTGACTGTTCTTTTAGGGCAGTCGACTGCTCTAGTATAAAAATATTCAATAAATTTTATTTTCTTTTTGCATTTAAAATATTTAATTTCCGGATGCAAGTAGGGCAGTTGACTGCTAAAATGGGGCAGTCGACTGGCCCACAAACAGAATGTTTCTCGAAAAAATGCAGTCGATTGGCTCTTTAGCGGTCAACTGGTTTGCAAACAGAAAGTTTCTGGAAAAATGGCAGTCGACTGCTATGTAGGGCAGTCGGCTGCTCTAAGTCGGTTTCGGAAAAAGTTACGTCACGACTGTCTCTGAGCAGTCGGCTGCTATTTAGGGCAGTCGGCTGCCCCGAGCCAAATCGTAACTGGGCGAAAAACGTGAATTTTACATTTCCTGCACTTACACCAGCTTTTATTTCATCCCAAAACATTTAAAACATGCGGACATAGTCACCCTACGTCCGTTACATATATTCCTTACCTCAAATAGCCAAATAATACGAAATCCCTTGGTTGCACCAATTCTTTCCTTCACTTCTTCAAAACTGCATAATTCATATAAATTGGAACCTTTAACTTTCTTTCATTTCAACACCATAAGTATACTATACCAACATCACTTAACTCCAAATCATAGATAGAATTGAAAGAATCAACTTCTATCCTTACCTTTGTCAATAGCTAAAATAACAGAAATTCTGATCTCCTCAAAGACTTTGTTTCAGCCTTCCATATTACAGACATAAAGAGAGCTAGTGATGAGGATCGTTTTTCGTTTAAGGAGTTTGTTGCTTCGTTGGAGGAATAAGGCAGTTCTACAAGGTGAATATGGAAGAAAACCTTAGAGAATTTCAGAGGAAGAGCTATGGCTGCCGGCCCTCTTTGCTGGAAAAGATGGCATTAAATGCCATTAATGTGTATTTATCCCTTCATGCCAGCCACAACTCCTTAGCCCTTTGACAATTTGACCACCAATTAATTCTTCTTTTTTCCTTCCTCATGTCAGCCACACATATCATGAAATTATGAAAATCTGATATTTATTCTTCTTTTATCATTCTCTAATATTTTCCTGATATCAACATTAAATTTATTGACCATTTGACTCTCCATTTTATTACTTCTTCTAGGTTCCTAACATCATTTGTACATTAATTCTCATATTCATTTAAATCATTTCTGCTTATAGTACTTTACAAATAAGAGGACTTTACATGAAATTGGGAATTTCACAGAAGGTATATGCGATTTAAGGACAAATCCATTTTAGGAGAGGGGGAATGATGGAGATCCACTTGTTCATGATGTTCGTGATGCTAAGGATCCATTGGTCATCCAAGGAGGTCCAATTACCCGAGCTCGAGCCAAGAAGACGCAACAAGCCCTGGCCTCATTAATGCAACAAGCTCTGGCATCATTGAAGTGTCAAGGAAGCTTCCATGAAGAGTCCCAAGACATCTATATTTGCTTGGAAGCCCAAACGACATGAGCATGGTTTACTGTCTTATTTTAGCTTAACAATAAGATGGGCTAAGTGTTTGAATAGCCCACATTTGAGTCTTGTTGTGTCTTGGACTATTTATTATATGTAACTAGGTTTAGGCATGAATTTGGGTTTAGTCTTATTTACTGTTGGTGTTAATTCTAGCCCACTTGTTTATGGGCTTAAGTGCTAGGTATTATTATAAATACCTTGTAAACGCTATTGATGAACAGATCAGTTTTGAATTTTAGAATTTGAGTGTGCCTTTCTGTTGGGTTCCCTCTCAACTAGGCTTACCAAGGTTTTCTTCCTTGTGGCACCTCCTTTTTTCACCATCCACCATTGCTATACCTTAGGTTCTTGAATTCTTATTCGTAGGGTCAAGGTCCAATACCTTCGGGTTCGAGTCTCTTTAGGCTTCGGGTCTAGGTTTTCAGAAGTTGTCATTCATCATCCTTGCTTCTATCTTGTTGCGTTTTCAGCTCCTTCAAATTCCAAGCTACATTTTCTCTTGTCTGTGCGCATCATGCTGCACCTGTATTGTTAGGTAGACCATTCTTAAAAACATCTAAGACTAAAATTGATGTGCACAATGGAACTTTAACTAGGGAATTTGATGATGAGACTGTTAAATTTAATATTTATGAGGCCATGAGATATCCTAGTGATGTGCATGAAGTTTTTGGAATAGATGTAATTGATGATCTAACTCAATAGTTCTTTGAGCTAGAAAAAAAGGACAAGCTAGAAGTGGCTATAAGCCACAGCCTAAAAATGGAAATTTTGGAAAAGGAAGCTTGTGCTGATTTTAATAATTCCC
Organism: Heritiera littoralis; assembly: GCA_031772115.1. NCBI lineage: Eukaryota > Viridiplantae > Streptophyta > Magnoliopsida > Malvales > Malvaceae > Heritiera > Heritiera littoralis. The sequence continues at coordinate 1,656,735 of JAPDPK010000037.1, read as the reverse complement.
TAAAAGCGAAAGTGATGGAACTTCAATCCTTACCAGCCACAAGGTACGAAAGCTTACATAAAAATTTACTTGATTCTCATACAAAACTTCTTCCTTCTGTTGTGCAGGCCCCTAAGGTGGAACTGAAGCCATTACTAGACCACCTCAAGTATGTGTTCTTGGGTGAAAAAGAAACTTTGCCTATAATTATTGCTAAGAACCTTACTCCATTGGAGGAAGAAAAGCTCATCCGTGTTCTCAAGGACCTCAAATCTGCCATAGGATGGACCATTGCAGACATTAAGGGGATAAGCCCAACTATGTGCATGCATCGCATACTTCTTGAAGAAGGTTCAAAACCAACAAGAGAAGCACAAAGAAGATTAAACCCTCCAATGATGGAAGTTATGAAAAAGGAGATACTGAAGCTCCTTTATGTTGGGATCATATACCTTATCTCTGGTAGTAAATGGGTTAGCCCAATACAAGTGGTTCCTAAGAAGTTTGGCATCACAGTGGTAAAGAATGAAGATGTTGGCTCTATAGGCTAAACCGAGAGAGGGGGTGAATCAGTTCTTAGCTAACCTTATGTTCGTTTTTCGATTCTTTGAAATTTTCTAGCCTATATTGAAGTTTTCTAAGTTCTCTAGGCTACTCAAGTATGCAATATAAATTCAATTTAACAATCACAATATAAATGCAAATAAGTAAAGAGAGTAGGAAATGAGAAATGTACACAATCGATTTATAGAGGTTCGGCAACCTTGCCTACGTCCTCTACCTTGAGAAACTCCAAGGATTTTCCCGAAATCCACTCACTTGAATTTGTGTTACAATCCTTCTTTTTCAAGGCTCAAAAGAAACCTCTCTCTTTTTCTAAGCTCAAGAGGAAACCTCCCTCTTTTTCTAAGGCTAAAGAGAAACCTCCCTCTTTTTCTAAGGCTCAAGAGAAACCTCCCCTTTACAAGGTGTGTTTTGTGTTTACAATGGGTGTAAATAAAGAAGGCCTCTAAGTAGGCAAATGATTACAAAGATTAAGCACAAAGAAAAGCCTATACAATATTTGTGTTATGCTATACAAGGAATATGAGAGTGATGGAAGATGAAGACTTTGTAACACTTGAATTGTTGTTGAGGCTTGAGGAAGATGAAGAAGATGATGAAAAATGTTGCTCAGCTATTCCTCTTGCTTCCTTGAGCTTCCAAGCCTCTATTTATAGTCCCTTGGATGGTTTATGAACGTTGGAAAGAGCCAAAGCAAATGTAGTTGTTGTATCTCATAGAAACTAGCTGTTGGAGGCTTTTCACGTGTAAAGGGATAGATCCCTTCCCTTAGGGGATCGATCCCATGCTTCCTTTTTTTCTTCCTGGGAGCATTTTGCCATTTCGGGATGGATCCCTCATCCTAGGGGATCGATCCCTCATGTTTTTCCTGCACTTTTTTGGGCCATTTTGGGTTAGAAATGATGTAGACTTTGATTTTAATTTAACCCAAAAATTTTTAGATTTTTGTGGGAGTTTTTCTTGACTTTCTCAAATGAAAACATAGTCCAAAAACTCATTAAGTAATTTTCTAAGGTTGTGTTCAAATATATTCTTGAAAACATTACTTAATGAAAATATTCAAAACCATTTTATAAAGTATTAAGACCAATAAGAATATATCATTAAATCATGATCTTAGACTTAAAATGGTTTGAGAAAATCATGTGTGATAAAGCAAATTTACAATATGAAAGAAACATTAATGCTTACTTAAGTTTTTTTCATTTCAAAATACATATGTCAATTTAAAGCTAACAATCTCTCCCTTTTTGATATGACAAAACTTAAGGTAAATTTGCTTTGAACATTCTTTGATAAAATACTCCCCCTCAAATAAAACATGATTTTGTAAAGCTCCCCCTTAATATAAGCATGGTTTTCAAAACAGATTTTCAAACCCCATTATTTCTCCTCCTTTTTGTCATAGCAAAAAGAAGGAAAAATTATGCTCCCCTAAAAATATGGCTTAATCAATGTGAGAATCAAGAAAATATGCTCCATCCAACAAGAAACATGTTAGTACATGGGACTCATAGCACAAATAAATAAGTCAATGTCCTTAAAAAATGAGATGTTTAGGCATGCAAAGGACATGGCTTATGTTCCTATAACAATTGTTTATAAATAATTTTGTACGAAGTTCCTAATTGGTAAATAATGAAGCAAGTTGTTTATAAATTATCTACTAAGTTCTATAACTTGCTTATTTCAATTCTATCAAGCACCTAAGTATATCCATTGTTCTCTAAGGTCCAACTAAGATGTATAATAATATATCATGATTATGAGCTAAAGTTAGATGACATATCATATGCATCAGCTCATAAATCATTTTCAAGAGATAGTGTGCATAGAATTAATACATATATCAATGAACCACAAATTCTAGCGCACAAGTGTCTCATGCAAAAGTGTCCTAAATGAATTCTTCTCTATTTGTCATTTTAATCTAAAGAGCAAAAGAAGAATTGTTAATTTTAAAGCTTATACCAATTGTTACCAATGGTTGACTTAGACATTTTGCATGATGTTAATTGTTATGTGTGGTGTGCTTATCATGTCAAGCATGTAAGCATACAATCAAACACACCATTAAACATGGATATAAAAATTACATTAATAATTATAGGGATATTCAAAAATGATGAATCTAAAACCATATGAATCTTAATTCAATTCCCTATTCAGAATAGTAAGTTTCACAATTTTATCATTTCTAAATCATTTTTAACAACTCCTCAAAATTACTTTATTTTCACGTACATTCTGGCAGTTCTGTCTACTAACATATCTCAGTGCAGGGTTAGCCAAATTGTTCTAACCCAAAACCATATTATTTCTAACTCATTTACTATTTTAGAAATGTATGGCTTGCATCCAAATTTGTTATGGTCTATTTTCTACAATTTTTCAAAGTCAACCATTTGAATTACGTTTTCTTGGTACAGTGCCCTGCATTCATTTGCACATAACTTAAGCTACTGGATTCCAAATGAGGTGATTCCTAAATTGAATTTCTCCTAACTCATCAGGCTATCTACCATTTTTTTTACAGAATTAATCTCATTTTAAACCTCCAAACTGAATATTTAAACATGGGGCTTGGACTAGACAGTGCAACAGGATTGCCATTTCAACACATCTATACACTCTACACTTTGTTTCTCTTCTGTCCTCAACTCTAACCTTATGAACATTTTCTATTCACTTAGTATATTTATCAAACACCTTCCATACATTAAGAATTCATCATTATCATCTACCTCCACAACATAGCTGAATGACCTTTTCCATGCCACACTTATAACTTTCTCAAAATAATCACTATAACTAATTTTAACTCACCATTTACCACTATCATCTACCCATCATACATTAAAATTCATTATGGAATTCAAAATTTCCTCTCATGGCTGAACCTATATGAATAGCCTTCACATACTTTTAATTCAACTCAAAGCTATAAACATGTTTTACTAGCCTAATACAACTATAAGTGATAAGTAGGATTGCTTGAATTTATCTCTTCACTTACCTTCCTTCAAAACCGAATAGAGCAACACCAAAACCACTATGAAATTCCTCAATTTAGCTCTTAAATTTCTAGAATTAAGGAGTTCTTAAGGTGAGGAATTAAGATTGGTGAAGGAAGCTTAGTGATTTGCTGTAGAAAAAAATGGGGTTTACAAGGTGGAAGGAGAGTAATGTGAAGCAAAAATGGAGAAGAGAAAAACTGTAGGGAAAGTCGGTTGGACAGGGAAGAAATAACCAGAATTTTCTATTTTTTAAATGATATTTGAAGGTATTTTTCATCCCATTAACAAAATGACATATTTGCCCCTCTAAAATTCCAAACTTTACACTTATGCCATTAATAAAATTTTATTATTTATAATTCTAGATTTTTAATTTTATTTTTTAATAAATCTAATTTATTTTGGTCAATCTTTGACTAATTTGACCAACCTCCTTGCTAAATGACAATAATACCCTAATGCAATCTCCTTATTTCCATTTATGTCCTAGCATTATTTTAATATTTTTAAATTCAGAATTTATTTTTATTTTTATTATTTTCTATACATTCAGGTCAAACATGGCCAAATATTAACTCCCAAGGTGGTTTGACCGGTCATGGGTGGTGAAATTACTAAACTACCCCTAAACGAAAGCTTATAGCTTTGTTCGTGTTGTTTCTAGCACTTTCGCGTAATTCAGTTCACGAGCTGAATCCACGTGAAACTTCTTTATGTGAGGATTTTCCTATGTCAAATTATGGGTCTAAAGTCAATTTGGTTTGACCGTTATTCAGAAAAGTTCTTCCAAGGTATGGACTAAATCGTCATTTTTGAAATTATTGTACATAAACCTAAGTGTGCTCATCTTAAAGAATTCGAAAAAGTAGTCTTCTTGACCTTTAAATATTTCAGGCCCAAATTTCACATTTTGCCACTTTAGAGTCATCCGAGTTATGGATTGCCCTATGGGGCCCACCTGATAGTTTTCCCGATAACTCCATAACATATGGAAATTAATTTTTCGTAACTTCACTTAATATTCTAATTCAATACCTTCAATAGGTATGGGAAGAATAAAGAAATTTGGGATCTCACATCCTCCCCTCCTTTAAGGAATTTAGTCCTCCAAATTCGACACGATACTTCAACAAATAATTGCTCTAAGACCTGTCAATTCAATATAAACTCTAAACTATCAACCTTCTCACTTATTCACATTCATACTTCCATATGATATCTATATTGTTCTTTAACAATGCTCTTTTGTATCACTTCCCCCTTTATCGTATCTTACATAATCATTCTGAATCATTCAATACTTATCTCCTTCATTCATGTGATTCTCAATTCTTCTGAACAGTGTTAATATCGTTCATTAACTATCCTATTGTTTTCCTTTTATTCTCATTAGTCCCTATACCTATCATATCCCTTACGATTATTCTATCATCTCTTGTGATAACCATAAAATTTTCATTTATTAGAAATTATTAATATTTGAAATTTCGTGAAATAAATAAGTATAACTGTAAGATCGGAATATTGTGGAAATTCCGAGGATTGAAGAAGTGAAGGAAATTCAAAGTGGAAATAAGAATATATGGAAATTTGGAAAAAAAATAAAGAAGAGAGGAAATTTAATTTGGATAAATGAAAATCCAAATTAAATAAGAAAATGAGAAATAAAAGAGAAATATATTTATATAATTATAAATTATATAAATATATTTTTATATATAAATACATATATATTCAAGTAAAGTATCTTATGTATATATAGATATATACATAAATGAGAAAAGTAAATACTAATTTACCTTAAAGTTTAAAAATATATATTGTAAATACAATATATATTGTAGTATAACATATATATAAATATATATATGTAAAGGTTATTTAATTTTAAAGTATATAAATATACATACATATATATATATATATATATATATATATATATATCTATATATTAGATAGATATTTTGATATATAATATATATATATCTTTATATATAATATATATAATACAATACTATATATATAAATTAATATTATTATATGTAGAATATATATAGTATAAGTATAAAATATATATTATTATATTATGATATTTATATTATATAAATATATTATATATATGTATATAATTAATTAATTAAATAAATAGAAAAAAAAGAGAAGAGAAGAGAAGAATCGGGAAATCCCGATTCTTCCCAAAACAGGGGAATGACGACAGCGGAGCTGCCACCGTCGGCCGAGAAAGGAAGAGAAGGGTAGAGACGCCGTCGTCGGCCGAAGGGGAAAGGAAGAAAGCTGCCGGCGTGGAAGAAAGGAAGAAAACAGAAGGCGAAACCGGCGGAAATCGAAAGAGAAAGGAGAAGAAGAAAACGACAATGCTGGCCGGTCTTGGCACCGCCACAGCCACCTCGACCTCGGCGGAGGTGAGGGGAAGGAGAAGAGAGCCACCGGTGAGGCCAACGATGACGGAGGAAGGCCGACAGAGGAAGAGAGAAACCGAGCCAAAAATCGAGTCGATCTGCCACCGTGCCGTCGATCCTGGCCGAGCTGAGGCCACCAGCAAGTTCGTCTCAACGCCGGCCAGCTGTTGAGCCACCGAACCATCGGAGAACCGGACACTGGCGAGGAAGGAGGCAGACCGGTCTGGCCGGGAAAAGGAAGAGGAAAAAGGAAAAAGAAAAGGAAAAAGAAAAAGGAAAAAGAAAAAGAAAAGAAAAGAGAAAAAGAAAGAAGGAAGAAAAAGAAGAAAGATAAAGAGAAAAGGAATTCAGGGAATTTGAAAAATTCCTAAGAATTCGAAAATTACGGGAAATCCCGAGAATTACGGGAATCGGTAAGAAATCCCGGAAAGTATTAAATTATTTAAATAATTTATTTGTTTAAATAATTATGAAAAAATTCTAAATTTTAGAATTTAATTTCTAGAAAATTCCCTCGATGACCGAGCCGATGGAATCGGGCGAGTTGAACACGGGCGCGACCTTCGAGAGGCAGTCGCTGACCTGAAACAGGTAAGGGAGACATGTGCCGCCTGTAAGGATATTCGGCCACATGTTTTAAATTATGCATTTAATTTATAAATGCAATTTATAATGATTAGTTTTGAAAATTGTTGTGATTTATCGGTTTCAAATTGTGGTGAAATACCAGTTGAGAAATATAAATTGTATTTTTCGTGCAGGAGGCTAGCCAAATCGGCAGCCGTTATATTGCCGAAAAATTATTGAAAAATTACTGAAATTTATCGAAAATCACTGAAAACTAAAATAAAAGATTTGATTTCATGTGAATTGATTTTCGGGTACGAAAATCGAGAAATTAAGTAAATTTCATAAAACATGAATATAGTGATATTTAATTTTAAAATATTCATGTTTTTGAGAATAGTTAAAAGGAAATCACCGAAAATTCACCCGGTAGGTGATATTTCACGTGAAACAAGATGAAAAGGAAAAAAAGACCGAAGTGAATATTTTACAAATATTCTTAAATATTCACTTGATTTTACATAAAACCTTTATGGTTTTAATTATGGAAATAATTAATTATGAAAATTCCATAAAGGTTAAGAAATGGAAAAAAACTATGATTTTGAGATTAGAGGTCTCTACACGTGTTTTTAGAAGAAAACATGGTGATGGGAATTTAAAGTTAGAAAATAAATATTTTATTTTCTTAAATTATAAAAAAAATTTATTTGAATTCCAATAATTATAAAACCATGTTTTCGATTGAATGCATAGAAAAGCGTACATATGTGTTTTACTCTGAAAAAAGACTTTTTTTTTTTTTTTTGTTTTTTTTTTTTTTTAGTTTTGCCCTTCTATACTTTTAGTGATGATTTTGCAAACTGTCTTCATCGTATGGAAAACATGATATATACCTTTATGAAATAATTTGAAAAATGTTATTTATTTTATAAATTTCATAAAGGTGATTATATTTACATGTGAGCCTTATGGATATTTGATTTACGGTGTTTAAAATCCATAAAGGCTATGGTACGGTTTATACTGTTTTGAGACTTAGGCCCCGAGCTTCATGCATCACATATACTGTTACTGTCACGTGGTTGATTGACAAGCTAGTCATTAATGTCCCGGATTGTCGCCTAGCAAGCGTACACCGAGGACATATTATAGATCATGGCTATAGATCTCATTACTGTTACTGTGTCCCTAGTGGATAAGATAGCATGATTTACTTGTAGGGTGTTGCCTAGTCTCACTTATTACTTACTACTTATTGTTTACTGTTTACTGTTTACTGAAAGGATTTACGGAATCCTATTTACTGTACTGTTTACTGTACTGAACTACTGTTCATTGTTTACTGTTATTGATGAAAAACCGTACCAAAACACTGTTTATTACTGAACTGTACTGTTTACTGAGATGGTAGCCACTAATGACTATTTTACTGAAAAGAAAGCTACCATTTACTGTTTACTGAATTGAAAGCTACCTTATACTATCTTTGGAACTAGTAGCTATTGTTTATTGTCTACTGATTGAACCGTATCGAATTACTGTTTTATTGAATATACTGTTTTACTGAACTGTACGATACGGTTATTGATTTGAAAAGAGAAATAAATGTTTATTTTAAAAGAATAACATAAGAATTATTTCTAAGCTAGAAATAATCGAAGAAGTAATTATCCAATGATTGGATATTTACAAATCACTGTACTGTCACATGTTTTTACTGTATTGAAGAGAAGAGAAGTAAACCACTGTTTTTATTACTGAACTGTCACATGTTTTAAAATATACTGAAGTGAAAGGAAGTAAGTGGTTTACTCTGTGGAAAAATGAAAATTTTATCGTTTTGAAAACAACGGAATTAGTACTCTCTACAGTTGCTTCTAGGTTCCGAAACAAGTATGGTATTCTAAAATACCTACCTTACTCTATCTGGATCCCTAGTCGACTGTAGTATCCTTCCTACATGTGTGCCTAGAGCCAGCTAGGAAGATTTTAAAGAAAATGAAAAAAAATATTTTCAACATATAGGTAACTGAATATCAAGTGTGACATACAACTCTCTTACTGAGCCGTGGTTTGTTCACCCCTTAATTTTAAACATTTCAGGTTTTTAATGATTGTGAGATCCAATGGTTGTGGATTACGGCTGCACATAAAGGACAATGTAACAAACCGACTGATTTATATGAGGTACGATAATTTATTTTCTGTATTTAGACATGTATGCAGTACTACTTGCTTATTAAGTAAGATAGGGGATGTATGTAATATAAACAATATGTTATGTAAATTTGTTTAACAGTTAGTAAAAGTGGAGTATCACAGACAGTCCAACTGGATAAATTGTGTAAAATAAGGTGAATAATGTTGTAACGGGTCGTTACAACATTAATGGTATCAGAGCATGATTGGCCTGATGTTTGTGGATACTTTGGAAGGAAAAGTGTTAAACATCCCCGGTAGTACTGTGTCGTCTGAATACATAAAGAAAATAAATGATTGTAAATTGAGAAAAATAAATTAAAGGGAGTGAGAAAGTATAAATTAAGAATGTTAAAGAAATAATAGGCTCAGAAATTACCAAAAAATTGGTGATTCTTATCATCTAAATGAAGGCCTGTTCGGTAAAGAACCGCAAGGACTCGGTGAAGGCCCTACTAGTATCTTTCTGTCCGGATCGAATTGAGACCTGAAAGTGATGATATAAAAGAGGGGAATGAAATATCATAATTAAATAGACCTTAAGATCACTGATTAAAGGTAATTTGAAGAGAGAGAAAATTTTTAGCCAAAAATGACCAAAATACCCTTGCCTTCAAAATTTTACAGGGAGTTAAAATAAACCAACAGAGGTTGGAGTTGATTGATTTGACAGAGAAATTGATGATGTAAAGCTGAATTACAAGCAGAATAATCCAATTATGGATTCCAGTGGACTTCTATGTCGAAATCGAATAAGATCTCAAATTGCTGATATTAGTACGAGAAGTGGTACTATCAGCACATAGATATTAAGATCCTTGATTTAAAGGTATACTGAGGAGAAAGAAATAAATGTCGAAATGATGAAAATGCCCCTATGTTGGGCGATGTTCGGAACAGTGATAAAACCGAGTTGAATTGGAATCTATTGATAGTAATGTAGTTATAAATGGCTTAGAGGATCTCATATGAATATAACGATACCTATTACTGATTCCACTGACACTTAGATTATGGATGCAAATGGTGGGTGACCTAGTAAAAGGGTTGGGCATTCTCAAAGAGGATAGTACACATATGTAAAGGTGAACGACGAACGAGCAGAGGCCTTATATGATGCGATCCAATAAGAGTGTAGTGGAATGTCGCAAGATGATTGGCCCTGTTGTTGATTGTAAGGGCCTGCATTATGAGTGTATCAACTCGGATAATTATTACGGGATCGTTGAATATTATGAGAAGTGAAATGATTACAGAAAATGACTGAGAAGGTGAATAATACAGATAATGAAATCCATAGTAGTACGGTTGATAGAGGTTCTATACATTTATACTGTTTTTGTGGTAGTAAATGAATATTTAATTATAGAACGGGAGCATTTGAGATATGCCTTGCAAATTGAGGTACTGTATGGAGTACTGTAAATTGGTGAATATATATAAGAACAGTAAAGTGATAAGAAAAAGATGACATCTAACCTAAGTTCTTCAAGACCCTTGAGACAGAACTGTGATGGGCGACCCAATGATGGGCGACCCGTAGTGGACAATATACTGTGAGGTGTGGGCGAACTATGTGATCACCAACTCACTAGTAAGGGTAAACCTGGGGCGAAAGGATCGCCTAGGGGACGCTCGCCGATGGTCGATTTCGAACGGGCGGGACTCTTACAAGGAGCTTAATGATAACATGAGTGTAAGGAACTAGGTACGTAAGGGTGCCAGGGTTCAAACCTCGTGGATAATATGCTCAAGGGAGTTAAACCTGAATTTATTAAATGAACTTGATTCTAAAGTAAATTACAGTGGTAATAAATTGGTTAGCTGTAACATGTGTTGATAACTGTTGTACTTACTACAGCTTACTGGAATGAGATTCGTAAGGCTGTAAAGTATGAGTAAACAATGAAATCAAGGTAGAGTATGAGTCGAAATGAATCGAATAGTAAATGTCTCTGCCTTGAGAATACACAGTGTAAATGATAGGACATGAGGATGAAATGTCCGAATTAATGAGAAATGTGTGATTAAAGAAAGTATCGGATTTGATTTCCAATAGAACTTCCAGAGTTATATAAATTGGAGGAATCGAGATAACATTGACTCGATTTTGAATATGAAATCTGATTCTAAGCTTATATCGAAGAACTTAAGAAAATCCGAAAGCTTAAGAAATCCACTCGGGAAAATATGAGAATAATGAAATGCACGTGTATAAGGTGTGATTGAGGGAAATACAGATAACGTAAATTGAGGATAAGAAACTTATCTGTATAAGTGTAAGTGAGAGAAGCACTGATGATATTGAGATGTAGATGAAATAAAGTGATATAGTAAATGTTTATTATCTAATAAAGTTCTCATGAAGAACAAGTATTCATCTACATGAAAATAGACGCTTTATTGATCTGATCACAGATATATGAGGAGTTAATAAGACTAACCTCAGTATAAGGCGTCCTTAGATAAAATATTGGAGATTGGTGTCCATAAGATGATGATTAGAACTCGGAGTGAATTTTACGAGTTCCTAATGAGGTTACAAGGTTAATGATTTGCTTTGTGAGGTATATAAGCCTAAAGAATGAGGCATCCATACATGAGTAAATTGATGAAATACTGATAGAGTCTAAAGTATAAATGGAAAATGAGCAGCTAACTAAGAGATTTGGCTAGATAGTATCTCCTCTTGAGATATATGATCTCGAGATGACAAGATGACAGTGAACCTGTTTATGATATAGAGATAATGATTGAGATACGAGATTAATGAGTCTAGCTAGATACTACTGCCAGTCTATAAAAGAGTGATGAGACTAGCTGCTCTACTAATGTGATGTATTAAAGAAAGAAATTTAAGTCGGTAAATGGATAAGTGTAAAGAAAAGATGGTATGCAAGATTTTAAAAGATCTTAGCAGTATAGTACCATACCAATTGAGAAAACCGACTAAAAGGATGAGAGTAAAAACATGAAAAGATAAAAGTGGAAATATGAAAACGAAAGTGAAAGTGGAATAAAGAAATAAATTGCATGATGAGAAGGGAACATCAATATGAAACAGTTCCCGAAGGTAAGACTAAAAATGATCTAATGTTGGTTATCACACGACAGTGGCTAGATGTAAAATCAAGCCAAATTTGACAAGTAAAAGTAATGATACTCAAAGGAGTAAAATTAATGACACGTGTTATTTTACTGCCGGTATATAAATGAAAAATGATTATACATATTGTAGACACCGTATTTTGTCCGAGGTCTTAACTTGTAAAAAAATAATTAGTAGAGTTAAGTGACATTGTATTTTAATTAGGATTTTAGATTTAGAATTAACATTAATTAGGAAATTAAAATTAAAATAGGATTTAGGAATAAAAAAGGAATAACAAAAAAAGAAAAAATGAAATAAGAAAATAAAATAAAAATTAATTTTAGGATTAGATTATTAGATTTTTTAGGATAATTATTAGAATTTATTAATAGGAGAGTTGTTATTAGATTAAAATTAGATTAGGATTAATATAGGAATTAAGTAGATAGTTAGATTAGGATTAATATAGGAATTAAGTAGATAGAATATTAAAAAATAGCAGATAACTAATAGAATAGATTTAGTTGTATTAGGACTCTAACAAATTTGTGGCTATAAAAAGGGATTAAACCTCATGATTTGATTCATTCACAATTGAGCATCTTGGTTTCCAAATTCTTCCCCCAAAACCGATCCACCTTGCCAGACCAGAGCCATCTTTATCACTCACCATAGCTTGCTGCACTTCGCCCCTACTGTCGCTAGTCCTACTGTTGCGGCATTACTGCAGTGTTGTAGTTCTTCTTGGAGTCGTGAAAGCAGGGATGCAAACTTGCTGCCAAGCCTAAGTATGGTACTATCGTGAAGGAAGGGATACACGGGCAAGAATCTTCTCCTAGTCAGCCTCCATTGTCCTGCGCTCCCTGCATCATCACGCTTCGCCATTTACTGCTCCACCATTGACACATTTATTGCACGATTATTTGCACCCACAAAATTGGTTGCTTACTACAATTAAAACGTGGTGTGTCATTCATTTATTTACAACAAGCTAATGGATTTGTTTTAATATGTTAGTTGTTTACGTCTGCCTTGGATTGATTTGGTTACTCATCTTGGTTATTCAATTGTTGGTTTTGATTGTATTATATGTAGTATATATTTTGTTTAATATATTTTTTAAGATTAATTAACTTAATTAACATAATAAGATTAAAATAACATAACTTGACTTAATTAAAAAATTTGAATTAGTTAATTATGGATTTATTTGCATGACTTGTACAATATGATTTGATTTACTTTGCATGATTTAATAATTGGCATGATAATATTTGATTAATATATAGTGAATAAATAATTTGTATGCTGATATGATTTGTTTAGTTTAATTTGTATGATATATTTTATATTTTGTATGTTTAGTATGATAGATGTTAAATAAATAAAATAGTATAAAAATAAAATAAATTAAAGGAAAAAATGCAAATAAGAATAAAATAGAATAAAGATTGAATAAGGAAATAATAAAATTATATTAAGAAGATGAATGCAAATTATCCAATGACGAAATTCCAAGAAAGTCGAATGGTACTCCTTGGAAATTTCTATGTGAGGAGTTTGCTCTAGACTGAACCAGATTGATGGAAGGTTTAGAGTAAGTTTTCAATACAATAATATGTGTTTATAGAAATAAATAAAATATAATAATAAAGACAGTTAAAATAAAAATAGAAATAGGATATGGAAATAATTTGAATTAAAATATAAAATAGTAAATACAATTAAGACAATAAAAAATAGAAAATTAGTAAAGAATTGGGCATAGAGCCAAAATTAAGATTTTCATAATATATTCTGACGACGGAGCCTCTTCAAGCAAGTCAATCGGTACTTATTGTAAGTAAATTTTAAGTAAATTTTAAGGATTTTACTTATTGTCTGAACCAGATTGATGGAAGGATTTACTTATTGTCCGACGACGGAGCCTCTACAAGCAAGTCAATCGGTACTACTTGAACACTCCTGAGGTGAGGGGATTTACTTATTGTCTGAACCAGATTGATGGAAGGATTTTAAGTAAATTTCCAATATATTAAGCATATCGAAATTAACTCAAAAAAAGGTAAATTTAGAATGACCTAAAGTAGTTGGTACCATTTTAGGATGGGCGTTGTGGGGGTGCTAATCCTTCCCCACACGTAACCGTACTCCCGAACCCTAGATTCTTTGAACGTAGACCATGCCTTATCTTTAGACATGAATTGGTGACCAATCACACCTTAGGTTTGAATGGTTGGTGGCAACTACTTGAATATTAAAGTCTAGCGGTTAGGTTCACGGACCTAGACGTTACGACACATATAACCACCATAACATGATAGAAATGGTGGAAGAATATAGATGATGTGGTGATTAAATATATAAATTGAGGATTCAATTTTGGAATCTAAATTATGAAAAGAGATTTAAAGACCATACTACATGAAGAGAACATGATAGTCTCATGATCTATGACTGTAAGAGATGATCAATAGTAAAGTCTGCAAGTGAGATGCAGCCTTAATGAAATAAAAGAGAAAATGAATATTGCGGACAATAAAGAGTCCAAAAAAGAAATGATGATATGGAAGTGATTAAAGATTGATGATCTGAATAGAATCACTTTCCATTATCAGACTCTTAGATTCTCTAGTGCCTTAGTTGAAGTATAAGTGTTAAACGATGTGAATGTGTATGTACAGTTCCAGTGAGCCTTACATGTGATGGGAGTCTCTGAGTTGCCATATGCTAATGAGAGATAGCAAAAGGCTTTGAGATCCCAAGTGTATTGATAGCACCGCTCCATACTGATGTGTGTATATATATATATGAGCGTGAGATGTAAATGCTCTATGTTATTGAGAGAGCGTGTGCATGAGATGTATAAGCTACTGGGACAATTACATACAACTAATTGACTTGAGTACATGATAGTACCAAATTATGTTGACTTGGCACTAAGTGAAAAGAATGGATGATGAACAGCATAAATCAGCTGTAATATGAAAAATATTGTGTATGGACTCTTATATGAAAAGAGTAAAAGTGAATAACTCCCGATTTGAGAAATGAACTTATGGGAGTATAGACATATATGATGAAAGACAGCATGTACTGGTCTAAAGTATTTTTGATGTTGAAAGTATACTGGCAGTAATTATATAAAAGATGACCTAAAGGACAAAAATCGTAAGTATACGAAATGTACCACCTTTGGACTTAAATTAAATTCGGATGACTAAATTTCTTAAGGTGGGGACGATGTGATAACCGTAAATTTTTCATTTATTGGAAATTATTAATATTTGAAATTTAGTGAAATAAATAAGTATAATTGTAAGATCGGAATATTGTGGAAATTCCGAGGATTGAAGAAGTGAAGGAAATTCAAAGTGGAAATAAGAATATGTGGAAATTCGAAAAAAAAAATAAAGAAGAGAGGAAATTTAGTTTGGATAAATGAAAATCCAAATTAAATAGGAAAATGAGAAATAAAAGAGAAATATATTTATATAATTATAAATTATATAAATATATTTTTATATATAAATACATATGTATTCAAGTAAAGTATCTTATGTATATATAGATATATACATAAATGAGAAATGTAAATACTAATTTACATTAAAGTTTAAAAATATATATTGTAAATACAATATATATTGTAGTATAACATATATATAAATATATATGTAAAGGTTATTTAATTTTAAAGTATATAAATATACACATATATATATCTATATATTAGATAGATATTTTGATATAATATATATCTTTATATATAATATATATATATATAAAATACAATACTATATATATAAATTAATATTATTATATGTAGAATATATATAGTATAAGTATAAAATATATATTATTATATTATGATATTTATATTATATAAATATATTATATATGTATATAATTAATTAATTAAATAAATAGAAAAAAAAAAGAGAAGAGAAGAGAAGAATCGGGAAATCTCGATTCTTCCCGAAACAGGGGAACGACGATAGCGGAGCTGCCACCGCCGGCCGAGAAAGGAAGAGAAGGGTAGAGACGCCGTCGTTGGCCTAAGGGGAAAGGAAGAAAGCTGCTGACGACGAAAGAAAGGAAGAAAACAGAAGGCGGAACCGACGAAAATCGAAAGAGAAAGGAGAAGAAGAAAACGGCGGTGCCGGCCGGTCTTGGCACCGCCACAGCCACCTTGACCTCGGCGGAGGTGAGGGGAAGGAGAAGAGAGCCACAATTGAGGCCAACGATGGCGGAGGAAGGCCGACGGAGGAGGAGAGAAACCGAGCCAAAAATCGAGTCGATCCGCCGCCGTGCCGCAGATCTAGGCCGAGCTGAGGCCATCGGCAAGTTCGTCTCAATGCCGGCCAGCTGTTGAGCCACCAAACCGTCGGAGAATCGGACGCTGGCGAGGAAGGAGGCAGATCCGTCTGGCCGGTAAAAAGGAAGAGGAAAAAGGAAAAAGAAAAAGGAAAAAGAAAAAGAAAAGAGAAAAAGAAAGAAGGAAGAAAAAGAAGAAAGAGAAAGAGAAAGAGAAAGAGAAAAGGAATTCTGGGAATTTGAAAAATTCTCGAGAATTTAGAAATTACGGGAAATCCCGAGAATTACGGGAATCGGTAAGAAATCTCGAAAAGTATTAAATTATTTAAATAATTTATTTATTTAAATAATTATGGAAAAATTTTAATTTTTAGAATTTAATTTCTAGAAAATTCCCTCGATTACCGAGCTTATGGAATCAGGTGAGGTGAACACGGGCGCGACCTTCGAGAGGCAGTCGCCGACCCGAAATAGGTAAGGGAGACATGTGCCGCCTGTATGGATATTCGGCCACATTTTTAAATTATGCATTTAATTTATAAATGCAATTTATAATGATTAGTTTTGAAAATTGTGGTGATTTATCAGTTTCAAATTGTGGTGAAATACCAGTTAAGAAATATAAACTGTATTTTTCGTGCAGGAGGATAGCCAAATCGGCAGCCATTATACTGCCGAAAAATTATTGAAAAATTACTGAAATTTACCGAAAATCACCAAAAACCAAAATAAAAGATTTGATTTCATGTGAATCGATTTTTGGGTACGAAAATCGAGAAATTAAGTAAATTTCATAAAACATGAATATAGTGATATTTAATTTTAAAATATTCATGTTTTCGAGAATACTAAAAAGGAAATCACCGAAAATTCACCCGGTAGGTGATATTTCACGTGAAACGAGATGAAAAGGAAAAAAAGACCGAAGTGAATATTTTTATAAATATTCTTAAATATTCACTTGATTTTACATAAAACCTTTATGGTTTTAATTATGGAAATAATTAATTATGAAAATTCCATAAAGGTTAAGAAATGAAGAAAAACTATGATTTCGAGACTAGAGGTCTCTACACGTGTTTTTAGGAGAAAACATGGTGATGGGAATTTAAAGTTAGAAAATAAATATTTTATTTTCTTAAATTATAAAAAAATAATTTATTTGAATTCCAATAATTATAAAACCATGTTTTCAATTGAATGCACAAAAAAGCGTGCATGTGTTTTACTCTGGAAAAAGATAGTTTTGCCCTTCTATACTTTTAGTGATGATTTTGCAAACTGTCTTCATCGTATGGAAAACATGATATATACCTTTATGAAATAATTTGAAAAATGTTATTTATTTTATAAATTTCATAAAGGTGATTATATTTACATGTGAGCCTTATGGATATTTGATTTACGGTGTTTAAAATCCATAAAGGCTATGGTAAGGTTTATACTGTTTTGAGACTTAGGCCCGAGCTTCATGCATCACATATACTGTTACTATCACGTGGTTGATTGACTAGCTAGTCATCAGCGTCCCGGATTGTCGCCTAGCAAGCGTACACTGAGGACATATTATAGATCATGGCCATAGATCTCATTACTGTTACTGTGTCCCTAGTGGACGAGATAGCATGATTTACTTGTAGGGTGTTGCCTAGTCTCTCTTATTACTTACTACTTACTGTTTACTGTTTACTGAAAGGATTTACGGAATCCTATTTACTGTACTGAACTACTGTTCATCGTTTACTGTTACTGATGAAAAATCGTACCAAAACACTGTTTATTACTGAACTGTACTGTTTACTGAGATGGTAGCCACTGATGACTGTTTTACTGAAAAGAAAGCTACCATTTACTGTTTACTGAACTGAAAGCTACCTTATACTGTCTTTGGAATTGGTAGCTATTGTTTACTGTCTACTAATTGAACCGTATCGAATTACTGTTTTATTGAATATACTGTTTTACTGAACTGTACGATACGGTTATTGATTTGAAAAGAGAAATAAATGTTTATTCTAAAAGAATAACATAAGAATTATTTCTAAGCTAGAAATAATCGAAGAAGTAATTATCCAATGATTGGATATTTACAAATCACTGTACTGTCACGTGTTTTTACTGTATTGAAGAGAAGAGAAGTAAACCACTGTTTTTATTACTGAACTGTCACGTGTTTTAAAGTATACTGAAGTGAAAGGAAATAATTGGTTTACTCTGTGGAAAAAAGAAAATTTTATCGTTTTGAAAACAACGGAATTAGTACTCTCTACAGTTGCTTTTAGGTTCCGAAACAAATATGGTATTCTAAAATACCTACCTTACTCTATCTGGATCCCTAGCCGACTGTAGTATCCTTCCTACATGTGTGCCTAGAGCCAGCTAGGAAGATTTTAAAGAAAATTAAAAAAAAATATTTTCAGCATATAGGTAGCTGAATATCAAGTGTGACATATAACTCTCTTACTGAGCCGTGGTTTGCTCACCCCTTAATTTTAAACATTTCATGTTTTTAATGATTGTGAGATCCAATGGTTGTGGATTACGGCTGCACATAAAGGACAATGTGACAGACCGACGGATTTATATGAGGTACGATAATTTATTTTCTATATTTAGACATGTATGCATACTACTTGCCTATTAAGTAAGATAGGGAATGTATGTAATATAAACAATATTTTATGAAATTGTTTAATATAAGAAATAAAGTGAAGTATCATAGACAGCCCAGTTGGTTAAATTGTGTAAAATAAGGTGAATAATGTGGTAACGGGTCGTTACATCTCTAAACAAACATAATTTTATCAATCATTTCCGATCATTCAGTACTTATCTCCATAATCTTCCATACAATATCCATACTATCATTTATATTCCAAATCACATACCTTATTCCATCATCAATTTTCCTCTACAGATCGACATTTCATTCTATTTTCTAACTATTCTTTACAATTTATATTCAGACTATGCACAATAGTATGGGATGTAAATCAATTTTAACCTATTTATACTAACACGTACTAGGCAAACTTTGCTCTGATACTATTTTTTTACGCCCAAAATTATAAAATTCAGAGCTAACTTTTTCTTTTCCATACTATCTTTCTCATTCAATTATTCGTTACCATTTGATTTGCATTCGGTGTCAGTGTAAGTTCATGCCATAACTTTCATTACAAATTAATCTTTATACCATTAGATCATTTAATCCATAAGAAATAAACAGGAAATCATAATATAAATTATAATTTAAAAATTAATAATTTTATTAATATCCTTTCAATTCCAATACATCCCACAAATTCATGTACATTCTTTAATTTTACACTACACTATTTACATCCCATTATAAATACATCTGCTGTGCATGCATTTGTCTGAATATGAAGATAACATTCTACATATACTTGTTTACTCTACACTTTAACTTCTAGTGATCTTTTTCATTATCTTAAAATAGTTGTTACCACGTACATAGAAGAACTATCTGGGATAGTGAGTAAAGAGGTGAGCTTCGGGGAAAGCCCAATAAGAAACATAAATAAAAGTGCGTACTATGCTACTATATGCAAATAAATAAAATAAACTTATTTCATCTGTTATGAAACATGTATTAAAAATAAATATTAAAATGCATAAAATCATTTATATTCCTAACGGTGCACTAAGGGACGTTTAGGAAGAATACATTAGTCGATTAGGTAACCAAATAGAGTATGGGAGGTACTTTGAAGTACCTTTCATGTTCTAGTCCCTAGCTTCGACCATAAGGAGTAAGCAGTTGATGATGGAATAGATAAATAATATAAAACATTTAAAAATTTCATGGAATTTCAAATCAATGACAGTATATAAACAATTTATTTAAATTAATTCTATAAAGCAATTTCAGTAAATATTGCAGTAACACTTTAAAATCATGATATAAAACAGTACTTTCCGTATTTTTCATTAGTACAGTAAAGCAATTCATTTAAAAGTTATCATCATCACTTGTTCAATTTAAATATTTCTTTCTTTCATATCAATAAAATCGATAGTCAATACATTCAGTGGAGATAATCATATCCAATAGAATCATGCACGAATAGTATCCTCGAATGGACAAAACAGTATCTCTGTAGGAACGAAATAGTATCCTTGGAGGGACAAAATAGTAACGAATTGCCATCGTCGACAGTCATAGTTCGCACTGGTCAAGTGCTCATTGTAGAAAACTATGGGTTTGACCATAGTCCCACAATCATATACACTCATATAACAATATACATGATCACTAAGAAGCAATCGTCTCAAACATTTCCATAAGTTCATAAATCACGATAGAAAATCATTTCAGTAACACTATCTTCAGTCAATCCATAATCATGTAAAAGAATATGGTAATGTCGCAGGTACCAATAAATTACTTTACTTAAACCTATAGATAGGGCAAGCAAAGGTCGATCCCACAGAGATTGTTTTATTCAAATTAATTATTTAAATTAAATACCTAACTATTATTTAAAGAGAGAAAAGAGATTTGGGGGGGGGGGGTTTCAATTAAATTATAATAACTAAGAAGATAATCAGAAAAATAAACAATTAAATAAATTAGAAAATATCAAATGCCACAAAACTTTAGTTACAAGGTAATTAATTATTCTTGGGATATGATGTTGATCATTGATTTTTTAAGATCATTCTCAATTAAGTAGTCAACCGTAGTGTAACCTATCTTTCCTTACTGTGTTGTTAATTAAAGGCTCAGTGTCTTAATTAATCTTTAACTATCAAAATTTACCTATGCTCAGTGCTATAGATTAAGTTTTAATAGCAGCATTAATATCTAGAAAGATTTGAGTCAACATTAAGTAACAAACTCACTCAGCGCGGCTTATTTAACTTAAACCTTAATTCTCCTAGATCCCTAGTGATTAAATTCACAAGCTATTATGGACTTATGTTTTTAATCTAGCTATAGATTATTTAATTTAACTAAATAGTAGGCCTTCTATCTAATCAAACAAACAATTATGCAAATGTGCTCAGAGAATCTTGGATACTTAATCAACAATTATATTATAAGTTTAAAATCTCACAACATACTTTTTCCAAGAACAATTAATTTACCTTATAACTGAACAAGAAATCTACTCACTATTCATATTCAAGAATATAAACTCCAAATTATATATTATAAAGATTACAAATATAATGCAAGAAACAATCAAATAAGCAATCTTTAATAATATAAAATCAGAATTACTAATCAAGGTTATAAACTAGCAAGCAAGAACACACAAACAATATTACTTTAAATAAAGAAAACAAAATCAGAATTAAAAATAATAAAGAAATCAGCAAAATAATAAAATTTTTATTAAATCTACTCTAAAACTATACATGAGAGAAGAGGGGGAAGAGGGATGTGAGGGATGCTGTTTATGAGAGCCTTGTGCTCTTTATATAGGCCTAAGGAAGAGTTTAAAAGACTTTCCTAAGCAATGTGGGATTAAGATAAGAGTTTACTTGGAAAACAAGTAATTTGACTAGTCAAACTCTTACCTTTATCTCATCATCTTTTTACAATTATTTTCTAAATAAAATTCCTAAGGCCTATTTTTATTAATTAATTATAGATCTAAGACATAATAAATTAAGAAATTATCTTGTCTCAAGAAAATCTTGTCTTGAACTTGCTTTGTTGGAATTTCTTCTCAATCTCGTTTTTTTGCCTAGAATTTCGTACTAATTTCATCCAGATGTTTGACCCATCAAACTAACTCTAATTTTTGCGATCTTTTACATTCCAGAAACTTTAAGAAGTTCTCTACAACGTTCATGAAGGCCACCTCTTGAGATCAGGTCATTAAATTGGTCAAATTCATCAATCTTTTGAACTGGACAGAAAAATCTGCACTTTGCTCTTTTTAGCTCTTTTTAATTCCAACTTTGATATTTAGTACCTAAAACATACAATAAATATTAGTAAGCTCTTTTAGGCATAAAACATCAATAAAGCAAATATATTAGCACATATAAAATTAATAAAATATCATCCTATCAAATTCCCCCACAGTTAGGTTTTGCTTGAGCTTTTGCTTGTCTTCAAGCAAAACCTAAACTAACTTTCTAATTCTAAATCATTAAATCCAAATCTTAAATCCTAACTCACTTTCGTACGAATCACAATTGCATTTAGCTTATGCAATAAGCCTTAAAACCCCTAGGTCATCCCTAGTGGACGAGTTGTGTCTCGTGAGGGCTTTCAGAAGATATAACCATAAAATCTTTTACTTAAGACTCAATCCTAAAAATTCCTCAAAAATTTAAAATTTAAGACTCAAAACAAGATTAAGATGATGAACATATTTTCAAATCTTTCAGTTCTTAACTCATAACTTCAACAAGAGTTAAATAATCAAGTCAATCATATTCTAATCATTACTTCTCATATTCATGCATACTTCTAAATAAATTCATGCAAAATTCACAATCAACACAACTAAACATATAATATCAATCTTGCATACTTCTAAATTATCCACTTTACATTACTACAAACAAAGTCAATAAATCAAGAACTTTTTTTTTCTATTTTCTTTTCCTTCTTTTTCTTTTTTCTTTTTTTCTTTTGAGGTTTCAACAATGGTTGCTCTAAGTACTTACTTGCTTTTTTACGGGAATGTTAATATTGGTGATACCAACACCCGGTTACTCAACAAGTAAGCCCTCTTTTAAAGTGCTTTGCATACTCATATTTCAAGTCACTTTGAGAATTTAATCAATAAGATCAAGCAACTCAAAACATTGGAGTAGAACTTAAAGCTTTCAACCTCTATTTTTCTTTTTTCCTTTTTTATGTTTTTTTATTTTTTTCTTGTCTATTTATCCTTTGCTTATACCAACTTCAATGAACTAATCACATTATCAATATCATACTAACAATCATAATCAATCATGAACTCACATAAATTCTTTAGAAAGTATTCACTTCAACAATAATAACAATCAAAATACTTTCAACCTTGTTATAAAACTTTGTTTTGATTTAGAATCAATCCTTAAAAGAAAGAAAACATATCATGATCTTTTAAAACTCTTAAAAATTTGACCCTTCTTTTTTTTTTAATTTCCACTTCCTAAAAAAACCTCTATAGACTCTTAAACCAATATTCCCCCCACACTTAAATCTTACTTTGCCCTCAAAGTAAGTCTAGTATGCAAAGAAGAACAATAAAGACTCAAAAATTAAATGGTAATACAAGTAAGGAAAGAAATACTGTAAGGCCCCAGATCACCAAGCAGGGTCACCTTACTCACCCGTACTGTCCTCTCTGTGAGGCGATGGGCTACCCACTGGGACCACACAGGTCCACCTCACGCAAGGCTTTATCGGGAATTTATTCCCGATAAAGCCTTGCATGAGGTGGACCTGTGTGGTCCCAGTGGGTAGCCCATCGCCTCACAGAGAGGACAGTACGTGTGAGTAAGGTGACCCTGCTTGGTGATCTGGGGCCTTACAGAATTAGATAGCAAGCTTTATATGTTCGAAAAGCTTATTGAGTTAGCTTTTCAGTAAAATTTGAATCGCCTTAATCGGAGTTCCCTACTAAGAGATATGCTCAATTCTTTACAAAGGTGTCGACTGAAAGGTTTCACTGCACATTGTTCAACTTCGGAATTTTTCTGGTATTAATCCCTAGGGAATTAAATTATGAGCTTTTTATGGCTAAAATATCTTTAAGTTAACTTTCATAAGAATTTTACGGTTTATCGTTTCGATACTCCAATCA
The DNA here is from genome assembly GCA_031772115.1 of Heritiera littoralis. Lineage (NCBI taxonomy): Eukaryota > Viridiplantae > Streptophyta > Magnoliopsida > Malvales > Malvaceae > Heritiera > Heritiera littoralis. The sequence continues at coordinate 1,632,797 of JAPDPK010000037.1, read as the reverse complement.
AGAGATATAATTGAAACAAGGCAGATTGGTCATAAGCCAAAGGCTGAAACTTTCGGTTTATCGTCAAATTCTTAGATTAGGCCCAAATAATAACCACATGAAACAAATTGTATTACCCGAAACCATTTATGATGAATTTAAGGTACTTATATGGTTTTTGGATGAGTGTGTAATCCCTTGGGAATCGCTGACTTGTCCGTACGGAGGTCCACGTTCCTATGTCAAAATCTGAAAATATCACAATTAGGCCTCTAAACACCTCTAACGATCATTTTGAATTATTTATCATGTAAAAGAAATTGTAGTTATTACACTTATTAAATACTAAGGTATAATTACCATACATCATATTCTTTTCCCATTTCAACAATAATTTTATTTATATTTGATTCATTTTTCTTTACCTATTAAGTCATGAAATTTCACATGGGAGTTCATTCTTTTGAATTTAGCCAAATTTTCCTATGGTTTTATTTTCATTGTTTTTCATTTATTTTCTTTTCTACCAATTTCTATAATACAATTACAGTTAATGTAATTCCTTCCAATTTTATTTCTCAATTATTTTCATTAACATATATATATATATATATATTATTCTTTAATTTTCAAACCATGAAAATTCATATAGACTATATTTTCTAGCCTAAATCCAACACTTTTTCATTCACTCTATTTATCATTTTCCAATTTTCATCTATACAATTATTTTCTACTCATTCTTTCCAGTAAATTTACATCCTTAACATTTTAAAATTTCATCAACACCATCCCTAAAGGTCTTAGCCAAATGCCATAATTTTCCAACCTTATTCTTTTTCCAAATTTTGTTTTATAATTAATCTTAATTTATCATTACATAAATTTTACAATTACCATTTATTAAATTGTATCAACCCAATTTATAGACATCTTCAATTTAACTTTATAATTAATTCTTTCTTATTACCATATTAATTGTAAAATCACTACTTAATAAAATCAACTCAACACTTCTTCATTTTTCTTCCAAACCGTAAGCCTCCAATTTGCACATCCTTAGGATTTTTTTTTCATTCTTTAGTCAGTTTTAATTTCATGAACCAAATCTATTCACTTAAAAATAATACCAAGCACCTTCAATTTATCATAATTCATCATCATCATCTATTTTTCTCACATGGCCGAATGGCCCTTATCCTACTATTATCACGCCACACATAACAATTTGAAAGATTATCACTAAGATCAAGTTCAATTCACCATTTGCCATCATTTCCTACCAAACAAACATTAGAATCATCAAAATCTCTTCATCCCCTTTTCATGGCCAGAACTGTAAGAAGGGACTACATATAATTCTGATTTAATCCAAGATATAAACACATCTTTCATGCCTAAAAGCAAGTAAATACTACAGCCATTGTAATAATTGCAAATTATTTATTTTGGTGGACTAAACAATGTAATTTGGAGACAAATTTGTATATTGAGAATTTAACTTGAAGCTATAATGACAAATGTGAGAACTCGTTATTTTATACTATACATGAACATTTATATGATTTAATTATCAATAAAGAAATTATTGATAATATTTTGAGGAGTTAAATATATAAGAATAGTGTCTCTCACATAGAAAATTTTAATTCTAGATGAAAAATATAAGTATGGGAAATATTACATAAAGGATGGAATTAAAAGAAGATTAATTAGCTCTTGCAAAATTTTGACTTGGAAAGTCAAATGTTGGGGGCGACATGAAGAAATGAAAGAGGTAACAAAAAAGGAAGTGTGATCTCGGTTGGGACAAATGAGTAGTAGAAAAGATAAAATAAATAATAAAGGAAGACAAAAGAAAGTCTTCCTCACGTTTTCTTAGGTTGGTAATAACACTGACTTTTGTTAATTTTCTTTGCTACACCGAAGAGCAAATAATAACAAGATAAGAAAGGAAAAAGCAAGGAAAAGATGGAAAATTTATTAGCTTGCAAAACTCTGACTTGGAAAGTCAAAATGTGTGGCTGCATGAAGAAAAAGAAATGTAACAGAAAAAGAAGTGTAGTCCCGGGTTGGAAGATAAGGCGTATAAAACAAAAGAAAAGAAATAGGTAATTAAGAGCTTTTAATGAAGCCGGCAAAAGTCCAACCAATATATCTTTTAGTGCCTTACTTTCTTCCCATCGTGAACTCATCTCCAGCTACCATCACCGAAAACTTGCTCTGTTTTCTTACAAACCATGTAGCCTTCTATGCATAGTAGAATCACTCTTAACCTTTAGTAAATAAACCAAGCCTTTGAAGGAAAATAAACCTTGGATATTAAGCTTCCAAAACCTCAAAGAAGCTAGCACAAAAACCCTCAAAACAGGAGGTGATTCACGTGCACAAATAGCTTCTCTGTACAGGTAATTTCCAGCATCAGTTTTAAGATGATTGTTCTTTAATTATAGCTATAGTGAGCAAGAATATATTGGTTATAGCCTTTGCTTGAAGTAAACATATACGTAAGGAAAATCCTAGTGTTCGGTTGTAAGGATTTATAGGAAGAAGATGATGTTTAAAGAAGGAAACTGACGTGGGATTGATGATGAACATAAATATGAAACAGCCATGAAAAGTAAAAGAATTAAAAATGAAGATAAACTGAGTTGTATGATCGGTTGAGGAGGGTTTGAGTGAAAACTAGGTAAGGCTTACGTGAACCATGGGAAAAGAGAGATAATGTCTTTAATGTAGTCAACAAAACTGGTTGATGGAAGAAAATCTGGGTTGTTGTACAGCCGTATGCGGAAAAAAAAAAAGAAAAAGGAAATTGTGGTTGGTGAAGACAACCGAAATAAGAAACAAATGAGAGAAGTAAAGGTTGGTTTTCCTTGACTTTATACGTGTGAATGCTAGATTTTTAACAATCTAAGATGTACTATATGATAGCTACAATATAGATACAAAGTAGAAACTTACGTAGGCTGGAAATAAACAAGGAAGAAATTGACGTAAATGGGGTATAAAATGGGTGAGGTTGACTGAGTTAAAGGGTTGAAATTATACAAGAATAAGACAAATATGGTACAATGGGGAATATGTATTATAAGCCAAATATATTTAGTTATTTAAGAGAGATATTTGGCCATTAAAATTAGACAAGGAAAGTAAGGTAAGTGGCGTAGGAAATGAGAGAGAAGCAGTCAACTAAAGTGACTGGAAATTATACAAGAGAATATATAGAATGTAACATGGAAAAATAAGGTAAATAAGCCAAGTAGGCTTATATATATATATATATATATATATATATATACCGAATGGTAATTGGTCATCAAAAAAGAAATGGTGACTTTAGTGTTGAGAAGAGGAAAAATGCCAAAAAAAAACAGAAAATGGAAAAAGAATGAAATATTCATTAGCATGAGAAATTTTAAGAAATTCTAATATTTTAAGTAATGGGAATTTAACTAAGAATTAGACAAGTGAAGGAATTTTATACCGAAAATTAATTATATTAAATTGTGACTTGGCAGTTTATAATTCGGTGAGATAGGAAGCATATTGGTGCAACTTAAGGCATTGCTCTACAATGTACTGAGGTAAGGGATGTAATTTAAAATTGTGATGGTGTCCCTTACTTTCATCTCAATTTATAAAGAAACGTTTGAAGCATGATTTTTGTTCCGAAATTAATTTCCATAGTCTTTTGATAATTAACTAAACGAATCTTTTAACTTCTATGCATATTTTCCATAATGTTTTAAGTATGACAGTAAACAAATATGTTTTCCAAAAAAGGTATCGAAGTGGCAAACCCTAGGCTAACTTAGACCCTGGCACGCTCAGTCCTTATTATTTTGTACTAAATATATGATTAAGAAGTTACAAAAGTAAGTAAGATTTGAGACTAAGGCCTTCCTATAGTTTATGTTATTACCTGTCATGCTTGCCATATTGTGCATGTTTCCATCCCTTGTGGCATATGTTTAGCCCACGTCGTGCATGTTCTCGCCCACATTGTGCATGTTTCCATCCCTTGTGGGTATGTTGGTCCTTCGTGGTGCATGTTCACTGTACGACCCTGATCAGGTCTACAGCCCATACCATGGCCATAGGTATTCTGTTCCCTCTTCAGAGGATGAAGTGTCATAACCTGCATACTGGCTATATGATCTCGCCTAGTCTCCAAGAACTGTATGATAAGTTTTATTAATTTTGATATTAAATTTCTAAAGTATGATGCATGTTTGAACAAGTATGAATTTTAGATATATGTATTAAAGAATTCATACAATGTTTTAAAGTATGAAATGTCTTATTATGGCATTTGTTTTCTGCACATATCGATGCTATGACTATTTTAAATGCATTTCTTACGGGGCTTTCCAAGAGCTCACCCCCTTCTATCCTACCAGATTATCTGCAGTGATCATCTCTTTACCTGTTACGCATATGACGTAGGCTGAGGGATATGTCTCTTCTCAGGTTACTTTTTAGACACACGTAAGGTATACTCTTATTTTGATACCAGACATCCAGTATAGCACAGATATTTGTATATAAACAATATTTTTGGGATGTAGTCGATATCGTATGAATATAAATGTTATTATGAGGAATAGGTCAATATGATATAATGAAATATTTTATGAAAATATTGTGATGATGTACTGGCTGGAAATATAAACTACGTTTTCATGCAGGAGGTTAGGATAGTTATAGCTGTTATGCTGTCGAAATTTAAAAAAAAAATGTAAGTAACCTACACTTGCAGGAATGCAACCTAAGTAAGAAATTAAGAATAAATTTATAAAAAATGAAAAAGTTAGCCCAAAACTTCCACGTTTTCGGGGTGTGACAGTCTTTCTTGGTATCAGAGCAAGGGTTGTCTAGTACTGTCAGTGTCGGTAATTAGGATAAGATTACATCTCAAGTATCTGTACTTGTTTGGTTATAAAATTGAGTATATCTGTTAAAGTTTTGTTTAGAACACAGGGTTTATGCGCAGGTATTTGATCACGCATTATGAGTGGGAGACGAGGTCACCCTCGGAAGCAGGCTCAGCCACCTCTACCACCCACTCCCCAACCCGAGAGCCCAAATGATAGAATAAACAGGCTCGAACACAGTATGAAAGTGGGGTTTGATAACATTGCTGCTATGTTTGCTCAACATCTCCGGGCAAACACCTCAGCTATAGGTGCCACAGTGCCCACACCTACTTCACCACCTCCTCCTCCACAGGTTCATCCGACACCCTCCGCTCCTCAACCATCAGTCCCACCACCCAGAGATGACAGAGATACAGGCAGATTACGGGACTTTCTTAAGATGAATCCCCCAGAATTTAAGGGGATTAAGGATCCAGTCAAGGCCGAGGAGTGGTTATTGGAATTAGAACTAGCTTTTGATTATTTGGGGTGCACAAATGCTGAGAAAGTTAGTATGGGTTCTTATATGTTGAAAGGCCAGGCAGAACACTAGTGGAGAGCCACTAAGAGGCAGTTGACTAACCAACACACAGTGATTAGTTGGGATACTTTTCTGTCAGTCTTCAGGACCCAATATATCCCCCGTACTGCCCAAAAGAAAATACAGACAGATTTTCTGAATTTAGTACAAGGTAGTATGTCGGTTGATGAGTATGAGAACCAATTTACGATGCTGATGAGATATGACCCCGAGACAGTCAGAGATCAGGAGCGTCGTACTGAGAGGTTTTTGTCTGGATTGAGACCAGCCATCAGAGACAGATTATTAGGGTTTCATATTTCTGAGTTTGAGGATGCTCTTAGACGTGCTCAGGATATAGAGAGGAGTCTAGATGTTACGCAGGCACAATATGGGTCCAGAAGTAAGAGTAAGGGTAAAGATAAGAGGACAGATAGTTCCTGATCAGAGCAAAGGTGGAGTTCGCTTAAGAGATTGAGGACAGATGAGTCTCGAGCAAGGGCTGGCAAGCCCAAGACTCCTACTGATACAGTAGAGATCATCAGAGGCTCCCAGAGGGTTTTTAAACGGTGCAGAGATTGTGGTAAGATACATGGTGGGCCATGCCACTAGGTCACTGGAAATTGTTTTAAGTGTGGGGAAAAAGGTCACTTGATCAGGGATTGCCCACAGATGCAGGATAAGACCCCATAGCCTCAGGAGCCACCACGACAGCAGCCAGAGACACGGGCTCCACAGAGACAGGCCCCACAGAAACGAGTTACAATAGCTGAGAAGGGTAAGAAGCCTGTTACTCAGGGGCGTGTATTTGCTTTAGATAGGGAGACTACTGATAACTCCTTCGCGACTATTAGAGGTAATCTTCTTGTCTGTAATCATGAGGCGCATGTTTTATTTGACCCAAGGTCCACGCACTCATTTATATCACCACAGTTTGCACACGATCTCCATTTAGAACCTGAACCTCTAAGTCATCTATTGCATATTTGCACACCCATGTATGACTCTCAAATGACAGATATGGTGTGTAGGAATTGTGAAATTAATGTTGTAGATAGGGTAATGGTAGCAGATCTAGTTTTGTTAAACATGCATAGTTTCGATGTAATTTTAGGCATGGATTGGTTAGAAATCAATCACGCAAGTCTAGACTACTACACTAAGACTATAACCTTCTCTTTACTTGAAAAACTTGATGTATGTTTTGCTATTAAGAAATAAAATATATGATGTTATGTTCGATGAAGTTGTATAATGTTTATATATGCTTGAAATTTCAAATAAATTTATTTGTGTGAAGGTTATATCGCCTTTATCTCCGATACGAGTCTGGAATCTCCATGTATATCAGATATACCAGTGGTACGTGAGTTTTCCGATGTGTTTTCAGATGAATTACCAGGATTACCACTAGAAAGAGAGCTGGAGTTCACTATTGATTTAGTGTGAAATCCCCAATTTCATGTAATTCCTCCATAATTGTAAAATGTTGTAAGCTGAAAGAATTAAATAAATATGAAAATTTGATGTATAAAGATTATATGAGATATAGATGGAATAAAAAGGAATTGAGGGTCAAAGGGTCAATGACTGAGTTGGTTAAGAAATTAATATCAGAATTTTGTAATTAAAGGAGATGTGGCTGACCAATAGAAGAAAGAAGACCAAAAAGGGTTAATGAGATGGTCAATGGCTGAGATGAGATGGAAAAGGGGATAATCATGCATTAAATGCATTAAATGAAAGGTAGCTTAGTCATTTTCACCATCAAGGATCGGCAGCAACCTCATTTCCAGCTCTTCCCTCTTGTTTCCATCTAATTTTCCTCTCAAGTTTCCATTGTACTCACCTTGACAAACCACCATTTCCTGTCATCAAATCGCTAAGTCTCCTTAACGAAAAACGATCCTCATCACTAGCTCTCTCTATGTCTGTAATATGGAAGGCTGAAACAAAGTCTTTGAGGAGATCAGAATTTCTGTTATTTTGGCTATTGACAAAGGTAAGGATAGAAGTTGATTCTTTCAATTCTATCTATGATTTGGAGTTAAGTGATGTTGGCATAGTATACTTATGGTGTTGAAATGAAAGAAAGCTAAAGGTTTCAATTTATATGAATTATGCAGTTTTGAAGAAGTGAAGGAAAAGAATCGATGCAACCAAGTGATTTACGTCTCCGAAGTGAATTGAGGTAAGGAATATATGTAACGGATGTAGGGTGACTATGTCCGCATGTTTTAAAGGTTTTGGGATGAAACAAAAGCTGGTGTAAGTGCAGGAAATGTAAAATTCACGGTTTTCGCCCAGTTACGATTTGGCTCGGGGTAGCCGACTGCCCTAAATAGCAGTCGACTGCTCAGAGACAGTCGTGACGTAACTTTTTCCGAAACCGACTTAGAGCAGCCAACTGCCCTATATAGCAGTCGACTGCCATTTTTCCAGAAGCTTTCTGTTTGCAAACCAGTCGACCGCTAAAGAGCCAGTCGACTGCATTTTTTCGAGAAACATTCTGTTTGCGGGCCAGTCGATTGCCCCATTTTTAGCAGTCAACTACCCTACTTGCATTCGGAAATTAAATATTTTAAATGCAAAAAGAAAATAAAATTTATTGAATATTTTTATACTAGAGCAGTCGACTGCCCTAAAAGAGCAGTCAACTGCCCCCTTTGAAAAATAATAATTTTTAATTTATTTATATAAATGTATTTGGATTATCATTAAAGTATATAAGAAGGGTTATGAATATCCATGGTTTTACAAGAATGAGTTTTACTACTCAATATTTTGAGATTAACGACTCCATTGGTGATCATGCATATTACTTGCTTATTTGTATTTGGCTGGGGGACTCTAGTCAAGCCCTCAGTACCATGGGTGTCACCTGACTAGTGCACACTGTGGAATATTGACAATGGCCATTAGTCCTTTATATGTGTTTGGCTTAAGGGAGGATCCCTGGCCCATACGTGGGTACGCCACTTTATTTGGTGCATGATTCTATTGGATGTTGACGGTCTCCCCCTATTTGAAGACTATTTGTATATATAATTTCAAGTTATTTGACATATATATGTGAAAGTATTTGAGTTATTTGAAAACGTGCAAGTGACTTCATATGATTTTGTCATGTGTTATATGGTATTTGATGAACTTATATGTTATATGTTTTTACAAGAATAATACATGACATTATATAGCCAAGCAGGAAAACTGCATATAGTGGCATAGTACGCTCTTTTATGTATATTTCTTACTGAGCGTAAACTCATTCCTTTACAATATTTTTCATCCAGATTATTTGCAGTGAAGTCTGCTCTTGGTAGAGGAGCATATATTTGGACTATACGATATTCCTTCGAGGCTAACTTCCAATCCCTTGAAGGTAGATACATTTTGATTATGTAATTCAAACTATAGTACAGTGATGTATATTAGACACATTGGGGATGTAAATTGTTAAAGAGATTAGTATGTAATTTATATTAGAGTTTTAGACTTATGTGAAAGACGATCCTGTATATGCATGAGAGATATCTTGTCATCGTAAATAGCAGCGCTATGTTAAATAATAGAATATAAGATATGAGAAAGAAAGAGGATACATTGTCAAACAGTCTAACCAAATCTTATGGGAAAGAAAAAAAAATTAGTTGGTATTTGGGAGTGACGAGGATGTCGCATTTAGTGCCAGATACCCAGCCTATTTCTAGACCTCCCTACAGGACGACACTAGTTGAGTTAGAAGAATTAAAGAAACAGTTGCAAGAGTTGCTTGATAAGGGTTTTATTAGACCAAGTGTGTCTCCGTGGGGTGCTCCGGTACTGTTTGTAAGAAAGAAAGATGGTAGTCTCCAGTTATGCATTGACTATAGGTTACTAAATAAGGCTACAATTAAGAATAAGTATCCCCTGCCGAGAATAGATGATTTGTTTGATCAATTGAAAGGGGCTTCAGTGTTTTCTAAGATTGATTTGAGATCAGGCTATCATCAGTTGAGGATTAGGAAGGAAGATGTACCGAAAATGGCCTTTAGAACCCGATATGGCCATTTCGAGTTTCTAGTGATGCCTTTCGGTTTGACTAATGCCCCTGCCGCATTCATGAATTTGATGAATAATGTATTTCGGGAGTATCTTGATAAATTTGTAATTGTCTTTATAGATGATATTCTAATATATTCTAAGTCCCGGGAGGAGCACGAGCAGCATCTGAGGATTGTGCTCCAGACTCTCCCAGATAAGCAGCTTTATGGGAAGCTTAGTAAGTGTGAATTTTGGTTGGATCGGATAACTTTCCTTGGCCATGTAGTATCTAAGGACGGGGTGTCAGTTGATCCATCCAAAGTTGAAGCAGTACTCCAATGGGAGAGACCGAAGACAGTGACTGAGATTCGGAGTTTTCTAGGATTGGCAGGGTACTACCGAAGGTTTGTAGAGAGTTTTTCTCAGATTGCAGCTCCGTTGACTAAGCTTACATGCAAAAGGGTTCCGTTTGAATGGACAAATCAGTGTGAGCAGTGTTTTCAGGAGCTTAAGCAAAGATTAACTACAGCACCAGTCCTGACCATTCCGAGTGGATCTGGAGGCTTCGTTGTATACAGTGATGCTTCCAATCAAGGTCTAGGTTGTGTGCTAATGCAACATGGTAGAGTAGTCGCATATGGTTCACGCCAGCTTAGAGACCATGAGCGTAACTACCCTACACATGATTTAGAGTTAGCCACAGTGGTTTTTGCTCTAAAAATATGGCGGCATTATCTGTATGGTGAGAAGTTCCAGATCTTCACCGACCATAAGAGTTTGAAGTATATATTTGATCAAAAAGAACTTAATATGAGGCAGAGACGTTGGATAGAGCTTCTTAAGGATTGTGACTGCGAGATTCGGCACCACCCGGGCAAGGCAAATGTAGTTGCAGATGCTCTGAGCAGAAAGAGTATGGTTTCTGTTATGATGGTTAGAGAATGGGAATTGCTGGAGCAGTTCGCCGAGCTCAATGTTAGTGTTGAAACAGTAGATGTCGGGTTTATGGCTAGCCTTCAGATTGAGCCAAATATCTTAGATCAGATCAGGTCGGGGCAGAGGAACAATCAGAGGTTATTGGACATGGTTAGCCAAGCAGGCAAGGTTTGCAGTCAGATTTTACGGTCAGTAATGATGGCTTACTGAGATTCAAGGGCCGTATATGTGTTCCAAGCGATGATACCCTAAGACAAAGGATTTTGAGAGAGTCCCATTGTTTTCGTTACACTATGCACCCAGGCAGCACTAAGATGTACCATGACTTGCGTAAGGTGTATTGGTGGATTGGTATGAAACGAGATGTAGCAGAGTTTGTGGCCAAATGTTTGATCTGTCAGCAGATTAAGGTTGAGCATCAGAAGCCAGCAGGACTACTTAAGTCTTTACCGGTGCCTACATGGAAATGGGAGCACATTACGATGGATTTTATTATGGGCTTACCGAGGACCCAAAGAGGTCATGATGCAATCTGGGTTATTGTTGATAGATTGACTAAGAGTGCCCATTTTCTTGCTATTAAGAGCACAGATTCACTGAGTACATTGGCAGACTTGTATGTTCGCGAGATTGCTCGATTACATGGGGCTCCTGTGAGAATTACTTATGATAGAGATTCCAGGTTCACCTCTCGATTTTGGACTCATTTTCAGGAAGCCATGGGATCTCAATTACATTTGAGCATCGCCTACCATCCTCAGACAGACGGTCAGTCCGAGCGAACTATTCAGACCTTAGAGGACATGTTGAGGGCGTGTGCACTAGACTTTAAGGGTTCATGGGATGACCACTTGCCCCTTGCAGAGTTTGCCTATAATAATAGTTATCATGCCAGCATTGGAATGACACCATACGAGGCTCTATATGGCAGGAGATGTAGATCCCCAGTGGCTTGGGAAGAAGTGGGTAACCGTAAGATTTTAGCCCCTGATCTAGTTGAAGAGGCAGCTAAGGGTGTTCGGATTATTTGTGATAGACTCAAGGTTGCCCAAAGTAGACAGAAGAGTTATGCTGATGTACGTAGATAGCCACTTGAATTTCAGGTTGGGGACTCTGTATTTGTGAAAGTATCTCCGAGCAAGGGTATCATGCGCTTCGGAAAGAAAGGAAAGTTGAGTCCTTATTTCATTGGTCCATTTGAGATATTAGAGAGAGTTGGGGATGTTGCTTACCAGTTAGCTTTGCCACCACAGCTTTCTGGGATACATAATGTCTTCCATGTCTCTATGTTGAGGAAGTATCATCCGGATCCCTCCCATGTTATCGAGTACAAACCATTGGATATTCAAGGAGATATGAGCTATGTTGAGCAGCCAATCCGGATCCTTGACAAAAAGGAAAGGGTACTTCGATCTAAAACTATTCCACTGGTTAAAATTCTCTGGCAACACCACACAACAGAGGAAGCTATGTGGGAGCTAGAGAGCCTCATGAGAGAAAAGTACCCGCACTTGTTTGATGGACCAGCCTGAATTTGGGGGACCAAATTCTTATAAGGTGAGGAGAATGTGAGAACTTGTTATTTTATTCTATAGATGAACATTTATATGATTTAATTATCAATAAAAAAATTATTGATAATATTTTGAGGAGTTAAATATATAAGAATAGTGTCTCTCACATAGAAAATTTTAATTCTAGATGAAAAATATAAGTATGGGAAATATTACATAAAGGATGGAATAAAAAGAAGATTAATTAGCTCTTGCAAAATTTTGACTTGGAAAGTCAAATGTTGGGGGCGGCATGAAGAAATGAAAGAGGTAACAAAAAAGGAAGTGTGATCTCGGTTGGGACAAATGAGTAATAGAAAAGATAAAATAAATAATAAAGGAAGACAAAAGAAAGTCTTCCTCACGTTTTCTTAGGTTGGTAGTAACACTGACTTTTGTTAATTTTCTTTGCTGCACCGAAGAGCAAATAATAACAAGACAAGAAAGGAAAAAGCAAGGAAAAGATGGAAAATTTATTAGCTTGCAAAACTCTGACTTGGAAAGTCAAAATGTGTGGCTGCATGAAGAAAAAGAAATGTAACAGAAAAAGAAGTGTAGTCCCGGGTTGGAAGATAAGGAGTATAAAACAAAAGAAAAGAAATAGGTAATTAAGAGCTTTTAATGAAGCCGGCAAAAGCCCAACCAATATATCTTTTAGTGCCTTACTTTCTTCCCATCGTGAACTCATCTTCAGCCACCATCACCGAAAACTTGCTTTGTTTTCTTACAAACCGTGTAGCCTTCTATGCATAGTAGAATCACTCTTAACCTTCAGTAAATAAACCAAGCCTTTGAAGGAAAATAAACCTTGGATATTAAGCTTCTAAAACATCAAAGAAGCTGGCACAAAAACCCTCAAAACAGGAGGTGATTCACGTGCAAAGATTGCTTCTCTGTACAGGTAATTTCCAGCATCAGTTTTAAGATGATTGTTCTTTAATTATAACTGTAGTGAGCAAGAATATATTGGTTATAGCCTTTGCTTGAAGTAAACATATACGTAAGGAAAATCCTAGTGTTCGGTTGTAAGGATTTATAGGAAGAAGATGATGTTTAAAGAAGGAAACTGACGTAGGATTAATGATGAACATAAATATGAAACAGCCATGAAAAGTAAAAGAATTAAAAATGAAGATAAACTGAGTTGCATGATCGGTTGAGGAGGGTTTGAGTGAAAACTAGGTAAGGCTTACGTGAACCATGGGAAAAGAGAGATAATGTCTTTAATGTAGTCAACAAAACTGGTTGATGGAAGAAAATCTGGGCTGTTGTACAGCCGTATGCGGAAAAAAAAAAGAAAAAGGAAATTGTGGCTGTTGAAGACAACCGAAATAAGAAACAAATGAGAGAAGTAAAGGTTGGTTTTCCTTGACTTTATACGTGTGAATGCTAGATTTTTAACAACCTAAGATGTACTATATGATAGCTACAATATAGATACAAAGTAGAAACTTACGTAGGCTGGAAATAAACAAGGAAGAAATTGACGTAAATAGGGTATAAAATGGGTGAGGTTGACTGAGTTAAAGGGTTGAAATTATACAAGAATAAGACAAATATGGTACTATGGGGAATATGTATTATAAGCCAAATATATTTAGTTATTTAAGAGAGATATTTGGCCATTAAAATTAGACAAGGAAAGTAAGGTAAGTGGCGTAGGAAATGAGAGAGAAGCAGTCAACTAAAGTGGCTGGAAATTATACAAGAGAATATATAGAATGTAACATGGAAAAATAAGGTAAATAAGCCAAGTAGGCTTTTATATATAAATATATATATATATATATATATATATATATATATATACCGAATGGTAATTGTTCATCAAAAAAGAAATGGTGACTTTAGTGTTGAGAAGAGGAAAAATGCCAAAAAAAAACAGAAAATGGAAAAAGAATGAAATATTCATTAGCATGAGAAATTTTAAGAAATTCTAATATTTTAAGTAAGGGGAATTTAACTAAGAATTAGACAAGTGAAGGAATTTTATACCGAAAATTAATTATATTAAATTGTGACTTGGCAGTTTATAATTCGGTGAGATAGGAAGCATATTGGTGCAACTTAAGGCATTGCTCTACAATGTACTGAGGTAAGGATGTAATTTAAAATTGTGATGGTGTCCCTTACTTTCATCTCAATTTATAAAGACACGTTTGAAGCATGAATTTTGTTCCGAAATTAATTTCCATAGTCTTTTGATAATTAACTAAACGAACCTTTTAACTTCTATGCATATTTTCCATAATGTTTTAAGTATGACAGTGAACAAATATGTTTTCCAAAAAAGGTATCGGAATGGCAAACCCCAGGCTAACTTAGACCCTGGCATGCCCGGTCCTTATTATTTTGTACTAAATATATGATTAAGAAGTTACAAAAGTAAGTAAGATTTGAGACTAAGGCCTTCCTATAGTTTATGTTATTGCCTGTCATGCTTGCCACATTGTGCATGTTTCCGTCCCTTATGGCATATGTTTAGCCCACGTCGTGCATGTTCTCGCCCACATTGTGCATGTTTCCATCCCTTGTGGGTATGTTGGTCCTTCGTGGTGCATGTTCACTGTACGACCCTAATCAGGTCTACAGCCCATACCATGGCCATAGGTATTCTGTTCCCTCTTCAGAGGATGAAGTGTCATGACCCGCATACTGGCTATATGATCTCGCCTAGTCTCCAAGAACTGTATGATAAGTTTTATTAATTTTGATATTTAATTTCTAAAGTATGATGCATGTTTGAACAAGTATGAATTTTAGATATATGTATTAAAGAATTCATGCAATGTTTTAAAGTATGAAACGTCTTATTATGGCATTTTTTTTCTGCACATATCGATGCTATGACTATTTTAAATGCATTTCTTACGGGGCTTTCCAAGAGCTTACCCCCCTCTATCCTACCAGATTATCTGCAGTGATCATCTCTTTGCTTGTTACGCATATGACGTAGGCTGAGGGATACATCTCTTCTCCGGTTACTTTTTGGACACACGTAAGGTATACTCTTATTTTGATACCAGACATCCAGTATAGCACAGATATTTGTATATAAACAATATTTTTGGGATGTAGTCGATATCGTATGAATATAAATGTTATTCTGAGGAATAGGTCAATATGATATAATGAAATATTTTATGAAAATATTGTGATGATGTACTGGCTGGAAATATAAACTGCGTTTTCATGCAGGAGGTTAGGATAGTTATAGTTGTTATGCTGTCGAAATTTAAAAAAAAATGTAAGTAACCTACACTGGCAGGAATGCAACCTAAGTAAGAAATTAAGAATAAATTTATAAAAAATGAAAAAGTTAGCCCAAAACTTCCACGTTTTCGAGGTGTGACAACAAAGAATCATTAAATTGAACTTATGAGAAATTATTGAAAATTAAGATTATGGAAATTAGGTTTGGAGGTTTGAAGATGAGGATCATGAAGGAAAAATTAATAATCTATTAGTTGGGGTAAAATGCTAATAGATGATACATGAATTATTTAAATGGTGGATGAAGAATGTTGGAAAATAAATTTATAAAGACAATAGGAAGTGGGAGATATATAAACATAGTCCAAATTATGTCTCAAAGAAAAAGACTAGTTAAAGAGACATTATTATTTGCTTGAAACAATAGTTATGTATCTACTAATCCATTAATGTTAAATTGGTTTATTAGAAGGTGATGAAATGAGGGGCTAGAAATACAACAGAAAATGGGCTGGAAATACAAGAGAAAAAGGCTGGAAAATACAAGAGCAAAGGGGCTGGAAATACAACAGAAAATGGGCTGGAAATACAAGAGAAAAAGGCTGGAAATACAAGAGCAAAGGGGCTGGAAATACAACAGAAATGGGCTGGAGTTACAAGAGGAAAAAAAGGCTGGAAACATAACACTAAGGGCTAGCAAATAAAGTCAAGGGGCTGGAGAAAAAATGCACAGCCACGTTTTTCTGTTCCACTCCGCCAAACCAAGACAAAGAGAAGAGCCAAACACCCTTAGCACTTGTCGACAACCCTACCTAGAAAACCCATCTTCCTCCTCCCTCATTTCCGGCCATGGATTGAAGTTCTCTCCAAACACTCTTCCATTTCACCCAAGGGCAGAAACTGATCTAGGGATTTCATGGTTAAGGAGGCAACAACAAAATTGATGGAGGAAGTTGCATGCTAGAAGCTGACCAAAGAAATCGTGAGCCATGGATGCAATGGGTGTTTTTGTTCAACAAGATTAGGACAAGGGAAGTGAATGGAGAAGGAATGAGAATGAGCTGCCCATTGGTGATTGAAGAAGTGAGAGGTTGAAACCCAAAACTACAGCAAATTTAAATTGGGATTTCAGGGCAAGATAAGAAAGGTAGTAAACTAAGGTGAGTTGATGTGTTTTGCTGGAAATTAATCTATGGAAATAGAATGTAATATGTTTATTGGTTTGGCATTGATGTGTCTAGGTGTGACAGCAAACAAGCTGTGAGGAAGTGGACTGAAATGGTTCCAACAGATTCTATTTGTGCATCAAATTAAGGGGGGTAAGGTTCTAACCCTATAATGATTGATTATTATGCATGAAAATGATATTGTGATGAGCTAAATTTAAATTGCTATGGTTAGATAAAGATAAACTGAAATTCTGACTTGATGTTGAATCTAGAATTTGCTGTTCTGTCTAGGTGGAAAATTAAAACG
The DNA here is from genome assembly GCA_031772115.1 of Heritiera littoralis. NCBI lineage: Eukaryota > Viridiplantae > Streptophyta > Magnoliopsida > Malvales > Malvaceae > Heritiera > Heritiera littoralis. The sequence goes on along the minus strand of JAPDPK010000037.1, from coordinate 1,616,178 downwards.
AGCATTTTAATAGTTCTATATAGAGAAAAATTCTGGAAAAATTATAAATTATGGCCCTTTAAGTTACAAGAAAGTCAGTTTTGGAATTTCTTGAATTGGACTTCTGTAGCTTGAGTTATGCACAAATGAGTGCAGGGTGTTCTGTCCAAAAACGTGAATCACAGTCTTGACTTTGAAAAATCATAGCAAATGGCCTAAATTGAATTAGGTTGCAAGCCTTACATGTCTAGAAAGGTAATTAAGTTAGGAGCATGATGGTTCTGGGTTTGCATCATTTGGATACTCCTATAACCAGATATGAGACAGTTTGTGCATATTGGTCAGTGTTTTACTATGTCAGGAAACTGCTGAATATACTGAAACTTTGGGAAATTTCTGGTGTTGATATAGGAAGAGTTAAATTATGAATCTTACATTTCTAAATAAGGAAATGAGTTAACTTTCATCTAGTTTTGGAATTTCTAGATTTGAAACTTCATGGCTTAAGATATGTATGAACGCATCTTCTTCTCTTTCCAATCTACTTAAATGATCTGCCACAAAGTTCTCTGCACCTTTCTTGTCTTTGATCTCTAAGTTAAATTCTTGAAGCAAAAGGATCCATCTTATGAGTCTTGGCTTTGCCTCCTTTTTGGATAGTAAATATCTCAAGGCTGCATGATCAGAATAAACAATTATTTTAGTACCAAGCAAGTAAGATCGAAACTTATCTAAAGCAAAGACAATAGCAAGAAGCTCTTTTTCTGTGGTGGAGTAGTTTCGTTGAGCTTCATTTAGGGTCCTTGAAGCATAATAGATAACGTGTGAAGCTCTTCCAACTTTTTGTCCCAAAACAGCCCCAATTGCATAATCACTTGCATCACACATCAATTCGAATGGTAGATCCCAATTAGGTGGTTGAATGATTGGAGCAGAGATTAAACATTCTTTCAACTTGTCGAATGCTTCCTTGCATCTCTCATCAAACACAAAATCAACATCCTTTTGTAAGAGTTTACACAAAGGTAACGCAATCTTGGAGAAGTCTTTGATAAACCTACGATAAAAACCTGCATGTCCAAGAAAAGAACGCACTTCCCGCACATTTGTGGGGTAAGGTAAAGATTGAACAATGCTAATCTTAGATTTATCAACTTCTATGCCATTTGCAGAAATTACATGCCCTAAAACTATTCCTTGTTCTACCATAAAGTGACATTTTTCAGAATTTAAAACAAGGTTAGTTTCCATGCATCTTCGAAGGATAAGTGTAAGGTTGTCTAAGCATTCATCAAAGGAGTTTCCATAGACTGTGAAATCATCCATAAAAACTTCTATGATATTTTCTACATAATCAGAAAATATGCTTACCATACACCTTTGGAAAGTGGCAGGAGCATTACAAAGACCAAATGGCATGCGTCTATAAGCAAAAGTGCCAAAGGGGCATGTGAAGGTGGTCTTTTCTTGATCCTCGGGAGCTATCACAATTTGATTATAACCTGAATAACCATCAAGAAAACAATAGTGAGTTCTACCAGCAAGTCTTTCAAGCATTTGATCAATAAAAGGTAAAGGAAAGTGATCCTTGCGAGTAGTAGCATTCAATTTTCTATAATCTATGCAAACTCGCCACCCATTTTGAATTCTTGTTGGTATCAACTCGTTATCTTCATTCTTCACCACCGTGATGCCTGACTTCTTTGGAACCACTTGTATTGGGCTCACCCACTTACTGTCAGAGATTGGATAGATAATCCCAACATCAAGGAGTTTTAAGATCTCCTTTTTCACAACTTCCATCATTGGAGGGTTCAATCTTCTTTGAGCCTCTCGTGTTGGTTTTGAACCTTCCTCAAGTAAGATGCGATGCATACACACAGTTGGGCTTATTCCCTTGATGTCTGCAATAGTCCATCCTATGGCTGTCTTATGATCTTTAAGCACTTGAATGAGCTTTTCTTCTTGCATTGGTGTGAGGTCCTTTGCAATGATTACAGGCAAGGTTTCATTGTCTCCCAAAAACACATATTTAAGATGTTCTGGCAATGGCTTCAATTCGATCTCAGGGGCCTGCACAACAGAAGGAAGAAGCTTTGTATGAGTATTAGACAAGTCTCTCTTTAAGTTTTCATACCTTGCTTCGGGTAAGGATTGAAGAGCAAAAACTTCCTCCTTTAGTAAACTATTAAAATCAGCAAAGGGGTCTTTTTCAAAATTTTCCAGTTGTAAATTGTGGCTTATAGCCACCTCTAACTTGTCTTCTCTTCCTAGCTCAAAGAATTGTTGGGTTAGATCATCAATAACATCAATTCCAAAAACAGCATGCACATCACTAGGATATCTCAAGGCTTCAAAAATATTAAATTTAACACTTTCACCATCAAATTCCATAGTTAAGGTTCCATTGTGCACATCAATTTTAGTCCTAGATGTTTTTAAGAATGGTCTACCTAACAATATAGGTGCAGCATTAGGAGAGTCATCATCTTCCATATTCAGTATGTAAAAATCTGCAGGGAAGACAAGTTCATTAACTTGGACTAGTACATCCTCAATTACCCCTTCAGGATATGTATTAGATCTATCAGCTAATTGAATTATTACACCAGTCTCTTTTAAAGTTCCAAGATTCAAACTTTTAAAGATTGACAATGGCATAACATTAATCGAAGCACCTAGATCTATCATGCATCTTTCAAATCTAATATCACCTATCTTACAAGGGATAGTGAATGTACCTGGGTCCTTGCACTTGGGAGGGAGTTTCCTTTGGATAACCGCAGAAACATTCTCCCCCACACTTACCTTCTCATTACCTTGCAATTTCCTCTTGTTAGTGCACAATTCTTTTAGAAACTTTGCGTACCTTGGCACTTGCTTAATGGCATCAAGAAGAGGAATATTGACTTCAACTTTCCTAAAGGTTTCCAAAATCTCCTTTTCTTGCTCATCTTTTTTGTTTTTGGCTAACCTGCTAGGAAAAGGAGGAGGGTAAGTACCTGTGTTAAATGGAACTTTTTTATTACTTACCTCTCTATAAAGTGGTGGAAGGTTGCTGATATATCCTTCCTTGCCTGCATTATGCTTGTCGACACCCCCATTTGCATTATCAAAATCGGTCCCTTGGTCTCCTTTGTTATTAGAGTTGACATCCTCCTTTATTTCACTTGAATTTTCAATTTCTTGATAGTTTTTAGAGCCATTGTCAACATCTATAATTAAGGGTTCCTTAGGGACAATTTCCTTACCACTTCTCAAAGTTATGGCATGTGCATTCTCTCTTGGATTGACCTCTGGTTGAGATGGCAACTTGTTGGATTCCTTGGCTTCAAGTCTGCTTAGGGAAGTAGCCATTTGGCTCATTTGACGCTCAAGGAGTACAATTCTTTGATTGTTCTCTTGTTGATTTTGTAAAGTAGAGGCAGCAAGATTCTTTACAATTTCTTCAAGAGACATGGTTCCACTTTGGTGTTGTGTTTGGGGTGGTGGCCTCTCTTGGTATGTAGGTTTGGGGACTTGAAAATTACTTGGCCTATTGTGTGGTAGGACATATGGTGTAGACTTATTTCCATATTGCAAATTTGGGTGCTCCCTCCAACCAGGGTTGTAAGTATTGGAGTAAGGGTCATACTTACCTTGGGAAGGCCCTGGGAATCCTCCTACAACATTAGCTTGCTCCATGGAATCTTCTTGTAAGGTTGGACACATATCAGTAGGGTGTCCTATGTTGGAGCAAACTCCACAAGCCTTGGCTTGTTGCATTTTACCTACAGCCAATTGTTGCACAAGAGATGTTAGATTAGCAATTTGTTTTTCCAAAGAAGAAGTACTTACCTCGTGTGCTTGCTTAGATAGTGGTGGTGGATCACGCCTTGTATTAAATTGTTGAGAATTGGCAGCCATGTTTGCTATCAAGTTTTGGGCTTCTTGAGGAGTCTTGTCCACTAAAGCTCCTCCACTAGCTGCATCTATCATACTTCTATCATGGGGTAATAGTCCCTCATAGAAATATTGGATCAATAGTTGCTCATGAATTTGGTGATGTGGGCAACTAGCACATAATCTTTTAAATCTTTCCCAATATTCATAGAGTGACTCACCATTAAATTGCCTAATTCCACAAATTTCTTTGCGGATGTTGGCTGCCCTAGAAGCAGGAAAATATCTTTCCAAGAAGAGTTTCTTCATATCATCCCAAGTGTTGATGGTCCCAGAAGGTAAGTAGTAAAGCCAATCCTTGGCTACATCTGCCAGAGAGAATGGAAAGGCCCTTAGCTTGATTTGCTCTTCACTAACCCCAGCAGGCTTCATGGTGGAGCAAACAACATGGAACTCTTTTAGATGTTTGTGTGGATCTTCACCTGCAAGACCATGAAAAGTTGGTAAAAGATGTATCAAACCAGATTTTAATTCAAAAGCAACATCTAAAGTAGGATAGGTAATGCAGAGGGGTTGTTGGTTCATAGTGGGTGCTGCCAACTCCTTCAAGGTTCTATTAGCGTTTTGAGCCATGATGTCCTCTTCTGAATCACTAGAGAATTCAAAAGTGAGATTGAACGTGGGCTCGGTGGAAGGTGGATCGTTGGAAGTCGATGGTGGTGGTTGGGGCGTTTGTAGCACCGCACTTTGGGTTGCTTGAATGTAATCTCTAATCTTTCGAAGTCTGTAACTAGAGTCCTCGTCAGACATGCAAACCCTGCAAGGAAGAAAGAAAAGAAAATAATTAGATCTTTAAATTATAATAAACAACTTAAATAAATAACAATCCCCGGCAACGGCGCCAAAATTTGATGAGTGTCGTCAGTCACCAAAAAATAAAACTTCCTAACTCTACTATGTAGATAGCGGAGTAAGGGTCGAACCCACAGAGACTGAATTATTTAAGTTAATTATTAAATTAAAAATCTAATCTTAAGGTTTAGGGAAAGAAGAAATTTTGGGGTTTTGGAGTTTTATAAGCTATGCCTAAAAGAGAGAAAGCAAGGATTATTAAATATCAAAAACAAATATGAAAAAGCTTCAGTTACAAGGTAATTAATTATTCTTAGATTTAAATGTTGATCATTGATTACAAAATATTATTGTCAATTAAATAGTCAACCGTAGCATAACAACAAGCTCTGTTACACCATCTTCCCTTACTGAGTCGTTAGTTAAAACAAGCTCTTTAACTAATCTCTAACTACTTAACCTACCTAGAACAAGCTCTCTAGATATAAGTTGTAGCAGCATTAACAACTAGAAAGATATGGGTTGACATTAGATAACAAACACATAAGCTCGGTTCATTTAATCTAAACCTCAATTCTCCTCCATCCCTAGTGATTAACTCCATAAGCAATTACGGACTTATGTTTTTAATCTGGCAGTAGATTATTCAATTAAATTAAATAGTGGGCCCTACCATCTAATCAAGTAAATAATCATGCAAATGTGCTCAGAGAATCTTAGATACTTAATCAACAATTATATTATAAGCTCAAAATCTCACAACATTCTTTTTCCAAGAACAATCAATTTACCTTGTAACTGAATAAGAAACCTACTCACTAGTCATATTCAAGATCATAAATTTCAAGTTTAATATTATAAAGATATCAAGAATCATGCAAAAGACAATCAATAGATCAATCTTTAATAATCTAAAACAAGAAATCTGGAATCAAGATTATAAACTAGCAAGAACTAAACAAATAATATGAAAAACAAAACAAGAATCAAAATAATTATCACTAAAGAAGTCAGCAACCATATAACATTATAAAATAGATAACACCTAATAAACCCTAAGGGAAGAATCAGTTTAAATAAAGAAAAGAAAAGAAAACAATTTAATCCTAAAAACTATAAAGAAATTGCTTTACTTTGAAAAATATTAAATACAAAATTAAATCTGTTTCTATTGGCAAGACTAAAAAGAAAATAATTTTATAACATAAAAGAAAGAAATCAACAAGACCAATGATAAAGAAAAGAAGAAAAATAAAATTTTTAAAGAAAAAGAAATCAGCAATATCAAAATTAAATGAAAGAAAATAAAACTTTTATTAAAAACCCTAAAGAAAACCTTACAAAAGACTAAGAGGGAAGAGGGAGGAGAGGGATGTAAGGGGGATAAGAGAGATGATGTTTATGAGAGCCTTCTGCTCTTTATATAGGCCTAAGGAAGAGTTTAAAAGACTTTCCTAAGCAATGTGGGATTCAGATAAGAGTTTACTTGGGAAACAAGTAATTTGACTAGTCAAACTCTTACCTTTATCTCATCATCTTTTTACAATTACTTTCTAAGTAAAATTCCTAAGGCCTATTTTTATTAATTAATTACAGATCTAAGACATAATAAAATTAAGAAATTATCTTGTCTCAACAAAATCTTGTCTTGAACTTGCTTAGTTGGAATTTCTTCTCAATCCCGTTTTTCTGCCCAGAATTTCGTACTGATTTTGTCCAGACGTTTGACCCACCAAATGAACTCCGATTTTTGCGATCTTGTGCATTCTGGAAACCTTGAGAAGTCCTCTACAACTTCCATGAAGGCCACTTCTTCAGATCAGGTCGTTAAATTGGTCAAAAACGTCAATCTTTCAAGCTGGACAGAAAATACTGCACTTTGCTCTTTTTAGCTTCTTTTTATTCCAACTTTGATATTTAATACCTAAAACATAAAATAAACATTAGTTAGCTCTTTTAGGCATAAAATATCAATAAAGCAAATATATTAGCACATATAAAATTTGCAAAATATCATCCTATCAAATTCCCCCACACTTAGCTTTTGCTAGTCCTCTAGCAAACCTTAGCTAAACTAATTCCTAAAGAACTAAATCCTAAAAGCCTAACTCACTTTCGTAGGAATCACGATTGCATTTAGCATATGCAATAAGCCTTTAAACCCCTAGGTCACCCCTAGTGGACGAGTTGTGTCTCGTGAGGGCTTTCAGAAGATATACCCACAAAATCTTTTACTTAAGACTCAATCCTAAAAATTCAAAATAAGACTCAATTTTAAAAATTATGACTCCAAAACAATATTAAGATCATGGACATATTTTCAAATCTTTCAATTCTTAACTCGTAACTTCAACAAGAGTTAAATAATCAAGTCAATCATATTCTAATCATTACTTCTCATATTCATGCATACTTCTAAATAAATTCATGCAAAATTTACAATCAACACAACTGAAATATATAATATCAACTTTGCAATTATCCACTTTACATTACTACAAACAAAGTCAATAGATCAAGAACCTTTTTTTTTTCTTTTGAGGTTTCAACAATGGTTTCCCTAAGTACTTACTTGCCTTTTTACGCGAATGTTAATATTGGTGATACCAACACCCGGTTACTCAACAAGTTAGCCCTCTTTTAGAGTGCTTTGCATACTCATATTTCAAGTCACTTCAAGAATTTAATCAACAAGATCAAGCAACTCAAAACATTGGAGTAGAATTTAAAGCTTTCAACCTCTATATTTTTTTTCTTCTTTTTTTCTCTTTTATGTTTATTTTTATTTTTTTTTCTTTTGTTCTTGTCTATTTATCCTTTGCTTATACCAACTTCAATGAACTAATTACATCATCAATATCATATGATCAATCGTATTTAATCATGAACTCACATAAATTCTTTAGAAAGTACTCACTTCAACAATAATAACAATCAAAATAGTCTCAACTTTCTTATAAAACTTTGTTTTAATTTAGAATCAATCCTTAAAAGAAAGAAAACATATCATGATCTTCAAAACTCTAAAAAAAAATTTGACCCTTTTTTTTTTAATTTCCACTTCCTAAAAAAAAAACTCTATAGACTCATAAACCAATATTCCCCCCCCACACTTAAATCTTACTTTGTCCTCAAAGTAAGTCTAGCATGCAAAGAAGAACAATAAAAACTCAAAAATTAAATGGTAATACAAGTAAGGAAAGAAATACTCCCTTGTTTTTACATCCTTGGGTTGCCTCCCAAGTAGCGCTTTTGTTTATTGTCGTTTGCTCGACATTGCCACCTCTTTCAATCCTCGTAGATTGGATCTTCCAACTTCACCTCTTCCACATTGTAGACTTTAAATCCCTCATAGTATGGTTTCAATCTATGTCCATTCACCTTGAAAGCTTTTGAAGTTTTTGAACTTTGAATTTCAACTGCACCGTGAGGAAAAACGTTAGTAACAATAAAAGGTCCTACCCATCTAGAACGTAACTTACCTGGAAATAACTTAAGCCTTGAGTGATAGAGAAGAACTTTTTGTCCAATTTCAAAAGTCTTTCTTGCAATATTCTTGTCATGGAAGGCTTTAGTTTTCTCCTTGTAAATCCTTGAGTTTACATAGGCTTCATTACGAATCTCCTCTAGCTCTTGCAACTGAAGCTTTCTATGGTTTCCCACTTCATCATAATTCATGTTGCATTGTTTTATAGCCCAATAAGCTTTATGTTCCAACTCAACAGGAAGATGGCATGGCTTACCATAAACCAACCTATAAGGGGACATCCCAATAGGTGTTTTATAGGCTGTTCTATATGCCTATAATGCATCATTAAGCCTCATACTCCAGTCTTTCCTTTGAGGGTTCACAGTTTTCTCTAGAATACTTTTTATCTCCCTATTAGAGACTTCTGCTTGGCCACTTGTTTGAGGATGGTAGGCTGTTGACACCTTGTGAGTGACGTGGTACCTCTTCAATAAAGCTTCAATCATACGATTGCAAAAGTGGGTACCTCTATCACTTATCAAAGCTCTTGGTGTTCCATACCTAGCAAAAATATTAGATTTAACAAATTCTGCAACAACTTTAGAATCATCAGTCCTAGTGGCTTTAGCTTCCACCCATTTCGAGACATAATCAACAGCAAGAATTATGTAAAGATTACTGTAGGAGGAAGGAAAAGGTCCCATGAAATCAATGCCCCAAACATCAAAAATTTCACAAACTAGAATAGGGGTTTGTGGCATTTGGTTTCTTTGAGAGATGTTACCTGACTTTTGGCAATGCTCACATGTCTTGCCAAATAAGTATGCATCTTTAAATATTGTGGGCCAAAAGAATCCACAGTCTAATACCTTTCTTGCCGTCCTATTAGGTCCAAAGTGGCCTCCACACTCATAGCTATGGCAGAAGGTCAAGATTGATGGAATCTCATCTTGTGTGACACACCTTCTTATTTATTTGGTCAGAGCAATTCTTCCACAAGTAAGGGTCATCCCAAATATAATATTTGGCATCACTCTTAAGCTTATCCTTCTGAGCTCTAGTCAAATCATGAGGCAAAGTGTTAGTAACTAAATAATTCACAATATCTGCATACCATGGTGTAGTTACTTTGACTGCCATCAATTCTTCATCAGGGAAGAACTCTTGAAGTGGTAACGCATCTTCTTCTCTTTCCAATCTACTTAAATGATCTGCCACAAAGTTCTCTGCACCTTTCTTGTCTTTGATCTCTAAGTTAAATTCTTGAAGCAAAAGGATCCATCTTATGAGTCTTGGCTTTGCCTCCTTTTTGGATAGTAAATATCTCAAGGCTGCATGATCAGAATAAACAATTATTTTAGTACCAAGCAAGTAAGATCGAAACTTATCTAAAGCAAAGACAATAGCAAGAAGCTCTTTTTCTGTGGTGGAGTAGTTTCGTTGAGCTTCATTTAGGGTCCTTGAAGCATAATAGATAACGTGTGAAGCTCTTCCAACTTTTTGTCCCAAAACAGCCCCAATTGCATAATCACTTGCATCACACATCAATTCGAATGGTAGATCCCAATTAGGTGGTTGAATGATTGGAGCAGAGATTAAACATTCTTTCAACTTGTCGAATGCTTCCTTGCATCTCTCATCAAACACAAAATCAACATCCTTTTGTAAGAGTTTACACAAAGGTAACGCAATCTTGGAGAAGTCTTTGATAAACCTACGATAAAAACCTGCATGTCCAAGAAAAGAACGCACTTCCCGCACATTTGTGGGGTAAGGTAAAGATTGAACAATGCTAATCTTAGATTTATCAACTTCTATGCCATTTGCAGAAATTACATGCCCTAAAACTATTCCTTGTTCTACCATAAAGTGACATTTTTCAGAATTTAAAACAAGGTTAGTTTCCATGCATCTTCGAAGGATAAGTGTAAGGTTGTCTAAGCATTCATCAAAGGAGTTTCCATAGACTGTGAAATCATCCATAAAAACTTCTATGATATTTTCTACATAATCAGAAAATATGCTTACCATACACCTTTGGAAAGTGGCAGGAGCATTACAAAGACCAAATGGCATGCGTCTATAAGCAAAAGTGCCAAAGGGGCATGTGAAGGTGGTCTTTTCTTGATCCTCGGGAGCTATCACAATTTGATTATAACCTGAATAACCATCAAGAAAACAATAGTGAGTTCTACCAGCAAGTCTTTCAAGCATTTGATCAATAAAAGGTAAAGGAAAGTGATCCTTGCGAGTAGTAGCATTCAATTTTCTATAATCTATGCAAACTCGCCACCCATTTTGAATTCTTGTTGGTATCAACTCGTTATCTTCATTCTTCACCACCGTGATGCCTGACTTCTTTGGAACCACTTGTATTGGGCTCACCCACTTACTGTCAGAGATTGGATAGATAATCCCAACATCAAGGAGTTTTAAGATCTCCTTTTTCACAACTTCCATCATTGGAGGGTTCAATCTTCTTTGAGCCTCTCGTGTTGGTTTTGAACCTTCCTCAAGTAAGATGCGATGCATACACACAGTTGGGCTTATTCCCTTGATGTCTGCAATAGTCCATCCTATGGCTGTCTTATGATCTTTAAGCACTTGAATGAGCTTTTCTTCTTGCATTGGTGTGAGGTCCTTTGCAATGATTACAGGCAAGGTTTCATTGTCTCCCAAAAACACATATTTAAGATGTTCTGGCAATGGCTTCAATTCGATCTCAGGGGCCTGCACAACAGAAGGAAGAAGCTTTGTATGAGTATTAGACAAGTCTCTCTTTAAGTTTTCATACCTTGCTTCGGGTAAGGATTGAAGAGCAAAAACTTCCTCCTTTAGTAAACTATTAAAATCAGCAAAGGGGTCTTTTTCAAAATTTTCCAGTTGTAAATTGTGGCTTATAGCCACCTCTAACTTGTCTTCTCTTCCTAGCTCAAAGAATTGTTGGGTTAGATCATCAATAACATCAATTCCAAAAACAGCATGCACATCACTAGGATATCTCAAGGCTTCAAAAATATTAAATTTAACACTTTCACCATCAAATTCCATAGTTAAGGTTCCATTGTGCACATCAATTTTAGTCCTAGATGTTTTTAAGAATGGTCTACCTAACAATATAGGTGCAGCATTAGGAGAGTCATCATCTTCCATATTCAGTATGTAAAAATCTGCAGGGAAGACAAGTTCATTAACTTGGACTAGTACATCCTCAATTACCCCTTCAGGATATGTATTAGATCTATCAGCTAATTGAATTATTACACCAGTCTCTTTTAAAGTTCCAAGATTCAAACTTTTAAAGATTGACAATGGCATAACATTAATCGAAGCACCTAGATCTATCATGCATCTTTCAAATCTAATATCACCTATCTTACAAGGGATAGTGAATGTACCTGGGTCCTTGCACTTGGGAGGGAGTTTCCTTTGGATAACCGCAGAAACATTCTCCCCCACACTTACCTTCTCATTACCTTGCAATTTCCTCTTGTTAGTGCACAATTCTTTTAGAAACTTTGCGTACCTTGGCACTTGCTTAATGGCATCAAGAAGAGGAATATTGACTTCAACTTTCCTAAAGGTTTCCAAAATCTCCTTTTCTTGCTCATCTTTTTTGTTTTTGGCTAACCTGCTAGGAAAAGGAGGAGGGTAAGTACCTGTGTTAAATGGAACTTTTTTATTACTTACCTCTCTATAAAGTGGTGGAAGGTTGCTGATATATCCTTCCTTGCCTGCATTATGCTTGTCGACACCCCCATTTGCATTATCAAAATCGGTCCCTTGGTCTCCTTTGTTATTAGAGTTGACATCCTCCTTTATTTCACTTGAATTTTCAATTTCTTGATAGTTTTTAGAGCCATTGTCAACATCTATAATTAAGGGTTCCTTAGGGACAATTTCCTTACCACTTCTCAAAGTTATGGCATGTGCATTCTCTCTTGGATTGACCTCTGGTTGAGATGGCAACTTGTTGGATTCCTTGGCTTCAAGTCTGCTTAGGGAAGTAGCCATTTGGCTCATTTGACGCTCAAGGAGTACAATTCTTTGATTGTTCTCTTGTTGATTTTGTAAAGTAGAGGCAGCAAGATTCTTTACAATTTCTTCAAGAGACATGGTTCCACTTTGGTGTTGTGTTTAGGGTGGTGGCCTCTCTTGGTATGTAGGTTTGGGGACTTGAAAATTACTTGGCCTATTGTGTGGTGGGACATATGGTGTAGACTTATTTCCATATTGCAAATTTGGGTGCTCCCTCCAACCAGGGTTGTAAGTATTGGAGTAAGGGTCATACTTACCTTGGGAAGGCCCTGGGAATCCTCCTACAACATTAGCTTGCTCCATGGAATCTTCTTGTAAGGTTGGACACATATCAGTAGGGTGTCCTATGTTGGAGCAAACTCCACAAGCCTTGGCTTGTTGCATTTTACCTACAGCCAATTGTTGCACAAGAGATGTTAGATTAGCAATTTGTTTTTCCAAAGAAGAAGTACTTACCTCGTGTGCTTGCTTAGATAGTGGTGGTGGATCACGCCTTGTATTAAATTGTTGAGAATTGGCAGCCATGTTTGCTATCAAGTTTTGGGCTTCTTGAGGAGTCTTGTCCACTAAAGCTCCTCCACTAGCTGCATCTATCATACTTCTATCATGGGGTAATAGTCCCTCATAGAAATATTGGATCAATAGTTGCTCATGAATTTGGTGATGTGGGCAACTAGCACATAATCTTTTAAATCTTTCCCAATATTCATAGAGTGACTCACCATTAAATTGCCTAATTCCACAAATTTCTTTGCGGATGTTGGCTGCCCTAGAAGCAGGAAAATATCTTTCCAAGAAGAGTTTCTTCATATCATCCCAAGTGTTGATGGTCCCAGAAGGTAAGTAGTAAAGCCAATCCTTGGCTGCATCTGCCAGAGAAATGGAAAGGCCCTTAGCTTGATTTGCTCTTCACTAACCCCAGCAGGCTTCATGGTGGAGCAAACAACATGGAACTCTTTTAGATGTTTGTGTGGATCTTCACCTGCAAGACCATGAAAAGTTGGTAAAAGATGTATCAAACCAGATTTTAATTCAAAAGCAACATCTAAAGTAGGATAGGTAATGCAGAGGGGTTGTTGGTTCATAGTGGGTGCTGCCAACTCCTTCAAGGTTCTATTAGCGTTTTGAGCCATGATGTCCTCTTCTGAATCACTAGAGAATTCAAAAGTGAGATTGAACGTGGGCTCGGTGGAAGGTGGATCGTTGGAAGTCGATGGTGGTGGTTGGGGCGTTTGTAGCACCGCACTTTGGGTTGCTTGAATGTAATCTCTAATCTTTCGAAGTCTGTAACTAGAGTCCTCGTCAGACATGCAAACCCTGCAAGGAAGAAAGAAAAGAAAATAATTAGATCTTTAAATTATAATAAACAACTTAAATAAATAACAATCCCCGGCAACGGCGCCAAAATTTGATGAGTGTCGTCAGTCACCAAAAAATAAAACTTCCTAACTCTACTATGTAGATAGCGGAGTAAGGGTCGAACCCACAGAGACTGAATTATTTAAGTTAATTATTAAATTAAAAATCTAATCTTAAGGTTTAGGGAAAGAAGAAATTTTGGGGTTTTGGAGTTTTATAAGCTATGCCTAAAAGAGAGAAAGCAAGGATTATTAAATATCAAAAACAAATATGAAAAAGCTTCAGTTACAAGGTAATTAATTATTCTTAGATTTAAATGTTGATCATTGATTACAAAATATTATTGTCAATTAAATAGTCAACCGTAGCATAACAACAAGCTCTGTTACACCATCTTCCCTTACTGAGTCGTTAGTTAAAACAAGCTCTTTAACTAATCTCTAACTACTTAACCTACCTAGAACAAGCTCTCTAGATATAAGTTGTAGCAGCATTAACAACTAGAAAGATATGGGTTGACATTAGATAACAAACACATAAGCTCGGTTCATTTAATCTAAACCTCAATTCTCCTCCATCCCTAGTGATTAACTCCATAAGCAATTACGGACTTATGTTTTTAATCTGGCAGTAGATTATTCAATTAAATTAAATAGTGGGCCCTACCATCTAATCAAGTAAATAATCATGCAAATGTGCTCAGAGAATCTTAGATACTTAATCAACAATTATATTATAAGCTCAAAATCTCACAACATTCTTTTTCCAAGAACAATCAATTTACCTTGTAACTGAATAAGAAACCTACTCACTAGTCATATTCAAGATCATAAATTTCAAGTTTAATATTATAAAGATATCAAGAATCATGCAAAAGACAATCAATAGATCAATCTTTAATAATCTAAAACAAGAAATCTGGAATCAAGCAAGAACTAAACAAATAATATGAAAAACAAAACAAGAATCAAAATAATTATCACTAAAGAAGTCAGCAACCATATAACATTATAAAATAGATAACACCTAATAAACCCTAAGGGAAGAATCAGTTTAAATAAAGAAAAGAAAAGAAAACAATTTAATCCTAAAAACTATAAAGAAATTGCTTTACTTTGAAAAATATTAAATACAAAATTAAATCTGTTTCTATTGGCAAGACTAAAAAGAAAATAATTTTATAACATAAAAGAAAGAAATCAACAAGACCAATGATAAAGAAAAGAAGAAAAATAAAATTTTTAAAGAAAAAGAAATCAGCAATATCAAAATTAAATGAAAGAAAATAAAACTTTTATTAAAAACCCTAAAGAAAACCTTACAAAAGACTAAGAGGGAAGAGGGAGGAGAGGGATGTAAGGGGGATAAGAGAGATGATGTTTATGAGAGCCTTCTGCTCTTTATATAGGCCTAAGGAAGAGTTTAAAAGACTTTCCTAAGCAATGTGGGATTCAGATAAGAGTTTACTTGGGAAACAAGTAATTTGACTAGTCAAACTCTTACCTTTATCTCATCATCTTTTTACAATTACTTTCTAAGTAAAATTCCTAAGGCCTATTTTTATTAATTAATTACAGATCTAAGACATAATAAAATTAAGAAATTATCTTGTCTCAACAAAATCTTGTCTTGAACTTGCTTAGTTGGAATTTCTTCTCAATCCCGTTTTTCTGCCCAGAATTTCGTACTGATTTTGTCCAGACGTTTGACCCACCAAATGAACTCCGATTTTTGCGATCTTGTGCATTCTGGAAACCTTGAGAAGTCCTCTACAACTTCCATGAAGGCCACTTCTTCAGATCAGGTTGTTAAATTGGTCAAAAACGTCAATCTTTCAAGCTGGACAGAAAATACTGCACTTTGCTCTTTTTAGCTTCTTTTTATTCCAACTTTGATATTTAATACCTAAAACATAAAATAAACATTAGTTAGCTCTTTTAGGCATAAAATATCAATAAAGCAAATATATTAGCACATATAAAATTTGCAAAATATCATCCTATCACCCAGCAAGTTATATAGACACAGTTGGTTAATGGCACAGTGTGTTTTGGTTTCAGTTGGTTGTATATACGTATTGTACATCGAGTCTGGGATGTAGGCTAGGTTTTACTGTTATTGAATTGATACTAGATTTATGCTTGTTTGAGATAAAAGTGATATGGTAATATATGATTACAAATACATGTGTTTAAGCAAGACAGGAGTGCACGATATGAAATTTCTTGATGCACTGAAGGTAATGACAAGAATCGGTTTACCTATGATATTAAAGTTGGAGAATAGCTAAACATGATAACCTGATAATTTGAATTTGGAAGGATAATAATTATGCTAGATGATTATGCTTCAACTATTAAAGGATAGAAATGGGACCTTAGTGATCAAGGATCACTTAAAACCGAATTGTGACCTATGCAGTTACCTACAAACGATGAAATAAGAAAAAGAAAAAATTTAGCTCACAAATTTAGGCTTCCGTAAGATATTAAGAAAGATCGGGCGTGACTGCCATGATTAAGGGAACATCAGCATACCCCTTCACCCATAGTAGCCGAACAAGACAGTAGCCTTTCCAGCCCTCCAACATTGGCTTTCATGCATCAGATTCTGGGTTTAAGCAGTCCTTAAGATGAGGATTAATTCCTATTAAAGAAGCTTGATGGTTTAGTTGAAGGATGGTGATGAATTTGCGAAGTAAAAAGGGAAGAAACGTGAGCCAAACGGGAAGGAAAACTGCTGCTGCTAGCTGACCTTCTCAGTTGAATTGATACAGGTTTTTAACTCAATTTAATATCATTTTTATGTACAAAAATCCGCCATGTGCCTATTGTCTTGTTTACCCCCTTTAAAATTTAATATTTACCATTCTACCACAACCAATATCTTATTATTTTATAATTTCAGGTTTTAATTTATATTTTTATTAAATTACATTTATTTAAGTTAATTTTGGTCAAATATTGATCTGTTTCACTAGTCCCATGTTAAATGACTATAATGCCCTTGTATAATTCCATTGTTTCCACTTATGTCCTAGCTTTAATTTAATATTATTTTTTATTCAGAATCAATATTTTTTTAATATTTTCTATATATTTGACTCAAACATGGTCAATTATTGACTTTCAAAGTGGTTTGACCATCATGGGTAGTAAATTACAAAACTACCCCTATACGAGTGCTTTTAGTTTCGTTAGCGTTGTTTTTAGCACTGTCACGTAATTCAATTCACAGGCTAGATCCACGTGGAACTTTTTTACATGAGAATTATCCTATGACAAAATATGGGTTCAAAGTCAATTTAATTTGACTGTTATTCAGAAAAATTCTTATGATAACCGTGAATTCTTCCATTTTTGGAATTAGGTATCTATAAATTTAATTTCAGATGTTAATAAACTGGTTGAAATAAATAAATAAATTTATTAAAGGATTGGAATATTTCGAAATTGTAATACTTGATCAATTGATAAATTAAAATTTTAATAATTAGGAATATAATTTGGGTATTAAGAAAATTTAAAAAATACAAATTTTAAACATATAGAAACATATATGTATATATATATGCTAAGAATATATATATATATATATATATATATATACACACACACACACAAAAGTATTAATATATATACACACACACATATATGTAATAACCAGACTGCGATCTATAGTCATCTTTATCAGTTTGGAAGCTAGCATCAGTGTAACCTGTTACAATGAGCTCTTCCTCACCTCCATATATCAAGAATGTATCCTTAGTCTTTCTCAAGTACTTAAGAATATTCTTGACAGTGATCCAGTGACGTTCACCAGGATCAACTTGATATCTACTTGTCATGCTCAAGGCATACGAGACATCGGGACGTGTGCATAACATGGCATACATAATGGATACAATAGCAGATGCATATGGAACTTTACTCATTCATTCTCTCTCTTCTTGTGTTGTAGGACACTGTTCTTTTGAGAGAGTAATGCCATGTGTCATAGGCAAGAATCCTTTCTTGGAATCCTGCATGCTAAACCTCTTTAGCACTTTATCTATGTATGCACTTTGACTTAGGCCAATTAATTTCCTTGATCTATCTCTATAGATCCTTATACCCAGTACATAGGTAGCTTCGCCCAAGTCCTTCATTGAAAAGCAATTCCCTAACCAAGTCTTTACAGACTGAAGGGTAGGGATGTCATTCCCAATAAATAGTATGTCATCTACATACAACACCAGGAAGACAATAGTGCTCCCACTGACCTTCTTGTAGACACAAGGTTCATCTTCGTTCTTGATGAAACCAAACTCTTTGATTACATCATCAAAACGAAGATTCCAACTTCGAGAAGCTTGCTTTAGTCCATAAATAGAACGTTGCAGCTTACAAACCTTTCCAGCATTTTTTGGATCAACAAAACCCTCAGGTTGTGTCATGTACACATCCTCGAGTAGCTTTCCATTAAGAAAAGCGGTCTTGACATCCATTTGCCAGATTTCATAATCATGGTATGCAGCTATCGCAAGCAAGATCCTAATGGATTTGATCATTGCGACTGGTGAAAAAGTTTCATCATAGTTAATACCATGAATTTGTTTAAAACCTTTAGCAACCAATCGCCCTTTATAGGTATGAACATTTCCTTCCATGTCGGTTTTCTTCTTAAAAACCCATTTACACCCTATAGGTTTTACCCTTTCGGGTAAGTCAACCAAGGTCCAAACTTGGTTGGCATACATGGATTCCATCTCAGATCTCATGGCTTCAAGCCATTTCTCAGAGTCTGGCCCTGTAATAGCCTCTTGATAGGTAGTAGGCTCATCTTGGTCCATGAGCAATACATCACCATTCTGAGTCATTAGAAATCCATATCTCTGTAGCTCACGATGTGTTCTAACTGATCTACGCAAGGCTTGTGTCTCTTGAGCAGGCGGTTGCTCCACAACAGCTTGTGGTTCTGGTTCCACAACAACTTGTGGTGCTTGCTCAGGCTCCATCTCAACATCGGGTGCGCTATCTTGTAGCTCTTGAATTTCTTCAAGTTCTACTTTTCTCCCACTAGTTCTTCTAGAAATGAATTCTCTTTCTAGAAAGACACCTGTTCGAGCTACAAACACTTTGTGCTCAGTGGGATTGTAAAAATAATATCCTTTAGTTAGTTTAGGATATCCCACAAAATAGCACTTATCAGATTTAGGTGCAAGTTTGTTAGAGACTTGACGTCTTACATAAGCCTCACAACCCCAAATATTCATAAAAGACATACTGGGACGTTTACCAGTCCATATCTCATATGGTGTCTTTGGAACCGATTTAGATGGAACACGGTTCAGTGTAAAAGCAGTTGTTTCTAATGCATGTCCCCAAAAGGATTCTGGAAGATCTGTATGACTCATCATTGATCGAACCATATCTAATAAAGTTCGGTTTCTCCTTTCAGATACACCATTCCATTGTGGTGCACCTGGAGGAGTGAGTTGTGAGACAATCCCACACTCTTTAAGATAGTCATAAAATTCTTGGCTTAAGTATTCACCACCTCGATCTGATCGAAGTGCCTTAATGCTCTTGCCAAGTTGGTTTTGTACTTCATTCTTGAATTCTTTGAACTTTTCAAAAGATTCTGACTTGTGTCTCATAAGATACACATAGCCATATCTACTGAAATCATCAGTAAATGTAATAAAGTACATAAACCCACCTCTGGCCTGTGTGTTTAAAGGTCCACATACATCTGTATGTACTAAGCCCAATAAATCACTTGCCCTTTCACTGTGTCCTTTGAAAGGGGCTTTAGTCATCTTACCCATCAAACAAGATTCACATGTCTCATACGATTCAAAATCAAATGAGTCCAAAATTCCATCTTTATGGAGTTTGAAAATACGATTCTCATTTATGTGTCCCAAGCGACAATGCCAGAGATATGTTGGATTTTGATCATTAGATTTAATCCTTTTAGCATTTATGTTATAAATAGGCATATCAAGATTTAGAATGTAAAGACCATTAATTAGTTGTGCACTACCATAAAAGATATCATTTAAATAAATGGAGCAACAGTTGTCCTTTATTATAAATGAAAAACCCTTCTTGTCCAAACAAGAAATAGAAATAATGTTTTCAGTGATGGAAGGCACATAATAACAATCATCTAATTCTAAAATAAGCCCTGTGGGCAATGTCAAAATATAAGTTCCTACAGCTAATGCAGCAACCCTTGCTCCATTTCCCACTCGTAGGTCGACTTCGCCCTTAGTCAACGATCTACTCCTTTTGAGTTCCTGCACATTTACACAAATGTGAGAACCACATCCAGTATCTAATACCCATGATGAAGAAGTAGATAGATTAACTTCTATAACATAAATACCTGAAGTGGAATTCTCAGTTCCTCTCTTCTTTTTTAGCTCTTCCAGGTATTTGTTGCAGTTCCTCTTCCAATGTCCGGTCTCACCGCAATGGAAGCATTTCCCTTCTTTGGCAACCCCACCTTTTGGCTTCAGTGTAGTATCATTGGGCTTGAACTTGCCATTGGCTTTATTACCTTTTTTCTTGCCCTTTGCATTAGCCCTGCCCTTAGCTTTCTTAACTATTAAGACATCTTTGGGCTTGGCCTTTTTCATGTTGGATTCAGCTGTTTTCAACATGCTAAGTAACTGTGGCAGAGTCTTGTCAATTTCATTCATGTTGTAATTAACAACAAACTGACTGTAGCTGTCTGGCAACGATTGCATAATCACATCAGTGGCCAACTCTTGGCCCAAAGGAAATCCCAATCTTTCAAGGTTTTCAATGTACCCAATCATCTTGAGCACATGAGTACCAACAGGAGTCCCCTCTACCATCCTACACTGAAACAATGCCTTAGAGACATTGTACCTTTCTTGCCTAGCTTCCTCTTGATAGAGTTGCTTGAGATGCTCGATCATATCGAACGCATCCATTTCCTCATGTTGCTTTTGAAGCTCAGGATTCATGGAGGCAAGCATAAGGCAACTAACATCCAATGCATCATCTTGATGCTTCTTATAAGCATCATCTTATAAGCATCTCTTTCATGGAGACGTACCAACCGATTTCTAAAAGAAGAGTTTATTGCTTTAAAACCGAAGTTCATGTTTTATGTTAACTAAAGATGCCTAAGAAAACAAACATTATGATTTCTATGCATGATTTTTCAATAATGTTTTAAGTATGAAAGTAAATAAGTATGTTTTCCGAAACCGCAATTAAGGTGGTGAATCCCTTGCTAACATGACCCAGGCACTCTCGGTCCTTACTATTTTGTACCAAATTTATGATTAAGAAGTTGTAAAAGTAAGTAAAACTTGAGACTAAGGCCCTCCTATAGTTTATGTTATTGCCTGTCATGCTTGCCACATTGTGCATGTTCCCGTCCCTTGTGGCATATGTTTAGCCCACGTCATGCATGTTCTCACCCACATTGTGCATGCTTCCGTCCCTTGTGGGTATGTTGGTCCTTCGTGGTGCATGTTCGCTATACGACCTTGATCAGGTCTACGACCCCCTACCATGGCCATAGGTACTCAGTTCCCTCTTCAGAGGATGATTAGTTATGACCCGCATACTGGCTATATGATCCCGCCTAGTCTCCATGAACTCTATGATAAGTTTTATTAATTATGATGTTAAGTTTCTAAAGTATGATGTATGTTTGAAACAAGTATAAATTTTAGATATATGTATTAAAGATTTCATACGATGATTTAAAGTATGAAACGCATTATTATGGCATCTTGTTTTTCTACATATGTCGATACTGTGACTATTTTAAATGCATTTCTTACGGGGCTTTCCAAAAGCTCACCCCTCTCTATCCTTCCAGATTATTTGCAGTGATCATCCCTTTGCCTGCTGCGTATACGACGTAGGCTGAGGGACACGTCTCTCCTTAGGCTACTTTTGTACACAAGTAAGGTATACTCTTATTTTTGATACCAGACATCCTACAGCACAAATATTTGTATATAAACGATACTTTTGAGATGTAGTCGATATCGTATGAATGTAAACGTTATTCCGAGGAATAGGTCAATATGATGTGATGGATATTTAGGAAAATTGAGATATCATGAATGTTGTATAAGTTTTGTGGAATCTTATGGTTACGGTTAAGAAAGTATAAATAAAATCAACTACTGAGGAATTATAAATATGTACTTTGAAATGAACTGTATTGGGAAATATAAATTGCGTTTTCATGTAGGGGGTTAGGATAGTTACAGCTGTTATGCTGCCAAAATTTCTATAAAAAAAATATAAGTAACCTACACTAGCAGGAATGCAACCTAAGTAAGAAATTAAGATTAAAAAAATGAAAAAGTTAGCCCAAGACTTCCACGTTTCCGATGTGTGACAATGTTCGTTTTAGTTGCATATTTGGTTTGAAATAAAAGTTGTTTTAAGTGCAGGAAGGTTAAAATCTAGGTTTTCTCCCAGTACGATTTGGCTTGGGGCAGCCGACTGCCCTAAATAAGAGCCGACTGCTCAGAGACAGTCATGACGTAACTTTTTCCGAAACCGACTTAAAGCAGTCGACTGCCCTATATAGCAGTTGACTACCATTTTTCTAGAAGTATTCTGTTTGCGCACCAGTCGACCGCCAATGAGCCAGTCGACTGCATTTTCTCAGAAAACTTTATGTTTACGGACCAGTCGACTGCCCTATTTGCCCAGTCGACTGCCCTATTTGCCCAGTCGACTGCCTTACTTGCCTTCGAAATTTTAAATATTTTAAATGTAAAAAAGAAAATAAAATTTATTAAATTTTTATATGCTATAGCAGTTGACTGCCCTAAAAGAGCAGTCAACTGCCCCCTTTGAAAATAATAATTTTATAATTATTTATATAAATGTGTTTGGATTATTATCATTAAAGTATATAAGAAGGTTTATAAATATCAATGGTTTTCCAAGAAGTAGTTTTGCTACTAAATGTTTCGAGATTATTGATTCCTTTGGTAATCATGCATAATTATGCGCTTATTATTTGTACTTGGCTGAGGAACCTTAGTTCGGTCCTTAATACCACAGTTGTCATCTGACTAGTGTTCACCGTGGTTTATAGACAATAGCCATATGTCTCTTATTTGTATTTGGCTTTGGGGAGGATCCTTGGCCCATATGTGGGTACGCACTTATTTGATATCTCTTATGGGAAATACTTGGCATCCTTTAAGAGACTTTCCTACGGAAATATTTGGCATCCCTTACGGGACTTTCCCATCTGAGACTTGGTGCATGATTCTATTGGAAGTTAATCATCTCCCATCTATTTGAAAGTATGTGAAAGTATTTGAAAGTATGTGATAGTATTTGAAGTTATTTGAAATTGAAGTTAATTGTATTTGTACATCCGATTTCAAGTGAATTAAAGGAAATTGAAAATATTTGACTTATTTGATATTATGTGTATATGATATTTGAAGAAATTATATGATATATGCTTTATAATGATTTTACATGACATTATAGAGCCAAGCAGGAAAACTGCATATAGTGGCATAGTACGCTCTTTTATATATATTTCTTACTGAGCGTAAATTCACTCCTTTACATTATTTTTCATCCAGACTACTTGCAGTGATTTTCGCTCTTGGTAGAGGAGTGTATATTTTGGATTATACGGTATTTCCTTCGAGGCACGCTTTCATTCCCTTGAAGGTATATACATTTTGTTATGTAATTCAGACTATAGTATGATACAGTGATGTATATTAGACATGTTGGGGATGTAAATTGAGAAAGAGATTAGTATGTAATTATATGAGAGTTTTAAACCTATGTGTAAGATGATCCTGTATATGCATGAGAGACATCTTGTCATCGAAAATAGCATCGTCATATTAAACAATAAGATATAAGAAAGAAGAAGGATGCACCGTCAAACAGCCTAACCAAAACTTATATGAAGAAAAAATTAGTTGTTATGGTTAAGAGTAGTTGGTATTTGTCTTAAAAGAAGAAGTAACGGGATGTTACAATTTATTTGAGTGGTGAATAATTTGAATATTGACTTACTAATTTATTGATTTGACAGAAAGAAAGGTTTAAATTGAATGATTGATAGTGATAGTTTTTAAATGAATTGCTTTATCGTATTAGATAAAAATATTACTTAAATCGAAATTTTGAAAATGTTATTTTACTGTTTACTAAAATTGTATACTGAAATTGTTTTATAGTATTGCCTAAATAAATGGCTTATATACTGATTAATGATTTGAAATTTGCATGGCATAAATTATAAAGTGTTTTATAAGGATTATTGATTTGAAATTGCATCACATAAATTATTAAATGTTTTATATTGATTAATGAATTGAAATTGCATTGCATAAATTACTAAATGTGATGGAGACCCAAGCTCACAAAGCTTAAGTCAAGTTTGTGATGATCGTGATCCTTTGAGCATCCATGGAGGTCCAATTACAAGAGCTAAATCAAAGATAATGCAACAAGCCTTGGCTGGTTTCATTAATATTGTTAGAAAGAAAGCCCAACAAAGCTTGAGCATTGAGGATGATAAAGTCTTCTACAACATGATCCAAGCCCAAGTTCAACTTTCTTGAAGACACACAAGTATTAGGCTGAAATGCAATTAGGCTGGATGCATATTTTATTTAGTTAAGTATTATTAGGTTGAACATTGTCTTAATTTAATTTAAGCCCAATTCCTTTTTAAATAATAGATTTGTAGGATTTCTATTTCTTGTTCTGCAAGTTAGGAGAGTAGGATTCCTATTACTTGTTTTGCAAGTTTGCTATTTCCTATTCTGCAAGTTAGGAAAGTAGGACTCCTATTACTTGTGCTGCAAGTTTGCTATTCGCCTATAAATAGTTATATAACCCTTTGGGGAGAATACAATTGATTTTAGTAATAAAATTGAGAGACTTCTTCTCTTTGGTTCTCTTGAGAACTCTTGAACTTATCAAGGTCTTCCTTGTAGCGTTCTTCTACCTTCCACCAATATATACCATAGGTTCTTGCTTTTCTAGGCAACGGGTCTTGGTCCAATACCATAGGTTCTTGTGTTTCTACACAACGGGTCTTGGTTTTACTTCTAATTTTTGTTTTCCTTTGCTGCGTTTTTAACTTGTTATTGTTTTTCTTCAAGTGTTCTTCGTCTTCTTCATTGAACCTCATCTTCTTTCAGTGAGGTTCATATCAAAATGTTTTATATTGATTAATCATTTCAGCGTCAACTGCTTACTCGTTGTAGTCGCATCCAGGGACCGGAACACAACAAGTACTTCAAAGTACCTCCCATACTCTACCCGGTTACCTAGCCAACTATAGTATCCTTCTTATACTGTTCTCTAGCATACTATTAGGACATAAATATTTTTATGCGTTTTAATATTATATTTAATATGCTTTTCCATAATTAGACAAATGAGTTATTTTTATTTAACTACATATAGTATGTGCTTTTATATGTGTTTCTTACTGGGCTTTCCCCAAAGCTCACCCCCTTACTCACCATCCCAGATATAGTCCATCAGTGTACGTGCCACCAGCTACTTCTGAGTTAATGAAAGAAGATCTTTAGAAGTTTATATTATTAAATAGACAGGTATAAGTTAATTTTATATATTTATAGGATGTATTTATGATGGGATGTAAATAGTGTAATGTTGATTTAAAGAAATGTACATGAATTAGTGAGATGTAAATTACATGGAACTAATATTAATAGATTTATAGATATTGTGTTATAGATTTTATTCTGATTTTTAATTTATTACTTATAGATTAATTAATTTAATAGTACAATAGTTTAATTGAAACAGATATTTAGATTGAACTTGCATCGACACCGAATGCAAACTAACTGATATCGAATAATTAAATAAGAAAGATAGAAGTAAAAAAGAAAAATTTTGGTTTGAAATTTTATAATTTCGGACGTTACACCCATGGATCTCTACACTTGATTTTGTTTCCATCTAAGATCCTAAACATGTTTCCCATGAATAAAACATTTAAATACCATAGCTAGGATTAAACAAAAGACATCATCACTTCTCCTTACCTATTGGAATCGAAATTGCAACAGCTAGAACACCTCTCACTTGCTTGATTTAGTCCACCAAACTCAAGGTTTAGATAGCTCTTGAGATGGGGAACAACATTTATGAAGAAAGCTTGGTGAGTTGATGAAGAGAAAGGGTGGTTTCACTAGGTGAAGAAGAGAAAAACTTGAGGAAAATGGAGCTATGGTGGCTAGCCTTAGAAGGAAGAAGAAAGCTCTAGATATTTTTCATTTAAACATTATTTTAATTATAAAAATTCCAGCCATGTGAAAAAAGACCAAATTACCCCTTTAAAATTTCATTATTTACCATTTTGTCTTAAACTTTATTTTAATATTTTAATTTTAGATTTTAGATTTTTAATTTTATTATTTTTCACTTATTCAGGTTAAATATGGTCAAAGATTGACTTTCAAGGTGGTTTGACCGGTCATGGATAGTGAAATTACCAAACTACCCTTAAATGAAGGCTTTTAGCTTCGTTTGCGTTGCTTTTAGCATTTTCGCATAATTTAGTTCACGGAGCTGGATCCACATGAAACTTCTTTATGTGAAGGTTTTCTTATGACAGTCTGCAGGTCCAAGGTCAAACTAGGTTGATTGTTATTCGAAAAAGTTCTTTCGGCCTATGGACAAAATCGTCATTTTTGAATTTGTTGCACGTAAACCTAGGCATGCATAAATAAAAGAATTTCGAGAAGTGGACTTCTTACCAGTTATGTATTTTGAGCCCAAGATTCACATTTTGCCACTTCATAGTCCATCTAGGTTACGAATTCGGCTGTGGGGCCCACTTGATAGTTTCCCTAACACTTACAACATACATGAGAATTAGTTAAGGTACTTTGGTTTATAATTCTAACTTAGCATATTCAATAGGTGTAGAAAGAATAAAGAAATTAGGGATCTCATAGATTATTAGTGTGTGCCCCATGAGTTAATTGGATTTGGATTTGTATTACAATTATGACATTGTGATTGTTTATGTTATTTAATAATACATAGCATTTATTTATCATTATTAACTATATTTAATTTGCTTAAGTCATAATCAAATGATAAAGTCCCTAGAATAGCGAATTCGAATAAAGAGAATCAAAGTTGTGACTTTGATGATCATATCCTTATGATAAAAAGAATAGTATTCTTAAATATTCTTAGTCGTAGTCTCACTAAGAAGGAACATCACTGATACAGTAAGACTAACATGTGTTGATTCCTTTGGGTGACTGATCTCACAAGTTATGGATATGGTGATATCCAGATCAACACATTGGTGATCATTGTGACTGAATAACTGGATTGACCCATCTGGAGAACTCTATGTGGATCTTTATATTGAGTGTTATTAGATGTTCTCAAATGACACTGGTATATGTGATCCGTAGACTTGAGATAACCATGCTATCCTGTATGTGGATTGGTATACTTTGATGTTGGTAAGCGTAGTTTAATAAGGGTTGCAAGTAAGACAATAATTGGGTACATCATGACTCATATGAGGGTTGTGAGTAATCAAGATAGGATTCGTATCTTGATAGGATGATATTTTGTGAATTTTATATGTGGCAATATATTTTTTTTATTGATGTTTTATGCCTAAAAGAGCTTACTAATGTTTATTTTATGTTTTAGGTATTAAATATCAAAGTTGGAATAAAAAGAAGTTAAAAAGAGCAAAGTGCAGTATTTTCTGTCCAGCTTGAAAGATTGACATTTTTGACCAATTTAACGACCTGATCTCAAGAAGTGGCCTTCATGGAAGTTGTAGAGGACTTCTCAAGGTTTCCAGAATGTCCAAGATCGCAAAAATCAGAGTTCATTTGATGGGTCAAACGTCTGGACAAAATCAGTACGAAATTCTGGACAGAAAAACAAGATTGAGAAGAAATTCCAACAAAGCAAGTTCAAGACCAGATTTTGTTGAGACAAGATAATTTCTTAATTTTATTTTGTCTTAGATCTGTAATTAATTAATAAAAATAGGCCTTAGGAATTTTACTTAGAAAATAATTGTAAAAAGATGATGAGATAAAGGTAAGAGTTTGACTAGTCAAATTACTTGTTTCCCAAGTAAACTCTTATCTGAATCCCACATTGCTTAGGAAAGTCTTTTAAACTCTTCCTTAGGCCTATATAAAGAGCACAAGGCTCTCATAAACAGCAATCCCTCAAATCCCTCACATCCTTCTCCTCCCTCTTCTCTTTTAGTCTTGTATGATTTTCTTTAGGGTTTTTAATAAAATTTTATT
This sequence comes from Heritiera littoralis, assembly GCA_031772115.1. NCBI lineage: Eukaryota > Viridiplantae > Streptophyta > Magnoliopsida > Malvales > Malvaceae > Heritiera > Heritiera littoralis. The sequence goes on along the minus strand of JAPDPK010000037.1, from coordinate 1,588,288 downwards.
TTTTTTATTAGTTGCTGATTTTATTTATTATTTTTAATTCTGATTTTGTTTTCTTTATTTAAATTAATATTGTTTGTGTGTTCTTGCTTGCTACTTTATAATCTTGATTAGTAATTCTGATTTTATATTATTAAAGATTGATAGTTTAATTGTTTATTGCATGATAATTGTCTTCTTTATAATATATAACTTGAATTATATGATCTTGAATATGTCTAGTGAGTAGTTTTCTTATTCAGTTATGAGGTAAATTAATTATTCTTGGGAAAAGCATGTTGTGAGATTCTTGAACCTATTATATAATTGTTGATTAAGTATCCAAGATTCTCTGAGCACATTATAATGATTGTTTGTTTGATTAGATAGGGTGCACACTATTTAGTTAAATTAAATAATCTACCGCCAGATTAAAAACATAAGTCCGTAATTGCTTGTGGAGTTAATCGCTAGGGATGGAGGAGAATTAAGGTTTAGATTAAATAAACCGAGCTTATGTGTTTGTTATCTAATGTCAACCCATATTTTTCTTGTTGTTAATGCTGCTACAACTTATATCTAGAGAGCTTGTTCTAGGTAGGTTAAGTAGTTAGAGATTAGTTAAAGAGCTTGTTTTAACTAACGACTCAGTAAGGAACGATGGTGTAATGATGAGTGTCGTCAGTCACCAAAAATAAAATTTCCTAACTCTACTATGTAGATAGCGGAGCAAGGGTCGAACCCACAAAGACTGAATTTTTTAAGTTAATTATTAAATTAAAAATCTAATCTTAGGGTTTAGGGAAAGAAGAAGTTTGGGGGTTTTGTAAACTATTCTAAAATAAAGAAAACAAGAATTATTAAATATAAAAAACAAATAGCAAAAAAGCTTCAGTTACGAGGCAATCAATCATTCTTGGATTTTGATGTTGATCATTGATTACAAAATATCACTGTCAATTAAATAGTCAACCGTAGCATAACAACAAGCTCTGTTACACCATCTTTCCTTACTGAGTCGTTAGTTAAAACAAGCTCTTTAACTAATCTCTAACTACTTAACCTACCTAGAACAAGCTCTCTAGATATAAATTGTAGCAGCATTAACAACAAGAAAGATATGGGTTGACATTAGATAACAAACACATAAGCTCGGTTTATTTAATCTAAACCTTAATTCTCCTCCATCCCTAGTGATTAACTCCACAAGCAATTACGGACTTATGTTTTTAATCTGGCGGTAGATTATTTAGTTTAACTAAATAGTGTGCACCCTATCTAATCAAACAAACAACCATTATAATGTGCTCAGAGAATCTTGGATACTTAATCAACAATTATATAATAGGTTCAAGAATCTCACAACATGCTTTTCCCAAGAATAATTAATTTACCTCATAACTGAATAAGAAAACTACTCACTAGACATATTCAAGATCATAAAATTCAAGTTTAATATTATAAAGATTACAAATATCATGCAAGAAACAATCAAAGAAGCAATCTTTAATAATATTAAATCAGAATTAATAATCAAGATTATAAACTAGCAAGCAAGAACACACAAACAATATTAATTTAAATAAAGAAAACAAAATCAGAATTAAAAATAATAAAGAAATAAGCAAAATAATAAAAATAAAATTTCTATTAAATCTACTCTAAAACTAAACAAGAGAGAAGAGGGGGAAGAGAGGGATGTGAGGGATTTGAGGGATTTTGTTTATGAGAGCCTTGTGCTCTTTATATAGGCCTAAGGAAGAGTTTAAAAGACTTTCCTAAGCAATGTGGGATTCAGATAAGAGTTTACTTGGGAAACAAGTAATTTGACTAGTCAAACTCTTATCTTTATCTCATCATCTTTTACAATTATTTTCTAAGTAAAATTCCTAAGGCATATTTTTATTAATTAATTACAGATCTAAGACAAAATAAAATTAAGAAATTATCTTCTCTCAACAAAATCTGGTCTTGAACTTGCTTTGTTGGAATTTCTTCTCAATCTCGTTTTTCTGCCCAGAATTTCGTATTGATTTTGTCTAGACGTTTGACCCATCAAATGAACTCCGATTTTTGCGATCTTGGACATTCTGGAAACCTTGAGAAGTCCTCTACAACTTCTATGAAGGCCACTTCTTGAGATCAGGTCGTTATGTTGGTCAAAAATGTCAATCTTTCAAACTGGACAGAAAATACTGCACTGTGCTCTTTTTAACTTCTTTTTATTCCAACTTTGATATTTAATACCTAAAACATAAAATAAACATTAGCAAGCTCTTTTAGGCATAAAACATCAATAAAGAAAATATATTAGCACATATAAAATTCACAAAATATCATCCTATCATGTAACAGAGCTTGTTGTTATGCTACGGTTGACTATTTAATTGACAGTGATATTTTGTAATCAATGATCAACATCAAAATCCAAGAATGATTGATTGCCTCATAACTGAAGCTTTTTGCTATTTGTCTTTGATACTTCATAATTCTTATTTTCTTTATTTTAGAATAGTCATCAAAACCCCCAAACTTCTTCTTTCCCTAAACCCTAAGATTAGATTTTTAATTTAATAATTAACTTAAAAAATTCAGTCTCTGTGGGTTCGACCCTTGCTCCGCTATCTACATAGTAGAGATAGGAAATTTTATTTTTGATGACTGACGACACTCATCAAATTTTGGTCAAATTACTTGTTTCCCAAGTAAACTCTTATCTGAATCCCACATTGCTTAGGAAAGTCTTTTAAACTCTTCCTTAGGCCTATATAAAGAGCACAAGGCTCTCATAAACAGCAATCCCTCAAATCCCTCACATCCTTCTCCTCCCTCTTCTCTTTTAGTCTTGTAGGATTTTCTTTAGGGTTTTTAATAAAATTTTATTTTTTTTATTAGTTGCTGATTTTATTTATTATTTTTAATTCTGATTTTGTTTTCTTTATTTAAATTAATATTGTTTGTGTGTTCTTGCTTGCTACTTTATAATCTTGATTAGTAATTCTGATTTTATATTATTAAAGATTGATAGTTTAATTGTTTATTGCATGATAATTGTCTTCTTTATAATAAATAACTTGAATTATATGATCTTGAATATGTCTAGTGAGTAGTTTTCTTATTCAGTTATGAGGTAAATTAATTATTCTTGGGAAAAGCATGTTGTGAGATTCTTGAACCTATTATATAATTGTTGATTAAGTATCCAAGATTCTCTGAGCACATTATAATGATTGTTTGTTTGATTAGATAGGGTGCACACTATTTAGTTAAATTAAATAATCTACCGCCAGATTAAAAACATAAGTCCGTAATTGCTTGTGGAGTTAATCACTAGGGATGGAGGAGAATTAAGGTTTAGATTAAATAAACCGAGCTTATGTGTTTGTTATCTAATGTCAACCCATATTTTTCTTGTTGTTAATGCTGCTACAACTTATATCTAGAGAGCTTGTTCTAGGTAGGTTAAGTAGTTAGAGATTAGTTAAAGAGCTTGTTTTAACTAACGACTCAGTAAGGAACGATGGTGTAACAGAGCTTGTTGTTATGCTACGGTTGACTATTTAATTGACAGTGATATTTTGTAATCAATGATCAACATCAAAATCCAAGAATGATTGATTGCCTCATAACTGAAGCTTTTTGCTATTTGTCTTTGATACTTCATAATTCTTATTTTCTTTATTTTAGAATAGTCATCAAAACCCTCAAACTTCTTCTTTCCCTAAACCCTAAGATTAGATTTTTAATTTAATAATTAACTTAAAAAATTCAGTCTCTGTGGGTTCGACCCTTGCTCCGCTATCTACATAGTAGAGATAGGAAATTTTATTTTTGGTGACTGACGACACTCATCAAATTTTGGTCAAATTACTTGTTTCCCAAGTAAACTCTTATCTGAATCCCACATTGCTTAGGAAAGTCTTTTAAACTCTTCCTTAGGCCTATATAAAGAGCACAAGGCTCTCATAAACAGCAATCCCTCAAATCCCTCACATCCTTCTCCTCCCTCTTCTCTTTTAGTCTTGTAGGATTTTCTTTAGGGTTTTTAATAAAATTTTATTTTTTTTATTAGTTGCTGATTTTATTTATTATTTTTAATTCTGATTTTGTTTTCTTTATTTAAATTAATATTGTTTGTGTGTTCTTGCTTGCTACTTTATAATCTTGATTAGTAATTCTGATTTTATATTATTAAAGATTGATAGTTTAATTGTTTATTGCATGATAATTGTCTTCTTTATAATAAATAACTTGAATTATATGATCTTGAATATGTCTAGTGAGTAGTTTTCTTATTCAGTTATGAGGTAAATTAATTATTCTTGGGAAAAGCATGTTGTGAGATTCTTGAACCTATTATATAATTGTTGATTAAGTATCCAAGATTCTCTGAGCACATTATAATGATTGTTTGTTTGATTAGATAGGGTGCACACTATTTAGTTAAATTAAATAATCTACCGCCAGATTAAAAACATAAGTCCGTAATTGCTTGTGGAGTTAATCACTAGGGATGGAGGAGAATTAAGGTTTAGATTAAATAAACCGAGCTTATGTGTTTGTTATCTAATGTCAACCCATATTTTTCTTGTTGTTAATGCTGCTACAACTTATATCTAGAGAGCTTGTTCTAGGTAGGTTAAGTAGTTAGAGATTAGTTAAAGAGCTTGTTTTAACTAACGACTCAGTAAGGAAAGATGGTGTAACAGAGCTTGTTGTTATGCTACGGTTGACTATTTAATTGACAGTGATATTTTGTAATCAATGATCAACATCAAAATCCAAGAATGATTGATTGCCTCATAACTGAAGCTTTTTGCTATTTGTCTTTGATACTTCATAATTCTTATTTTCTTTATTTTAGAATAGTCATCAAAACCCCCAAACTTCTTCTTTCCCTAAACCCTAAGATTAGATTTTTAATTTAATAATTAACTTAAAAAATTCAGTCTCTGTGGGTTCGACCCTTGCTCCGCTATCTACATAGTAGAGATAGGAAATTTTATTTTTGGTGACTGACGACACTCATCATATCTCTCGATGACAAGAGTCTATATCTCAAGGCCTTTCAATAAAGATAGATGATTGAAATATGTGGTCGTAGTACAAATAAGATTTAAGATGAGATCTTAAATTCATTTGATTGAATCATTTATCTTGTGATTGAGAAACAATGTAGTTGAACTTTAATAGAGATGACACATTCCATACTCTATGTTAAACTAAGATATTAGGCAAAGAAAGGATCGAATTATTCGGTAATTACTCATGGAAAGGTTGTTGTCAACTCACCGATATTTTCATTACTTGGGTAGCCATGATGCATAGCCAGATGCCAATCTTGGCTTATGATTTATGAATGAGAATCTAAATCATTGCCAATGTAATGGAAACCTAAAGGGTCACATATAATGTAACAAAAAAAAAGGGTCACATATAATAAGAGTATGACCAAAACAAGGTAATTAGAGTTGGATTTATGTGACGAATCCCAGTACAAATGGATTGTTAGTTTGTCGTATAAATTAATAAATTAACAAAAAATACCAAATATATACCTAACATTCAAGAATTAGAAAGTACTTCAAGATGTTAATTTGTAAAAGACTATTATATTTAATATTTTTAATTTCAAGAACTAAAACAAAAGTATAAAATATATTTACAAGGAGATTTTTATGAACTTAAACTCTATAGAATTATTAGAGGGTTTAAATAATGTGAAAATTGAAATAGACATGTTTTTAAGACAATAACAATTTATAAGATAAAATCTTTTAAATTAATAATTCCCCTAAATTAAGAGTTCCAAAAGTATCAATTTAGAGAGATTCTACTGTAATTAAAACTAATTTATGCATCGTACGAGTAAAAATTAATATATATCTGTATAATAAAATATGTTTTTTGAAACAATATATTAATTTTTGGCCATAAAGTTTAACAAAAAGCATCCAATTAAGCAACCAATCCATTCTATTTTGGCATAGATAAGATATAATTAGAGATTTAAAAAAAAATGAAAAAAGGGCGCGTTTGGAATGAAATAAAATGAAAAATTGAAATCTATGGCACGTGAGCATGTCCGCTACCGAAATTCGAATTTGGAAAAGCCAACGGTAACGCAAAATTGAAACGCTCTCTGTGTCTAACCTTAAACGAGAAATCAACGCCTAAAGGCTTTCCTTTCTCCTTCTCTCTAAAAGCTCATTTCCCTTTTCCTTTCTTTTCTTTTCTTTTTCTCGTTATTCTAAAACTCTTGGATTACTTCTCATTTCAAATCACAGTTCTTCCTTTTCTTTAGCAATGGAAGATGCTAACAATTCTCAACTGTGGACTGACGTTTCTTGCCAGCAAAACACCTCTAACTGTAAGATTTTACTTATCCATGATCCAATCAACAAATCAAACCCTTCAATTTCTCGCTTCAGTTTATCTATTTCTTTCTTCTTCTTCCTTGGCAGATTCTGATGCAGCCATGTCATCTCGCTCTGCAAACCAATCAATGTTGGTGGATTCAGTTTCTTCTCCTAAAATAAATTCTGGTAAATGCTTTTCGTTTAGAAGAAATTGGTTTTTCTTTATGCTTCGATAGCTTGATCTAAGCTACATTCGGGTTGTTTTTATTTCATCTAGAAGATACTTGGCAAAATCAAGGCTCAAATGAAATTAGTACGCCAGTTGGAGAATTCGATGGTAAAAACCCTTTGCTTAGTAATGATTTTTTTTTGGTTCCCTTTGCATCCAATCCAAGTGTTGTAAGGATATAATTTTAATTAAAATATGGCTTCAGGCCGGTCAATGTTGGGATTTTCCCGGACATCGCCAGACCTTGTTATATGCACTGGATCACCCGACATTCCAACAAAAGCCTATGGAGATTCGCCTGAATTTTTGCGGAAACATAGGTGTTCAATTGAGCTTTCTTTAGAGAATGGCATTGATGGATCTGATACTAAAATTAAGCACAAAACCCCCGCTGTAAAGTTCTCCACAGTGTGTCAAACTTTCCACAAAGAATTGTCCCCGGACTCTTCCTTTGAGCTCCTTCCGTTACCAGAAACTGCAGACTGTATACAGAAGGAACAAGAAAACCTTCCATTGATAAGCATCAATGCAGGGTGCATAAATGGAACAGTTGAATTGGATGGTGTGATTTATTCGGATGACAATTGCTATGTGGGTGGTGATGTTATGAGGACTGATAGTGTGGCTGGAGATGGAGTGGGAAATTCATTATACAGGACGGCGCGATTTGGTAACTTCGCATACAAGTTTCCCACACTAGAGTCTGGTTTCTATACTGTGGATCTGCATTTTGCAGAAATAGTTTTCACTGGTGGTCCACCTGGTATTAGACTGTTTGATGTATTCATACAAGAAGAGAAGGTCAGAAAACAAGATTTTACGCTTTTGATTTACATTACACTAAATGAGTTGGTATTGTTATTTGATAAAGGTTGATTGAACGTATTGTAGGTTGTGTCCAGCCTAGACATATATGGGCAGGTAGGTGCAAATAAACCTCTGATTATATCTAACATTAGAACTTTTGTTGATAGCGGTGGAGGCTTACTTGTTAGATTTGAAGGAGTAATGGGGAGTCCAACTGTATGTGGCATTACACTAAGGAAAGAATCTCCAGCATGTAAGTTTACAGTTGGTTACTTATCTGTCTCTGTGTATTTATATTTTGGCTAAAAACTTAAATGTAGGAAGAACTACTCAGGGTTCTATCGGCCCAGCCACGTGTTGCAACATATTTTATACGATATAATTTCCTGAAAACCATTAAAAATTCCTGATATCAAATTTGAAGTCAAGAAGAACTCAAACCCTTTGATAAGCAAACTCGTGCAACAGGTTTTAAAGAAGCTGAATCAGAGGAAGTCATGGGACTGGCTAAATGGGGAGATCTTGAGTCACCAAGAGTAATGGAACTTTCTATAGTTTATTCAAAATTTGCTAGAACAGCTGAAAATAGGGGGTTCAGAAAATTTGAGATCTTTTAAAAATTATTACCTGCAGGATATCAGTGACTCTGAGGTAGAAGTAAAGTACCAAAAACTGCGAAGGGATAATGAGCGTCAAAATAAGGAATTAGCTGAGATGAGGAAAGCCTTGGAAGGACTTAAGAGGGAGAACCAACTCAAGAGTAAAGAGTGTCAAGAAGCTAACAAATCTTTACAGGAACTCCAAAATGAGCTTATGCGCAAATCAATGCATGTTGGTTCATTGGGTATGGATTTCTTTTTCCTTTTCATTTTGATAAGCCGGAACTACCTAGTAGTTACTTGTATATAGAATGAATGATGTTACTTTTACTTGTAGCCTTTGCAATCGAGGGACAAGTAAAAGAGAAGAGCAGATGGTTCTCATCATTGAGGGACATGACAAGAAAATTAAAGGTACAAATTAGAACTGAATGATGCATAGAGAACCAATACAAAGCTAAAACTATGATCACAAAAGTTTTGTCTAATTTGCAGATAATGAAAATGGAACACATGAAGCTATCAGAGGAGGCATTACTGTATAAGAATTGTATCATGGATATCAATGAAATTAGGACTGAAGTTCTGTCGAGAAGTAAGTTAGCAACTACTACAAGTTCATGCAGATCTAATCAGACTTTGCAGTTTTTAATTACCTCATGCATCTTTTCTTTCATCTTCTGTAATCCTATTTATCATTCCAAAAGTAAACCAGCAAGCAGCTTTGGTTGAAGATCTCAAGATTAAATTTATCAAAGGGGCTAAAGAAAAGAAAGAACTCTACAACAAGGTCCTTAAATTGAAAGGTTAGTCAAACTGGTTAATCTATATCTTAAAATCTGAAATAGAATGAAAATTTAGAGCCTAACTGAAATTTTCTATTTCTTGCAGGAAACATAAGAGTCTTTTGCCGTTGCAGGCCTCTAAATTCTGAAGAAATAGCAGCAGGAGCTTCAATGGCTATTGACTTTGAATCTGCAAAAGATGGTGAACTCAATGTGATATCAAATGGTGCCCCTAAGAAAACCTATAAGTTTGATGCTGTTTTCGGCCCTCAAGCTGAGCAAGGTAATCCCATGCCTAATATAGCTGTTTTGGACTCACTGCAATGGCAATATCAACGATATTTTTATTTATTTATTTATTTACATTTCTTGTTTTGTTTAGCCGATGTTTTTCAAGATACAGCTCCATTTGCTACCTCAGTTCTAGATGGCTACAATGTATGCATTTTCGCTTATGGGCAGACAGGGACTGGGAAAACTTTTACAATGGAAGGTACAAAAGAAGCCCGTGGAGTTAATTTTAGGACTCTTGAGGAATTGTTTCGCATAATTCATGAGCGACAGAAGTTATATCGGTATGAGATATCTGTCAGTGCCTTAGAAGTCTACAATGAACAGATAAGAGATTTATTGGTGTCAGGCTCTCAGCAAGGATTGATGGCTAAAAGGTGTGCCAATTTGTTTTTTCACTTTTCCAGAGTAGCAAAACTATTAGAGATAAAGTTTTGTCACATGAGTTTCATGCATCTTGTTCCTAACTAATCTTGATGAGAGATAATCCGCGTCAAAGATATAGTATTGATATTTTTGTTTATTCCCATGCTAAAATGCTTCTAGCACTCAGGTGTTAAAGGAAGAATTTTCCGCAAACATTTAATCATAAATTAATAAAATTATGTACTTGTGCTTAACGAAATTCAGAGTGTAAATCTGTTGATCTAAACTTTACAAGTTTTGACTGGCTGAGACTGAGACTATAATGTTGGTAATGGTTTATCCAAACCATTTTCCTTTTCTCTCTGTTGACTATGACATAATAGTTACTGCTAATAAGGACAGTCATTCTAGGGAATTTTCAAATGGCTATTATCTTTTTACATTGATGTGGCTACTTGTAGACTTGAAGTACGACATGTGGCTGAAGGAATGCATCATGTACCGGGACTGGTTGAAGCACCTGTAAACAACATGAATGAGGTGTGGGAAGTTCTACAGACTGGCAGCAATGCGAGGGCTGTTGGCTCAACCAATGCCAATGAGCATAGCAGTAGATCTCACTGGTCAGTCTTCCACATTTTATTTTAAATTAAACTAATTCAGTTCTCATTGCACAGATTGTCTTTAAACACAGCTAAATGCCAGCTTATGGGTTTCTCTTCATGCAGCATACACTGTGTGATGGTTAAGGGGGAGAATTTGTTAAATGGAGAATGCACAAAAAGCAAGCTATGGTTGGTGGACCTAGCTGGAAGTGAACGAGTAGCAAAAACAGAAGTTAATGGCGAAAGGCTTAAAGAAACTCAAAATATCAATAGATCCTTGTCTGCACTTGGTGATGTCATATCTGCTCTTGCAACCAAAAGCCCTCACATTCCCTTCAGGTGATGAAAATACGGAGATGAGTAATTTAAACTAATAAGAACGTTAAAACTCACCATGGTTTCATAGTTTTTAACTAATCAACTGTACATCAATCATGCAGGAATTCAAAGCTTACACATTTGCTTCAAGATTCTTTAGGTACATTTGTAGCTTTATTCCCGCATCTTGAAATTTCTGTGGTATAAATGATAAAAACAAGTTGGCTCAAATTTTCCTTGATTTTATGGGAAAGGTTACATATATACATGTAAAAATATATGCACGTATGAACACCTAGTTGATTTTTTCCTCTCACAAACTTCTTTAACAGGACAAAGAAATCATCTTATTTCTTTATTTTTCGAAAGATGTCATCACAAAACAGTTATGCGTGCAAAAGTGTGTTTGGTTCTAACGAGTGTTTTTATTTTACTTGTTACTTAAGTTGTTTCTTTTAATAGAATTTCTACAGAGGTAGAATACAAAAACCTGATAATTAGGTTTTTCTTTGTTAGGAGGAGATTCAAAGACACTCATGTTTGTACAAATCAGTCCTCACGAGAATGACCTTGGTGAGACGCTATGCTCTCTGAACTTTGCAAGTAGAGTTAGAGGAATAGAGTTGGGTCCAGCAAAGAAGCAAATTGACGGCTCAGAACTTCTGAGATGGAAACAGATGGTACAACCAGCAATTTATAGGCATTATCATTTTAGTCTGTTTTATTATTTTGATGCTACTAACAACAATTCTTGTACCTATAAGGTTGATAAATCAAAGCAAGACATGAATATCAAAGATTTGCAAATCAGGAAGATGGAGGAAACAATTCATGGATTAAACTTGAAGTTAAAGGATAAAGACCTAAAAAACAAGAACCTGCAAGACAAGGTATTGTGTTGTGTAAACTTATCAAACATGCTTGAAAATATTCATTTTTTCACTCGTGGAACTGCAAGTCTGTCACTAATCTGCTATCTATTCTCCACATTCTTTCTTCTTATGATAAATTTTGGTTCTCATCAATTTCATTTTTCCAGGTGAAAGAACTGGAGTCGCAGCTACTTATTGAGAGGAAGCTAGCACGTCAGCATGTTGATACAAAGATTGCTGAACGGCAACAAATTAAACAGCAGAATGAGGAGGTTCCTAATTCAGCAATGAGACCACCACTAGCAACTCAACTTTTAGGAACTAACAAGAATTTGAATGAAGATGTAAACGGCGGATTGATGAAAGAGCAAGTAAATCTCACTTGTCCACTTATAGAGAATAGCTTCAGGCCATCTGCACCTTTTTCTGTAATAGATGGCTCCATCAAGCACAGTGATCAAGCAGAAAAAGAAAACAATCCTGAGGTGGCTGAACAACTGCGACTACCAACGAGGATGGGAAGAGCCTCAATCTGCCCAACCTCACGAAGAATGTCATTATCCTCGGCTCCAAGATGCAACTCTTTAATACCACTGCCAAGTACACCAAGCTTAGCACAGCTAGCACCACCATTTCTCCCATTGCCATCCCAACCAGATATAAAGGAAGAGGTGGATGAGTTTATTCCTGAACAAACTGTATGCAACAGTCCTAAAGGAATGAGAAGTGGGGGTAAGAAGCTGAGCAGCATTTTGAGACGAAGCCTTCAAAAGAAAGTTCAATTAAAGTCCCCAATGCAAAAACATTTGAGAAGAGGAGTAAATGTGGGGATGGACAGGGTTAGAGTTTCAATTGGAAGTCGAGGGAGGATGGCCGGTCGAGTGCTGTTAGGCAATGGTAGAAGAGGAGCCAAGGAAATTCAGCAGAAACAAAATCAAAAGGAAAAGGAGAGAGGGTGGAATATAGGTGCAGGAGGAAGGATTGCAATCTAATAGCTGTAGATTCTTCTTTATTTTACCGTGTACGGTAGAATTTGTATTCATTAGCTGCACAGACGGCAGCTAAAACAACAGAACCAATGTGTCTAGCTAGATGATGCTAATCATCTGATTGGGCATTCTTGTGCTTGCTGGTCGTAAATGGACTGATTATATACTAAATCAGAAGCTTGAAATTATGTGCTTCTCAATGCTTCAAGTTCCTAAAAAATTGAAACCCCATTTATCAAATTAGATTATTTGGATTTATATGCAAGAAATCGTGTATGGAAAACCAAAATGACAACTGCATAAATAAAAGCAATATCAAAGCCTCATATCATCTCTCCTCATAAATTTTACAGTATGGTCCTAACCAAAAACAATATATATTCTTAGCATTTCTCCTAAGCATGTTTCCTAGGATTATTATTATTATTATTATTGTTATTATCATAGTAATTAGCATTACAATGTGTATTATTGGACCCCAAAAAGCAATACGGGGGAGACCCTTTCTTTCTATTTCTCATCATCAAACAATCGAGTCCTTTGCAAAACCAACGCCTCCTCTTCACATGGCCCACGTGCGCCCTTTTCCTAGCCATCCCACCCACCACCGCCGGCGGCTTGTAGTGCCTAATCAAGGGCCATTTGATCCGGTCAAAGAACGGGTGCCGTTTGATTTCCTGCGCACCCCCGGTGCACCCTAGCCTCCTCCTCGGGTCTTTTACCAACAGTTTCTCAATCAAATCCCTTGCCTCCGCAATTCCCGCCTCTTCTACTTCCGCCACGTGGAGGAATCTCATTTGCCTGCTCGAAGCTATGTTCCGAAGGGTACTATCCTTACTAGCTCCTTTGAACGGCGTGGTTCCATATAGTAACTCGTAAATAAACACCCCAAACGCCCACCAGTCAACGTCGTTACCATGGCCGTTGCCGAAAACAAGCTCCGGTGCTAAATACTCGTGGGTCCCAACGCATGACCGTGATAACGCCGTTACGGGCTCAGCAACAAATTCGGGAACAACTTCTTCTTCGTCCAACCCCGCGGCGGAGAAACAATACCGCTTTGACTTTCCGCTTTTGCGGCGGAGGAATTTGAAGGTGGGGACCACATCAGCCATGAAACACAAATCGAAATCCGACAACATTATATGTCCATCTTCGCGTAACAAAATGTTTTCAGGTTTAAGATCCCTGTAAACGATACCTAACGCATGCAAATATTCTAAAGCAACCAACACTTCCGCGGTGAAAAATCGGACCGCCGCTAAAGGAAAGCGGTTTCCGGGTTGTTTACGTAGAAGAGAATGGAGGTCCCCGTTGGGGCAAAAGTCAATGAGAAGACAGGTGTAATGAGACGCTTGGATGTGGGCGTAAAGAGTTGGAAGGAATGGATGGTCCAACATGGATAAGACTTCCGCTTCCATTTGAACGTGGGAGAGTTTCTTGTTGCTTAATGTATCCCTGTCGATTACTTTAAGAGCAAAGGTGGCGCTGTTGCAGTCTCGAAGCTGACAGAGGAAGACTCGGCCGAGGTTTCCAGTACCCAGATGGCGAATGAGCTTGAGGTGAAGAAGATGAAGGTTGCCATCGGAGGAGAGATTTGTGGCTGCTTTAATGGCTGCCCAACGTTGATCCCATTTGCGGTGGTGGAGGGTTGTGATATTGGAGGTGCTGGTGGTGGTGGAACAGGAAAGGCGGGATTCATTGAAGCTGAGGGTGAGGCTAGATCGTGCTAAACTGGAACGAGCACCAGAGGAAGGGAAGGTTCTGTCGGTGGTGGTGGAAGTGAATGTAAGAAAATTTCAAAATATAAAGTGAAAAGTCTGATTAAAATGTTGTTTAATCAACATACAAGTAAAACTAGTGTTTGGTATGATTTCAGGTGAAGTAAAATCATGTTAAAATAATTTTTACTAATTTTATAGGACAGTCAACTGCCCATAGAGGGCAGTCAACTGCCCTTGCGCAGTGAACATTCTGTTCGAAAAATGCTCTTGGGCAGTCGGATGCCCTAGGAAGGCAGTCGGATGCCCCGGGATGGCAGTCAACTGCCCAAATAGGGCAATCAACTGCTTATACAAAGTGAAAACTCAGATTTTAAGTTATTTTAAGGCAATCGATTGCCATATAAAGGCAGTCGACTGCCTTCCTCGAAGTTGCATACTGTTTCAAAAATACACTAGGGCATTCGGATGTTATTTTCGGGCATCCGACTTCCTTGCCTGAAAATCCAAGGGCAGTCAACTGTCTTTTATGGCAGTCAACTGCTCTAGTGCAAAATGAATTGTAACGACTAGTTTTCTTTGAATAGGTGCAACCTCATTCAAAAGGCTTCAAAGGGTAATCTTTCACTACATAATAGTTAAAGGACATAACCATTGAATTTAAGAGGTGTGAACAATCTGAAATATGTGTTTGTTTAAATGAAACAACACAATTGAAAGGTTGTGACATTCAAATCAAAGGTTACATCTCTTGAAATTATCTCTATAAAAGAGATGACAATCTTCATTCAACAATATAGCGAAAATATTCCGAATTCTTCTTTCTCTCCCAATCTCAAAATAAAAAACAAGTCTCTTAGACATTGTTTGCTGCAGAAAACCTTGACTAAGACATAATACTTTTGTATTTGTCTAAAGTGTTTAGTGGTTTAATATTACAAGTGCAAGGTAATATTAAACAAGTTGACTTCATTGTATCCTGAGGCTATTTTCATAATCCCTGTTGCATACCATAACTGGATGGGGGTGAAATAAGTCTAAAGGAAAGTGGCATTATAGCAGCACGCCTTGAAGTCTTTCTCTGCATTTAGTTCGTGACTGTTCGTGATCAAAGAAGTTCAATTCCAGAAGTTGAAGTCCAAGAAGAAGTTCAAGTTTTTCATCTTCATAGTACCCCAAGTGGACAAGATCTGTAATTCCATTTTTTTTCTCTTTAACAGTGAAGCTGAAGTCCAGATCGGTGTGTGGAAAATAAGCTTCTTCGTCCATGGCTAATTCCTTTAAGAGAGGAGTTTAGAGTCAAGAGTTTTCACGTCTGCATCCTATATATATAGAAGACAAATAAAAAAGTGAGGCAAAGGGAATTAAAAATAAGCCATTTGGTTGACCCATCTCTACCATAAAACAAATCTGTATGAACAAAAGAGAGGGAGAGAGAGAGAGAGAGAGGGAGGGAGATAAAGGAAGGTGTTTGGTTGACCCATTAGGGTTTTTCTATGTAATAAGTGGAAATGATATTATTATTTGAACATCTCTACTTAGCTGCTGACGTTTTACCTTTCAGGTTTGGGAGTGTAAGACTAAGACTAGTTATGAGCCAGGTTTGATTATTAATTTATTATAGCTGTCAAAAATGGATGAGAAATTACGAATTCAATGCATGCGGCTACCACCTACTTTTGACCACATTTAAGTTTCAAAATTACATTTGACTCAAGCATTTTAAAGCAAGGATTTACATATAGTTCAAGCATATGATTAACATAAATTTTTCTTAAAATTCTTTTTATCACTTTGATATCAATAATATGAATACATAATGAGAAGATCGAAAGATTACGTACTTGTTCAAGTGAATGCCGTCAAGTGAATGCCGAAAGTTTTTGTATCAGAAAGGTCGATCACCACCACCAAATTGTCTAAGTGCCTAGCCTCTAACAGTATATACTCGAATTGCCAAAAATAAATCTTTTTCGTTAATGTTTTTTCTTTTTAAAAAAAACACTAAATGTAGAAGAGAGATATGTTCCAAATCAAAAAACCTTTTAAGCTAGATTAGGGTAGTGCTTCAAAAGTTTTAACTTTGAGTTGGAAGAATAGATTTTTTTTCTTCATTACTAGCACTTCCATTTTTTGCGACCGCCCCTAATTATATCGTTATATAGTGCAACAACCCTAATGTTATAATTATAAAGATTGTGCAACCCTCATGTCCATCATGCATACACGGTAGCCCCTTTATTATAACATTCAAGAGGTGCAACATGACAAGGTGTCGCCCTCTTTTTTCCTTGGTCCCAGTATGAGTGTAACCCTTGAACCTTAACTACTTCAATTAGATTCATAGTTTAAAATAAATCCAATTTAATTTAATAATTCTATTTTTAATTAGTCCAACTTAATATCTAATTTATTTATTTTTTTTACAACTCTATTGTGTGTGATCAATTAGGTTTTAAAACAAGTTGGCAGTATATATGAATTACATCTTAAAACTAACTAGGATTGAATGAATTAAACATCCTTTAATTCATCAATGGATTAAACTCCTTTGCATTCATCATCAATTAATTTCCAATTGAACAAATTCAATATATACAGATTGTGACTAGCCACTAGCAATAACTGTACAACCCCATATACGTTAAGGGAGAGTCATAATGGTATTATAAACCTATCTGTATATAGTCTTCCTGTATAATTCAATCCTTTCATCTTTATATCCTGATTAGACATAGAGCCTAGATTAATATCTACTCTATGATTATCTAATCTTATTATTTTTTATCCTAAGTAATTAACTTATCTCAATGAGATTTAAGAACTCTCAGTCAAATCTCATTTCAGCCTTGGCCAAGGATTTAAGTTAATTCTCCACTGATCAAAGACCTTAAGATATATTTCCTAATGTTCACTTAGGGTGATGAATCATATCTTGATCACATATATATTTTCATGCAATTATCACTATACCCAATTTCATCCCAATTGGCAATCTTTTATGGAATTTCGTAGAAAATAATCAAAGTATAGCATTAATTACACAAGACACTATTGTGATCTCGAGTTTAAAGATCACTTATACAACTGTTACTTGAGAAGATATTCTATAGATATTTAAGTAAATTGTGATAACCGTAAATTTTTCATTTATTAGAAATAAATATTGGAGAAAATAAATATTGAAAATGAATAAATAAATAAAATTTTGAGAACGGGATATTAGTGAAAATCCCGAGAATTGAAGAAGTGGTAAATCGAGAAATACGAGTGAGGGAAAATAAAATTGGAATTATGGAAAATAAGGAAAGGAGGAAATTTAATTTGGATAAATGGAAATCCAAATTAAATAAGAAAATAAGAAATAAAAGAGAAATATATTTATATAATTATAAATTATATAAATGTATTTTTATGTAAATACATATGTATTGAAATATTAATGTATTTTTATGTAAATACATATGTATTGAAATACTATGTAGTATATATTAATATAACGATGTATATATAGATATATATACTATTGTACAAAATAAAATAATACATATGTATTCAAGTAAAGTATCTTATGTATATGTAGATATATATATAAATGAGAAATGTAAATACTAATTTACATTAAAGTTTAAAAATATATATTGTAAATACAATATATATTGTAGTATAACATATATATAAATATATATATATATGTAAAGGTTATTTAAATTAAAAATATATAAATATACATATATATATATAATACTAGATATATATTTTGTAATATACAATATATATTTTATATATACTATATATTGTACTATATTATATATGAAACAATACATATAATATATAGTGAATATTATATGTATAAACTATACTATATTATATACTAAAAAGGGAAATAAAATATAAACCAAAAAGGGAAAGAAAAACAAAAGGAAGGATCGGGAAAACCCGACCTTCCCAGCTAGAGGAGCCGACGGTGGCGGAGCTGCCACCGCCGGCGAAGGAAAAGAGGAGAGGGGACTTCGCCGGTCGACGAGGAAGGACGAGGGTCACTGGCGACGGCCCAAAATAGAACTGAAAAAGAGAAATCGAAACAGAAACCGACGAAAAAATTGGGAAGAAAAGAGAAAGGGGATCTCGCGGTGCTGGCCAAACCAGCCACCGCCACTGTAGCCACACCACCGTCGGAGGAAGAGGAAGACGTGGGAGGCCCCCGTTGAGGCGGGGAACAGCGGAGGAAGGCCGACGGAGGAGGAGAAGGGACCGAACCAAAATCGAGTAGATTCGCCGCCGTGCCGTCGATTCGGGATGAACGGAGGCCAAATCCGGCTTCGCCGTCACGCCGGCCAGTTGCTGAGTTGTTGAACCGCCGGAGAACCGGTCACCGGTGAAGAACTGGCGGTGAGGGGAGGTGACCGGTCCGGCTGGGAAGAAAGAAAAAGGAAAAAGAAAAAGAAAAAGAAAAGAAAAAGGAAAAAGAAAAAGAAAAGAAAAGAAAAGAGAAAAAGAAAGAAGAAAGAAAAAAGAAGAAAGAGGAAAAGAAAAGGAATTCCGGGAATTTGGAAAATTCCGGAAAATTCAAAAATTTCGGGAAATCCCGGGAAACTCAGAAATCCGAGAAACTCGGTAAGAAATTCGGGAATCATTTCCGAGTCATTAATTTGAATAAATTATGGAAAAATTCTAAATTTAGAATTTTAATTTCAGAAAATTACCTCGATGACCGAGCCGATGAAATCGGGCGAGGTGAACACGGGCGCGACCTTCGAGAGGCAGTCGCCGACCCGAGACAGGTAAGGGAGACATGTGCAGCCTGTAAGGATATCGGCACACATGTTTTAAATTATGCATTTAAATTTTATAAATGCAATTGATAGTGATTGGTTGAAAAATGTGGTGATTTATCGGTTTGGAATTATGGTGATTTACCGGTTGAGATTTAAACTGTATTTTTATGCTGGAGGCTAGCCAATCGGCAGCCGTTGTACTGTTGAAAATTATTGGAAAAATTATCGAAAATTATAATAAATGATTTTCATCACGAGAAACGATTTTCAACACGAAAATCGAGAAATCGATTAGTTTTCATAAAATATGAATATATTGATAATTAATTTTAAATTATTCATGTTTTGAAAATGGTGAAAAAGGAAATCACCTAAATTTATCTCAATAGGTGATATTTCATGTGAAACGAGGTGAAAAATGAAAAGGACCAAAGTGAATATTTTAATAATATTTCTTCAAATATTCACTTGATTTTATAAATAACCTTTATGGGTTCAATCGTGAAAATAAGTGTTTATTGAAAATTCCATAAAGGTAATTAAAGGTGGAAAACAGTGTTTTGAGATTAAAAAGTCTCCGCATGTGTTTACAGAGAAAATATGGGACGAGAGTGTTGATTTAAAAAATAAATATTTTAATTTTTCATAAATCATAAAAATGATTGATTTGAATCCCGATAACCTTGAAAATCATGTTTTCGAGTGAAAGCACGGAAAAGCGTGCGTATATGTTTTACGGTGAAAAAGACAGTTATGATCTTTTATATTTTACAGTGGTTATTTTATAAACTGTTTTCACCGTATGGAAAATGTGATTTATACTGTTCTATAATATTTAGAACATTTTTGGGAATGATTACCCCAGTATGAATATTTTAAAAATTGTTATTCATAAGATGAAAATATTTTCCTTATGAATATTTATGGATTGATTGAACTTACATTCAGTGAAAGTGATTTCATAAATGGGGATTAAATCACGTGTTTACTGTTTTGAGACTATTAGGCCCCATATCATGCTCACGTGTCACGTGTTAGTGCTGATAGATACTGATCCTATTATTAGCGTCCCAGTGGACACCTGATCAGTGCACACTGAGGACCCCATAGACTATGGCCATAGATCTCATGTGTTTCCCCTATTTGGGATGATATATTTAGGGTGTTGCCTAGTCTCCATGATACTATACCGATGATTATACTTTTCACTGAACTTTTGCTGGTACTAAATTATCTACAGCTACTGAGCTTTTGATATATTATGTGTTAAACCAAATATTATACAGTGTTTTACAAGTGTGGAAATGAGTATTTGTGAAAGGAACATTAATTCCTTATTTATTTACTTAAGTGTTTTATCACGTGAATATTTAATGTTTTATTGGGATTTGAATATTAAAAGAAAAACGAGTACTCTCTACAGTTGCTTTTAGGTTCCGGGACAAGCCAGGTATTCTAAAATACCTACCTTACTCCATCTGGATCCCTAGCCGACTGTAGTATCCTTCCTACATATGAGCCTAGAGCCTCTTGGAAGATTTAAAGAAAGTTAAAAATTATTTTCAGCATATAGGTAGCTGAATATCAAGTGTTGCATATAACTCTCTTACTGAGCCGTGGTTTGCTCACCCCTTAATATTAACATTTCAGATTTTTTAGAATCAAGAGATCTGACATCTGAGGATTTCGAGCTGTGCAATTGGAGACACTGAGACAGCTTGATTTATAATATGAGGTATGATCATTTATTTTCTGTATTTAGACTTACTTTCAGTACTACTTTCTTAAGAATCTAAATAGGGGATGTAATTGATAATACTAATTTTATATTTAATAGTTAAATGAATATGAAAAGTGAAGTATCACAGACAGCCCAACCGAATAAGTTGCGTATTTTAAAAAAAAATGTGGTCACGGGATGTGACATAAATATACCTAGTGGACTTCTTAATGCGGGTCAATTCAGTGAACTTGTCTTTTCAAACAATCACCTACAATATTAGTTTAAGCATATCAATAATTTAGCTTATGATATCAATCGCTTACTTCGTCAAAGTAAATACATAACACTATACCAGTTTCAACGGCATTTATCAATATCCCATTTTCTTAAAAATGCTTGATTAGGAACAATGAAACATTATACTTTTCTACAATAGAGATTTCATAATTATAATCAGATTATAATTTTCTTTGCAAAGTATATTTTGTTTCAAAGGTCCTATCATAAGCAAGTATTAATTATTGAAATCAGTATGTTCTGTAGATAAAAAATAATGTATATATTAAATAATTGTTTCAAAACAATAAATGTTTAAATATTCAAAACTGAAAATGTTAAAATTAACTATAGATCACACCATTACACCAAGAATAGTACCAAAAGAAAAGGGCCAATTATATACTTAATACTTTACATCTACAAGCATATCTAGCTTACTAGTTGCTTTTGCATGGCATATTTAAGCCCCGGTTTAGAGTTGTTTCTTTTCTAATTAAAAATAATTAAAAAAAAGGATGAAATCTATGCTTTAGGGTCAGGGGCGTTGTGAAATCCCCAATTTCTTGTAAAGTCCTCTTATTTGTAAAATACTATAAGCAAAAATGATTTAAATGAATATGAGAATTAATGTACAAATGATGTAAGGAACCTAGAAGAAGTAATGAAATGGATAGTCAAATGGTCAATAAATTTAATGTTGATATCAGGAAAATATTAGAGAATGATAAAAGAAGAATAAATATCAGATTTTCATAATTACATGATATGTGTGGCTGACATGAGGAAGGAAAGAAGAAGAATTAATTGGTGGTCAAATTGTCAAAGGGCTAAGGAGTTGTGGCTGGCATGAAGGGATAAATACACATTAATGGCATTTAATGCCATCTTTTCCAGCAAAGAGGGCCGGCAGCCATAGCTCTTCCTCTGAAATTCTCTAAGGTTTTCTTCCATATTCACCTTGTAGAACTGCCTTATTCCTCCAACGAAGCAACAAACTCCTTAAACGAAAAACGATCCTCATCACTAGCTCTCTCTATGTCTGTAATATGGAAGGCTGAAACAAAGTCTTTGAGGAGATCAGAATTTCTGTTATTTTGGCTATTGACAAAGGTAAGGATAGAAGTTGATTCTTTCAATTCTATCTATGATTTGGAGTTAAGTGATGTTGGTATAGTATACTTATGGTGTTGAAATGAAAGAAAGATAAAGGTTTCGATTAATATGAATTATGCAGTTTTGAAGAGTGAAGGAAAGAATCGGTGCAACCAAGGGATTTCGTATTATTTGGCTATTTGAGGTAAGGAATATATGTAACGGACGTAGGGTGACTATGTCCGCATGTTTTAAATGTTTTGGGATGCAATAAAAGCTGGTGTAAGTGCAGGAAATGTAAAATTCACGGTTTTCGCCCAGTTACAATTTGGCTCGGGGCAGCCGACTGCCCTAAATAGCAGCCGACTGCTCAGAGACAGTCGTGACGTAACTTTTTCCGAAACCGACTTAGAGCAGCCGACTGCCCTACATAGCAGTCGACTGCCATTTTTCCAGAAACTTTCTGTTTGCAAACCAGTCGACCGCTAAAGAGCCAGTCGACTGCATTTTTTCGAGAAACATTCTGTTTGCGGGCCAGTCGACTGCCCCATTTTAGCAGTCAACTGCCCTACTTGCATCCGGAAATTAAATATTTTAAATGCAAAAAGAAAATAAAATTTATTGAATATTTTTATACTAGAGCAGTCGACTGCCCTAAAAGAGCAGTCAACTGCCCCCTTTGAAAAATAATAATTTTTAATTTATTTATATAAATGTATTTGGATTATCATTAAAGTATATAAGAAGGGTTATGAATACCCATGGTTTTACAAGAATGAGTTTTACTACTCAATATTTTGAGATTAACGACTCCATTGGTGATCATGCATATTACTTGCTTATTTGTATTTGGCTGGGGGACTCTAGTCAAGCCCTCAGTACCACGGGTGTCACCTGACTAGTGCACACTGTGGAATATTGACAATGGCCATTAGTCCTTTATATGTGTTTGGCTTAAGGGAGGATCCCTGGCCCATACGTGGGTACGCCACTTTATTTGGTGCATGATTCTATTGGATGTTGACGGTCTCCCCCTATTTGAAGACTATTTGTATATGTAATTTCAAGATATTTGACATATATATGTGAAAGTATTTGAGTTATTTGAATACGTGCAAGTGACTTCATATGATTTTGTCATGTGTTATATGGTATTTGATGAACTTATATGTTATATGTTTTTACAAGAATATTACATGACATTATAGAGCCAAGCAGGAAAACTGCATATAGTGGCATAGTACGCTCTTTTATGTATATTTCTTACTGAGCGTAAACTCATTCCTTTATAATATTTTTCATCCAGATTATTTGCAGTGAAGTCTGCTCTTGGTAGAGGAGCATATATTTGGACTATACGATATTCCTTCGAGGCTAACTTCCAATCCCTTGAAGGTAGATACATTTTGATTATGTAATTCAGACTATAGTACAGTGATGTATATTAGACACATTGGGGATGTAAATTGTTAAAGAGATTAGTATGTAATTTATATTAGAGTTTTAGACTTATGTGAAAGACGATCCTGTATGTGTATGAGAAATATATCATCATGGAAACAATATAGTGTTAGCTATATTAAAGAAGAAGGATGCACCGTTGAACAGCCTAACCAAAACTATGGGAAATTAGTTGGTATTTGGGAGTGACGAGGATGTCACAGGCGTAGCTAGAAACAAAATTCAGTGGGGTCACATATGTGTGCTAACCCATATTATATAAATATTTTTATATTTTATTAAAAATAATTTTTTGACTCCACATATGGGATTAGGACGAGACACATATCTTTTAAAAATATTAAAAATAAAATAATACATGTATCATCATCTTAGCTTCATTTGTGGAGTCAAAAAAACTTCACTGTATATAATAATTATCCAATTATTATATGAAGTAATCATTTTTAAATATATAAATTAAGTTGCAAATTGCTTGATTAGTGATTTTATTATTTATATTTTAATTTGCAAAAGATATCCTTAGACATATAGAATTTTTTTTTGAATATAAAAGAAATAAAAATTAACATTATATTTATATATAATAAAATGTATGATTTTACTTTTATATAGAACATTTATACATAAATATATCTTTATGAGAAATTATATACATCACATTTTATTTTTTAATACTTATTAACATATGATTATATTTAGAGAAATTACCAGATATACTATTAATAGAGTTTTTAAACTTCATAAACGTAGTTAATAAGATGATACATATCCCTTAAGGAATAGTAAAAAAATAAAAAAAAACTAATTAGAAAATAATGTAGGATGCATGACAGTTTTTTAACCATGATTGTGAAATTAAAAATTTTCATTGTCAATGTATCAAAAACTAACCTTTATAATTTTACCAAAATATAAAGATTTTTTAAAATTTTCTTTGCACCTAAATATTAATATTATCATTATAAAAATAAATAAAAATTTTATTTTTAATCATTTACTTTATATTTTTATGAAATTTATTGGCTTCAATATAAAAAATAAAAATTTTAATATTTTCGACATATATAAATATAACTTGACTAAAATTCAGTGGGATCAATTGTACGTGGCTACGCCACTGTTTAGGGTATAGAATAAGCTTATTTTGTTCATTAAGGCAAGATACATTACAGAAAATAAAACAAAATTTCTTCTAAATATTCATTAAACTTTAAAAATCTCATAAATCTCTCCACTATATCTCTTCTTTTAAGGATTTTGAGAAGATTAATATATACAAGACGGCAAGACCTTCTAGAACATAATTTAAATAATAAAATACTATTTTACCGTTAAGATTGACAAATAAAAAACTTCAAAGTGGGTCGAAATAATTACTATGAAATCAGTAATTAATATTTTCTGAAACAGTCGTCTGTATATTGTATAATAATTGTATAATTGCGAAGGTGGCAGGGAGAGGCATGTGGAAGAGCCTAGATTACCGCATCTCACTGGGGTTGGGTTGGGACCCATGTCGAAGGCCAAGGGATGCTGTCGCCACGTGATCAACCAGTTGGTCCCCACATTAATGCCTCCCAATAACACCCACACCACATAATATTGGTGATGATAATAAAATTCAAACATTTATTACATGAGAGGTCTGATTAAACCATACATTTGATCCCGAAAGAAAATGTTTAATCTTACATTAGTAGAAAAATAATTAATAATTCATCAATAATTTCTCATCGTTATCTCAACTTCCTAACTAGTTACGTTTGATGCTACTAATGGAAGCAAAGAAATAATAACGTATGTCCTTTTCCCTCGTGATTCCAATAGGATGTATTAGATTTTAGACTTGTTTAATGGGTGACACAATCGGTTTCAGTAAGATTGAAAGAAAGAGAACGATTATTAAAGATATAATTTTTTTAATAAAATAATAAAAAGAATTTAATACAAAGGGTAAAAATATAATTTACATCTCTCAATTTTTTTGTTTGTTCTGTTAAAATGTAAATGTATTGTGCTCACTAGTGTCGCACCAGTGAGCCAAACTAAGTTTTTGTTTATTGAGTTTGGTCAGTTTATTTAGTTAAAATTAATTAAAATATTATATAAAAATTTTACATGTAATGTGTTATTTTTTCAAGAACATATAATACGTTAATTACATATTTCTTTCCTCAAATATCATCTAATATTGGTGTCACTAGACAATGATTAAGATTTTTCCTTTATGATATTACCCATTTGGCAATTATGTATTTGTTGTTGCCCGTTTATAACAATAAATTTGTACGTCGTAAGAATTTTGATCTTCGCGTTCATGTGTTTGCCAAAAACTTTGTAGAAAAAGAAAAAATCAGAGAGACGTAGAAATTTGTCCCTGCACGTGCACTCCAATATTTAGGTCAAAAGTTGAGCCGAGTCTCAGTCAAAAAAATAGTAATTAATTGAAACAAGGAGTCATCTGACCTGTTATTTATGTAATGGAATTGGGTCATATTTACCCTTCATCCTTTTTAGACTTATTTGATTAAGGGTTAAGCACGTGTCTGGGTCCAATGAATTTGGACCAACATCTTGTGGGTCTCAGAGTGGGCTTCCTGCCCATGTACCATAAATCGATCTCCCACATTGGATGGGGATCGTAACTATGGTCTCTTGCGCGGGAGAGTGTAACCACGGTCTCTCAAGCAAAAAAGTGGTTCTTCCACATGAAGAGTGATCCTTTCGCATTTCACTCTCTTGCGCGAGGAGAGTACACATTGCAAGAGAGTGTGCATTGAGTGCCCCTCTTTTTTTTAATAGTAATATAATTTATATTTATATATTTAATGATATATATTTATATATATTGAATAATGATAATAATCTCATTATTATTAGTAAAATCACTATTATTTTTTTATTTTTTATTTGTGTGACTTATATCAATTGCTCCCTAATTTTTTGTAAAAGAACCCAATCTTTTACAAAAAAATTTTAGCAATCACATATTTATCTTGCATGTATTTAAATTTGTCTTGCAAAATAAATAAACTTACATCGCACTTTTTGCTTCAAGCTATTATATTTCACGTGCGTGATTTGCGTCTCAAATTTTTTGCTTCAAGCCTATGCACTTTCTTCTTTTTTATGTACATGGCTTACGTCGTGCATTTTTCACTTTAAGCCCATGCTCCTTTGTCTTTACAAATGACTTACAAGCTTCAAGTCCATGCGTAACCTACTTCGTGCATTTTTCGCTTCAGGCCTTTTTCTTCAAATGCGTGGCTTACCTTGCACATTTTTCTCTTAAATTCTAGGCACTTTGGTCTTCACGCATGACTTACTTCGCGCACTTTTTGCTTCAAGTCCATTCATAGCCTACTTTGTGTATTTTTCGCTTCAAATCTATGCATTTTGGTCTTCGTGCATGACTTACTTTATCCACTTTCACTTCAAGTCGTAGCCTACTTCACGTATTTTTCGCTTCAGGCCTTTTGCTTCGAGTGTGTGGTTTACCTCATGTATTTTTCACTTCAAGCTCAGGCACTTTGGTCCTTGCACATGACTTACTTTGTACACTTTTCGCTTTAAGTCCATGCGTAGCCTATTTCGTCAATTTTTGGCTTCAAGCTTTTTTCTTCGAGTGAGTGGCTTACCTTGCGCATTTTTCACTTTAAGCCCAGGCACTTTGTTCTTCACGCATGACTTACTTCACGCACTTTTCGCTTCAAATCCATGCGAAGCCTACTTCGCACATTTTTCATTTCAGGCTTTTTCTTTTCGAGTGCGTGGCTTACCTTATGCATTTTTCGCTTCAAGTCCAGGCATTTTGGTCTTTGTGCATGACTTACTTTGTGCACTTTTCGTTTCAAGTCCATGTGTAGCCTACTTTGCACATTTTTTGCTTCAGGCTTTTCTCTTCGAGTGCGTGGCTTATCTCGCGCATTTTTCGCTTCAAGCCCAAGCACTTTAGTCTTCGTGCATGACTTACTTCGCATACTTTTCACTTCAAGTCCATGCATAAGCTTACTTTGCGCATTTTTCGCTTCAAGTCCAAGCACTTTGGTCTTCACGGATGACTTATTTCGTGCACTTTTAGCTTCAAGTCCATGTGTAGCCTACTTCTTGCATTTTTCACTTCAGGCGTAGCAAAGTTTTTGTATTCTTGTTGCAAAATATGCAATTACAATAATAAAATAAATTTTATGAATCAGGAGCTTCCTTTATTAATTTGTTGCATACTAACAATAACTAACAATAATCCAAATTACAAAAACAAAATGTTCAAAATAATATTTCTACCATTGATAAAAACTTTAAAAAATTTCAACTCTTTCCTATATTTTTTCACATCTAAGGGTTAGTAATGGTAACTGTTTCTTTCTTTTGAATCCTTTTGCAAGTGGTGGATGAGATATAACATGTCTTTCCTCTCTTCTAGTCTCTTCTGACTTGACCTACTCCATTATGTATGAGGAACTTCATCAATAGGTAACATGGAGAGATCACAGCTCTTATGTCATTAGACAGTGGTCGTCCAAGGATCACATTTTATGCCATGAGCTTGACTTCACTATCATGAATAGCACTTGTTAGGTCACATCTTTAGGGCTTTCATGAACAGCACCTGTCAAGTCACATCTTTAGGATTTTCTCCTAAGGTGATAGGTAGTTGTATGGACCCGACTACGTTCACTTTCTCTCCTGCGAACACATGCAAAGGTGTCTTGATAGGTTTTAACCCATCTTCGCTGATATTCATCTTTTCAAAACAGTTCCAATAGATGAGGTTCGACGAACTTCCATTATCCACCAGAATTTGTCTAAAAGGGTGTTTGGTCACTACCGTAGATATTACCATTGGATTATCATGAGGGGTGATCAGATCTCCTTTGTTAGAGGGAGTTTATACAATCAGCTCGTTGTCCTTCTTTTCTTCCAATATTGAGTTGATCTTAAATGCTTGGTAGGCATAAGTCTTTTGCGATGAAGATGAACTTCCAACCATCAAATCTCCTTCGGAGATAATATTTATTGCTGAGCCTGTAGGCTCGTTGTCTTCCTATGGGCCCTTTTGATCATTCCTTGCTTCTTTATTTCTCCTTTTATCTACTTCCCTTCACTTCTGTCATTGTTGTATCGCCTATTCTGCGGCACATTATTTCTTCGATTATGTGGGAAATGGCAGGCTCTCCCATTTCTCCAAAGGTATCTGTCTATCTTCCCTTCTTAAGCCAACTTTTGATTCATGAGCTTTCGGCACTTCTCAATCAATTGTCCATTTATAGAATGAAATCAAAGGAGGAATCTGTGTCTTATCCTAAACTTCCCATTGTTTTTTCAGGGAACTACAACAATTCGGTCCTCTCTATAACTACAAGAATGAAGGCTATAAGCTCATTAAGTCGAGAGTAGTTATCATATCTCAGCTTTGAAGCCTGTTTGACTTGTCTGCACTTTTATCAATAGATTCTCTCTCACATTGCCATCTTCCTTTAAAATCGTGAGTCTGTACCGTTTTTAACACTTCCTCTTGAGTGATATATTTGTTAACTCTCGTAAATAACTCTGATAGTGTTGTTTGTTGATCTAGAGAAACTGATTCTTTTAACTTTTCAGATTTGGTCCCTTGCAACATAGCTACCATTGCGACATTAGCTTGCAAATCATGAAACTCCAAAGTGGCATTACAGAATCTATCTTCATAACACTTTAAAGATTCCTCATTGCCTTGCTGCAAAGCCAGCAAATATGTCCTTTCCTTCTTCCTCTAACTGTTAATCATGAATGCCTTCAGGAATTCACTACGTAGCTAATCGAATGAAGAAATAAACCCCTCCTTCAAATTGTTGAACCATTGCATGGCATGGCCTGTTAAGGTGATCGAGAATGTTCTACACATAATTTCGTCCTCCTAGCCATGGAGGAGCATTATTGGCTCATAAATTTGCATGTGATCATACAGGTCAATCTTTCCCACATACGTCGTCATTTGAGGCATCTTGAATTTACGAGGCAAGGGCTTCTCCATGATTGAGGCACTAAACAATATTCGTCTCCTCTAGTTGTCCTCAGCCAACACCAACTTTCTCTCCTTTAGAATTTACTCAACCATCTTCTTCACATCATTTGTTTCCTGGGCTGCGAAAATAGGCTGACTCATTATGCTAGATGAATCTACTTGATCCGTAATTATTTTGATCTTATCGCGGGCAAAGGGCGCTGATTTCCTTCTCCCTTCAACTTGCTTGTCTTCTTCTCTTTCTAAACTAAGATTCCAGGTCGAGTTAGTTTTCAAGTCGAAAATTCTAACAATATTTCAATGGGTTGCTTCATTAGGGTTCACTATCCCAACACCTCTCATATCATTAAACTAATACTCCCCAAACTGTGGCCCTGAGTATGCTTTTATGGTCTACTGTACTCTAGTCTACCACGCGTCGATCTACCACAGACTAATTTGGCATACTTTAGTCTCTCCCAGACCAGTCTGGAGCACAATTTTCCCCAGATCAGTTTGGCATTGAGAGTTTACCTCTTTAGTCCATTACGGCGGACTTCCTCCTGCAAATTTTGAATGGCCAATGGTAAACTCATTTGCGGAAGTGTTTCTTTGAAAAAATCTACCAAGACCTTCAACACATGAGTAGTCTCTTCATTTCGTTGCCTTAGAGCTTCGAATTTCGTTATTGAGACTGTATTTGCAGGTTTAGCTTCTGGCACTTGAGTTTCCTAATGCATTTGATGATCAAGAGAGTTAATCGAACCTTCTTCCTCATTCACTTCCTTCGCTACTAATTGTGTTCTCACCATGCTTTTCGTATCAAATTCTCACAGACGGTGCCAATTGTTGTTGCCTATTTACAATAATAAATTTGTATGTCGTAGGAATCTTAATCTTCGCATTCATCTGTTTACCAAGAACTCTGCAGAAAAAGAAAAAATCAGAAAGACGTAGGGATTTGTCCTTACGGCGCACACCGATGCTTAAGTCAGAAGTTAAGCTGAGTTTTAGTCAGAAAAATAGTAATTAATTGAAACAAGGAGTCATCTAACCTATTATTTATAGAGTGGAATTGAGTCACATTTACCCTTCTGTCCTTTTAGACTTATTTGATTAAGACTCAAGCACGCGTCTAGGTCTAATGAATTTAGGCTAATATCTCGTGGGCCTCAAAGTGGATTCCCACCCATGTAGCATAAATTAGTCTCCCAAATTGGGCAGGAGATCGTAACTATTGTCTCCCATGTGGGAGAGTGTAACCCAAGTCCCTTGAGTGAGAGTGTCATTCTCCTGCACGTCACTCTCTCGCACGAGAGAGTGATCTTTTCGCGTTTCACTCTCCTGTGCGAGGAAAGTGCACGGTGCACTTTCCCGTGTTTGCACTCTCTCGCAAATGGGAGAGTGCATGTGCACTCTCTCGCTTTTTTTTTAATAATATATATTTATATATATTGAATAATGATTATATATTTAATAAGGATAACAATATCATTATTATTAGTAAAATCACTATTATTATTATTATTATTATTATTATTATTATTATTATTATTATTATTATTATTATTATTATTATTATTATTATTATTATTATGTGACTTATATCAGTATTATTAAAAATATTACTCAATTTCGTTTTGGTCTCAATTTTTTTAGTATGAATTAATAATATATTAAAATATTTAGAAAATAATACTTATTTTCAATAAATCAATGAATTTATTCAAGTGGAACTCTATTGATGTATAAACAAAAAATAAAAAATTAATTTTTAATGATTCAAAATCAATAATCTATACTTTTACAACCTATGGAAACATAAAAAAATTCAACATATTTTAATTCATCATGTATTTACGATGCTTCTTACATATTTTACATATACTGACATTAAATTTATGTTTAATTATGTTTGTTTAGATTGACTTGATAGTGAAATAAAAGATTTTGACTTTACTATATGTAATATTGTAAGAGCCTCGCCCGATCACCAGGCCGACGGCGGGCATCCCCTTGGTGATCCATGCCCCAGGTTTACTCTTACAACATCGTCAAGGCCTCGCTAGTATCACCAGGCCGACGGTGAGCATCCCCTAGGCTCCTCGCCCCAGGTTTACCTTGACAGCGAGAGGAGGCGGTCGCCCAACACTCACCAACAACGTATTGTCCGCTCTGGGAGGTTGCCCACCCTCACGTCTTTACCTCAAGGCTCCTGAAGAACTCAGGATAATGCCTTGAGTGCGTTTTCTGAGGCTCGAACCCTGGCATCCTTAGATACCCGAGCCTTACACTCATGATACCATTGAGACAAGTGTGATACCATTGAGACAACTTGTCTCAATGGTATCATGAGTGTAAGGCTCGGGTATCTAAGGATGCCAGGGTTCGAGCCTCAGAATGTTGGTGAGTGTTGGTCGACCGTCTACTCTCGCTGTCAAGGTAAACCTGGGGCGAGGAGCCTAAGGGATGCTCGCTGTCGGCCTGGTGATACGGGCGAGGCCTTGACGATGTTGTAAGAGTAAACTTGGGGCGTGGATTGCCAAGGGGATGCTCGCCGTCGACCTGGTGATCGGGCAAGGCTCTTACAAATATATTGATTAAAAAACTGTTGCTTAAATTAGTTTCTATGATAAGATTATTTAAAATTTTTATAAAAGTAGTGGGATAAAGCATTCTCCGAAAAGGTGTTAGGGGTCGTTTAAGAAAGAGACACCTAGTTTAGCATTATTATTACCTTTAGAAAAAGTTTGTGTTGAAAAAAATTGTGTTTAAAAGTTTTGAGAAAAATATTGTTTAACATTTTTAAGTGTTTGGCATTACCGTAAACATTGAAATATAAAAAAGATAATTATAAAATAATAAAAATTTAGAGATAGGAGGACAATAAAGTTATTTTATCTACAAAATTTGCAGTTGAATTGCAAAATTACTTATGAGAACCCCAACTTTCTAATATTCGATATAAGCTACAGAATGTAGAAATTTAAAAAGAAAACATTAGTTGTATTAAATAAAGGGACTGTTCGATAAAGTTTAGAGAGGTATTCGGTGAGGGCCCCACCAGGACTTCCTCTGTCCAGATCGAAGTGAGATCCTAAAATGATGATATTAGAAGATGAAATTAGTGTAATTTTAAGTATAAAATAAGTGTATTATAAATATGTTATGTGAGTAGAAATAACTCTTAAGTTAAGGAATTAAAGTAAATAATGAACAAAGATAGATTGTGCAATTAAAATTGAAAAAGAATACAATTTATGGTAATTATCTTTTAGTAATATATAATAAGAAACAAAATAAATTAATTATAGAAATTAATAAAATAGAAGTTAGGAAATAAAAAAAAAAGAAATTACTAAGATCATAATATAGAAATTGGAATATAATTTGAAGAAGAATATAATCTAATGGTAATTATGTTTTAAACATTTAATAGGAAATAAAGTAAATTAACTATTGAAATTAACAAAATTTATAAAATAAAAATTAAAATTAAAATCTGGAAAAAAATAATAAATGAAATAAAGTAAATTAACTATTGAAATTAACAAAATTTATAAAATTAAAATTAAAATTAAAATCTGGAAAAAAATAATAAATGAAATAAAGTAATAAAATAATTTTTTAAAAAAATAATAATGTAGCAAGCTTCACGTGGAAGCTTGCTGCATTGCCAAATTAAAACAGAAAAAAAAAAAGAGAAGAGGGAAAATAAGGTAATGGCCCAAGTGACAAAATATGATTGGATAAAATGTAAATAAAAGAAGACAAAAGTCTGCCCCAAATCCAGAATTTTTTGGGTGTTCTTTCAGCTAAACCGATCACCCCTGCAACAGTTTTCCTCCTCCCCCATTTTCTCACGCCAACCCCGAAATGACCATGGAAAAACCTTTCTTGCAAGCACCCAAACCCCAAGCTTCCTTCACCAAACTTAATTCCCATCCCAAGAGTTGTTTAAAGCTGGAATTTGCTGGATAGAAAGCAACTTATGGAGGCTAGTTTGATGTTGTCCTGTTCGACAAGGGTGTGAAAGGTGAGGATTGATGATGTTTCATGTGTTTCTAGCTTTGGTTTTCATTTATTTATGCATGGGAAACTTGATGTATGCTTTAGATTGAAGAAAAAAAATTAAAGTGCAGTGAGATTTATGGGTCACGGACATGCATGAAAAATGAAGAACTCTTGCTGATTTCACTATAAATTGGGTAGGATTTAGATGTAGATGATGAAGTAAGCTTGATTTGAATTGGGATTGAATGATAAAAAAAAAAAATTGTTAAACCAGCAAAGTGGCGTGAAAATGGTGATGTTCTGCCAAAGCATGGGTTGTACGAGAATTGTGTTAGTTTGATGAATTGAAGATAGTTGATAAAAATTCTTAGGGTCGATTGGTATCGTTTTTTTTTTTTCTGTTTTCTGTTTTTTTGAAAATAACAACAGAAAACATGTTTGGCAATATATTTCTGTTTTCAAAAAACGAAAACAAAAACAAGAATTTCCAAAATTATTGGAAAAAAAATTTTCATGTTTCCATTATTTTTGGAAACATGTTTTTATTTATGGTACTGTTCATAAGTAAGTGAACGAAGTTTATATATTAATATAATATTAATATTTTTCATAATAAAAATATAAAATAAAATTAATTAGGTTTTTAAAATAAAATAATATTAAATTTTAATATAAAATATTATTTAACTATAAAATAAATATTTTAAAATTAATATATTTATTTTAATATTGAAAAGTTGAAATGTAAAAAAGCAATTAAATATAAATTATATTGAAATATAATATTATAATATTATTTAATTTAAATTTATATAATAATTTATTTAATATATTATATATTTTAAATAATATCATTTATTATAATTTTGATATATTAAAAAATAATATTATTGCTAAGTATTATCTGATATAATTAATTATTATTTTACTAAACAATATTATTATTTAATATTATATTCTTTCAATTAAATTTAACATATATCACTACTACTATTAAATAATTTAATATTATTAAATAAGTGAACACCTGACATTAAATAATATTATTTATATTAAACATATTATATTTAAATAATTACATAATTTATTATAAATTAATTAGTTAAATATTTTATTTAATAATTTAATATTATTACATTTAAATCAAAATGATATTATTAATATAATTTATAATTATTAATTTATATTATTATTTAATATTTAAATTTAGAATTTTACTAATCTCAATTATTATCTAATAAAAAGTAATGTTAAAAAATTATTTAATATTGTTTTTAATTGAATTATTTTATTTAATATTATATTTTTTATAATATTATTTAAATTATATTAAATTATGTCACAACCCGAAGACCGCGACTTTCACTTGATTCTTATACTTTTCTTAGTCTACAAATTTATGGACTAATTTTTTCTTTTTCATTTTAAGGTTTGTATTCGGTGTCAGTGTAGTTACTATACCATCTAAGTGACCTATAGTCATTTCATTTAGATATTAAACTATCACGGAAACGGTTCTTAGTTACATTCCGACTTGTTAAACAGAATATGTACTGTGCATCAATTAAAGTCTTACATGTAAACAAGTATTTTATAAGGAACATATACCTCAGAAGACTAGTACCAAGTCCATACACCGTCTCCGATGCCCACTTAGCAGCTCACGTGGCAGATGTTAACTTCAATAGTCTGAAAGAGATGAAATTTAGTGGGGTGAGCAAAACCACGGCTCAGTAAGATACTAATATAAATACAAGAGTAGGATTATACTGTCTTAAACTGCAATGCTTAAAACTTGCAAGTTTGGAATTATAGTTAATCCTTTCTCATCGATAACATATCATTATCTCATTTCTTGTCATCTGTCTATCACTTATACTTTTAAATAAATCATCATAATCACTTTTTCAGTCTTCTCGTCCTTACACTATAGCGCATCATACAACAATCTGTTGTATCCAAATTGAATGTCATATACTGTTAGTCTATATTTTCCTCTATCTCGGAGTACATCATGTCGAATTGAAGCATCATATCAATTCACTTTATGTTTCATAATCGTACTCCTGTAATCCATCATCTCATATCACTTTCCATATAGAGAAATCATGATCACAATAGTGTAAGTTCACAATTCTCTTCATATCAATCTTATGTTCATGTATCATATCATGTCATCGTCTAGATGAAATATCATTAATGTCGAGTCATGACATTCCTTATGGAACTCTCATGTACGAAGCATATTATCATGTCAGGGTTTAATATGCAATTTATGTAACTTTACTGTACAAACCGCTATCATTTCTAATCGTATCATATGTACTTTAGAACATGCTCCACGAATGAATTTTCAATTCATTCAAGTCTACCTTTACGGCATGATAAAAACATGTTTAATTTCAATTCATGTATTCGTTTTTAGAGCATGTCTAAAAATATGTGCGTTTTTAAAACATTTTTCATATACTATAAGTTATATCAGGTCTAGAGTTCATATCAAATCAATCTATACTCTAGACCGCATATCATTTTAAATTCGACACAAAATCATATATAAATCATATAAGTGTCGAAATCATTTATCATGTACTTTTAAAACATATACTGTAAATCATATCAGGTCTAGAGTTCATATCAAATCAAACTATACTCTAGACTACATATCATGCCATGTTCGACACAAAATCACATATAAATCATATAAGTGTCAAAATCATATCTCATGGACTTTTAAAACGTGTTTAAAACATGTACTGTTTCAAAACATATTTCGTTTCAAACTTGTTTCATGTACAGTATAAATCATGTCAAGTCTAGAGTTCATATCAATAAAATCATACTCTAGACTTCATATCATATCGGTTAGAGACTAGGCTAGATCCCTATCATCTCTATCAATAAAGGCTTAAATCACTGTAGCTAGCAATGAAAATCATGTCATCGTCCCCTGGAAACCAACTAGGGCGCTATCTATGGCCATAGACCTCATCTCTCTCAACCCCACTGATCAGGCGTGACTGAGACCTGTCCATGACTATTGTCGGACAAGCATCTCTCTGCCTAATGAGCAAAGCTCCAATTAGGTGGTTTCCACTATGCTTTATTGAATTTCATTCTTTTAGGGTGCCTACAGTCTCATAAAACATTTAAATCTATAGCTTTCTTTTCAATATCATTTAAAGCATATGGTAAAATTCTGTATGAGACTTCATATATCAAAATATATATATCTACCATATACTTTCATTTCAAAACAAATCAATACTTTTCAGTATTCATATAAACATTATTAAAATGTTTCAAGTTGCAAGAAAGCATGCTTAAATGCGAGGCTATAAAACATTTCAGTATGTAACTTCAGTAATATTTTCATCAATACAGTGAAACGATTCCTTTAACTTTATCGCCATCAATTATTCGATTTCAAGACTTTCTTTCTGTCAAGTCAGTAAATCACTATGCAATTCATTCACTATTCATTTAGTTCGGTATTCAATTTGCTCAGTACTCAATTCATTTGAAAATCGAATCACTTGGCATTCAGACCATTCGGTATTCAATATCCTTTCTCGATCGTCATCAACTATTATAATCATTTATACACTTCATCATCAATAGTAGGATCGCATCATTAGTATGAATCCTATAAGTTTCTATGAGCTTTTAAACATCATGTTTCTAAATAGTCATCAAGGTACCGAAATTATGCAAATAATAATATCATCACTCAATATCTATTCCAGAATCGACATCGAGGATAACAGAATCACCACATCGATAGTCACTTATCAAATCCATCTATGATTTGATCTATTGATACATGTTTATCATTTCCGATTTGAGGTTCAATTTCATTTACGATCACAAAATCATATCTAGATCCTCAAATCAACTTTTATGCGGCCTTTATGACTTAATCCGAACTTATGCAATTATCGATCTTATTATTTGAGATCTATTCTAAGGTCATAAGCACAACCACCTTTTCACATATTTATCACTCATTTCTTTGAACCCATAATTGATCGGATTGTGTCGTAATTCAATCTCAATTTCAATCAATTTTCTGCGTGCACAATTCGTACATTCAGTATGATTCAATATCATAACTATTCATTGTGTACCATCGTCTCGATACTAAGACCCATATTACTAGGGTATGTCCGTTTATTATCTCACGTATATCCGATAGTACAATGTAGGACGGTGAAATCGTCTCCATTTCGATCTTTCGAATTTGTCCATATTATCACGTTTTGGAATTATTTCAAAAATCAAGAAACCGGACTCGGTAAATTATGAAAATCATTACTCCGTTAATAACTTCACAATCCAATCATTTAACCATCAATTTTCAACTATGATCTTCTCTTCAAAGCAATATCATATAATCATCGTTACATCCATCAATACTCCAACTATGGAGATTCCACCTCAATTTCTGCTCGATAGTTAACTTGTAATGTTAAATAATTCAAATTATCGACTCTATAAGATTCACAACAAAATTCCTCACATTATCGTGCTCATCCATTAACCTTCTCAACCATTTAAAAATAAACTTTTTCTATGACACAGTAAGATCCTTTCAAGCTTATCTTCGATAATTCTTTAAGGATTTCATTTAGATGAGAACTTAATATTTTTCCTTAAACATTTTCGTGAAAATTTCGGCAGCATAACGACTTAATTTCCTCTAAACCTCCTGCAAGGAAACACAATTTATACTGGCAGCCGTTGATTCTCACCAATTTTTACCTCTTACTAAGACCCCCACCATCAGTTGTGGGTCCTCTTAGCATTTTTAGCAAATCAATTTAAATCGATGCATCATATAAAAAAAATCACAATTCCATTAAAAATCATTCCATCAATGCATCATATAACATCATAAATCCCATGTACAATATAATGCTACTAAGGCTTTATAAGAGTATCTTACTTATTTGCCAAAGCTTGGAGCACTTTCCGATTTTTGAGCCTTATCGAACTCCACCATTCGTCTCATTTCCGTTTTTGCTACAATTTCAATAATTGAGACATATTTTCATTTAGAAAATAATCCAACAACTTCTAATAAATTCTATATAAATATAACAAAAACTTTTAATTTTCCTTACCCATTTCTTCTTCTTCTTTTTCTTCTTCCTCTTCCTTTTCCTTTTTCTTTTTCTTTTCTTTTTTTCTTTTTTCTTTTCTTTTTCTTTCTCCTTCTTTCTCTTTTTCTTTTCTTTTCTTCTTTTTCCTTTCTTTCCTTTTCTCTTTTTTTTTTCTTTTCTGAATCGGGTCCGGTCGGGTCGGGTTCGGGCTGGTTCAGTTTGGCTTGGCCGGTTCAACTTTTGCTGGCTGGTTCGGTCACCGGCGGCCACCCATTCCGGCGGTTCAGCCACTCCACATCTTGCCGAGGTTGCCACAAAGCCAGATCTGGCTTTAGTTTCGCCCCATCACCGGCGCCGGCGCCGGATCTGGAACGGGAACTTTCGACCTTTCTCCTCCTCTTTTCTCTTTCCTTCGCCGTTTCCTTCACCGTCGGTGGCCTCCTCCTCCTTCGTCGGCCTTCACCGGTGGTAGGAGTGGCAGTGGCGGTGACCGGATCGGCCGGCATCGCCGATCTCCCTTCCTTTCTTCCTTTCGGTTTTTTGTTTCGTTTCGCGTCGTTTTCCTTCTCTTTTCGCCTCAGACTGCCGTCGCTCACTTCTCCTATGGCCGACGGCAACTCGTCCTTCCCCTCTTCCTTTCTCCGGTAAGCCGACGGGGGGCTGACATTCATCTGGTCTTTCTCCTCTGTTTGTAACAGAGGAGAAAGGAAATGGGAAGGGGGGTGGTCGGGTTGCATCCCGACCCTCCTTTCTGTTTTTTTTAATATATATTTATTATTATATATAATTATATTCATATAATTATATATATAATTACTATATTTTATATATATATAATTTGTATAAACCATATATATACTTTAATTTAAAACACCATACATATATTTCATATATATTATATATATAGATATAATTACATATTTCATATAAACAATTTATATATATATATATATATATATACTTTATTTTAAAATACTATACATATATATCTTATATATGTATATTATATATACATAAATGTATAATAAAATACATACGTATTGATTCTATGATACAAAATAGTATTTCAATATATGATATGCACATATATTTCATATATGAATGTATATATTTATTTAAAAATATATTTATATAATAACCTTATATAAATATATTTAAAATTACATATTTTTATTTCTTATTAAATTTGGATCGCAACTTGTCCAAATTAAGTTTTCTTGGATATCTACTATTTATTTTTCAAAAATTCATGGTCTTCACAAATTATTATATGATGAAATGAAAATATTTAATATATGTATTAAATAGTGTAAAATAATATTATTTAATATTATGTACATATTATTATTTAATAAATATATTATTTTTATTTAATTTTTAAAATTTTATCTTGTGAATTGAATAATATTTGAATCAGATTAAATATTTGTTTTCAGATCATAACAATAGTAACTAAACATGTTTTCTGTTTTCAGAATTTGAAAACAAAACAAAAACAAAATTTTCAAAAACAAGAAACAGAAAACATAAAATAGGAAACGATCCCAAACGACCCTAAGTGAGTAGGAGCTAGTTATAACTTAAGGATTGAATGAAGATTGAAAATTTATGAAAATTGGATTAATGGATGAGAGGCTTTTCTGTCGACGGTAAAAAGGAAAACCATGAAAAAAAAAAGAAAAAAAAGAAACGGAAAACAGGAAAGAAAAGAAAATGAATGGAAAACCATGATAGGGATATTAGGCCAAGGTGTTCTTGTAACGACCCGTTACCACATTTTTCACCTTATTTTACGTAACTTATCCGGTTGGGCTGTCTGTGATACTTCACTTTACACTTAATGTTAAACAATTTCATATAATAATTAATATTATATACATCCCCTATCTTCCTCTATAAGTAAGTAGTACTGTACACATGTCTAAATACAGAAAATAATTGATAATACCTCATAAATCTCAGTCGATAGTCGTAATCCACAAATGTCGGATCTCATAATCATCAAAACCTGAAATGTTAATATTGGGGAGTGAGCAAACCACGGCTCAATAAGAGAGTTGTATGTCACACTTGATATTCAGCTATCTATATGCTGAAAATATTTTTTCTTTTTTTTTTTTTCATTTTCTTTAAAATCTTCCTAACTGGCTCTAGGCTCACATGTAGGAAGGATACTACAGTCGGCTAGGGATCCAGATAGAATAAGGTAGGTATTTTAGAATACCATACTTGTTTCGGAACCTAGAAGCAACTGTAGAGAATATTAATTTCGTTGTTTTCAAAACGATATAATTTTCGTTTTTTCCACAGAGTAAACCACTTATTTCTTTTCACTTCAGTATACTTTAAAACACGTGGCAGTTCAGAAATAAAAACAGTGGTTTACTTCTCTTCTCTTCTCTTCTCTTCTCTTCAGTACAGTAAAAACAGTACAGTACAGTGATTTGTAAATATCCAATCATAGGATAATTTCTTCTTCGATTATCTCTATCTTAGAAATAATTCTTATGTTATTCTTTTAGAATAAACATTTATTTCTCTTTTCAAATCAGTAACCGTATCATACTAAAACCCCGTAAGAAATGCATTTAAAATAGTCATAGTATCGACATCTGCAAAAAACAAATGCCATAATAATGCATTTCATAATTTAAATCATTGTATGAATTCTTTAATACATATATCACAAATTCATACTTGTTTCAAACATGCATCATACTTTAGAAACTTAACATCATAATTAATAAAACTTATCATACAGTTCATGGAGATTAGGCAGAATCATATAGCCAGTATGCGGGTCATGACACTTACTTCATCCTCCGAAGAGGGAACAGAACATCATCGTTCGAAGAGGGAACAGAATACCTATGGCCATGGTATGGGCTGTGGACCTGATCAGGGTCATACAGCGAACATTGCACCATGAAGGACCAACATACCCACAAGGGATGAAAACATGCACAATGTGGGCGAGAACATGCACGACGTGGGCTAAACATATGCCACAAGGGATGGAAACATGCACAATGTGGCAAGCATGACAAGCAATAACATAAACTATAGGAAGGCCTTAGTCTCAAATCTTACTTACTTATGTAACTTCTTAAATTATACATTTGGTACAAAATAGTAAGGACCGGGCGTGCCTGGGTCTAAGTTAGCCAGGGGTTTGCCACTCCGATCACTGTTTCGGAAAACATACTTATTTACTTTCATACATAAAAAGCTTATTGAAAAATATGCATAGAAATCATAAGGTTCGTTTAGCTAATTATCAAAAGACTATGGGAATTAATTTCGGAACGAAATTCATGCTTCAAACATTTCTTTATAAATTGCGATGAAGACAGTTTGCAAAATCATCACTGAAAATATAGAAGGGCAAAACTGTCCTTTTTCCACCATAAAACACATATGTATGTTTTTCCGTACATTTAATCGAAAACATGGTTTTATAATTATTGGAATTCAAATAGATTATTTTTATAATTTATGAAAATAAAATATTTATTTTCTAACTTTAAATTCC
This sequence comes from Heritiera littoralis, assembly GCA_031772115.1. Lineage (NCBI taxonomy): Eukaryota > Viridiplantae > Streptophyta > Magnoliopsida > Malvales > Malvaceae > Heritiera > Heritiera littoralis. The sequence goes on along the minus strand of JAPDPK010000037.1, from coordinate 1,546,404 downwards.
CATCACCATGTTTTCTTCTAAAAACACGTGTAGAAGTCTCGAAAACATAGTTGTTCATCATTTCTTAACCTTTATGGAATTTTTATAATTAATTATTTCCATAATTAAAACTATAAAGATTTTATATGAAATCTAGTGAATATTTAAGAATATTTATAAAAATATTCACTTCAGTCTCTTTTTCATTTTCTTCTCGTTTCACTTGAAATATCACCTACAGGATGAAATTTCAGTGATTTCCTTTTTACCATTCACGAAAACATGAATATTTTAAAATCAATTATCATTATATTCATGTTTTATGAAATTTACTTAATTTCTCGATTTTCGTACATAAAAATCGTTTCACGTGAAATCAAATCATTTATCATGATTTTCGGTGATTTTCGGTAAATTTTAGTAATTATTCGATAATTTTTTCAGCAGTATAACAGCTGTCGATTTGGCTAGCCTCATGCACGGAAAATACAGTTTATATTTCTCAACTGGTATTTCACCACAATTTGAAACCGATAAATCACCACAAATTTCAAAACTAATCATTGTCAATTGCATTTATAAATTAAATGCATAATTTAAAACATGTGGCCGAATATCCTTACAGGCGGCACATGTCTCCCTTACCTGTTTCGGGTCGACGACTGCCTCTCGAAGGCCGCGCCCGTGTTCACCTCGCCTGATTCCATCGGCTCGGTCATCGACAGAATTTTCTGGAAATTAAATTCTAAATTTTAGAATTTTTCCACAATTATTTAAATAAATAATTTATTTAAATAATTTAACATTTTTCGGGATTTCTTACCGATTCCCGTAATTCTCAGGATTTCCCGTAATTTCCCAATTCTCGGGAATTTTCCAAATTCCCAGAATTCCTTTTCTCTTTCTCTTCTTTTTTTTCTTCCTTCTTTCTTTTTCTCTTTTCTTTTCTTTTCTTTTTCTTTTTCTTTTTCTTTTTTCTTTTCTTTTTCTTTTTCCTTTTCTTTCTTTTCCAGCTGGACCAATCACCCCCCTCACAGTCGGTTCTCCTCCGGTGGCCGGTTTTCCGGCGGTTTGGTGGCTCAGCAGCTGGCCGGCACCATGGCGAAGCTGGATCTGGCCTCCGTTCAATCTGGATCGGCGGCACGACGACGGATCTACTCGGTTTACCTTCGGTTTCTTCTCCTCCTCCATCGTTGGCCTCAACTGTGGCCTCCCACGTCTTCCTCTTCCTCCGGCGAAGCTTCGGTGGCAGTGTCGGCAACCAATTCTGACGGCGCCGCCGGTTCCCATTTTCCTTTTCTCTTTCATCTCGCTGGGTTTCGCCTCTGTTTCCGTTTCCATTTCTTTCCGTTTTCCTTCCGTCGGTTACCGGCTCCTCCTCTCTTCACCGGCGCCATCCTTCCTTTCCTTCTCTCTCTCTCCTTTCTCCGGCACAGTGGCTAGTCGCCCTTTAGGGGGAAGAATCGGGTTTCCTGATTCTTCCTTCTGTTTTCCTTTTTTTTATTTTATTTAATATTATAATTATACATTATACATATATATTATACTTATATTATATATTATATATAATATTAGTACTTTATATATAAGATAATACTATATATTATATATATAATGATATATATGTATTGTATATTAATAATATGTATACATATTGTATATAAATAAAATATATGTAATACATATATGTATACTTATATACTTTTAATTTAACTAACATTTATATATTTCTTTATATAAATGTAAAATTTCCATATATATTGTATTTACAATATATATATATTCTTCCTCATTTTCTTATTTAATTTGGATTTCCGTTTATCCAAATTAAATTTCCTCTATTCCTTATTTTATTTCCAACTTAATTTCCTTCACTCGAATTTCCCGATCCGTCACTTCTTCAATTCTTGGAATATTCCACCATATTCCAATCTCAAACGATATTTCTATTTTCTTTAATATTAATTTCCAATACTACTTATTTCCAATAAATGGAAAATTTTACGGTTATCACATTCTCCCCACCTTAAGAAATTCGATCCTCCGAATTTAACTTAAGTCCAAAGGTGGTACATGCCGTATACTTACGACTTCTGACTTCTAGTTCATCCTCCAATTAATACTGCCAGTACACTTTCAACATCAAGAGTACTTTAGACCACTACATGCTGTCTTCCATCATATATGTCTATACTCCCGTAAGTTCATTTCTCAAATCGGGAGTTATTCACTTTTACTCTTTTCATATAAGTGTCCATGCACAGTATTTTTTATATTACTGTTGATCTATGCTGTTCATCATCCATTCTTCTCACTTAGTGCCAAGTCGACACAATTTGGTACTAACATGTACTCATGTCAATCAATTATATGTAAGTGTCCTAGTAGCTTTTACATCTCATGCACACGCTCTCTCAATATCATGGAGCGTTTACATCTCATGCTCATATATATATATATATATATATATATATATCAGTATGGAGTGGTGCTATCAATACACTTGGGATCTCAAAGCCTTTTGCTATCTCTCATTAGCATATGGCAACTCAGAGATTCCTATCACATGTAAGGCTCACTGGAACTGTACATACACATTCACACCGTTTAACACTTATACTTCGACTAAGGCACTAGAGAATCTAGAAGTTTGATAATGGAATGTGATTCTATTTAGATCATCAGTCTTTAATCACTTCCATATCATCATTTCTCTTTTAGACTCTTTATTATCCATAATATTCATTTTATCAAGGCAACATCTCACTTGCAGACTTTATTATGGATTATCTCTTACAATCACAAATCATGAGACAATCATATTCTCTTCATGTAGTATGGTCTTTAAATTTCTTTCCATAATTTAGATTTCACAATTGAATCCTCAATTTATATATTTAATCACCACATCATCTATATACTTCCACCGTTTCTATCATGTTACGGTGGTTATATGTATAATCATTTTTCATTTATATACTGGCAGTAAACATATCAATTATCTTACTCCTTGGAGTATCATTAATTTCACTTATCAAATCTGGCTTGATTTTACATCTTGCCACAGTTATGTGATAACCAATCACAAATCACTTCAGTCTTACCTTTAGGAACTATTTCATATTAATGTTCCCTTCTCATCGTGCAACTTATTTCCTTATTCCACTTTCATTTTCGTTTTCATATTCCTACTTTTATCTTTTCATATTTTTACTCTCATCCTTTTAGTCGGTTTTCTCAATTGGTATGGTACTATACTGCTAATATCTTATAAAATCTTGCATACCATCTTTTCTTTACACTTATCTATTTACCGACTTTAACTTCTTTCTTTAATTACATCTCATCTATAGAGCAGCTAATCGCATTACTCTTTTATGGACTGGCAGTAGTATCTAGCTAGACTCATTAATCTCGTATCTCAATCATTATCTCTATATCATAGACAGATTCACTGTCATTTCGAGATCATATATCTCAGAAAGAGATACTGTCTAGTCAAGTCTCTTAGTTACCAATCTTAACATAATTCCACAGTCTTTAAGAGTTTAAGGGTTATACCACAATGCTGCTCATTTTCCATTTGTACTGTAAACTCTATCAGTATTTCATCAATTTATTCATGTATGGATGCCTCATTCTTTAGGCTTATATATCTCACAAGGCAAATCATTAACCTTGTAACCTCAATAGGAACTCATAAAATTCATTCCGAGTTCTAATCATTATCTTATGGACATTTCATCCTTGTGTCCTTTCATTTACACTGGGTATTCTCAAGGCAGAGACATCTACTATTCAATTCATTTTGATACACACTCTACCTTGATTTCATTATTCACTCATTTACAGTACTCCATACAGTACATCAAGTTGCAATGCATATCTCAAATAGTTCGGTTCTATAATTAATTATTCATTTAATACCTCAGAAACAGTATAAATATATAGAACCTCAATCAACCGTACTGCTATGGATTTCATCAATTTTGTTTTCTAATCACTTTCTCAGTCATATTATGTAATTATTTCACTTTTCATAATATTCAACGATCCCGTAATAAACATCCAATTCAATACAGTCTTAATTTAGGCCCTTAATATTAATAACCGGGCCAATCATTTTGCAACATTCCACTACACTCTTATCGGTTATATCGTGTAGGCGGAACTATGCCGTCTGCCTGTACACATCTGTACTGTCCTCTTTGAGAATGCCTAGCCCTTTCACTAGGTTACTCACCATTCGCGTCCCTAATCTACGTGCAAGTGGAAGTCAGTATTAGGGATCGTTATATTCATATGACATCCTCTATGCCATTAATAATTCCATTACTATCAAGGGATTCAAGATTAACTTGATTTCATCACTATTCAGAGCTTTGCCCAACATAGGGGCATTTTCGTCATTTTGACATTCATTTCTTTCTCCTCAGTATACATTTGAATCATGAACTGATCATCTATATGCTGATAGTATCCTTCCTGATACTTATACCAGCAATTTAGATCTCATTCGATTTCGACATAGAAGTTCACTAAAATCCACAATTGGATTATTTTGCATGAAATGCAGCTTTACATCATCAATTTCTCTGTCAAATCAATCAATTCCAACTTCTATTGGTCTATTTTGACTCCTTGTAACATTTTGGAGGTAGGGGTATTTTGGTCATTTTTGTCAAAACTTTTCTCTCTTCAAATTACCCTCAATCGGTGATCTTAAAATCTATTTAATGATGATATTTCATTCCCCTCCTTTATATCATCACTTTCAGGTCTCAGTTCGATTCAGACCGTAAAGTACTGGTGGGGCCCTCACCGAGTCCTTTCGGTTCCTTACCGAACATGCCTTCATTTAGATTATAAGAATCACCAACTTTCCGATAATTTCTGAGCCTATTTTCTTCTTTAACATTCTTAATTTATACTTTCTCACTCCCTTTAAATTATTTTATTCAATTTACAATTATTTATTTTCTCTAAGTATTCAGACGACACAGTACTACCGGAGATGTTTAACACTTTTCCTTCCAAAAGTATTCACAAACATCAGGCCAACCTTGCTCTGATACCATTAAATCTGTAACGACCCGTTACCATATTTTTCACCTTATTTTACGCAACTTATCCGGTTGGGCTGTCTGTGATACTTCACTTTACACTTAATGTTAAACAATTTCATATAATAATTAATATTATATACATCCCCTATCTTACTCTATAAGTAAGTAGTACTGTACACATGTCTAAATACAGAAAATAATTGATAATACCTCATAAATCTTAGTCAGTAGTCGTAATCCACAAATGTCGGATCTCACAATCATCAAAACCTGAAATGTTAATATTGGGGAGTGAGCAAACCACGGCTCAGTAAGGAGTTATATGTCACACTTGATATTCAGCTATCTATATGCTGAAAATATTTTTTCTTTTTTTTTATTCATTTTCTTTAAAATCTTCCTAACTGGCTCTAGGCTCACATGTAGGAAGGATACTACAGTCGGCTAGGGATCCAGATAGAATAAGGTAGGTATTTTAGAATACCATACTTGTTTCGGAACCTAGAAGCAACTGTAGAGAATATTAACTTTGTTGTTTTCAAAACGATATAATTTTCGTTTTTTCCACAGAGTAAACCACTTATTTCTTTTCACTTCAGTATACTTTAAAACACGTGGCAGTTCAGAAATAAAAACAGTGGTTTACTTCTCTTCTATTCTCTTCAGTACAGTAAAAACAGTACAATACAGTGATTTGTAAATATCTAATCATAGGATAATTTCTTCTTCGATTATCTCTATCTTAGAAATAATTCTTACGTTATTCTTTTAGAATAAACATTTATTTCTCTTTTCAAATCAATAACCGTATCATACTAAAATCTCGTAAGAAATGCATTTAAAATAGTCATAGTATCGATATATGTAGAAAACAAATGCCATAATAATGCATTTCATAATTTAAATCATTGTATGAATTCTTTAATACATATATCACAAATTCATACTTGTTTCAAACATGCATCATACTTTAGAAACTTAACATCATAATTAATAAAACTTATCATACAGTTCATGGAGATTAGGCAGAATCATATAGCCAGTATGCGGGTCATGACACTTACTTCATCCTCCGAAGAGGGAACAGAACATCATCATTCGAGGAGGGAACAGAATACCTATGGCCATGGTATGGGCTGTGGACCTGATCAGGGTCGTACAGCGAACATTGCACCACGAAGGACCAACATACCCACAAGGGATGAAAACATGCACAATGTGGGCGAGAACATGCACGACGTGGGCTAAACATATGCCACAAGGGATGGAAACATGCACAATGTGGTAAGCATGACAAGCAATAACATAAACTATAGGAAGACCTTAGTCTCAAATCTTACTTACTTATGTAACTTCTTAAATTATACATTTGGTACAAAATAGTAAGGACCGGGCGTGCCTGGGTCTAAGTTAGCCAGGGGTTTGCCACTCCGATCACTGTTTCGGAAAACATACTTATTTACTTTCATACATAAAAAGCTTATTGAAAAATATGCATAGAAATCATAAGGTTCGTTTAGCTAATTATCAAAAGACTATGGGAATTAATTTCGGAACGAAATTCATGCTTCAAACATTTCTTTATAAATTGCGATGAAGACAGTTTGCAAAATCATCACTGAAAATATAGAAGGGCAAAACTGTCCTTTTTCCACCATAAAACACATATGTATGCTTTCCGTGCATTTAATCGAAAACATGGTTTTATAATTATCGGAATTCAAATAGATTATTTTTATAATTTATGAAAATAAAATATTTATTTTCTAACTTTAAATTCCCATCATCATGTTTTCTTCTAAAAACACGTGTAGAGACCTCTAGTCTCGAAAACATAGTTGTTCATCATTTCTTAACCTTTATGGAATTTTTATAATTAATTATTTCCATAATTAAAACTATAAAGATTTTATATGAAATCTAGTGAATATTTAAGAATATTTATAAAAATATTCACTTCAGTCTCTTTTTCATTTTCTTCTCGTTTCACGTGAAATATCAACTACAGGATGAAATTTCGGTGATTTCCTTTTTACCATTCACGAAAACATGAATATTTTAAAATCAATTATCATTATATTCATGTTTTATGAAATTTACTTAATTTCTCGATTTTCGTACATAAAAATCGTTTCACGTGAAATCAAATCATTTATTATGATTTTTGGTAAATTTTAGTAATTATTCGATAATTTTTTCAGTAGTATAACAGCTGTCGATTTGGCTAGCCTCCTGCACGAAAAATACAGTTTATATTTCTCAACTGGTATTTCACCACAATTTGAAACCGATAAATCACCACAAATTTCAAAACTAATCATTGTCAATTGCATTTATAAATTAAATGCATAATTTAAAACATGTCGCCAAATATCCTTACAGGCGGCACATGTCTCCCTTACCTGTTTCGGGTCGGCGACTGCCTCTCGAAGGCCGCGCCCGTGTTCACCTCGCCCGATTCGATCGACTTGGTCATCGAGGGATGTTTTTGGAAATTAAATTCTAAATTTTAGAATTTTTCCACAATTATTTAAATAAATAATTTATTTAAATAATTTAACATTTTTCGGGATTTCTTACAGATTCCCGTAATTCTCAGGAATTTTCCAAATTCCCGGAATTCCTTTTTTCTTCCTTCTTTCTTTTTCTCTTTTCTTTTCTTTTCTTTTCTTTTTCTTTTTCTTTTTTCTTTTCTTTTTCTTTTTCCTTTTCCTTTTCTTTCTTTTCTAGCCGGATCGGTCACCCCCCCTCACCGCCGGTTCTCCTCCGATGGCCGGTTCTCCTGTGGTTCAGTGGCTCAGCAGCTGGCCGGCACCACGGTGAAGCTGGATCTGGCCTCCGTTCGGTCTGGATCGGCGACACGGCGACGGATCTACTCGGTTTACCTTCGGTTTCTTCTCCTCCTCCGTCGACCTTCCTCCGCCGTTGTTGGCCTCAACTGTGGCCTCCCACGTCTTCCTCTTCCTCCGACGAAGCTTCGATGGCTGTGGCGGCAACCAATTCTGCCGGCACCGTCGGTTCCCATTTTCCTTTTCTCCTTCGTCTCGTCGGGTTTCGCCTCTGTTTCCGTTTCCGTTTCTTTCCGTTTTCCTTCAGTCGATCACCGGCTCCTCCTCTCTCCACCGGCACTGTCCTCCCTTTCCTTCTCTCTCTCTCCTTTCTCCGGCACAGTGGCCAGTCGCCCTTTAGGGGGAAGAATTGGGTTTCCTAATTCTTCCTTCTGTTTTCCTTTTTTATTTTATTTAATATTATAATTATACATTATACATATATATTATACTTATATTATATATTATATATAATATTAGTACTTTATATATAAGATAATACTATATATATTATATATATAATGATATATATGTATTGTATATTAATAATATGTATACATATTGTATATAAATAAAATATATGTAATACATATATGTATACTTATATACTTTTAATTTAACTAACATTTATATATTTCTTTATATAAATGTAAAATTTCCATATATATTGTATTTACAATATATATATTTTCTTCCTCATTTTCTTATTTAATTTGGATTTCCATTTATCCAAATTAAATTTTCTTTATTCCTTATTTTATTTCCAACTTAATTTCCTTCACTCGAATTTCCCGATCCGTCACTTCCTCAATTCTTGGAATATTCCACCATATTCCAATCTCAAACGATATTTCTATTTTCTTTAATATTAATTTCCAATAGTACTTATTTCCAATAAATGGAAAATTTTACGGTTATCACAGTTCTATGGAATTCTTATGCCCATTTTTATGATCTAATGACTAAAGAAATAAATAAATTTAGAATAATAGATTTAATTTGTGAAAATTAGAATGGAGGAAAAGATCACAAGTTAAATGTAGTGTGTTATGATATTAGTAGAAAAATTTAATAGATAATTAATTAATGAAATTAACAAATGGAAATAAGAGTTAATAGAATAAATTATGAAGCTAAATTAAAGAAAGATAAATTGGATATATAAAGTAGTGTTTAATTTATGCTTGGAACGGGGGTACCATAGGAATTTTTATAGTTTGAGAATTTAAGAATAAATTATAAATGTTAATGAAATTATTTGACAAATTAAATTGAAAGAGAGTTCTATTTGGTGTAATGGAATTATGGGAATTGGTAAGAGTTTCATGCTAAGTTATAATTTAAAGGTTAAAAGAAAATAAATTAAGGTTAATAGAATCATTGAAGAAATTTGAGGTATAAAAGAAAATGATTTAATTGTAATTATGTTACAATATTTAATAGGAAACAAAATAAATAAAATAAATTGTTGAAATTAATAAAAGGAATGAAAATTATAGGGAATTCAAGAATGGTAATTTGATTTTAATAAACATCTCATGAACATTAATAGTGTGAATTAAAGTAAGAGAATATAATTGAATGATAATTATATAGTAATAATTAATAGAAAATAAAATAAATTGATTTTGGGAGTTAATATTAATAAAAGATAAAGATTATTTGTGAATTTGAATTGAGAAATAATAGACATAATGTAAGAGTAAAATATTTGGCTTTATTAAATTATTAAAGGTAATAGAATTTTAATGAAGTTTAAATTTAAAAGAATAAGTCAATTTAATTATAGCTCAATTTTTGTACTTAATAAGAAATAAAATAATTTACAATAAAAAGTGATAAAATAGAAAATAAGAATTAATAGAATAATTATTAGACTTGAAATATGAAATTATTAGTGGAATTATAATTGAGAAAATATTTCAATTTAAGTATAGTTATGTTAAGACATTTAGTAGGAAATTGAATAATTAAATTCATGAAATTTATGAAATGGAAAATTGGAAATTATAGAATATTTATTATAGTTATATATGGGATTTAAAATAGAAATTGAAATTATTGGTAACATGGAAATTAAAGAAAGAATAGGATATAATTAAAACTTATATTTTTGGTATTTAGTAGAAAATAAAATAAATTAATTGTTGAGAATGATAAATAGGAAAATAGAAATTATTAGAATATTTATTAGAATTCTAATATAGAATTTTAATTATAACTTAGTATTATCATGCAGTGCAAAGTACGAGCAATAAGAAAACGTAAATGGAGCTACCGAATTTTTATACAGCACGAAAATAGAAGTAAGAGACATATATGGAAGTTGCATAGGAATGAATTACAAGAATTTCATTACATGAATTGATTTTACGAGAAATGATTTACATGAATTTCATTACATGAAATGATTTACACAAATTGCATTACATGAAAGGATTTACCAGAATTGATTCACAAGAAATGAGTTTACATGCATTGTTATATATGAAATTCTTTACATGATTTGGAATTACATGAAATGTTTTACATGAATTGAATTTCATAAAACTATTTACAGGAAACAAGTTACATGATTTGAATTACACGAAGTGATTTACATGAATTGAATTTCTTGAAATGATTTACGTAAATTGATTTATATTGATTTTTACGAGATTGATGTCTTCCTGATGATCGTGCATACGAGATAGTGATAATTAGGTTGGGAGACGTCCCAAACCTTCCCTTTACATGATATGACTGTGAGAGTTACAGTCAAACCCCACAGGTTTACGCAGTGAGCACCTGACCAGTGCGAACTATGAGTGATTGACAGTGGCCATTGTTACAAGGTCCCTACTGGGATACGAGGTCTCTTCGGGGATACAAGATTGTGCATGAATCTCTGGGAGATTATTTCTATTGATATGTGATATTTGATAGGTGAATTGATTTACTAAATGATTTGATTTACGAGAATAGCACATGATTTGATTGAAAAGTGATGAAAGAAGTGATACAAGTCTTACAGTATATGTTTTCGTGATACAAATATATTCACCATATTTTAATGATTTTACGAGAAATGTTTTATAGCATTAATTGAAATACGAAATGCATTTATTGCATTTTAAATGATTTTAAAAGAATTGCTATACTGCATCAAATAAGAAATTCTCATAATTTTGAAAAAGTTGTACAGTATTTTGTTAAAAGATAATACTATTTTCATTTAATAAGTTTATTTCATTTAATTGCATATAGTTTAACTTTTATATATGTTTCTTACTGGGCTTTTCCCAAAGCTCACCCATCTTCTCACTATCCCAAATAACTTATCGGTTTACGAGAAATCCGCTGTGAAAAATCACTAGAAGTTTAAAGTATCCAGTGACCAGGCACATATAAAATTTTATATTTATATTCATACTTATAAATGCACAGTAGAAGTAATTATGATGGGATGTAAACTATCACGACCCGAAAGCTGAGACAATATCTCTTTCATGTATGGATGCGTAGAAATTAGGGCTAATTTTTCGCTTTTCTATACTTATTTTGTCTAAGTGTAGTACAGTGAAATTTATTTAGGGACGTTAACTCCCTCCCTTATTTTTACCATTTTGCCCAGATTAATACTTGCACAAAACTCATAATTGATGTACAGATAATAATTCCCACATAGCAGTTGATTTATAGTCTTGCATTATTTTCTCTAGATTCACTATATTTCTTCCACTTAATAAGTCTAAATTTCTCCACAACATTAGTCTATTTTCAATTATTATAATTCATCCATATAATTTCACAGATACTGTTTTGAGACTAATAGGCCCCATATCATGCTGATATGTGATATGTGATACGTGATATGTGATATGTGATATGTGACATGTGATATGTATTCAGTCCCGGTTGACACCTGATCAGTGTTTGAATGAGGACTACCATAGACTATGGCCATAGATCTAACATGATTATTATTACCCTACGGGGTACTTTTTCTCTAGCATGATATATTTTGGATGATGCCTCAATCTCCACTTTTATGAGATGTGAAATGATATGTGATATGAAAAATGTGTTTAAATAGAAAAGTATATGAATATGTTTTTATATGAAAAGGAAAAATGATTTCTAACAGTTATCGTGTTACATGGAGCACTTTACTGTTATGATTGATATAGTGACATGTGAAATGGGTTAAACGAGAACTATGATTTACTTAGACTAATACTCTTTTTAAAGAATAGATGAGTATTAGTTTATTTTATATAAATGCTTTATTTTATAAAAGCATTATTCTGAAAAAGGATATGAAATGAAAGGGAAAATGATTGATCCCGATAAAAATATTTACTCTCTGTAGTCGCTTTTAGGTTCCGGGACAAAACAGGTATTTCAAAATACCTTCCTTACTCCATCCGGATCCCTAGCTGACTATATTATCCTTCCTATAGAGGTTCTTACAACACCTATTGGAAAATAAAGATTTTAATGCATATAGATTTCGGGATATCTAGTTTTGCATACAATTCTCTTACTGAGTCGTGGTTTGCTCACCTTTTATTCTAACATCTACAGAGTACTTCCAGTGATAGCGTGATTTGCATCCGAGGATTATTGGCTGCGCATATAGTGCCCCGAGGTAACGAGCGAGCTTATATCTTGGAGGTATAATCATTTATTTTATATGTTCAGACATATTTTATAGTACTATAGTGTTGTAAATTAAACATGGGATGTAAATGATAAATAAATTACAATTTGTTAAATAGTTACTGTATATGTAAAAAAGGAAAATAAGGCATCACAGACAACCCAACCATATAAAATGAGTGGGAAAAAGTGAAAAATGTGGTTACGGGATATGACAAAACCAGCATTTAACTCCCTTTTTTAGATTCTTTAAAAAACCCCCAAATTAGCCATTTCTTCAGCGCTCAAACAACCTCCATTTCAGCAGTTCGACACCCTTAAATTTTCTGGTTTTGCTTTATTTTCAATAGCCCCAAAACACCAATCTTCTAGCCTAAACCGAGCACCAACACAACCCCCTTAACACCTTTGAACCAGCCTAGCTGTAACGACCCGTTACCACATTTTTCACCTTAATTTTACACCATTTATCCGGTTGGGCTGTCTGTGATACTTCACTTGCACTTAATGTTAAACATATTTAATATAACATTGTTAATATAATACACATCCCCTATCTTATTTACAAAATTGTATTACTGTATACATGTCTAAATACAAAAAATAAATGATCGTACCTCATATATCTTAGTCGATCTGTCACAATCTCTACTATGTGCAGCCGTAATCCACAAATATTGGATCTCACCATCATCAAAACCTGAAATGTTGAAATTGGGGAGTGAGCAAACCACGGCTCAGTAAGAGAGTTATATGCTACACTTGTTATTCAGCTATCTATATGTTGAAAATAATTTTTTCATTTTCTTTAAAATCTTCCTAGCTGGCTTTAGGCATACATGTAGGAAGGATACTACAGTCGGCTAGGGATCCAGATAGAGTAAGGCAGGTATTTTGAAATACCTGGCTTGTTCCGGAACCTAGAAGCAACTGTAGAGAATACCAATTTCGTTGTTTTCAAAACGATAAACTTTTCGTTTTTCCACAGAGTAAACCACTTAATTCTTTTCACATTCAGTATACTTTAAAACACGTGACAGTTCAGTAGTAAAGTAGTGGTTTACTTCTCTCCTCTTTAGTACAATAAAACACGTGACAGTACAGTGATTTGTAAATATCCAATCGTGGATAGTTACTTTTTCGATTATTTCTTTCTTAGAAATAATTCTTATGTTATTCTTTTAGAATAAACATTTATTTCTCTTTTCAAATCAGTAATCGTATCGTACAGTTCAGTAAAACAGTATATTCAATAAAACAGTAAGTCGATACGGTTCAATCAGTAGACAGTAAACAGTAGCTACCAGTTCAGAAAACAGTATAAGGTAGCTTTCGATTCAGTAAACAATAAATGGTAGCTTTCAGTTCAGTAAAACAGTAATCAATGGCTACCATTTCAGTAAACAGTACAGTTCAGTAACACAGTATTTTGGTAGCTTTTTCTTCAGTAACAGTAATCAATGGCTACATTTCAGTAAACAGTACAGTTCAGTAAACAGTGTTTTGGTACGGTTCTTCATCAGTAACAGTAAACAGTGAACAGTAGTTCAATACAGTAAACAGTACATTAAATAGGATTTCGCAAATCCTTTCCGTAAACAGTAAACAGTAAGTAGTAAGTAATAAGTGAGACTAGGCAACACCCTACAAGTAAATCATGCTATCTCATCCACTAGGGACACAGTAACAGTAATGAGATCTATGGCCATGATCTATAATATGTCCGCGGTGTACGCTTGCTAGGTGACAATCCGGGACGCTGATGACTAGCTGGTCAATCAGCCACGTGACAGTAACAGTATAGTATGATGCATGAAGCTCAGGGCCTAAGTCTCAAAACAGTATAAAAACCGTACCTTAGCCTTTATGGATTTTAAACACCGTAAATCAAATATCCATAAGGCTCACATGTAAATATAATCACCTTTATGAAATTTATAAAATAAATAATATTTTTCAAATTATTTCATAGAGGTATAAATTATGTTTTCCATACGGTGAAAACAGTTTGCAAAATCATCACTGTAAAAATAGAAGGGCAAAACTGTCTTTTTCCACAGTAAAACACATATGCACGCTTTCCCGTGCTTTTTATCCAAAACATGGTTTTCAAAGAAATCGAGATTCAAATCAAATATTTTCATAATTTATGTAAAAATAAATTATTTACTTTCCAAATTCAAAATCCTTTAACCATGTTTTTCTTCTAGAAACACGTGTAGAGACCTCTAGTCTCGAAATCATGGTTTCCCATCATTTCTTAACCTTTATGGAATTTTCATAATTATTTGTTTCCATAATTAAAACCATAAAGGTTTTATGTAAAATCAAGTGAATATTTAAGAATATTTATAAAAATATTCACTTCAATCTCTTTTTCATTTTCATCTCATTTCACGTGAAATATCACCTACCGGGTGAATTTTCGGTGATTTCCTTTTCACCATTCTCGAAAACATGAATATTTTAAAATTAAATATCACTATATTCATGTTTTATAAAATTTACTTAATTTCTCGATTTTCGTACTCGAAAATCAATTCATGTGAAATCAAATCTTTTATTTTGGTTTTCAGTGATTTTCGGTAAATTTCAGTAATTTTTCGATAATTTTTCGGCAGTATAATGGCTGCCGATTTGGCTAGCCTCCTGCACCGAAAATACAATTTATATTTCTCAACCGGTATTTCACCACAATTAAAACCGATAAATCACCACAAATTCCAAAACCAATCATTATAAATTGCATTTATAAATTAAATGCATAATTTAAAACATGTGGCCGAATATCCTTACAGGCGACACATGTCTCCCTTACCTGTTTCGGGTCGGCGACTACCTCTCGAAGGTCGCGCTCGTGTTCACCTCGCCCGATTCCATCGACTCGGTCATCGAGGGAATTTTCTGGAATTTAAATTCTAAAATTTAGAATTTTTCCACAATTATTTAAATAAATAAATTATTTAAATAATTTACTATTTTTCGGGATTTCTTACCGATTCCCGTATTTCCCAGGATTTCCTGTAATTTTCGAATTCTCGGGAATTTTTCAAATTCCTGGAATTCCTTTCCCCTTTTCTTTTTCTTCTTTTTCTTCCTTCTTTTTTTTTTTCTCTTTTTCTTTCTTTTTCTTTTCTTTTCTTTTCTTTTTCCTTTTTTTTCTTTTTCTTTTCCTTTTCTTTCCTGGCCGGTTCAAACCAGTCAGACCGGCTCCACCCTCCTCATTGCCGGTTCTCCTCCGGTGGCCGGTTCTCCGCTGGCTCGGGGGCTCAGCAGCTGGCCGGCGTCGAGGCGAAGCTACCGGTAGCCTCAGCTTGGCCTGGATCGGTGGTGTGACATCCTCGTCACTACCCAAATATCAACTAACTTTTTACTTCACATGCCATTTAACTAGACTTGTTTATCAATGTCATCCTTTCTTTCTTCTTATACGTCATGCTTTATTTCTTATAGCACGATATCCAATTTGCATGAATAAAATTTCTTATATGCATTTACACATGCGTCACATACATCAGGATCTCACATAACTTACATATCCTATATCCCCAAACTTCTTAATATACATTAATGAAATGTTGTACTGTACAATAGTCTGAAGCACATAATACATGAGTATACCTTCAATAGTTATTGGGAAGCGTATCTCGAAGGTACACTATAAGGTCTCAAAAGTAAGCTCCTCTATTTGGAGCGGAATTCACTTCAGGTAATCTGTATAAAAAAAAATTCGTAAAAGGGTGAGTTTACGCTCAGTAAGAAATAAATGTAAAAGAACGTACTATGCCACTATATGCAGTTTTCCTGCTTGGCTCTATAATGTCATGTAAAATCATTATAAGACATGTATCATATAATTTCTTCAAATATCATATACATCTAATATCAAATAAGTCAAATACTCTCAATTTCCTTTAATTCACTTGAAATCACATTTACAAATACAATTAACTTCAATTTCAAATAACTTCAAATACTTTCAAATACTTTCTTACGAAATCACTTGCAAATATATTCATATACTTCAAATACTTTCATATGTATCAATTCACTGGGAATTGAACATACAAATAACGTTCAAATACTTATGGAGACATTTGACACCCAATAAAATCATGCACCAAATAAATCCCGTAAGGGATGCACATATAAAGTGGCGTACCCACGCATGGGCCAGAGATCCTCCCCTAAGCCAAAACATAAGAGACATATGGCCATTGTCTATAGACCACAGTGAACACTAGTCAGGTGACATCTGTGGCGACCGAGGCCTGACTTATGGTCCTCAGCCCAGATACACATAACACATAATCTTAGGGACTTGATCAGAGTCCCTTCAACACATATTGATAGTGCATAATCATTAAGTGGTTCATTGTCTCAAAACATTAGGTAGCAAAACTACTTCTTAGAAAACCATTGCCTTCCAATAAACATTCTTATATACTTTAATGATAATTCAAATACATTTATATAAGTAAATATAAAATTATTATTTTCAAAGGGGGCAGTTGACTGCTATTTTAGGGCAGTCGACTGCTATAGCATAAATAAAATTTATAAATTTATTTTCTTTTTGCATTTAAATTATTTAAAAATTTCAAATATACTTAGGGCAGTCGACTGGTCAAATAGGGCAGTCGACTGGTCCGCAAATAGAAACTTTTTCGAGAAAATGCAGTTGGTTGGCTCTTTGGCGGTCGACTGGTTTGCAAACAGAATGCTTATGGAAAAATGGCAGTCGACTGCTATATAGGGCAGTCGGCTGCTTTAAGTCGGTTTCGGAAAAAGTTACGTCACGACTGTCTCTGAGCAGTCAGCTGCTATTTACAGCAGTCGGCTGCCCCGAGCCAAATCGTACTGGGCGAAAAACCGAGATTTTAAACCTTCCTGCACTTAAAACAGCTTTTGTTTCAAACCACATATGCAACCAAAAAGGAACATAGTCTCCCTACGTCCGTTACACATATTCCTTACCCTCGATTCACTTCGAATATGCAAATCCCTTGGTTGCACCAATTCTTGCCTTTTACTTCCTCAAAGCTGCATAATTCATAACAAATCAAACCTTTAAGAAACCTTTATAACTATGCTCTACCAACTCAACTGAACTCCAAACCATAAATAGAATTGAGAAAATCAACTTCTATCCTTACCTTTGTTATTCATCAAAATTTCAGAATTTCAGATCTCTTCACTTCCTTGGATTCAATCCACCAAACTTCAGATATAGCTTAAACTAGTGATGAGGAGTATTTTTAGTTAAATAAGCTTAGCGATTTGATGAAAGGAGATGATGGTTTGTCAAGGCAACTATGGAGGAAACTTAAGGAATTCTGGAAATGAAGGAGAGGCAACGAGAGGGAGGGCTGGGAGTGTTGCTGCCGATTGGTGATGGCTAAAGATGGTGACTCATGCCATTTCATTTAATGCCATCCTTATCCCATAATCATCTCATCTCAGCCATGCTTCCTTTTTGACTATGCTTTTGACCTTTCTTTGACCATTTAATTCCTTTTTCTTCCATTCATATCAGCCACATCTCAATTAACTAACTAAAATTTCTGATATCTATTTTATCATCCAATTAAATCATTTCCTCTTAGCCCTTAACCTTTTGGCTCTTTAACTCTTTGACCATCATTATTTGACCATTCATTTAATTGGTCTCTTTTCTTCCATATAACACTTGGCTTTAATTACACTTAATTTTCTGATATTAATTCTTTTCTCATACTTTAAATATTTTCCTGATATCAAAATAATTTCTTTGACTAATTGACTATCAATTTCATTATTCCTTCATATGTCTCATACATCAAAACTTTACATTTATTTAATTATTTCAGCTGGAATTCTTCACAACTATAAGAAAATTACATGAAATTAGGGGATTTCACATTCTCCCCACCTTAGAGAATTTGGTCCTCCAAATTCAAATCAAGTTATGTATTAAACAGTTTCGGGTACTTCCCTTTCATTAAGCTGTCTAGCTTCTATGTAGTTTCTTTTATAATGTAATATTGCCAAAGAACTTTAACTAAATGAATCACCTTAGACCTCAACACTTTATATTTTCTGTCCAAAATCTGAACCGGCTTCTCCACATAGCTCATACCTTCCCAAAATCTCTAATGGTTCTTATTCAATGACATGAGATGGATCTAGATTATACTTTCAAAGCATAGATACATTAAAAACATTGTGTACTCCTAATAGCTCTAGAGGTAATGCCAACTTATAGGTAACATCTCTCCCTTGGTCCAAGACCTCAAATGATCCAATGTAATAAGGATTAAGCTTACCTATTTGGCCAAATCTCATAATTCCTTTGGATGGAGAATTTTCACAAACACTGAATCCCCAACCAAAAATTCAAGTGATCTCCGTTGAACATTTATATAACTCTTTTGTCAATTCTGAGCTGTCTCAAATCTTTGACAAATTAGTCTAACATCCTCAGAGACTTGCTCGACTAAATTTGGAGCTAATAATTCGTGCTCATCTACTTCGTCCCACCCAATCGGAAATTGACACTTTCCATCATATAATAGTTCATATAGTGTCATCCCGATACTTACATGATAGCTATTATTATAAGCAAACTTAGTCAATGGCAGATGGTCGTCCCATGAGCTCGTTAAAATCCATAGCACCAGCTCTCCACATGTCCTCGAGCGTCTAAATGGTGCGTTCGGGCTAACCGTCAGTCTGCAGATGAAAAACTGTGCTAAAGTTTAGTTAAGATCCCATGGCTTCTTGGAATTATTCCCAAAAATGAGAAGTAAACTTGGAATCTCTATAAAGTGAAATGCTCACTGGAACTCCATGTAGTTTAACAACTTCTTTTACATACAATTCTACCAAAGCACTAAGTGTGTCCGTAGACTTCATAGTTAGGAAGTGAGCTGACTTCATAAATCTATTCATCAATTCTGACTTAATCCTTATGCTAGTCATCATTCCCAATTTACCTTGAAGGCAAAACATTTAGCTTAAGGCTTGTGATTTACTCAAGTAATTCATACTCTTTATCATCATATAAACCATTATTCCCTTCATACTTTCGGTTTAGAGCATGCGCCACTACAATGGCTCTCCCTAGGTGATATAAAATCTCACCTTCATAATCCTTTAGAAACTTGAACTATTCCTTCGGTCTCATATTCAATTCTCTTTAAGAGAATTAGTACTTCAGACAATTATGGTCTGTACAAATCTGAAATTTCTTACCATACAAATAATGCCTCTAAGTTTTCATATGATAATCGCACTTGCATTTCATACCATAATAAGCGATATTTATCATTAACAATTTCCAAACGAAACTTCTCTTCTATCTCAATCAGAATTATAGCCGTAATTTATTCACAATGGCTATCTATAATTTCTTTCTTTTGCTCTCTAAATACCCATATACTGATCACATTTTAGACTATTAGCATAGTTCTTTTAATTAATAATCATTTTCTCATAATTTACTTGCTTACCTATCGAAGCTCTTTCATATGGCCGACATCGCCCAGATGAGCATCTATCTCTCGAGGTTTTCCTTTCTGACTTCCACTTTATCGGTTTCTTACCTTTACTTTGGGCTTGAAAATCAGTTTGATGAAGCTCATAGTCCTGCTCACACAACTGAGCCTTACGGACTGTCTCATTATAAGTAGTGATACCCATAGTATACAACTTAGATCTGATAGGAGGTTTCAATCCTTCTATAAATCTGTATATCTTATATCCTTCACTCCTGATGGTCTCTCGGTCGAATCCGCTTAGAGAAATAAACCTTGACTCATATTGATTTACTGACATTGTCCCTTGAGTCAATTTCAAAAATTCAATCTTCAATCTAGTCTGATCGGTGCATGGGATATACTGCTCAGTAAAGGCCTCTAAAAATCTATCCCACGTAACCTCAACATGTTGGGCTTCCAAAATGGCCCGAGTGGACTGCCACCAATACTCTGCATCATCCACTAACAGGTATGCAGCCAAACCTACCTTTTCCTTCTCGGAACATAGCATATACTCGAAAGATCTAGTGACCGCCTTCACCCAATTCACTGCGACCAACGTGTCCTTATCCCCCTTAAACTTAGGCGGATCCAGCTTTTTATATTCCTTAATTAAGGTCATACTGCAATAAGTCGTGAGATCCCGCCTTTCAATAATTGGGACTTGTGGCGGTAACTCTGTCTGTACTGGTGAGGGCTGTACTATTAGGGTATCCTCTGGTGCACTAGTGGCCATGTTCGGGAAGTTCGCTATAAATTGCGTGAACATAATGACCATATTCTCCATATGCTTCTCCATTTTTGCTAGCCTAGTGTTCGGGCTATGTGGTGGAGATGGAGAAGAAGACTGTGTTGGGGGTGGTTCTACATGACCTCTTCCCCTTCCTCTACCAATACCCCTTCTACTTGAGCTCATTCTGTCGATAAAATCACAAAATTGATCTATTTAGCATAACTTTAACCAGTTATACTATGCATATGAACTCAGACAAGTACAGTACATTGGGGATATCTACTATTTCTAGCCTAATGACACCGACAAACATCAGTCTAAACTGCTCTGATACCAATCTGTGACATCCTCGTCACTACCCAAATATCAACTAACTTTTTACTTCACATGCCATTTAACTAGACTTGTTTATCAATGTCATCCTTTCTTTCTTCTTATACGTCATGCTTTATTTCTTATAGCACGATATCCAATTTGCATGAATAAAATTTCTTATATGCATTTACACATGCGTCACATACATCAGGATCTCACATAACTTACATATCCTATATCCCCAAACTTCTTAATATACATTAATGAAATGTTGTACTGTACAATAGTCTGAAGCACATAATACATGAGTATACCTTCAATAGTTATTGGGAAGCGTATCTCGAAGGTACACTATAAGGTCTCAAAAGTAAGCTCCTCTATTTGGAGCGGAATTCACTTCAGGTAATCTGTATAAAAAAAAATTCGTAAAAGGGTGAGTTTACGCTCAGTAAGAAATAAATGTAAAAGAACGTACTATGCCACTATATGCAGTTTTCCTGCTTGGCTCTATAATGTCATGTAAAATCATTATAAGACATGTATCATATAATTTCTTCAAATATCATATACATCTAATATCAAATAAGTCAAATACTCTCAATTTCCTTTAATTCACTTGAAATCACATTTACAAATACAATTAACTTCAATTTCAAATAACTTCAAATACTTTCAAATACTTTCTTACGAAATCACTTGCAAATATATTCATATACTTCAAATACTTTCATATGTATCAATTCACTGGGAATTGAACATACAAATAACGTTCAAATACTTATGGAGACATTTGACACCCAATAAAATCATGCACCAAATAAATCCCGTAAGGGATGCACATATAAAGTGGCGTACCCACGCATGGGCCAGAGATCCTCCCCTAAGCCAAAACATAAGAGACATATGGCCATTGTCTATAGACCACAGTGAACACTAGTCAGGTGACATCTGTGGCGACCGAGGCCTGACTTATGGTCCTCAGCCCAGATACACATAACACATAATCTTAGGGACTTGATCAGAGTCCCTTCAACACATATTGATAGTGCATAATCATTAAGTGGTTCATTGTCTCAAAACATTAGGTAGCAAAACTACTTCTTAGAAAACCATTGCCTTCCAATAAACATTCTTATATACTTTAATGATAATTCAAATACATTTATATAAGTAAATATAAAATTATTATTTTCAAAGGGGGCAGTTGACTGCTATTTTAGGGCAGTCGACTGCTATAGCATAAATAAAATTTATAAATTTATTTTCTTTTTGCATTTAAATTATTTAAAAATTTCAAATATACTTAGGGCAGTCGACTGGTCAAATAGGGCAGTCGACTGGTCCGCAAATAGAAACTTTTTCGAGAAAATGCAGTTGGTTGGCTCTTTGGCGGTCGACTGGTTTGCAAACAGAATGCTTATGGAAAAATGGCAGTCGACTGCTATATAGGGCAGTCGGCTGCTTTAAGTCGGTTTCGGAAAAAGTTACGTCACGACTGTCTCTGAGCAGTCAGCTGCTATTTACAGCAGTCGGCTGCCCCGAGCCAAATCGTACTGGGCGAAAAACCGAGATTTTAAACCTTCCTGCACTTAAAACAGCTTTTGTTTCAAACCACATATGCAACCAAAAAGGAACATAGTCTCCCTACGTCCGTTACACATATTCCTTACCCTCGATTCACTTCGAATATGCAAATCCCTTGGTTGCACCAATTCTTGCCTTTTACTTCCTCAAAGCTGCATAATTCATAACAAATCAAACCTTTAAGAAACCTTTATAACTATGCTCTACCAACTCAACTGAACTCCAAACCATAAATAGAATTGAGAAAATCAACTTCTATCCTTACCTTTGTTATTCATCAAAATTTCAGAATTTCAGATCTCTTCACTTCCTTGGATTCAATCCACCAAACTTCAGATATAGCTTAAACTAGTGATGAGGAGTATTTTTAGTTAAATAAGCTTAGCGATTTGATGAAAGGAGATGATGGTTTGTCAAGGCAACTATGGAGGAAACTTAAGGAATTCTGGAAATGAAGGAGAGGCAACGAGAGGGAGGGCTGGGAGTGTTGCTGCCGATTGGTGATGGCTAAAGATGGTGACTCATGCCATTTCATTTAATGCCATCCTTATCCCATAATCATCTCATCTCAGCCATGCTTCCTTTTTGACTATGCTTTTGACCTTTCTTTGACCATTTAATTCCTTTTTCTTCCATTCATATCAGCCACATCTCAATTAACTAACTAAAATTTCTGATATCTATTTTATCATCCAATTAAATCATTTCCTCTTAGCCCTTAACCTTTTGGCTCTTTAACTCTTTGACCATCATTATTTGACCATTCATTTAATTGGTCTCTTTTCTTCCATATAACACTTGGCTTTAATTACACTTAATTTTCTGATATTAATTCTTTTCTCATACTTTAAATATTTTCCTGATATCAAAATAATTTCTTTGACTAATTGACTATCAATTTCATTATTCCTTCATATGTCTCATACATCAAAACTTTACATTTATTTAATTATTTCAGCTGGAATTCTTCACAACTATAAGAAAATTACATGAAATTAGGGGATTTCACAGGTGGCACGGCGACGGATCTACTCGGTTTTGCCTCGGTCACTTCTCCTCCTCCGTCGGCCTTCCTCCGTCGTTCCAAGCCTCTCCGGTGGCCTCCATCCCATTCCTCTCCTTCCGCCGGTGCTTCGACTGTGGTGGCGGCGGCCGATTTGGCCGGCAACCACCAGATCTGGTTTTCTCCTCTTCTCGGCTTCCGCCGGTTTCCACCCCTGTTTCCGCTTCTGTTCCTCCCGTTTCCTTTGCCGGTTGTCTTCTTCTCTCTGGCCGGCGCCGTCTCTTCCTTTAACCTTCGCCGGTGGTGGCATCTTCGCCACCGTCAGCCTCACCTGGGAGGGGGGGAATTGAGTTTGCTTCCCCGATTTCTTCTTTCCATTTTTGTTTTATTTCTTTCTATTTTTAGTATACATCATACTATATACTTTATACTATATACATGTAATATATATATATACTATATATTACACATATAATATTATTTCATATATAATGTATAGTACAATATATATTATCTATAATATATATATATATTGTATATTACAAAATATATGTCTTGTATATATATATATATGTATATTTATATATTTTAAAATTAAATAACATTTATATAAACATTTATATAAATGTAATAATTCCATATATATATATTGTATTAACAATATATATACACTTAAACTTTAATGAAATTTAATATTTACATTTTCTCAAATATGTATATACTTACATATACATAAAATGTCATACTTGAATACATATGTATTATTTAAATTTAGTAAATAGTATATATACTTATATATATACCACGGTATATTAATATATACGGTATACCATACGGTATTTAAATGCATATGTATTTACGTCAAATTACATTTATATAATTTGTAATTATATAAACATATTTTATTTTCATTTCTCATTTTCTTATTTAATTTGGATTTCCATTTATCCAAATTAAATTTCCCTACTTTCCTTATTTAATTTCCTCTTTCCATTATTTTTATTTTCACTTCCAATTTAAATTTCCTTCACTCGGATTTCCACAATCCGTTCCTTTCTCAATTTTCGGGATTTTCACTAGTATCCCGTTCTCATAATTAATTCATTTATTTATTTGTAATATTTATAATTTTCAATTAAATGGAAAATTTACGGTTATCACATCCTCCCCACCTTAAGAAATTCGGTCCTCCAAATTTAACTTAAGTCCAAAGGTGGTACATGCCGTATACTTACGACTTCTGACCTCTAGTTCATCCTCCAAGTAATACTGCCAGTACACTTTCAACATCAAGAATACTTTAGACCACATGTTATTTTTCATCATATATGTCTATACTCCCATAAATTCACTTATTAAATCGGGAGTTATTCATTTATATTCCTCTTCTCATTTAAGAGTCCATACACAATATTTTTCATATTACAGCTGATCTATGCTGTTCATCATCCATTTTTCTCACTTAGTGCCAAGTCGATATAGTTTAAAAATATCAATTACATATGTCAGTCAGTTATATGTAATTGTCCCAGTAGCTTATACACCTCATGCACACGCTCTCTCAACATCATGGAGCGTTTACATCTCACGCTCATATATGTGTATATATATATATATCAGTATGGAGCGGTGCTATCAGTACACTTGGGATCTCGAAGCCTTTTGCTATTTCTCATTAAGCATATGGCAACTCAGAGACTCCCATCACATGTAAGGTTCACTGGAACTGTACATACACATTCACATCGTTTAACACTTATACTTCGACTATAGCACTATAAAATCTAAGAGTCTAATAATGGAAGGTGAATAATGGAAGGTGATTCTATTCAGATCATCAGTCTTTAATCACTTCCATATTATCATTTCTCTTTTGGACTCTTTATTGCTCACAATATTCATTTTCACTTTTGTTAGCTTTAAATTGACAAGTATTTTGAAAATGACAAAACTCAAGCAATATTAGAAATGATTTTTATACAAGTAAATTTGCTTTGAATGAACTTAATGATTGAAACTATTTTAACAAATTCTTGGACTGAGATTTCAACTGAAAAGTCAGTAAATACTCTTAGAAAAGTGTTAGAAGAATTTGAACTGACTTAAAATCACAAAAGCCATAAAACTGTGTAACAAGATAAGTGCAGGAGGGCTTACTGGACAAAAGGGATCGATCCCCACTGTAGGGGGATCGATCCCAATTTGGCAGAATGTCATTACACCACACAGGACCATACAGGAGAAACTGGGAATGCATTCTGGAGAAAAGGGATCGATCCCTACTGTAGGGGGATCGATCCCTTCGCATGGGAACTGACAGTAACGGCTAGTTTTTGAGGGTTTCAACGGGAAGATTTGCATTAAATGCTTCACCAACTGTTCTATCCGTTTGGTGAGTTATAAATAGAGGCATTTATGAAGTTTGAAAGAAGCACAAGCACTCAAAATCTTCAAGCATCAAGAAAGAAAAAACAAGTCTGAAATTGTTCATTGTGAAACTTCATTTGTGAGAGTTCTTTGTGTTCTTCACCCACTCATTGTAAATTCTGTTATTCAAAGGGGTGAGCTATCCTTGTAAGGTCTAAAATTGTAGAGTGTGGGAATACTACAAGGGTAGAGGATTAAGAGGAGATTTCTAAAGTCTCAAGAAAATTGTAAGAGGTCTTGCCACACCTTCAAGTGGTGTGTAAGCTGTCTCAAGAAAGAGGTGAATCGAAACCTTGACAAGAAGTTCAAGGAGAGAGGACGTAGGCACGAGATTGGCCGAACCTCTATAAAACTTGTGTTTGCTTCTCTTTCCCTTACTCTTATTTACTGCATTTATTTCATTATTGCTTATTTGAATTTGATTGTGCATTAAGAGTTAGGAAAAGTAGAAATATCTAGAAAAACCGATTCACCCCCCCTCTCGGTAGAGCCAACAATTGGTATCAGAGCTTGGGCTCGAGAGTGACTTAGATTAACATCTATCGAGTATAAACGATCACTAATGGCTCAAACTAGTTTGTCTACACCCTTGGTAGGAGAGGGACACTCTACGGTGAGACCTCCACTCTTTAATGGTGAAAACTATGCTTATTGGAAGACTAGAATGATGCTATTTATCCAAGCTAATGATTATGAAGTATGGAGAGTTATTGTTAAAGGTCCTCTTATCCCTATTAAGAAAGTAGATGGGATGGATGTGCCTAAGAAAGAAGATGAATGGGATTCTAATGATGTTAGGATAGCACAACTTAATGCTAAAGCAATGCACACACTCTTTTGTGCATTAGGACCAAATGAGTATAATCGAGTGTCACAATGTGAGAATGCTAAACAAGTTTGGGATAAACTAGCTATCACACATGAGGGAACCACACAAGTCAAAGAAACCAAAGTAGGCATGCTCACACAAGACTATGAACTATTTAGAATGAAGAATGATGAGACAATTAGTGACATGTTTACTAGGTTTACGGACATAATAAATGGTCTTAAAGCTTTAGGGAAGACATACTCTAATGTAGAGATGGTAAAAAAGGTTCTCAATAGCCTACCAAAATCATGGGAAGCTAAAGTCACTGCTATTGAGGAATCTAAGGACCCTCATACACTATCTTTAGATGAACTTATGGGATCCTTGCTCACTTATGAGATGAAACTTAAGAGAAATCAAGATCCCCCAAAGAAAGTTGGAGTAGCACTAAAATCCACCACAAGTGAGGAATCAAAAGATGATCATAATGTAAGTGGTGATGAAGAAGATTTAGAAATGGCCATGTTTGCCAAGAGGTTCAATAAGTTCATGAGGATGAGGGCTAGTGGAAACTCTAGGAGACCCCCTAGGAGAGAATTCAATAGAGGTGAAACTAGTAGGAAAGATAAGGACCAAATTATATGTTATGAATGCAAAAAACCTGGCCACATTAAATTTGATTGTCCTTTGTATAGGAAGCAAAATGAAAAGAAACAAAAGAAGAAAGCAATGGTAGCTACTTGGAGTGACAGTGACTCCTCCGATGAAGAAAATGTGGAAGATGAAGTAGCTAACCTTTGCTTCATGGCTGTTGAAGATGAGAAGGTAATCTCTAACTTGCTAGATACTCATGAATACACATTTGATGAATTGCAAGATGCATTTGATGAGTTAGCCAACGAATTTGAATG
Organism: Heritiera littoralis; assembly: GCA_031772115.1. Taxonomy (NCBI): domain Eukaryota; kingdom Viridiplantae; phylum Streptophyta; class Magnoliopsida; order Malvales; family Malvaceae; genus Heritiera; species Heritiera littoralis. The sequence goes on along the minus strand of JAPDPK010000037.1, from coordinate 1,518,589 downwards.
CATGAATTTGAAATATAAGAAAATGATCTCTAAATTGAAAAAGGAGAATGAAATGCTTGTGAATGTTAAATTAGAATGTGAGAAGAAATTAGAGAATGCAAATCTAGAAATAGAAGAATTAAATAGAAAGAACACTAACTTGCAAAACTCCTTTTCTAAATTTTACATGGGTCAACAAAAACTTGATCAAATGCTAGAGACTCAAAGAGCATTCTTTGATAGAGAAGGATTAGGCTACAATGCATCTAACAAGGAGACTCATCTTAAAAATTTCCTAGTTAAAGATAGAAAATTTGTTTTGTGCACATTATGTAATAAACTAGGACACTCTTCACAAGCATGCATCTCTAGGAAGACCATGTTTAGAGGAAAAATGGCTGTCAAGATTTGGGTGCCTAAACATGTCTTAAATTCAAGTGATGAGTCCTTAAAAATGAAATGGATCCCTAAAGGATCAAAAATTATAAGTACTAACTCTCAAGGACCCAAGAAAATTTGGGTACCTAAGATAAAAGCTTGATGTGTTTGTAGGAGGAAGAGTATTGCTACAAGGCTAAGTCCAAGGAGCATTGGTACCTTGATAGTGGATGCTCAAGGCACATGACGGGTGACAAAAGCCAATTCAAGTTCCTAAAGCATAAAAGTGGTGGAGAAGTCACATTTGGAGACAACTCCAAAGGACAAATTGAAGGAATTGGCTCAATTGGTAACTCTTCCTCAACTATTGAAAATGTGTTGTATGTTAGAGGTTTGAAACATAATTTACTTAGTATTAGTCAATTGTGTGATAGGGGATTTAAAGTTATGTTTGATGATTTGTGTTGCAATGTTGTTAATGCCAAATCTAATCAAATTGTGTTTATTGGACATAGACAAGGAAATATCTATATTGTGGATTTAAATGAACTTAATAGCAAAAATGTATGCTTTATGGCTACTAGAGAAGATGAACCTTGGTTATGGCATAGAAGACTAGGCCATGCTAGCATGCATGTTTTGTCTAAGTTATCCAAAAGAGACTTAGTAGTAGGATTGCCTAAGCTTCAATTTGAGAATGACAAAGTTTGTGAAGCATGTGTAAGAGGAAAACACAAAAGAATTTCATTCAAACCTAAGAAGTGTGTCACTACCTCTAGATCACTTCAACTTCTTCACTTAGATCTTTTTGGACCAACTAGGACAACTAGTTTAGGAGGTAAACACTATGGATTTGTGATAGTTGATGATTACACTAGGTTTACTTGGGTGTTCTTTTTAAGTGTTAAAAATGAGGCCTTAGAAAAATTCACTGTTTTCTCAAAAATTGTTCAAAATGAAAAAGGTTACTCTATTTCTAGTATTAGGAGTGACCATGGAAAAGAATTTGAAAACATGGGTTTTGATACATTTTGCAATGAGAATGGCATTAGCCATAACTTTTCAGCTCCTAGAACTCCTCAACAAAATGGGGTAGTTGAGAGGAGAAATAGAACATTAGAAGAAATGGCTAGAACCATGCTTTGTGAAAATAACTTACCTAAATATTTTTGGGCTGAAGCAATAAACACCTCTTGCTATGTCATAAATAGAGCTATGGTAAGATCTATTTTAAAGAAAACTCCCTATGAGCTCTATAAAGGAAAAAGGCCTAACATAAGTCATTTTCACCCATTTGGATGTAAATGTTTTGTTTTGAACAATGGCAAAGATAACCTAGGAAAATTTGATGCTAAAAGTGATGAAGGTATTTTTCTTGGCTACTCTCTAAATTCTAAGGCCTATAGAATTTTTAATAAGAAAACACTTGTAGTAGAAGAGTCTATACATGTAATTTTTGATGAATCAAATATCACTAGTAGAACCAATCTTGATGATGAAGTTGAGATTTTTGATGAACATATAAGTGATCCATCTCAAGATAAGGAGGTTAGAGATCAATTAGAAAATCTTACTATTAACAGAAATGAGGAGTCCATGGAACAAGAATTAATTGAGAAAGAAGCTAGGTGCCCTAGAGAACTAGGATATGTGAGAGATAATGACATTGTTGGAGACCCAACCATTGGAGTTAGGACTAGGTCAACATATAGAAACATATGTCAACATGTAGCCTTTGTGTCACAATTTGAGCCAAAGAAAGTGGATGAGGCCTTGAATGATGAAAATTGGATTATGGCCATGCAAGAAGAATTAAATCAATTTGAGAGAAGCAAAGTATGGACCCTAGTAGAAAGACCTAAAGACTATTCCATCATTGGAACTAAATGGATATTCAAGAATAAGATGGATGAAAATAGCATTATTGTTAGAAACAAGGCTAGGTTAGTGGCTCAAGGATATAGACAAGAAGAAGGGATAGACTATGATGAGACCTATGCTCCGGTAGCTAGATTAGAAGCCATTAGAATGCTACTTGCCTTTGCATGTTATAAGGATTTTAAGCTATATCAAATGGATGTAAAAAGTGCTTTTTTAAATGGTTATATAAATGAAGAGGTTTATGTTGAGCAACCTCCCGGTTTTGAAAATCCAAAATTTCCTAATCATGTTTTCAAACTTTCAAAAGCCTTATATGGATTAAAACAAGCTCCTAGAGCTTGGTATGAAAGACTTTCAAAGTTTTTAATCGAAAAAGGTTTTACAAGAGGAAAGGTAGACACAACCTTGTTTATTCAATCTAAGGGTCATGACTTATTAGTAGTTCAAATTTATGTAGATGATATCATTTTTGGATCTACAAATGAGTCATTGTGCAAAAATTTCTCTAAACTAATGCAAGGTGAATTTGAAATGAGTATGATGGGAGAATTAACCTTCTTTCTAGGACTTCAAGTTAAACAATGTAAAGAAGGTATTTTCATAAATCAAGCTAAGTACACTAAAGAGTTGCTCAAAAGATTTGGAATGGATGAGTCTAAACCTTATTCTACACCTATGAGCACTAATATTAAGCTTGATAAGGATGAAGGGGGAAAATGTGTAGACACTAAATTATATAGGTCTATGATTGGCTCATTGCTATATTTAACTGCTAGTAGACCAGATATAATGTTTAGTGTATGCTTATGTGCAAGATTTCAGTCATCCCCTAGAGAATCACACCTACAAGCAGTCAAAAGAATCCTTAGATACCTCAAAGACACTCCTTCCTTAGGACTTTGGTATCCTAAAGATTCTACTCTTGATCTACATGCTTATTCCGATGCGGATTTTGGTGGATGCAAAGTAAGTAGGAAAAGCACTTCGGGAACATGCCAATTCCTAGGAAGTAGGCTCATTTCATGGTTTTCTAAGAAACAAAATAGCGTAGCTCAATCCACAACCGAGGCTGAATATATAGCTTCTGGCAGTTGCTGTGCTCAAGTGTTATGGATTAAGCAACAAATGAGAGACTATGGAATAAAAATGAACCAAGTTCCCATTAGGTGTGACAACACTAGTGCCATCAATCTTACAAAAAATCCTATCCAACACTCTAGAACCAAGCACATTGAGATTAGACATCATTTTATAAGAGATCATGTGCAAAAAGGGGACATAATTCTAGAGTATGTGGACACCTTGCACCAATTAGCTGATATCTTCACAAAACCCTTGGACAAGGAGAGATTTTGCACTCTTAGAGGTGAATTAGGCATAATGAATGCTCCTTGAAGTGATTTAATATTGCATGAATGTCATAAGTTAGTTTGATATGGTTGCAAGAAAGAAACTTGAAAATATCATTTACACTTGCAATTCATAATCTCAACTTGCCATGTTACTGTTCATGATCTTAGCTTTGAGGTTGAATTGTTGAATTATGTGTGTTTTGATTATGTTGAATTCTCCTCACAAGCCAAAAACCTACTTCTGATGTTCAAGACCCCTTCAAAGTCATGTTCAGAGTTGTTCTGCATATTCTTGGCATTTTTCTGCAAATTTTCTGCAGTATTCTACAGTTTTCAAACCTCTTTCATGCATTCCAAGTAAAACACAATCAGATTTTGACTTTAAGATGATCAAAATGCATAAGTTCCATTGTTTTCAAATCATTTTTATGCATCATGCAAGTGGCAAGTGACTGAGGGGACAATCCTTCACCAATAGGATTGAATTCCCAGTCTGTTGGCCAAAATTCTGGGTGATGGGAGCATACTGCCTAAAAGGGATCGATCCCCCTACAGTAGGGATCGATCCCCTCGTGACAGATTGTAACTCCCGCGTCATTTAAACCGTCGGTCACTCCTTCCTTTCACACTATTCCTCTTCTTCTTCCCCTCTCCACGCCCTTGCCTATTTTCTCTCCTCCAAACTACAAGATTTCACTCATTTCTACACCAAATCACTCCATTCTTTCACCAATCTTCCTCATTTTCTTCTCTTTTTCATTTCCCCTCCTCATTTCCTCACAAAATCTTTTCTTTTCTTCTTTTTCTTGTTCTTCCACACCATGGTCACTATTCACCCAACATGTCAATTGTAAGTTTTTCTAACATTTTTCATTAACTTTTTCTTGCATTTCTAGTTTCTCTTATCATATCTTGTCTACCCATGTGCATATCTTGCATCAATTTCTTCTCCATCTAGGTTTTCCCATCCTTTGGCACTTGTATTTCTCTCAAGTTTTTCCTTAGATTGTCTGTGATTTATCATCTGAATTCACTTGTTTAATTGTTATATGCTTATTGGGTGTGGCTCTCAGCTGTCTGTGAGATCAAATCTATCCCACATACTCATCCATAGTTCCTCAAACTTGTGCCCACAACCTGTTCGATAAAAGTCCTCAACGAAAATTCCTATCATTTTCCTTCCCTCTATGGCTCCTAAGGTTAAGCACTCCGCTCAAAAACGCAAAACCAGTGCTTCCTCTTCTTCATCCTCCATACCAACTACCTTTAACCGCTGCTTTCGCCATGCAAATGAAAAAACCAAATTTCTAGCCGAATTTGCAAACATGCCCATTAAGCATTGGCGTCCTATTGATTTCGACTTCCTCGAGTCAATTCATTTTCCTTACCTTGCCAAGTTCAATGCATGGGGTTGGACCCAATTCCTCAAAATCAATACTCCGGTCCCAGCGAACATCACTCGAGCCTTCTTTTCCAATGCCGAAATCATCTATTCTCCAAATGACCCTTGTCGGGTTGTCGGGATTAACTCTTATGTCATGGGCAAGCATATTGAACTGACCAAGGAATCCCTCTCCCATGCCTTTAGACTTCCTGAGGGCGGTAATATCCATGACCATCTCAATGTCCCCTTAGTGTTTCCCGTTACCGATAATCGTGCAAGTGACCTTCCTGTCTTCGCACGCCTCCTCCATATCATAATTTCATGGAATCTTCGCCCTCTTGGCACCCGATATTCTCACCTTCGCAAACTTGATCGTTTTTGGCTTCATCATATTCATGAACATGACGGCCACCCACCAGACCTACTACACTTTATCCTTCAGGATTGGGTGAAGATTGTTCGTGGTAAGGTCCACACCATTGTTTTCCCTCAGCCTCTCGCCTACTATTTAATCTCTGAAGGTGTTGACTGTTCATGTGAGGTTGGCATACTTCCGGATGCCAATGCCACCATCAATCTCACCACCCTCCATAACTTGGGCTGGTATCTTCACCAAGTTGGTGACACCTTCGACTGGGTCAAGGGTCATGGTCAGGATGAACCTCCCGCACATGCTCCGGCAGACGTTGAAGAAGAAGAAGGAGACGGCACCGAAGCACCTGCAGCAGCCACATCTTCTGCACCTTCCGGCTCCTCGTCAGCATCTCTTGACCAGATCATGCATATGCTTCAAAACTTTCAGCATGACGTAGGTGAGCGACTTGATCGCATCGAGGCCACCCAAGCTGCATTGTTCGATGAACTTCAGGATGTTCGCATGCAACATGAGGACTTCGTTGAGCAATATCACAAGACCTTTCCAAGGCGTTGATCCTCCTTGTTGTGACATGTGTCCTGCTTTCTAGTTGTTCCTGACTTTGCTCGATATGCTTCCTAGTTGTTTTATGCTAATACTATGTCTATGACTATGTTAATGATTTTGCTAGTTATGCTTGCTAGTTGTTTTCTGTCAATGACGATGTCATATTCTGATATTACTTGTGCTTTAATGACATTGGGTTGCTTTTTGTTCCTCTCTATCTTTTTGCCAATCATATTGCTTCTTTTGTGCTTTAAATTGCCTTCTACCACTAACCATTTCTCCGTGCTCTTTATTCCTTTGCTATGACAAAAAGGGGGAGAATTAATGTGGTAAACTTATACTAAATTGAGGGGGAGCAAATATTGAGGGGGAGCAATGTTTTTCAACAAAACGTTATATTGAGGGGGAGTAATGTTTTTCAAAAAATCAAGTAACCTCAATTTTCAAATACATAAGCAAATTTACCTTAAGTTTTGTCATATCAAAAAGGGGGAGATTGTTAGCTTTAAATTGACAAGTATTTTGAAAATGACAAAACTCAAGCAAGATTAGAAATGATTTTTATACAAGTAAATTTGCTTTGAATGAACTTAATGATTGAAACTATTTTAACAAATTCTTGGACTGAGATTTCAACTGAAAAGTCAGTAAATACTCTTAGAAAAGTGTTAGAAGAATTTGAACTGACTTAAAATCACAAAAGCCATAAAACTGTGTAACAAGATAAGTGCAGGAGGGCTTACTGGACAAAAGGGATCGATCCCCACTGTAGGGGGATCGATCCCAATTTGGCAGAATGTCATTACACCACACAGGACCATACAGGAGAAACTGGGAATGCATTCTGGAGAAAAGGGATCGATCCCTACTGTAGGGGGATCGATCCCTTCGCATGGGAACTGACAGTAACGGCTAGTTTTTGAGGGTTTCAACGGGAAGATTTGCATTAAATGCTTCACCAACTGTTCTATCCGTTTGGTGAGTTATAAATAGAGGCATTTATGAAGTTTGAAAGAAGCACAAGCACTCAAAATCTTCAAGCATCAAGAAAGAAAAAACAAGTCTGAAATTGTTCATTGTGAAACTTCATTTGTGAGAGTTCTTTGTGTTCTTCACCCACTCATTGTAAATTCTGTTATTCAAAGGGGTGAGCTATCCTTGTAAGGTCTAAAATTGTAGAGTGTGGGAATACTACAAGGGTAGAGGATTAAGAGGAGATTTCTAAAGTCTCAAGAAAATTGTAAGAGGTCTTGCCACACCTTCAAGTGGTGTGTAAGCTGTCTCAAGAAAGAGGTGAATCGAAACCTTGACAAGAAGTTCAAGGAGAGAGGACGTAGGCACGAGATTGGCCGAACCTCTATAAAACTTGTGTTTGCTTCTCTTTCCCTTACTCTTATTTACTGCATTTATTTCATTATTGCTTATTTGAATTTGATTGTGCATTAAGAGTTAGGAAAAGTAGAAATATCTAGAAAAACCGATTCACCCCCCCTCTCGGTAGAGCCAACAACTTTTATTTCATTAAGGCTGCATCTCACTTGCAGACTTTATTATTGATCATTTCTTACAATCATAAATCATGAGACAATCATATTCTCTTCATGTAGTATGGTCTTTATATCTCTTTTCATAATTTAGATTCCACAATTGAATCCTCAATTTATATTTTTGATTACCACATCATCTATATACTTCCACCGTTTCTATCATGTTACGGTGGTTATATGTATAATCATTTTTTTCATTTATATACTGGTAGTAAATAATACTTGTCATTTTTCATTTTTTTTGTTTGATTTTACATCTTGCCACAGTTATGTGATAACCAACACAATTTACTTTTAGTCTTACCTTCGGGAACTGTTTCATATTGATGTTCCCTTCTCATCATGCAATTTATTTCCTTATTCCACTTTCATTTTCGTTTTCATATTTCCACTTTTATCTTTTCATGTTTTTACTCTCATCCTTTTAGTCGGTTTTCTCAATTGGTATGGTACTATACTGCTAAGATCTTTTAAAATCTTGCATACCATCTTTTCTTTACACTTATCCTTTTACCGACTTTAACTTCTTTCTTTAATTACATCACATTAATAGAGCAGCTAATCTCATCACCCTTTTTATAGACTGGCAGTAGTATTTAGCTAAACTCATTACTTCCGTATCTCAATCATTATCTCTATATCATAGACAGGTTCACTGTCATTCTGTCATCTCGAGATCATATATCTCAGGAGGAGATACTGTCTAGCCAATTCTCTTATTCGCCAATCTTAACACAAATCCACATTCTTTAAGAGTTTAAAGGATCATACTAAAATGCTGCTCATTTTCCATTTATACTTTAAACTCTATCAGTATTTCATCAATTTACTCATGTATGGGTGCCTCATTCTTTAGGCTTATATACTTCACAAGGCAACTCATCAACCTTGTAATCTCAATAGGAACTCGTAAAATTCACTCCGAGTTCTAATCATCATCTTATGAACATTAGTCTCCAATCTTTTATCTAAGGACGCTTTATACTGGGGCTAATCTTATTAACTCTTCATGTTTATCAAATCAGATCCATAAAGCGTCCATTTCATCATGTAGATGAATACTTGTTCTTTATAAGAACTTAATTACATAGTAACCATTTATTATATCATGTCGATTCATCTACTTATTAAAATCATTTGTGCTGCTCTCTTTTACACTTATGCAGCCAATTTCATTAATCTCAATTTTCACTATCTTTATTTCCATCAATTACCCTATACACGTGCACTTCATTATTCACACATTTTTCAGAGTTATTTTCTTAAGCCTTTCGGATTTTTTCTATATTCTCCGATATAAGCTTGGAATTAGATTTCATATCCAAAATAGAGTCAATGTTATCTCGATTCCTCCAATTGATATAACTCTGCAAGTTCTATCGGAAATCAAATCCGATACTTTCTTTAATCACACATTTTGTTATCATCTTGGACATCTCATCCTCGTGTCCTTTCATTTACACTGTGTATTCTCAAGGCAGAAGCATCTACTATTCGATTCATTTTGATACATACTCTACCTTGATTTCATTGTTTACTCATACTTTACAGCCTTACGAATCTCATTCCAATAAGCTATAGTAAGTACAACAATTATCAACACATGTTACAGCTAACCAATTTATTATCTCTGTAATTTGCTTTAAAATCAATTTCATTTAATAAGTTCAGGTTTAATTCCCTTGAGTATGTTATCCACGAGGTTTGAACCCTGGCATCCTTACGTACCTAGTCCCTTTCACTCGTGTTACCATTAAAATAATTGTAAGAGTCCCGCCCGTTCGTATCGACCGTCGACGAGCATCCCCTAGGCGATCCTTTCTCCCCAGGTTTACCCTTACAAGTGAGTCGGCGACCACATAGTTCGCCCACACCTCACAACACATAATCTACTACTGGTCGCCCATCATTGGGTCGCCCATCACAGTTCTGTCTCAAGGGTCCTGACGAACTTAGGTTAGTTGTCATCTTCTTTTTATCACTTTACTGTTCTTATATTTAAACAATACTCCACATAGTACCGCATTCTGTAGTACATATTTCAAAGATATTTCGGTTCTATATAAGATTATCTATTTGTTACCTCAAAGTACTAAAATATATAGAACCGTAATTAACCACACCAATATGTATTTCATTATCTGTACTATTCACCTCATCAGTTAATTCCTGTAATCATTTCACTTTTCATAGTATTCAACAATCCCGTTCAATACACTCTTAATTTTCGGCCCTTACAATCAATAACTGGGCCAATCATATTACAACATTCCACTACACTCTTTGGATTGCATCATATAAGGCCCCGGCCCGTCTGCCGTTCGCCTGTACACATCTGTACTGTCCTATTTGAGAATGCCCAGCCCGTTCATTGGGTCACTCACAGTCCCGTCCATAATCCAAGTGTCAGTGGAATCAGTAATAGGGATCGTTATATTAATATAACATCCTCTATGCCATTAATAATTCCATTACTATAAATGGATTCAAGGTTAACTTGATTTTATCACGATTTGGAATATCGCCCAACATAGGGGCATTTTCGTCATTTTGACATTTATTTCTTTCTCGTCAGTATACATTTAAATCAATGATCTGATCATCTATGTGCTGATAGTATCCTTTCTGATACTTATATCAGCAATTTAGATCTCATTCGATTTCGACAGAGAAGTTCACTAAAATCCATAATTGGATTATTTTACATAAAATGCAGCTTTACATTATTAATTTCTCTATCAAATTACTCAATTCCAACCTCTGTTGGTCTACTCTGACTCCCTATAAAATTTTGGAGTCAGGGATATTTTGGTCATTTTTGGCCAAAAATTTTCTCTCTTCAAATTACCCTCAATCGGTGATCTTAAAGTCTATTTAATGATGATATGTCATTCCCCTCCTTATATCATCACTTTCAGGTCTCCGTTCGATTCGGACCGTAAAGTACTGGTGGGGCCCTCACCGAGTCCTTTCGATTCCTTACCGAACAGGCCTTCATTTAGATTATAAGAATCACCAATTTTCTGGTAATTTCTGAACCTATTTTCCTCTTTCACATTCTCAATTTATACTTTCTCACTCCCCTTAAATCATTTTACTCAATTTACAATCATTTATTTTCTCTGTATATTTAGACGACACAGTACTACTGTGGATGTTTAAAACTTTTTCTTCCAAAAGTATTCACAGACATCAGGCCAACCATGCTCTAATACCATTAAATCTGTAACAACCCGTTACCACATTTTTCACCTTAATTTTACACCATTTATCCGGTTGGGCTGTCTGTGATACTTCACTTGCACTTAATGTTAAACATATTTAATATAACATTGTTAATATAATACACATCCCCTATCTTATTTACAAAAATGTAGTACTGTATACATGTCTAAATACAGAAAATAAATGATCGTACCTCATATATCTTAGTCGATCTGTCACATTGTCTACTATGTGCAGCCGTAATCCACAAATATTGGATCTCACCATCATCAAAACCTGAAATGTTAAAATTGGGGAGTGAGCAAACCACGGCTCAATAAGAGAGTTATATGCTACACTTGATATTCAGCTATCTATATGCTGAAAATAATTTTTTCATTTTCTATAAAATCTTCCTAGCTGGCTCTAGGCATACATATAGGAAGGATACTACAGTCGGCTAGGGATCCAGATAGAGTAAGGCAGGTATTTTGAAATACCTGGCTTGTTCCGAAACCTAGAAGCAACTGTAGAGAATACCAATTCCGTTGTTTTCAAAACGATAAACTTTTCGTTTCTCCACAGAGTAAACCACTTAATTATTTTCACATTCAGTATACTTTAAAACACGTGACAATTTAGTAGTAAAGTAGTGGTTTACATCTCTCCTCTTCAGTACAGTAAAACACGTGACAGTACAGTGATTTGTAAATATCCAATCGTGGATAGTTACTTTTTCGATTATTTCTTTCTTAGAAATAATTCTTATGTTATTCTTTTGGAATAAACATTTATTTTACTTTTCAAATCAGTAACCGTATCGTACAGTTCAGTAAAACAGTATATTCAATAAAACAGTAAGTCGATACGGTTCAATCAGTAGACAGTAAACAGTAGCTACCAGTTCAGAAAACAGTATAAGGTAGCTTTCGATTCAGTAAACAATAAATGGTAGCTTTCAGTTCAGTAAAACAGTAATCAATGGCTACCATTTCAGTAACAGTACAGTTCAGTAACACAGTATTTTGGTAGCTTTTTCTTCAGTAACAGTAATCAATGGCTACCATTTCAGTAAACAGTACAGTTCAGTAAACAGTGTTTTGGTACGGTTCTTCATCAGTAACAGTAAACAGTGAACAGTAGTTCAATACAGTAAACAGTACATTAAATAGGATTTCGCAAATCCTTTCCGTAAACAGTAAACAGTAAGTAGTAAGTAATAAGTGAGACTAGGCAACACCCTACAAGTAAATCATGCTATCTCATCCACTAGGGACACAGTAACGGTAATGAGATCTATGGCCATGATCTATAATATGTCCTCGGTGTACGCTTGCTAGGCGACAATCCGGGACGCTGATGACTAGCTGGTCAATCAGCCACGTGATAGTAATAGTATAGTATGATGCATGAAGCTCGGGGCCTAAGTCTCAAAACAGTATAAAAATCGTACCTTAGCCTTTATGGATTTTAAACACCGTAAATCAAATATCCATAAGGCTCACATGTAAATATAATCACCTTTATGAAATTTATAAAATAAATAATATTTTTCAAATTATTTCATAAAGGTATAAATTGTGTTTTTCATACGGTGAAAACAGTTTGCAAAATCATCACTGTAAAAATAGAAGGGCAAAACTGTCTTTTTCCATCGTAAAACACATATGCACGCTTTCCCGTGCTTTTTATCCAAAACATGGTTTTCAAAGAAATTGAGATTCAAATCAAATATTTTCATAATTTATGTAAAAATAAATTATTTACTTTCCAAATTCAAAATCCTTTAACCATGTTTTTCTTCTAGAAACACGTGTAGAGACCTCTAGTCTCGAAATCATGGTTTCCCATCATTTCTTAACCTTTATGGAATTTTCATAATTATTTGTTTCCATAATTAAAACCATAAAGGTTTTATATAAAATCAAGTGAATATTTAAGAATATTTATAAAAATATTCACTTCAGTCTTTTTTTCATTTTCATCTCATTTCACGTGAAATATCACCTACCGGGTGAATTTTCGGTGATTTCCTTTTCACCATTCTCGAAAACATGAATATTTTAAAATTAAATATCACTATATTCATGTTTTATAAAATTTACTTAATTTCTCGATTTTCATACCCGAAAATCAATTCACGTGAAATCAAATCTTTTATTTTGGTTTTCGGTGATTTTCGGTAAATTTCAGTAATTTTTCGATAATTTTTCGGCAGTATAACGACTGCCGATTTGGCTAGCCTCCTGCACCGAAAATACAGTTTATATTTCTCAACCGGTATTTCACCACAATTTAAAACCGATAAATCACCACAAATTCCAAAACCAATCATTATAAATTGCATTTATAAATTAAATGCATAATTTAAAACATGTGGCCGAATATCCTTACAGGCGGCACATGTCTCCCTTACCTGTTTCGGGTCGGCGACTACCTCTCGAAGGTCGTGCCCGTGTTCACCTCGCCCGATTCCATCGGCTCAGTCATCGAGGGAATTTTCTGGAATTTAAATTCTAAAATTTAAAATTTTTTCACAATTATTTAAATAAATAAATTATTTAAATAATTTACTATTTTTCGGGATTTCTTACCGATTCCCGTATTTCCCAGGATTTCCCGTAATTTTCGAATTCTCGAAAATTTTCCAAATTCCTAGAATTCCTTTCCCCTTTTCTTTTTCTTCTTTTTCTTCCTTCTTCCTTCTTTCTTTTCTCTTTTTCTTTCTTTTTCTTTTCTTTTCTTTTTTCTTTTCTTTTTCCTTTTTTTTTCTTTTTCTTTTCCTTTTCTTTCCTGGCCGGTTCAGACCAGTCAGAGCGGCTCCACCCTCCTCACCGCCGGTTCTCCTCCGATGGCTGGTTTTCCAGCGGCTCGGGGGCTCAGCAGCTGGCCAGCATCGAGGCGAAGCTGCCGGTGGCCTCAGCTTGGCCTGGATCGGTGGCATGGTGACGGATCTACTCGGTTTTGCCTCGGTCACTTCTCCTCCTCCGTCGGCCTTCCTTCGCAGTTCCCATCCTCTCCGGTGGCCTCCATCCCATTCCTCTCCTTCCGTCGGTGCTTCGACTGTGGTGGCGGAGGCCGATTTGGTCGGCAACCGCCAGATCTGGTTTTCTCCTCTTCTTGGCTTCCGCCGATTTGCACCCCTGTTTCCGCTTCTGTTCCTCCCGTTTCCTTCGCCGATCGTCTTCTCCTCTCTGGTCGGCGCCGTCTCTTCCTTTTTCCCTCACCGGCGGTGGCATCTCCGCCACCGTCAACCTCACTTGGGGGGGGAGGGAATCGGGTTTGCTTCCCTGATTTCTCCTTTCCATTTTTGTTTTATTTCTTTCTATTTTTAGTATACATCATACTATATACTTTATACTATATACATATAATATATATACTATATATTACACATATAATATTATTTCATATATAATATATAGTACAATATATATTATCTATAATATATATTGTATATTACAAAATATATGTCTTGTATATATATATATATGTATATTTATATATTTTAAAATTAAATAACATTTATATAAACATTTATATAAATGTAATAATTCCATATATATATTGTATTAACAATATATATACACTCAAACTTTAATGAAATTTAATATTTACATTTTCTCAAATATGTATATACTTACATATACATAAAATGTCATACTTGAATACATATGTATTATTTAAATTTAGCAAATAGTATATATACTTATATATATACCACGGTATATTAATATATACGGTATACCATACGGTATTTAAATACATATGTATTTACATCAAATTACATTTATATAGTTTGTAATTATATAAACATATTTTATTTTCATTTCTCATTTTCTTATTTAATTTGGATTTTCATTTATCCAAATTAAATTTCCCTACTTTCCTTATTTAATTTCCTCTTTCCATTATTTTTATTTTCACTTCCAATTTAAATTTCCTTCACTCGGATTTCCACAATCCGTTCCTTTCTCAATTCTCGGGATTTTCACTAGTATCCCGTTCTCATAATTAATTCATTTATTTATTTCTAATATTTATAATTTCCAATTAAATGGAAAATTTACGGTTATCACACTAGCTCAGTCCACTTCAGCCTTCAAAAATCCCTTTTTGGTTCAGCCTCAAGATGGCCCCGTTTGTTTAAGTTCTAGTGCCTAAAATCCCAATGTTTCAACCCTCATTTGGCCTTGCTCGAAAACTTGGTGCAGCACCATTTCACCCTTGCTCGGTTTCTTCCTCTGGCAGCAGCAACTTTTGCCCTCTTCTTCCTCTTATTTTGGCAACCATAATACCCCCAAATCAGCCTTGTTCTGGCCGGTTCCTCCACCTAAAAACCTAGTTACTGTGTGCTTCTTCTTCCTGATTCCAGCCTAGTGACACCTTTGCAACAGCTAACTGAATCGGCTTTCCTTTTTCGCCTCTCTTTCCTTCTTCTCTAGTTACCTTCCTAATTTGCTTCCAGTTTCCACTTCTCTCTCTCGTTCACTGCTTCTCCTCTTCTTCTTCTTTTTTCTTTCCAAAGAGGGAGAAAGGGCATGGGTTCCCACCAAACTCCACTCACTTAATATTTTTATTATTTATATATATATATTTTATATTAATATCTATTTGGTATATATATATTGCATATCTTTAATAATATATTAAATATATACATTTCTTTTACTTTTCCTAGTACATAAATATACATGATTTATGTTTTTGGTTTATATACATACTTATTATTATTATTATTATTATTTGTTACATAGATTTCCTTATTTAATTTACGTATGACTACATTATATAAATTTGATTTCTATCTCCCATTATGTATTTATCATTTATACTCAAAATCATCTCCTTGATTCCTTTATACTAACTAAAACTCCCTTATTTTAAAAATAAACTAAGTGGCTTAGTCCCATGTATGTTGCTAAATACTTTAATTCACTATATAAATCTTTTACTTCAGCAAAATATGTCCTTTCTTAATCTTAAAATAAATTTTCATAACCTTAACTCTATAAATTGTTCCAATTTATCTTTCTTCTAACATAATACAATACTCAAGGTCCAACAAAAATCCAAATACTTCAAATTCATATATTTAATTATTTTACTTACCAAGCGTCGGAATTCACGGTTATCATGTAAACAATACAATGTAGATTTAAAGGAGTGTACATGACTTAATGGGATGTAAATTATATGGAATTTTTACTAATCGATTATTTATAGATATTATGTTATAAATTTTATTTTGATTTCTAATTTAATTTCTATAGATTATTTAATTTAATAGTATAATGGGTTAATTGAATTGAGAATTGTAAATTGAACTTACATCGACACCGAACACAAACCAACCGATACCGAATAAATGAATAAGAAAGATAGAAGTATAAAATAAAAAAATTTAGTTCGAAATTTTTTAATTCTGAACGTTTCATTACTTCTTTAAGAGTGTTTTAATTTTAGTTTGCAAATTAATATGTTAGATTTAAAAAAATGCATTTTTAGTGTTTGTATTAATGTATACCAAATTTATGTAGGGGAATGTGCTTTTAAAATTATCCAAACATAGAATTAGAATCAAGTAAAATTTAAAAATTTAACCTTGGCCTAGTTTAAAAAAAAGAGAGAGAGAGAGAGAAATGGGTTTTTCTTTTTTTCTCCTTTTTCCTTTTTTTTTTTCAGAAAAAAACCAAAAAAATTAGAAGTGAAGGTACAAGAAGAGCAGAACTAAAAAGCTGAAGTAATAGGAGAAAGCTGAAACAACTTATCTTGATAGTAGCAATCCTCACAACATTTCCCCATTAATGAGAGTCAAAAGTTCAATACTAATCATGCGCATATATATATATATATTTATATATATATATATGTGTGTGTATATATATATATATATATATCAATGCATGATGTATATGATTTTCCTTTTTATTTTAACCGGTAAGTTTATTAAGAGAGGTAAGAATGAAATGATTCATGGTAAAATAGGGGAAGAGAAGTCTTATTGTATAATCCAAAAATCAATGAGTTTCATTAAGCATAAAAGACAAAACTGTTGAGAGATTCAGATGGTGGAATGGAATAAACCCAACTTGGATCATCAGCTCATCTCTCTCATCTCTCTTCATATATATTATGTTATTTCTGTACTAATCAACTAATTAGTTGATGCTCTCCACTCCACCATATACATGCATGCTATTTCGCCCTTCTTTCACCAAACATGTATATCTTCTATCCCAATTCTTATACCCACTAAACCGCAATGCTTTTCAACTTGTAACTTTAATAAATAATTCTTGATTTCATTTATAAAAAGAGGTGAATACTGCATCACTTTATAATTAAAATCTCCCTCAGCCCTCGTAATAACCTATCATGCATTTTTTTTTGTTATAATAGAAATTTTTTATCTGAGAAAAGAATGCAAGTAATGAAATTTAAACTTTAGATCTACAAAACTTTTACACTTCTTTCATACCTTAAAAATTAAAAAAAAAAAAGAACATAATCACTTAAATTACTGCTCGAGATCCATATCATATATATCTAAATTCGTAAAGGTGGTTTTGAAAAATTAAACCTTAGAAAGTTTGTTCATTTCGAATTGGGAGATTGTTTTGTAGGGTCAGATGGCAAGTTCATGTGCCTCCACCTTGCATATGTTTGGTAGTGCTAATATGACATTATTATATATAAGTTAAGAGAGGAGAAAGGCAATTTGTGGTGGTGTATTGTATTTAGGGGTGTTCATGTGCGGGCTCGGGTTGGGTTCAGACCAGATCTAAGCCACACAATAATGGTTTATGTGCAAGTTCAAGTTTGGCTTGACTCAAAAATTCGGGCCCGATTTTTAGTCCAAACTCGTTTTTTATTTTTTATTGCAAGTCCGAGCTCGATCCACCCGAATATTATTTTATTTATTTTTATTATTATTTTAATTTTTTTAATTTATTTTTTATTCTTTTAGTTCTTTTGAATTTTAATTTGATTTGTCAAAATTTGTATGTCAATTTTCATATTAAATCATATAATCATGTTTATTAATCAACAATGTTTTATGTACATATAATTGCAATATACTTAGTAAATATATTTTTTAAAAAAGTAATTTTATTTATATTTCAAGTAGAGCCGGGTCAGGCTCAAGCTGTTGGATTATGCCCTTAGAACCATTCATTAGATGATTGACTTTGGCATTTTTTTATGTATCATGACATTTTATTTATCATAGTTCATTATTATATTTGTCTTATAACTGCGTAATATAATCTTATATGATAATGTCCTTAGAATAGTAATAACACACTATTCTTAAAATATCCCTAGTCAAGTATTATTGTGAACAAGGATAACAATGATACGATAAGACTAGTATGTGGTTGACTGATGACCATTGTCATGGATATAGGATATCAAGTCATCACATAGGTACATGTTAGAGAACTATGTACTGGATCGACCCTCCATGAGAACGCTACATGGATTGTTATATGAGTGTCATAAGCGATTCTCATAGTGATAATGGTGTATGTGATTCTTTGACTTGAGATCATCATAGATCCCAACATAGAGAATTGCATACTTTAATGCTGCTAGATGTCATTCGTAACAGGATGGACTATAAAGGTAGTAATTGGGTATGCCTTGATCTATGTAGAGGGATGTTGAGTGATCAAGATAGGATTTATCCCTCTTATATAACAAGAGTGATGTCTTGGGCCCTTTGATAGAGTGAGACTAAGAAATGCATGGCCGTGCTCGAATAAGTCAATATGAGATATTGATTTTATTTGTTTAATTAGTCCACTCAGGAATCAAGAAACGCTGATTAGACTATACAAGTGTGACACATTCCATGACTTGTGTCTAATCAAGACATCATAGGATAAAGGGATTAGACTACACGGTAACATCTATCACGAGTAAGGTTATGTCGAGTCATTGACATTCTCGTTACATGGGTAGCAATGATGTGTTGCTAGATACCGCTCATTGCCTATGACAATTTTGTCATTGCCATTGTTTTGAGAACCTATTGGGTCGCACACTTAGAACGGATCAATGAGGAGCTTAATTAATCCTATTCTGAATTCGATTAAAGATATATCTAATCCTATTCTTAATTGGATTAAGGATATATCTAATCCTATTCTAAGTAGGATTAGAGTTCTGTTTGGCAGTAAATTTTAGGGTAAAATTTACTGCCTATAAAAAGGATGTTTTTCTAAAACATAGCCGCACCTTTTAAAAACAGAAAACAAAAACATTCCTTTTAATTGAAGCTAGCAGTTCGGTTATAAGGAATCAAAAAAGCTCTTTAAGGCTTCTGATCGTGAGACGTTCAAGAGTCGTGAGATCCGTTCGTGTGGATACCGTAGAGGCAGGAACGAAAAGTTGTTGCTTGTGACTCGACCAACGAAAAAAAAAAAAATCAGAGAAAAACGTTAGGTAAAATCTCGAAACCCTAATCAGGCAACTCTCCGAATCGATCATGGTGGAGGCCGAATGTTTTATTTCCGCTGTGTGTTTGTTTTGGTTTCCTTCACAAGCTTCAAAGAGTCAAGCCCGAGCAACGGGCCTAAATTTTTTACCCAAACCCATTAATTGCATCCCATATTTTTGTTCAAATCCGATCAAATTTTAGGCTAGCCTTCAGATTTGGGTGGGTAACTCGGCCCTTAAGTAGGTTTAATTGTATTGTATGCACATAGATAAAGGGATGTTGGTTTTAAAATGCATGAGTGTGATGTTGTTTAGCATTTGAAATTTAAAAATCAATATGTGGTTGGAAAATGTAGAAGTTAATTTTTTTTTTCAGATATTTAGATATGGTTTGAATACTGAAATTAGTACTGTAAAGTGGATTTTATGTGACGTCCCCGTCACTTCATCTTATCACTTATCTTTTTCCTTCCTTATTTAGATTTAGTTCGTGCAGTGTCATTCTCTTCTTATCCTTAAGCTAATTATTTAGTAGATTATAAAATTTTTACTCAATTACCATAAACATAAAAATGATATATGTACATATCATTCCATTTTCCACAGGATCTCATACATCATCTTAACTTATATCCCCGACATCTTATATACATTATTTCTACTTGTACTGTACTGTAGCTGAATTACAATTTACTATATACATGAACATATGAGTATACCTTCTATGCTAACCGGGAAGCGTATCAAGAAGGTACACCTTGATTCTTCAAAAACAAGCTCCTCTAGTCGGAGCGGATTTCACTTCAAGTAATCTGTAGGAAAAATGGTCGTAAAAGGGTGAGTTTACGCTCAGTAAGAAAAGTATGTAAAAGAGCGTGCTATGCCTCTATATGCGTTTTTCCTACTTGGCTCTATAATGTCATGTAGAGCATTAGAAAGCATGTATCATAAACATTTTTCATGCATTGTTTGCAACCATGCATATTCATTTCAAATGCCATGGCAAACATACTTTGTATGCTTTCTTTAAAACATAGCATACATATTAAACATGCATCATACTTCATAAATACTTTAAAACATACATCATATACTTCTTCATATGTACATCTTGTACTTTGAAATAGATGGAGACTATGTACAATGTTTAAGCGATTGAGTCGTCATATGAACCGTTCATTCCCATTCATATGACTCATATGACTCTAATCATGCATTAGTACATTGGTATACCATGTAGAAGTCAGGGATTCTCTCCTGCCTTAATAATACCATAGTGAGCACTAGTCAGGTGTCACTTATGGTCTTGAGGACCGGACTAGGGTTCCTCACTTAACATACATATTACTGAGGACTTGATCAGAGTCTCTCAGCCATCAGAAATGCATAATCATTACGCAGTCCATAGCCTCAAAACATTTATAATATACTTTTCAGAAAACACCTTTGTGTTTACATTGAATAAGCTTTGAAACATCTTTTCATACATGGCAGTCGACTGGTCTTATATGGCAGTCGACTGCTGCTTCATAATTCCTTTTATCGAAATTAATTTCATTTTAAAATTTCGATAATTTCATCTTTGAAAATACATGGGGGCAGTCGACTGGTCCGTATAGCAGTCGACTGGTTTTCAAACAGAATGCTTCTTAAGAAATAGCAGTCGACTGGTCCATATAGCAGTCGACTGGTTTTGAAACAGAATGTATCTTGGAAAATAGCAGTCGACTGTCCCATATAGCAGTCGACTGGTTTGAAACAGAATGCTTCTGGGAAAATAGCAGTCGACTGGCTTACATAGCAGTCGACTGGTTTGCTTCGGGTTTCGGAAAACGGCGTTTTGGTTGTCTCTAGGCAGTCGGCTGCTACTTAAGGCAGTCGGCTGCTCCTAACCTAATTGGTACTAGGAGACAAGTCCGAAATTGTATCTTTTCCTACACAAAACAACTAGTACATCTCTCCAAAGCATGTAAAATCATCATAAAACATGCGGACATAGCCGCCTTACGTCCGTTACATAAATTCCTTACCTTGATTCCTTCGGAAACGCGAAATCACTTGGCGCGTAACCCTAGCTTTTCCACTTCTTTAACCTGAAATCATCACATCAATTTAAACCTCTAACTTATCATCATACACATAATATACTGACTCAAAACAACCCCAAATCATGCACGAAATTGCAAGAATCCTCTTCTTCTCTTACCTTCACTAGAGATCAAGATTTTAATTGTTGAGATCTCCTCCAATACTTGAAATCAATCCATCAAACTTTGGATATCACCTAGTCTAACGACAAGGATTATTTTTCGTTAAATGAACTTAGTGAATTGGTGAGGGAGTAAGGTGGTTTAGCAAGGAGCTTGAGTTGGAAAACTATGGAAGTTTGGATGGAACGAGAGGGAGAGCTGGGAAGAAGGAGCTGGCGTAGGGTGATGATGATGAGGGTGATGACTATGCATGTTTACATTAAATGCTTCCCTATCCATCATCAATCTCAGCCATGCACTTTTCCTTTTGACCCTTTGACCATTTAATTCCTCTCTTCCTTCTCTTCTATGACTCATCCATTTAATGATCAATAAAAATCTGATTTTATTTCTTTTCTCCTACTCAATTTATTTTCCTGATATTGCATACATTCCTAAATAAATTAATTTCAATCCTCTTTATTTCTTACATGTTCCATACATCATGCATACATCATTCATACATTATTCATACTTCAATTTCATATCAACTTCATATTCATTTAATCTTATTAGATTGAAATACTTTACAAACATGGAGGAGTACATGGAAATTGGGGGTCTTACATTTTATTATTTATTATTTTCGATTCAAACAAAATTAATATCAAATAATAAAATGAACGAAAATACATATGATTAAAAAAATAAAAGCTTCTGAAATTTAAAGAGTGAGGCCCACAAACAACGAATTTCTGGGCCCATTCATTTCATGATGGTGGCTCATTTTCTGCTCATCAACGTAGGTTTGCCTTGCCCCTGTCAGTTAACATGTCAATGTCACTCATCCTGGATTCCAAATGTCATAATTTATTAAACTTGGTAATTTGTGTTTATAATTCGTTTTTGTGTCATGTAAAATCGTGTTTTTATCATATAAAACACGAAAATTTCATGTCAAAATTCGTGTAGACACAGAAAACTCAAAATGTTATTTTTAACTTTTACCATATTCATATATTAATTTTACTTAAATTTAATCCCGTGTAATCTCATGTCATTTATTCGTATCGTATTCGTATCGTATATTCATGTCATGTCTAAGATTGCCAGATCTATAATTTATTTTCAGATATCATAACTATTATTTTAATTCTTTTTTAGTTTAATATGTTGTTGAACGATTTTAAAAATTTAATGGAGAAAACAACATCAAAAGATTTTATTTTTGTATCGAGTTTGATTGTTATTCGGTTTTGGATTATGAAAGGTTTAAAGTTACTTTCAAATATTAGAAGGTTTCAATAAAAAAAAAAACTTACTTTTTATATCCATTTGATTTATTTAAAATTTTTTTTCGAGAAAATCATATATTGATCATTTTTTTTTATCAATTGGACTATTGCTTATGTGTGTGGAATAATTAATTTGATTGATGATATAGATTTTATTTGATAAATTGGGAAATTTGTTATGATGACAGATGCTTGGGTTGCAATATTCTGGCTTGAAAAGGGGAGTAGAAGTGTTCCAGGAATACGAAGATCGATGGTGGTGAGAGTGAAGTCAATATGTCTCAATCACCAACGTATCGGATATTAAGACATTGTAATGAATCACTAACATATCTTGGTTATAACGACGTTTACACCGTAGAATTTTGCGCCTTCGTTTTTTAAAATGTTTAAGAATTCTATTGCTATTAAAAATTTTTAATTTTTTAAAGATATTTTTCCTTATTAATTTCAACAAGTAAAAATTTGAGATCATATGTTAATATTTCGAGTTCAAATTCTACAATAAAAATTTGGGATTCGATTTCAAAATTTTATGTTTAATTTATGAAAAGAAAGAGCAAAATTTATAAAAGGCATAAATTTTTTTCTATGTTTAATACAAGAATTAAATGTATGTAGAGAGAAGAAAATAGATAAGGAGAGCAGAAGGCAATGGATTTTGATCTACTCAAAGCATAAGAAAAGTGTTAATTGTTATCTCTATTTGTATTCTATGCCATCTCCGAAATAATTTTATTTATTTTAATTTTTATTCATATGGTAAATATATTTTATGTAATGTGTATTAAAAATTTTATATATTGAATAATAAGTGAAAAGAATATGTTTCATTTGTTTTATATTATTTCAAATTTTATACATAGATTTTTTTAGTGAATTATATAAAAGCTTTTATTTAATTTTTTTTTAAAAAAAAACCATCATTAAAAATTTTAATTTATTTAATAATGACTATTTATTTTTAAATTACTGGATATATTGAAAATTTTATTATTCAAACAACTAATAAAATGATTATTTTAAGTATTTTAGTAAAGGGTTAATGTATCATTTGACCCCTGAATTATATTACTTTTATCACTTTGGTACTTAATGAATTTCCATTATCACTTTAGTACCTAAATTTCATTTCCGTCAGACACTTTAATACCTAAAACTAATGCTGTTTGAAAAATGTTGAGATGGCTTGAAATGCCTAATAACATTTTCACACGTGACACCATGTTAGTCTAATTTCATTTTTCTTTAAAAAATATTTTTAAAAAATATTAAAAACATTTAAAAATATGTAAAAATATTTTAAAAATATTTAAATATATGTAAAAAATTTTTAAAAATATTAAAATATATTAAAAATAAATAAAATATTTAAAATATATAAAATATTAGCTAAATAAAACTAATTAAAAAAATTAAATATAATAATTGAAAGAACACCAAGAATCCTCTTGATTTTTGTCTCTCTTGATTTCTGGTTTCTTCTTTCCTCCTGGCTCTATATTATTCCCTAAGAGTGTGTCTAACCACACCCTATCTCTGGCTAGACACACCCTAAATTAATCTTTTTTTTTTCTAAAATTAACCCCTTATAATATTACAATTCTACCCTAACCTATCTCACACCCTAAATCAGCACACCCTACTCAAAAACCATCTTCTCTCCCGTTCAACATTCTCAAATCAAACAAAACCAACTCAAAATTGGTTTCATGGAGTATTTTGATGCTAATACAAGCAAGGAATCATTCATGAATGAAGATTTAGTAGAAATGTATCATAATGCTGAAGAGGTATGTTATTATACTTGAAAACATTGTAATTTTTTCATTTTTCGGCAAAAAAATACTGGAATTCGACACTTCCTGCAGTAAATTGCTGAGAAACTAACATATTCGCGGTAGTATCATGTCGAGACTAGATACAAGTCACGGCAGGATGCTACCGAGAGGAGTTATGTGGTCTCGGCAGACCCAGCCGAAACCACTTATGTGGTCTCGGCAACACCCTACCGAGATCACTTATGTGGTCTCAGTAGGTGCTGCCGAGACCACATAAGTGGTCTCGGTAGGTGTTGTTGAGACTACATAAGTGGTTTCGGCATCACCATCCCGAGACAACAAATTAATCTCGGCATCATCCTCCCGAGACCACAGAAGTGGTCTCAGCAGCATCTTGCCGAGATTACTATGTTGTCTCGGCACCACCCTGCCAAGACCACTTATGTGGTCTGCCAAGACCACTAATGTGGTCTGCTGAGACCGCATTAGTGATCTCGGTAGCATCCTGCCGAGACCATGGTCTCTTGGTTGCCGAGATTAACCATATATATACTCTCGAGACCATGTTTAATAGTTTTTTATTTAATAATAGTTTGTTAACTGATACGTAAAAAAACTAATAATTTGTTGAATATTTGTAGGATAACAAAAGATTAATAGTTTATCAGCATTCAGTGGAGTCTTCTCAATTTGATTGCACTGAGTCATTTACTACGGACAAGGTTTTTTCTACTCGAGAAGAGTTAATAACATGGGTAAGGGAGATAGGCAGAAATGTAGGATTCGTAGTTGTGATTAGAGGATCTGAACCAGTAAGTTTTTCAAGAAAGCCTAGATTATGGCTCTGTTGTGAACGAAGTGGAAGATTTAGAGAGTCGAAAAAGAACAAAGCTCAATGCACTGATAAACCAACTCGTAAGGGTGTTGGAACAAAGAAATGTGGCTACCCATTCGAGCTACTAGGTGTGAAATTAGAAAAGGATGATGAGTGGCAAGTTCAGGTAGTAAATGGGATGCATAATCATGCACCTGCAAGACATTTTGAGGGTCATCCATTTGCTGCAAGATTGTCAGTTGAGGAGAAGGAAGTTGTAGCTGATATGACCAAGAACATGGTCAAATCACGAAATATTCTCATGACATTGAAAAACAAGAATGAGAAGAATGTAAGTGTTATGAAGATCATTTACAATGCACGACATGCTTACAAATTGATTGAGAAAGCTGGTAGGTCACAAATGCAATAACTAATGAAAATGTTGAACGAGTGTAGCTACATTGAGTGGCATCGGAGTGATGAGTCAACGGATGTTGTGAAAGAATTGTTTTGGGCACATCCTACCTCGGTAGACTTGTTGCATGCTTTCCCACATGTGGTGATTACGGATTGTACATATAAAACAACTAGATATCGGATGCCACTCCTCGAGATCATTGGTGTCACATCAACAAATTTGACTTTTTCATTTGCATTTGTGTACATGGAGGCGGAGTGTCAAGAAAATTACACGTGGGCATTGCAAATGTTAAAAAGTTTAATGGTAGGTGTTGCATCACCATCTGTTATTGTCACAGATCGAGAATTGGCATTGATGAATGCAGTTCAAGCAGTATTTCCCTCTGCAAGCAACTTGTTATGTAGATGGCACATATCGAAGAATGTGCTTGCGAACTGCAAAAAGTTATTTGAGCGCAAGGAGAGGTGGGATACATTCATGGCATCATGGATTCTTCTTACATTCTCAATGACAGAAGAAGAGTACGAAAGACATTTAAGCTCAATGCACTTGGATTACTATAGTTATCCAAAAGCACTGCAATATGTGAAGGAGACTTGGTTGGATAATTATAAAGAGCGATTTGTTGCGGCTTGGACAGATAAAGTAATGCATTTCGGCAATGTAACAACTAATAGGTACGTTTATTGTCAGGTTTTAAGTTTAGCCTCAGTAATTTTTGAATTGATAAGTAATATATGTCCTAATTTCTATTGTAGAGCGGAGAGTGAGCATGCAAGGTTGAAACGACATCTCGGATCATCGCAAGGTGATTTTGAATCATCTTAGAACGTGATCAACTCCTTGATTGAGCTGCAACATACAGACATAAAGGCTTCATTTGAGGCAAGCCTTACTGTTGTTGAACATAACTTCAGGCCATCTTTATTCAAGGAGTTACGAGGGTTGGTGTCAAGGTCGGCTTTGTATATGATATTGATGGAGGTTGAGAGAGTAAAGAATGGATATATTGATATTAAAACTTGTGGCTGTGTAATGAGATTGACACATAGGTTGCCATGTGTGCATGAAATTGTTGAGTATATACAGTTTGGACGACTAGTACCCTTATCTATTGTTCATCCACATTGGCCGAAATTAGATTTGACAAAGTCCACATATGATGACATGCAACAGTTGACATTGGATGCTGAGTGGGAGATAATTGTGAAACGGTTCGATGCATGTAATATTGATGGAAAACTAGTCTTGAAAAAAAAGTTGAGAGAACTAGGTGATCCGACAACAACATTCCTTGTTGCTCCAATTGAAAAAGCTCAGACAAAGGGTCATGCTCGAGCATCGAAGATGGACACATCAACTCGACGGGAACCTTCTTATTTTGAGATTGTCGAGTCTGGTCATGACAGTACCATTTCACCCATAACAGCAAGTTCAGTGAAATTGCCAAAGAAGAGGCAGAAATTACCTATATATCGTAAAGGTGTCAAGATTCGATATATGGATTCTTTCCCATCGAGATTTGTCCATTCATTAACGATGTTGTGGATGTTGAGTCTGATGGACATTGTGGATTTAGAGCTATAGCAGGGTTGTTGGGTATGACGGCAGATGCATGGCCACAAGTGCGACGAGATTTGATGGATGAGTTAAATAGACACAGAGATGAATATATATATCTCTATGGATCTCAAGAGCGTGTTGATGAATTGATGCAATCGTTGGTGTGTTTCAACACGGTGGCATATAAGGATAATTGGATGACCTTACCAGACATGGGTCATTTGATATCCTCACGGTATGACGTTGTGCTTGTCTATTTATCTTCAAGACAATGCTTGACATATCTTCCGCTCAGATCTATTGCACCTCCCCCACTGCAACATAAGTTAATAACTATTGGATTTGTCAGCAACTGTCATTTTGTTCAGGTATAGATCACGGTGAAAGTTTGTTATTGTTTATTGTTTTCACTTTGATTTAATCAAATATAATGCATTGTTGCAGGTATTATTGGATCCAAGAGCACCGATACCTCCGATCGCATGCAACTAGCATAGGTATCGATATGAATGCGCTCTAGAGTGGGAGCTTCCATATGTCTCTCAGATCGAAGATTTCAAATTATTATTCTCATCAAACATATATGTTGCAACCCAAGAGACAATCAATCTAGATGAACTATGATGTATTAACTAAGTATAATACATTGTTGTAATGTGAGCATTTGTTTAATATGCTATGTAACTCAACATAATCATGTTTTATTGAATTAAGTCTATTTTATTCATTTTATGATAATTGTCATATTATTATTATTATTATTATTATTATTATTATTATTATTATTATTATTATTATAAGTTAAAAAAATGATTGCCTCAAATGGTTTGATAAATAAAAGATGGCACATATCGAAGTAATGAGACAAAAGAAATCTAAGTATATACATGAATATTTTCACAATTTTTGACAAAAGTTTAAGTTAACTATAAAATACAAAATCTACTATCTCCTCCTCTTTTGCCTAACATATACGAAAGAAGATGTATGAGGTGGTAGAGAAGATGTAGGTGGTGCAGCTGCGACTGCAGCTGAAGCTGGTGGTGCTGGTGCTGAAGCTGGTGGTGCTGGTGCTGAAACTGCTGGTGCTAGTGCTGAAGCTGCTGCTGCTACTGGTGCTGAAGCTACTGGTGCTGGTGCTGGTGCTGGTGGTAAACGTAGTCGTCGTGCTGAGGAAGGTGGAGCAGCTGAGGATGGAGGGGGACGTGAAGGTCGTGATGAAGATGCTGTCTGTGGAGGATGTCAGGGCACTACAGTACGCCTGGGCAATCTCGCTACCATGGCATAAACATCATGCACAGCCTACCGCCAAACATCCAAGTCTTGATCATCTCCACATGCCTCCACTGTGTAAAGTCTGTCAAATATGTGTCCCACGACGTGCTATAAAATCATGAAAAAATAAATATATCAATTTCAAGATATGTAAGTT
Source organism: Heritiera littoralis (assembly GCA_031772115.1). Classification (NCBI taxonomy): domain Eukaryota; kingdom Viridiplantae; phylum Streptophyta; class Magnoliopsida; order Malvales; family Malvaceae; genus Heritiera; species Heritiera littoralis. The sequence goes on along the minus strand of JAPDPK010000037.1, from coordinate 1,489,999 downwards.
TTCATAACATTAAATAAAAAAGGACTAACCTCCCAATCAATCATGTGGTGCCAGGCCGTCGATCTATGTGAAGGATCCTGGAGAAAACGATGTGAAATCGTCGCATACCAAATCATGTAATCCGCTGTAGACTGTCCAGGACTCCTGCATTGCGCACCTCTCCTATCCTCATTAATCACATGATAATCCCAGCTATCTCAGTACCCAGGTTGAAAGCTATACTTCACGACATAAGTAGCTAGCTTTGGTCCTCGTCTCGCGTGAAATGGAGTCAGAGGTGGACGTGGAATGCTCTGCACATAGCCCCATTGTCAGAGAACTCTATCCGGATGGTGTGGCTCAATGATGTCATTGAACTTGATGCATCCGCAAAAAAATGAAATCTCCGGCAATGGATGTCTTTCTCTAATATCTGCATATGGCTCCCAGCAGACCTGATGATACTGAAGGTCATCAAGCTACTCTCTCAGTATCTTTAGAGAAATGCTGCAGTTAAGTGGCCTCCATCGTTGAGCGCGCAGCTGCCACTCTCTATATGCCGTCTCTCGTACTGGATTTATCGATGGAAAATGCTCGTAAATCCACATCTACATAAAACAAAATAGATTTTCATAATCAAATCATAACCTAATAAATATCAAGCAAACCAATATTATTATTAAATAAACATTATATACCTGAAGCAATGTCAACTATCGAATGACACTCCGCTCTACTGGCCTCGCCCAACTGTCGATAAATATAAGCCAGGCAAGCTGCACCCTATGCAATCTCACCCACAGTAGTAAGATCCTCCAAAAAAGATAAGTACGTGACTGGTACTCGTGTTGCACTCTTATCAGCAAATAGAGTGCAACCAAGTAAAATAATAACAATGCGTGAGTCGCGTACTCTATCTGCTTCTCGCTATCAGAGTCGAAAATCATCCAAAACTTATCCCTCAACCACTGCATCCTAACCTGTGGTCCTTTAGTGGCGGTCGTCTCTTCCTTTGCTTTTTCTTCACTCACTCCTAGCAACCGCACTAACATTCTATTTGCATCGTCAATAGAGATGGAATTGAAAGATATAGTCCTCCCAACCACGGGGATGCCAAGCAATGAAGAGACGTCATCTAGAGACGTCATCTAGAGTGATAGTCATCTCTCCAAAAGGCATGTGAAATGTGTTCGTCTCTGGATGCCACCTCTCGGTAAATGCAGTAATAATAGTCTTGTTGCATGTAACATAACTACACTACAACAATGGCTCCAACCCTGACCGTGCGATCGTAGAAAGGATGCGTGACCAACTCTGATCCAATAGCCATATACCAACTTTAGAACCGTGATTAATAACTTTTAGTTCCCCTTGCTTCTGAAACAATACCAAATAAAATAATGGTTATCTCTCCGAAAATTCTAATTTACATTACAATAAATATATAATAAAGTTCACTTATACCTTTTGCTGCCAAATAGCTGCAGCAACATGTGATCCATAACTAACTAGCAGAGATGGATCAACTGGACCATCAGGATAAGATCTAGAAGTACTCGGCTGCTCCTTCTGCACCGCAGCTGGTGCATCGCTAGATGTACTCCGCTGTTGACTCTGTGCCGTAGCTGGTGTCATGCCAGAAGTACTCGGCTACTCCCTCTGCGCCGTAGTTGGTGCATCGCTAGCTGTACTCCGCCGCTGCCTTTGTGCGGCAGCTAGTGCCTTGCCAAATGTTCGCTGCTGCCTCGGAGCCGCATCTGCTGCCTCGCCAGAGGTAGATTGCTGCTGCCTCGGAGCCGCCGCTACTGCCTCGCCAGAGGTACTCCGCTACTGCCTCGGAGTCACAGCTACTGCCTCGCCAGAGGTACTATGCGGCTGCCTTGCCAGAGGTACTCTGCGGCTGCCTCTACGCCACATCTGGTGCATCACTAGATGTACTCAACTCCTGTCTATCCTTAACATTTGCTGCCTCAAGAGCTCGTCTCTTCGTCTCAGACGCAGTAGGAACCCATCTCGGATCCACTAATGCTTCAGCACATCTCCTCCTCTCACCTCTAGATGACCCTGCTCCTTGTGTACATGGTGGCATCTGTATAAACACAGAAGAAAACTATTTTAATTTCGATTAATCAATTTATTATAAACTAGAAAATAAGTTAAATTTAATCCATTTCATATATAATCTAAACTAAAAATAAAAAATAACTGAAATTTAATCTAAATAAAAAAATTTTGAAAAAAATTTATTTCATTTTCAGTCTCGCGGTCCCTTGGTACCGCGAGACTTGCAGGGCGTCGCGAGCCTTGCAGTATCGCGGTACCTTGGTGTTGCGAGCCATGCAATATCGTGGCACAGAGTGGCGCGAGACTTGTAATCTCGCGACACCATGCGCCGTGAGAGCACAAGAATAACGGCACAATGGGTCCGCGAGACTACAAATCTCGCGGTACCCATGGTTCCACGAGTCTTGTGCTCTCACGGCACATGGTGTCAAGAGATTACAAATCCCGTGCCACCCTAGTCTGCGAGATTGCAAGGACTCGGTACCTTTGTCCCGCGCCATTTAGAAGACCGCGGTAGTTCATTGCCGTGAACTGCGCACCCGAACCTCTATCGATTTTTCTCGAAATTTCCACATGTATTTCGTTTAAATGAAAAAATATAAAGCATATATAACATCTGTAATTGAAAATAGAGGCCATACTTACCTTATTTGCTTCAAAAACTCAACGATTTGGGAAGGATTTGAGGAAATGAGGTGTGCCATGGGTTTGGGAAGTTGGGTATGTCGTGGGTTTGGGAAGGGTTGGGTATGTGTGGGTTTGGAGGGGTAGAATAGGTTGACCGGTAAGGAAATATGGGTGTGGGTAGTAAAATGTGTGTGGGGCTAGGGTGGGAATAGAAAATAGGGTGTGTTTAGTCAAAGATAGGGTGTGACTTGAAAACCCCATTCCCTAAAATCGATTCTCTCCTTGTCTTCTCAAAAAACCAAATCCTCTCCTCTCTCTTTTGCTCTCAACCTAGGTTTTCATACAACCTAGTTCTGCCTCAAGCCAAATTACAGAAACCAAAACTAGAGTTCAGAACAAAGAGCCACATAAACAACAATTTTCAAAACACAATTGAAACATTCAAAGAAAAACACAAATCTTTGTCAATCAAAACATAGAAATATCCATAAACACAAATAAAGAATAATTAGAAATGAGAGTTTACATTAATCAAAGCCAGTATACACAATATAAAAAAGAAAAAGAATAGAGTACTGGGTTTGTGTTCATAGGATTCTTGGATTTCTATAGTAGGTCTTCATAAATAGGTTTAAATAATGGTGATTTTGTTTGGATATTCGGAAAGATGGAGTAACATTATCAGTTTTTAGAGTATTAGGTTGTATTTCGGTCACTAACGACGGTAGTTGCCAACGGCATAATGTGAGATTCAAAATTTCTACCATTCTTGCATATTACTAGTGAAGTTAGGAAGAATAGATGTCTTATAAGTGTTTAAATGTTACTTGTTCTGTAGGTATAAAAAGGAACTGCATGGTGGACGCCACATGACTTTTGGTGTCCTGATAGAGGTGAAACTTGATGGACTCATTTTTTAGGGCCAGATGTAATGGCGATAAGAATCTATAGTAAGAATCTATACCTTAAACTCATTTGTTTATGCATGTTTCGAAAAGCGTATAAACAAATTAGAAAATGACGATTAAGTCCATAGGCCAATAGAACTTTCATGAATAATGGTCAAACCGAGTTGACTTTTGGCCAACTATTAGTGATAGATAATTTTTCATGTAATGAAGTTTTGGGCCACGTGGACTAAAGGAATAAATTATGCGTAAAAGTAGAAAATTACGCAATTTAACAGTGATGAGTGTCGTCAGTCACCAAAAATAAAGCTTCTTAAATCTACTATGTAGATAGCGGAGCAAGGGTCGAACCCACAGAGACTGAATTATTTAAGTTAATTATTAAATTAAAAATCTAATTTTAGGGTTTAAGGAAAGAAGAAGAAAATTTGGGGCTTCAGAAAATTTTGGGGGTTTTGTAAGCTATGTCTAAAATAGAGAAAGCAAGGATTATTATTAAATATCAAAAACAAATATCAAAAAGGTTAAGTTACGAGGCAATTAATTATTCTTGGATTTAGATGTTGATCATTGATTACAAAATATTATTGTCAATTAAATAGTCAACCGTAGCATAACAACAAGCTCTGTTACACCATCTTCCCTTACTAAGTCGTTAGTTAAAATAAGCTCTTTAACTAATCTCTAACTACTTAACCTACCTAGAACAAGTTCTCTAGATATAAGTTGTAGCAGCATTAACAACTAGAAAGATATGGGTTGACATTAGATAACAAACACATAAGCTCGGTTCATTTAATCTAAACCTCAATTCTCCTCCATCCCTAGTGATTAACTCCATAAGCAATTACGGACTTATATTTTTAATCCGGCAGTAGATTATTTAATTTAATTAAATAGTGGGCCCTACTATCTAATCAAGCAAATAGAGAATCTTGGATACTTAATCAACAATTATATTATAAGCTCAAAATCTCACAACATTCTTTTCCAAAAACAATCATTTACCTTGTAACTAAATAAGAAACCTACTCACTAGTTATATTCAAGATCATAAATTTCAAGTTGAATATTATAAAGATATCAAGAATCATGCAAAAGACAATCAATATATCAATCTTTAATAATCTAAAACAAGAAATCTAAAATCAAGATTATAAACTAGCAAGAACTAAACAAGTAATATGAAAAACAAAACAAGAATCAAAATAATTATCACTAAAGAAATCAGCAACCATATAAAATTATAAAATAGATAAAACCTAATAAACCTAAGGGAAGAATCAGTTTAAATAAAGAAAAGAAAAGAAAACAATTTAATCCTAAAAACTATAAAGAAATTGTTTAAAAACAATTTAATCCTAAAAACTATAAAGAAATTGTTTACTTCGAAAAATATTAAATACGAAATTAAATCTATTTCTATTGGGAAGACTAAAAAGAAAATAATTTTATAACTTAAAAGAAAGAAATCAGCAAGACCAAAATTAAAAGAAAGAAAATAAAACTTTTATTAAAATCTTAAAGAAAACCTTAAAAAAGACTAAAAGGAAAGAGGGATAAGAGGGATGTGAGGGATGCTGTTTATGAGAGCCTTGTGCTCTTTATATAGGCCTAAGGAAGAGTTTAAATGACTTTCCTAAGCAATGTGGGATTCATATAAGAGTTTACTTGGAAAATAAGTAATTTAACTAGTCAAACTCTTACCTTTATCTCATCTTTTTACAATTATTTTCTAAGTAAAATTCCTAAGGCTTATTCTTATTAATTAATTACAGATCTAAGACATAATAAAATTAAGAAATTATCTTGTCTCAACAAAATCTGGTCTTGAACTTGCTTTGTTGGAATTTCTTCTCAATCTTGTTTTTCTTCCTAGAATTTCGTATTGATTTTGTCCAGACGTTTGACCTAACAAATGAACTCCGATTTTTGCGATCTTGTACATTTCGGAAACCTTGAGAAGTCCTCTACAACTTCCATGAAGGACACATCTTGAGATCAGGCCGTTAAATTGGTCACAAACGTCAATCTTTCAAGCTGGATAGAAAATACTGTAATTTGCTCTTTTTAGCTTCTTTTTATTCCAACTTTGATATTTAATACCTAAAACATAAAATAAACATTAGTAAGCACTTTTAGGCATAAAACATCAATAAAGAAAATATATTAGCACATATAAAATTCACAAAATATCATCCTATCAAACAGTTAAGACTATTTTGATAATTTCACCTAAATGGGTGGTCAAACCTCAACAAAAGCTCAACCAATGATTAGAGCATGTGAAATAGAGGTGTGTTGTGATTGAATGAAATATTCTAAAGGTTGGACAGATTGTTTTCAACGAAGTCAAATCGCTAAAGGCAAAATTGTCATATTTTAATGTTTTAAGGGTAAAATGGTAATTTACATTGAAAAGTGTTATTTAAAAAGTGTTTTTTGGTCTTCTTCTACCTTATTACTGTCCATCTCCTTTATCTTTCCTATTTCCACTATTTTCATTCATTGAAGAGAGAGAAAACCTATAGAACCTTAGCAAACGACCTCCATGCTGAAAACTGTCTTCACCAAAGTTGTTCAATTTTCAGTGTTTTATCTTCTCGTACCAAAATCTAGTGCTAAAGTGACCAAATTCCAAGTGTTAAGGATCCCATAAGGTTCGGGCAACATTAAAGGTGTGAGAACCACATACTTTAATACTGTAGCGTATATAGGAATTCTCATCACTCTCAATTCCTGTGTATTTCGCAAGTATACGGGATAACAGCATGGTGGGCCCTACGAACCTTCTAGTGTCCAAATGAAGGTGAAACCTGGAAGACTTCGTATTCAGAGCCAAATAAGGTGATGGTAAGAAATTCTAACTCAAATTCAATTATTTAGATTATTTTTGAAGAATTTAAAATAAATTTAAAAATGACGATTAAGGACATAGGCCGGTGGAATTTTAGTGAATAACAGTCAAACAAAATTGACTTTTGCCAAATGTTAAATTTAAAATAATCCTCATGTGATAGAGTCCAATGCCATGGCAATAGATAGGCTAAATCATTTGAAGAAACAGAAAATTAAGCAATTTTACGATTAGGGGTATTTTCGTAATTTCGCACAAATGACTAGTCAAACTTCAACGAAAGCTTCTCCGACCGTATGAATATGTTAATTAGATATGATTGGTGATTAAAATACATATTTCAGAGATTAGACTAATAGTTTTCAACAAAGTCAAACCAAAATAGCAAAATAGTACAAATTTTTCATAATTAAGGGCAAAATGGTAATTTTGCCTTTAAAATCTGAATTTTTCCAGAATTCTCACCAGATTTCTTCTTCATTTCTTCAGCTCTTCTCCTCTCTCAAACCAGCCACCATTTTGGCACTCTTGAAGAGTGAGAAAGTGATAAAAACTAAGGCAAAATCACACTAAAACCAAAAATCATCTTCACCAACCTTGTTCTATTCAACTTGCTCTTCATTTTGGCACCAAAATCAACTGATAAATCAGCCAAAATAAAGCTGTTGACACCCTTGAGGAATTCAGCCAAAGAGAAAAGGTGAGGAAGCATATAATTTTTCATGGTTTTTATGATCTATCTTTAGTGCTTTACATGTCTAGATATATAATCAAGCTTAAATGAGGTTGAAATCATGTGTTTGAGCAAGTGAGGGTTTTGACCAAGCATGATGATTTATGAGGATGATGTTGTTTGATGTTAATTCCATGTTAGTTTAATAAGAAATAATAGTAGAAATTAGAAATAAGTTAGAATTTAATTTAGTTAAATTAAATGGATGAATATCAAGATGTAGAGATGGAATGCGACATTCGACCATGGCATGGAGGACCATAATTTGGTGTCATTTGATGTGTATTTGATGTAGAAGTAGATAGGAAATTCATAGAATTAATTTGGAATTAATTAAATAATTTAATTTGGAAGAAAATTCAAGTGGGAGAGATGAAGCATTCTGCCAAGGTGAAGGGGAAGGAGAATTCTTGGCATTTTGATTCCATTTTGGTCCTAAAATAATGTACAAATTATTCTAATAATTTAGGCAAAATCAGAATCGAAATCGAAATTATAGAGAGAAAGTTATGATTTTCCTATCGGTAGAAAATAGACTGAAAAATAAGGTTGCAATAGGCAATATAATCTATTTTATGTTATTAAATATTTTTATAATGAAAAAATAGAATATTATTAATATCGATATGATAATTTGCAGCTAAGAGTATTAAAGGGGACATTGTGCTCATTCGCAGCTTAGTGAAAAGTTTTCAGGTAAGGGATATATATAATAATCATAGGGATACTATAATACATGTTTTGATATGAAATGAATTCTTTGAAATTGTTTTGGAATTTATTGGATTTAAATTGTGAACTGTGGTTGTGGGTTTCAGTTGGTTTTGTGTAGGAGGATTAGGGTATACCTAGCTGTTATGCTACCGAAAATTTTAATAATCCTATGAATTATTCTTTTATGTTATTGAATATCCATGATGAATGATTTGTCAAGAAATTTTCATTTATTCCATTAAGATTTATTAATTTCATATTATATCAAAAAACAATATTTAAAAATTCAAGTTATAGAATTTTACGTACATGAAAGCAATTGCATGTTATTTTGACTTGTTTACAGATAAATGAAATATTCTAAAACCAAACATTGATTAGAGAATATTTTATAAATTTTTATTTGTGAGCTGCATATACTTTCATATTCTACCTTTGTGAGCTGATTTAAGATTTAATCTTTAGAAATTATTTCCATAAACTGGAATAAAATGTTTTATATTATTTTTAGAGACTATTGGCACCATAACTGCCTGTGGGCACATGCTATTATAAATGTATGATCATATGACTGACTAGTGGGTTGATTGACCTTGATCCTGTCATCAGCGTCTTGGATGGTGCCTGATTAGTACCACTAAGGATTATATTCTGACTATGGCCATATATCCTGTGCATGAGTCTATTGGGTGATGCCTTGTCTCTACAAATTGTGATGATATTGATGATTTTAAATGGTGACTTTACTATGAATTTTGTGAATTAAAACCTTATATAAATGTTTGCAGAGTATTTTAGAACATATTTCTTGAATGTGAACTTATGAACTTTATATTTGAAATTTATTTTAATTCTGAACTCCCTATAGTCACATCTAGGAATTGGGACATGATAGGTATTTTAAAATACCTCCATACTCTATCTGGTTTTGTAAGAATCACAATTTTATAAGTATACGAATGATATGGATTAAGCAAACAATGAAAAGATGCTTAATCAAAAAATTTCGGTTTCGGGTGACTATAGTTTGAATTTTCGTACGGGTAAGCTAGTGGGCCCCACGAGAATGTGCACCTAGCCAGAGACATTTGAATCATCATATGTTGATGATCTATGGTCTTAGGTAAGTCAAGTTAAAACTTTTACAGCGATTTGAGCTTAATTCGTAATTTTAGCGAAAAAGACCAAAAAAGGCTAAATTGGGCCATAAATCTTATAAAGCATTATCATGGCCAATCAAAATATTATTTTGTCATATATGAATAGGACATGTGTGGAATTTATTTAATTCTCACCTACCATGCAAAAGTAACCAATAGAAAAATTAAGAAATAAAGGAAATATGAGAAGTTAAGTGGAAAAGTCACATAATTGGACATTTAGTCTTTAGCCATAAGAGATAAGCATGGGAAAATTTAAATTAGTCATTTTCACCTCTCAACTGGCCGGCCAACCACTTTGTAGACCAAGAAAAAGAGGCAAAGTCAAGGAAAAGAAAGATATGTAAGAAAGAAATATGGTAAACTAAGATATTTTGGTTGCAAAGCCTATGGAATAAGCTTCAACCTTCTTTAATTTTTTATTTATTTCCTTCCCTTATTAAGTGACAGGCCAACTCATTATTTCAGCCACATTTTTCAGCCATTTGAAAGCCAAAATAGAAAGAGAAGAGAAAAAAAAAACGTGAGAGCTTGGAAAGAAGGTGGAAACCGTGAGCTACCCAAACAGCAACCAGATTTTGTTGCCAATTTGCATCCTACTTCTAGTTAGTTTTAGCCTTTCCTCCCATCATGAAAGTTGTTCCAAATTCTCTCCTCTAAAACATATCTGAATTTCATCTTAAACGGAGTTCATTTGGCTGGTGAAAAGTTTGCTAGAAACTATATCTATCAAGCTGCCCTGTTTTCAGCGAGATTGAGAGATTCATCTTGTGAGGCAGAAACAGTCAGGAGAACGACCTCCTTTCAAAAGGGCTAAGAAGGATCGATTGAAGCCCTACCTCTTCTATACTACATATCTGAAAATCAGCTCAAATGGACCAAGTTTGATAGGGGAAATCTGTTCTGGAAATTTCTGCTGCACAGGTGTTAACGACGCAGTTTAGTAGTGTACAGTACGCGGATTGCCAAGCTTGAACGAACGAGCTTAATCTTTACTTTCGGTAAGTTTACTATACAAGTTACGAGTAGTAGTTTACATGGTAAGTGCCCTACATAAGCTACAAGTAATGGTTTATAGAATAAATGAAAGGTTTATGAAGTAAATGAATTGATTTGGATGTGAATTTTGAGATGTGTTGCTATTGAGAATATAAATTGTTTTTCCTTTGCAGGCTGGGTAATGACATATCCTAACCCCGTCTTATTGTAGAAATTTTGAAAAATTGTTAAAAGTTGGATGTAGATCTTTATGTCTACATCATGCTATTGCATCTTTATGCATAATTGGTTTTACGAGATTTAAGCTTACACGAAGTTTATACGAAACGTATAAAAGCTTTTACATCTCGTTTGCATCATGTTTTGAAGTATGTGAATAATATGACTTTATAGCATATTCATATGAGTTCTCGGATTAAGCATGCATTGCTTGTACATCCTATTGATATGAAACTTCAAAATAAGAGATGATTTCTAGTTTATAGACTTTTATGGCATCCCATTGTACTATGAGACTAATAGAGCATATAGAACATGCCCGAGTAGTTGATACTCTTATATAGGCAATATGAGGCTTGTCCAACATTGTCGTTGATAGGTTCCAATTCTGGCTGATCACTAGAATTGGAGATGACAAGGATCTATGGCCATAGGTAACACCCTAGTTCCAGGGTAACAAGGACTGCTTGCTGATAGCTACGGTAGGCTAAGACTTTATTAGTTGACTTACTAGGTTTGCCTAATAAGAAATGTTTTATGAATATGGCATATGAGTTTACATGATATGTGATTGAACTTTACGAAGCATTATTTTATGATAACTACATGGTTTGACAAAACCGACTTTGCATCATTTTATGTGCATGACATTGGTTTTACCATAAAGGCATTGTGATATTGAGTTACATGAGATATGAAGTTTAAATGAGTTATTGATATGCGATTTTATACGAAACACGTGTTGCATGCATTATTGGTGCTATATCCTGTTTGTTACTATCTCTGCACTTGTGTAGTGGTTTCCTGAGCTTTCCCCAAAGTTCACCCCTTCATTCTCCTCCACAAGTTAAACAGAGATAGCAACGTTTGATAAGAGTCGTACCTCATTTTGACATTTCAAGCTAGATGTCAACCTCAGTTCATAGCTCAGTATATAAGTTTACTATTATATGTACCTGGAATTTGATGATTTTGTACAGTTGTGATAATTGAGAATTTCTCATTTTTGGATTTAGGGATCTATAAATTTAATTTTAGATGTTAGTAGACAAGTTAAAATAAATAAATAAATTATTAGAGGACATGGATATTTCAAGATTTTGATACTTGATCTACTGACAAATTCGAGATTTAATAATTAGGAAATTAATTTGAATATTAAAGAAATTAAAATTTAAAGAAATAAAAACATGTGTTTGTATATATATATATATCATTGTATATATGTACAAATCTATAAGTACATATAAATATTATTTTGAATTAGACTATATATGTATGTATTAATAAATAATAAAATGGATAAATATATTTTTAAGGATATATATATAAAATATAAATTATATATAAATGTGTTTTAATATATATATTAGTTGTATTGTAAGTATACATTTTAATTAAATATATATACTACATATCAAGAATATATATAATTGTTAATATAAAATATATTTATATATAGTATTAATAGAAAATGTGTTTATAATATATTTGTATTCAATATAAATATATTTATAATATATATATCTAAAATAAAAAAAAAGAGAAGATAAGAGGGAATCGAGATAACCATATTCCCTTCATATTTTCCTCTGTGTACAAATAAAGGAAAACCCGTGGAACATGGCCCAACTGGAGAGAGGGAACGGCGCCGGCGAGACCAGGGAGAGAAGGAAAAGAGCTCGGCGAGGAAGCTGACGCCGGCATTGGAATCCCCCACTTGCAGCGACAAAAAAAAAAAGAAGAAAAGAGAGAAAAGAAAAAGGAAAGGAGAAGAACCGATCGGAGCGATGAACCTCGATCTGACACCAGCATGAAGGAGGAAAGGAAGGTTTGCCGGCGATTAAGGAAGAGAGAGGAGGAGTCAATAAAAAAAAAAGAAGAGGAGAGAAACGAAGCTGTCGGTGGGCAGATCCAGAATGGGGAAGATAGGAAGAGAAGGGAACAGCCACGCCACACCCTCAGGTGTTGCCAGAGTGGCTGAACTGACGGCGATAGGTGCAAAAGAAGGCTGAACCGATAGGGCATGGTTGAACTGGTCTGAACCGGTTCGAACCGGTTCAGCAAAAAAAAAACAGAAAGAAAAGAAAAAGAAAAAGGAAAAGAAGAAGAAAAAGAAAGAATAGAGACGAAGAAGGAATGGTAACAAAGAATGGTAACATTTATTGAAATTTTATTTATATTAAATTATTAAGTAATTTTATAAAATTCTAAGTTTGAGTATGGGTTTGAACTCGTAGAAATTGCGCCAAGTGGTTGGAGCCGGACAGAGCTTGGGAAAGATTAAATCGCAAGCTTTGACATTTGGTAAGATACTCTTATAAAGTAGTAGTAGTATTATATTGTATAGTTTAGAGTTGTGATCTTGAGGATGAAGTATTGACGAAATAATGTTAAAATGCTAAGAGGACCCACAATTGGTAGTGGGGGGGGAGGTCTTAGTAATGATCATGATATTGCAATAAAATGATTATGGAATACAATTATGTTTATTTGGAATTGTTTGCATGAGATTTTAGTTCCTGAAGTGTTATGCTGCCGAAATTTATATGAAAATGTTTGATGAAAAAGGTTAAGGTTTTCTCGTATAAATGGAACTTTGGAAAGAATTATTAAAAGATAAGTTTTGAAAGGATTTTATTGTATTGCCTAAAAATTTGATTCTAGAATAGTTGGAGAAGGTAAATGGTTGAGCATGATAACATGATGAATTATATTTTGGTTGTGGTAAGATATTTATATAGAGTTAAGGTAGCATTATATTATATTAAGTTTGGGTTACTGGTACTAATATGGAATGAGGCTACAAACTTGTGGGAAATGTTACTATAGTAGCATTTGGTTAATAGGAATAAAGAAATTGACAAAATGTAAATGAAATTGTTCGGATATGCCTAGATATTAGTATGGAAATACTAATGGATGTTTTGGAAATTTTGAGATATCGTGATGTGCTAATTGAGTAGGATTGGAATTTTGTTAGAACATTGTTAGAATATTGATTAATACTATTGGAAGCATGATGGAATTTTTTAAAAGGTTGAACATTTATGTGAGTGGATAGAGAAAAAGGGCTGATATGGATAAGTATGAATAATTGTATTGTTATGTGATGATGGAATATCGTGGAATACTATTATAATATTAATAGTATACTTATGAATTGATATTGGAATAATGGTTAGATGGTTGTTGGAAAGTGAAAGATTAACATGTGAATTATGGTAAAAGTGTGAAATCCCCCAATTTCATGTAAATTCTCATCATTGTAAAATGTTTCCAGCTCAAATGATGTAAAGAAATATGAGATTTTGAAGTATAACTGATATATGAGACATGTGGAAGAAATAAGGAAATTTAGAGTCAAATAATCAATGGCTGAAATATTAAATGAAAGAAGAAGAATTAAAGGTCAAATGGTTAAGAGAATAAATATTAGATTTTATTGAGTGTAAAACACATGTGGCATATAAATGAAAGAATACCAATTAAGTGAATGGTCAAAGGGTGAAGGGAAGCATGGTTGAGATGATTAATGGATTAACATGTAATTAATGCAAATTTCATGAGTCATCACCATCTTCATCAGCCAAAGTCGGCAGCCCCTTTCCAGCCCTCACTCTCGTTCCCTCTATTCCTCAAAGTCTTCTCCTCTATTCACCTTGTAGAGCAACCAATTTTAGCCATCGAATCATTGAACCTTAGTAACGAAAATCGTTCCTTATCATTAGCTCAAGCAATATCTGAAATTTAGAAGGTTGAATCCAAGGAAGTAAAGAGATCAGAAATTCTATTATTTGGCTATAGACAAAGGTAAGAGAAGAAGGAGATTCTTTCAATTTTATCTATGGTTTGGAGTTGAGTTGAATTGGTAGAGTGGGTTTATAAAGTTTTCTTAAAAGTTGAGTATGAATTATGCAGCTTTGAAAAGTTGAAAAGCACAAGTATGGGTGCAACCAAGCTTGTAGATTTTGGCAATTGAGGTAAGGAATTTATGTAACGGACATAGGGTGACTATGTCTGCATGTTTTAAGATGTTTTAAATGTCTTTGGGATGAATCAAAAGTTGAATTGAAGTGCATGAAATGAAATTCTCGGGTTTTACCCTTAGTACCAATTAGGCTAGGAGCAGTAGGCTGCCTAGAGACAACCAAAGCGTAGATTTTCGAGAACCGAGACAAACCAGTCGACTGCTATACAAGCCAATCGACTGCTAATTTCCTAGTATGCATTCTTTTTCAAAACAGTCAACTGCTATATGGGACAGTCGACTTCTTTTACTTAAAAAACATTCTGTTTCAAAACCAGCCGACTGCCTATAAGACCAGTCGACTGCCCTATTTTCAAAAGCATTTTGTTTCAAAAACAGTCGACTGCTATATGACCAGTCGACTGCCATTTCTCGAAAGGCATTCTGTTTCAAAACCAGTCGACTGCTAGGTTGGACCAGTCGACTGCCCCATGTGTTTTCAGGAAATAAAATTATCGAAATTTTAAAAGAAAATAATTTCGATAAATGAAGGTATGAGGCAGCAGTCGACTACCCTATGAGGCCAGTCAACTGCCTTGTTTGAAAAGAGGTTTTTAAAACCTATTTCAAGAAAGTATGAATGTCATAGCAAAAAGCTATATGACAAATGTTTTGAGACTATGAAGTACTTGATGACCATGCACTATTTGTATTTGTTCAAGGACTTTGATCAAGTCCTCGGTATGACATGAAATTGGCTGAAGAGCCTAAGTCCGGTTCTTAGTTGCCACAGATGTCACCTGACTAGTGTTCATTGTGGCCAATTGACATTTGGCCAATTTTCTTTTTTTTTTATGTATTTGGCTAAGGGAGGATTCCTGGCCCCTATGAGGGTACACCACCTATCTAGTGCATGATTCCGTTAAAATGCAAATAGTCTCTATGTTATTTGAAAGATATATGTATATGCGATTTCAAAAGAATAAAGAAATCGAAAGTATTTGAATTACTTGTATAATATGTTTTGAAAGAAGTATGTATGTTTGCAAATGATATTTGAAAGAAGTATATGATGTATGTTTTCATACGACAATTTGAAAGAAGTAAAAGATACATGCTTTATAATAATTTTACATGACATTATAGAGCCAAGCAGGAAAACTACATATAGAGGTATAGTACGCTCTTTTATATATATTTCTAACTAAGCGTAAACTCACCCTTTTACGAATATTTTTCATACAAACTACTTGAAGTGATCCCTCGCTCTCGATAGAAGAGCCTACTAGTGGATCTAGAGGAGCTCGCTTTTGAGATATCAAGTGTACCTTCGAGATACGCTTCCCGATAACAGTTGAAGGTATACTTATGTAATTATGTAAGTCAGACAGTACTACAGTACATTAATGTTTATAAGATGTCGGGATTTAAGTTAGAAATGATGTGTAAGATCCTGTGGTAAGGAATGATATGTATATCTATCATTATTCAGTTTTATTGAAAGTAAAATATTCATAGTGAGCTATTAAATATTAAGCTTAAGAAGAAGAAGAATGAATGACATTGACGGACGAGTCTAATCAAGTCGCATAAGATAAGGAAAAAGTTAGATGAAAAAAAATGTAGTGACGAGGATGTCAAGATTGGTATCAGAGCTGATTTGACTGATGTTCGTTGGTGTCATTAGGCTAGAATTAGTTTATATCCCCAATGTACTGTACTTGTCTGAATCCATATGTGTAGTATAACTGTTTGTAGTTATACTAAATAGTTCAATTTTGTGATTATATCGACAGAATGAGCTCACGTAGAAGAAGTACTGGTAGAGGAAGAGGAACGGGTCATACAGAACAGCCCCCAGTACAGTCTCCTCCTCCATCTCCACCGCATAGCTCGAACATTATGCTAGCGAATGAGAACATGGCCACTATGTTCACGCAATTTATGTTGAACTTTCCTAACGTGGCCACAAGTGTACCAGCAGTTACTCCTATGGTATAGCCCCCACCAACACAGACAGAGTTACCCCCACCAGTCCCATCTACTGAAAGGCAGGTCCTAAGGCTTATTGCAGTGTTATTCTGATTAAAGAATTTAAGAAGTTGGATCCGCCTAAGTTCAAGGGGGATAGAGACCTTTTGGCATCAGAGAATTGGATAAAGGCAGTCATGAAATCTTTTGAATACATGACATGCTCCGAAAGGGAGAAGGTGGGCTTGGATGCTTACTTGTTAGTAGATGATGCCGAGTATTAGTGGCAGGCCACTCGGACCATTTTGGAGGCCCGCTATATCGAGGTTACGTGGGATAGATTTGTAGAAGCCTTTAATGAACAGTACATCCCACGCACTGATCAAAATATGTTGAAGATTGAGTTTTTGAGTTTGACTCAAAGGACAATGACAGTAAATCAATATGAATCGAAGTTTATTACCTTGAGCAGATTCGATCCAAAGGTCCTCAAGAATGAAGGACATAAGATTTATCGATTTATAGAGGGACTGAAGTCTCCCATTAGATCCAAGCTATATCCTATAGATATCACCACGTATGGAGAGGCGGTCCGTAAGGCTCAGTTGTATGAGCAGGACTATGAGCTTCATCATGCCGATTTTCGAGTTAAGGGTAAAGGCAAAGAACCGATGAAGTGAAAGTCAGATGAGAAAGCCTCTAGTGATAGATATCCACCTAGGAGAAGTAGACGATATGAAGGAGTTTCAATAGCTAAGTACATAAATTATAAGAACATGATCTCTGTTTTAATTTAATGGTTATATGAAATTATACTGAATTGGGAGTTATGATGCTTATGATATAGGGACTCCTAGAGCTATTGGGATCAAGATAAATGATGAGAGATCTCTATATCCGGCAGGTAGTACCGCTAGCTCATCAAAGAGTATGATGCAAAGATGTGAGCAATGCGAGAAATTCCATGGATCACAGCCATGCCGGTTGGCAAGTGGCGCATGTTTTAGGTGCGGTGAGCAGGGACATATGATTAGAGATTGTCCCAAGAGGAATCTGAGAGCGTCTGAGGAATCAGAGAAGACCTCTCAACTGCAGCGTAAGACCACTGTTGCAAAAAAGGGAAAGAAAGCTGTGACCCAAGGACGAATATTTGCCATCGATGAGGAGTTTATCGATGCCTCGTCCAAAGTGATTAAAGGTAAGATTCACCTTTTTGATATGAGTGTTACTGCACTATTTGATCCAGGCTCCACACATTTATTTATTTCTCTTATGATTGCAAATGAAAGTAATGGGAAGTATGTATTGTCATGTGAAGGATTTACAACTTATGTGGAGGACGTAGAAAAGAAACGTCCCGGACTCCATGATATTCTTGTAGTTGTGGATTTTCCAGAGGTGTTTTCAGACGATCTTCCAGGACTTCCTCCGGATAGGGAAGTGGAGTTTACTATCGATTTGGTAATAGGGACTGAGCCCATTTTGAGTCACCCAATCAGATGGCCTTAATTGAATTAGAAGAACTTAAGAAGCAGCTTCAGGAGTTACTAGATAAGGGATTCATACGACCCAACGTATCTCCTTGGGGTGCTCTTGTGCTATTTGTCCGGAAGAAGGATGGCAGCATGAGGCTGTGCATCGACTACAAATGGTTGAATAAGGTGACAATTAAGAATAAGTACCCTCTTCCCAGGATTGATGATCTTTTTGATCAGCTTAAGGGTGCACAAGTCTTTTTTAA
Source organism: Heritiera littoralis (assembly GCA_031772115.1). Lineage (NCBI taxonomy): Eukaryota > Viridiplantae > Streptophyta > Magnoliopsida > Malvales > Malvaceae > Heritiera > Heritiera littoralis. The sequence goes on along the minus strand of JAPDPK010000037.1, from coordinate 1,472,057 downwards.
GATAGACTTGAGGTCGGGATTCATCAATTGAAGATCCGAAGTGAAGATATCCCTAAGACTGCATTTAGGACACGGTATGGTCACTATGAATTCCTAGTGATGCCGTTTGGTTTAACCAATGCACCCGCGGCTTTCATGAACTTGATGAATGATGTGTTCAAATAGTACTTGGACCAGTTTGTCATTGTCTTTATCGATGACATATTGGTGTATTCGAGGTATCGGGAAGAGCATAAGTAGCACTTAAGGATAGTTTTGCAAGCCCTCAAAGATTATGGATTGTACGCCAAGCTAAGTAAGTGTGATTTTTGGCTAGATCAAATCTCCCTTTTAGGCCATATAATTAGTAAAGATGGAGTGTCGATCGATCCATTGAAGATTGAAGCTGTGGTTCAATGGGAGAGACCAAAAACGGTGACAGAGATTAGGAGTTTCTTGGGTTTAGCTGGCTACTATAGAAGATTTGTAAAGGGTTTCTCGAAATTAGCTGCTTCATTGACGCGCAAAGAGGTAAAGTTTGAATGGAATGATGCCTGTGAATGAAGCTTTCAAGAGTTGAAGCGCAGGCTGGCGACTACACCTATTCTCACCATTCCTAGTGGTTTTGGTGGATTTTCGGTGTATAGTGATGCCTCAGGACAAGGTTTAGGATGCGTACTAATGCAGCATGGTAAGGTAGTAGATATGGTTCTCGTCAATTAAAGGACCATGAGAAGAACTACCCAACTCATGACTTGGAGTTAGCTGCAGTGGTATTTGCCCTGAAAATATGGAGCCATTACTTGTATGGTGAGAAATTTCAGACTTTTACAGATCATAAAAGTCTGAAATATTTGTTCTCGCAAAGAGAGTTGAATATGAGACAAAGAAGATGGCTCGAGCTTCTAAAAGATTATGATTGTGAGATCTTGTACCACCCAAGGAAAGCAAATGTGGTGGTGGATGCTCTGAGCTGGAAGCATATAGGTATAATGTCTTACATGATGATAAAAGAGTATGAATTGCTTGAACGGTTCGCAAGCCTCAGCTTAAGTGTTACCCCTTATGAACAATTTGGAATGATGGCTAGTTTGAGGATTGAGCCGGAATTGATGGATAGAATCCGGGTTGCTCATAGGGAGGATGTTTGGTGTATTGAGGCTATGGATCAAATTCTTGCAGGTATGCCATTGAAAATTACCATTGGTAGTGATGGAATCTTGAGGTTTAAGAACCGTATATGTGTTCCTAATGATAATGAGTTAAGGAAGATGATTTTAACTGAAGCACATGCCACTAGATACACATTGCATCCGGGAAATATGAAGATGTATAGCAATCTTCGCAAGGTGTATTGGTGGACTGGCATGAAGAGAGACATAGCTGAGTTTGTAGCAAAGTGTCTAACGTGCCAGCAGGTTAACGTAGAGCACCAAAGACCAGCAAGATTGTTACATCCTCTACCAGTACCTATGTGGAAGTGGGAACACATTACGATGGATTTCGTTATGGGATTGCCCAGGACCAAGAGGAATCATGATGGTATTTGGGTAATCGTGGATAGATTGACTAAGTTAGCTCACTTCCTACCTATGAAGTCTACGGATACACTTAGTGCTTTAGCATATTTGTATGTTAGAGAAGTTGTAAGATTACATGGAGTTCTAGTGAGCATTACGTCTGATAGAGATTCCAGGTTTACTTCTCACTTTTGGGAACATTTTCAAGAAGCTATGGGATCTCAATTGAATTTTAGCACAGCCTTTCATCCACAGACTGATGGTTAGTCTGAGCGCACTATTCAGACGCTTGAGTATATGTTGAGAGCTTGTGCTATGGATTTTAAAGGCTCATGGGACGACCATCTGCCATTGGCTGAGTTTGCTTATAATAATAGCTATCATGCAAGTATCGGGATGGCACCATATGAAGCCTTATATGGTAGAAGGTGTCGAAGTTCTCTGGCAATACCACACTATGGAAGAAGCTACCTGGGAGCTAGAGAGCATAATGAAAGAGAAGTATCTAGAACTATTTAATACATAACTTGATTTGAATTTGGAGGACCAAATTCTCTAAGGTGGGGAGAATGTGAAATCCCCCAATTTCATGTAAATTCTCATCATTGTAATATGTTTCCAGCTCAAATGATGTAAAGAAATATGAGATTTTGAAGTATAACTAATATATGAGACATATGGAAGAAATAAGGAAATTTAGAGTTAAATAATTCATGGCTGAAATATTAAATGAAAGAAGAAGAATTAAAGGTCAAATGGTTAAGAAAATAAATATCAGATTTTATTGACTGTAAAACACAAGTGGCATATAAATGAAAGAAGACCAATTAAGTGAATGGTTAAAAGGTCAAGGGAAGCATGGTTGAGATGATTAATGGATTAACATGCAATTAATGGAAATTTCATGAGTCATCACCATCTTCATCAGCCAAAGTCAACAACCCCTTTCCAGCCCTCACTCTCGTTCCCTCCATTCCTCCAAGTCTTCTCCTCTATTCACCTTGTAGAGCAACCAATTTTAGCCATCGAATCATTGAACCTTAGTAACGAAAATCGTTCCTTATCGTTAGCTCAAGCCATATCTGAAATTTAGAAGGTTGAATCCAAGGAAGTAAAGAGATCAGAAATTCTATTATTTGGCTATAGACAAAGGTAAGAGAAGAAGGTGATTCTTTCAATTTTATCTATGGTTTGGAGCTGAGTTGAATTGGTAAAGTGGGTTTATAAAGTTTTCTTAAAAGTTGAGTATGAATTATGCAGCTTTGAAGAGTTGAAAAGGACAAGTATTGGTGCAACCAAGCTTGTGGATTTTGACAATTGAGGTAAGGAATTTATGTAATGGACGTAGGGTGACTATGTCCGCATGTTTTAAGATGTTTTAATTGTCTTTGGGATGAATCAAAAGTTGAATTGAAGTGCAGGAAATGAAATTCTTGGATTTTACCCCTAGTACCAATTAGGTTAGGAGCAGCCGACTGCCTAGAGACAACCAAAGCGTAGATTTTCAAAAACCGAGACAAACCAGTCGACTGCTATACAAGCTAGTCGACTGCTAATTTCCCAGTATGCATTCTGTTTCAAAACAGTCGACTGCTATATCGGACAGTCGACTTCTTTTACTTAAAAAGTATTCTGTTTCAAAACCAGCCGATTGCCTATAGACCAGTCGACTACCCTGTTTTTAAAAGCATTCTGTTTCAAAAACAGTCGATTGCTATATGACCAGTCGACTGTCATTTCTCTAAAAGCATTCTGTTTCAAAACCAGCCGACTGCTATGTTGGACCAGTCGACTGCCCCATGTGTTTTTAGAAAATAAAATTATCAGAATTTTAAAAGAAAATAATTTCGATAAATGAAAGTATGAGGTAGTAGCCGACTGCCCTATGAGGCCAGTCGACTGCCCTGTTTGGAAAGAGGTTTTTAAAACCTATTTCAGGAAAGTATGAATGTCATAGCAAAAAGCTATATGACAAATGTTTTGAGACTATGAAGTACTTGATGACCATGCACTATCTGTATTTGTTCAAGGACTCTGATCAAGTCCCTGGTATGACATGAAATTGGCTGAGGAGCCTAAGTCCGGTCCTTAGTTGCCACAGATGTCACCTGACTAGTCACTGTGGCTAATCGACATTTGGCCAATTGTCTCTGTTATGTATTTGGCTAAAGGAGGATTCCTGGCCCCTATGAGGGTATGCCACCTATCTAGTACATGATTCTGTTAAAATGCAAATAGTTTCTATGTTATTTGAAAGATATATGTATATGCGATTTCAAAAGAATAAAGAAATTGGAAGTATTTGAATTACTTGTATAATATGTTTTGAAAGAAGTATGTATGTTTGCAAATGATATTTGAGAGAAGTATATGATGTATGTTTTCATACGACAATTTGAAAGAAGTACAAGATACATGCTTTATAATGATTTTACATGACATTATAGAGCCAAGCAGGAAGACTGCATATAGAGGCATAGTACACTCTTTTACATATATTTCTTACTGAGCGTAAACTTACCCTTTTACGAATATTTTTCATACAGACTACTTGAAGTGATCCCTCGCTCTCGATAGAAGAGCCTACTAGTGGATCTAGAGGAGCTTGCTTTTGAGATATCAAGTGTACCTTTGAGATACGCTTCCCGATAACAGTTGAAGGTATACTTATGTAATTATGTAACTCAGACAGTACTACAGTACATTAATGTTTATAAGATGTCAGGGATTTAAGTTAGAAATGATGTGTAAGATCCTGTGGTAAGGAATGATATGTATATATATCATTATTCTATTTTATTGAAAGTAAAATATTCATAGTGAGCTATTAAATATTAAGCTTACGAAGAAGAAGAATGAATGACATTGACGGACGAGTCTAATCAAGTCGCATAAGATAAGGAAAAATTTAGATGAAAAAAAATGTAGCGACGAGGACGTCACAAAAAGCTAGCATGGTGAGTGGTCCATTATAGTAGTATGATCAAAATGAAAAAAAAAATAATAATGCTTATGGCGAGATTAGATAGCTATAGAAATATGATTTAAACTACCTTGTGAAAGTACTATGGATAATATGGTTTTTATGGTTAATGATATGGGTTATGTAAATGATTTATTTGCGTTAATATGATATTAGTGGATCGAAAAATATTATATGAAATGAATACAATGTGGCTAATGATTATGGATTGAATAATTAAGATGAAGGAAACTTTAGTGTATTGCGAGACAATGATAAAAGATGTTTCATTTGATATGTGTGACATGGTAGCTAAAGCCATGGTGGATTGTGGTAATGAGATTGAGAAAAAATTGGATTATGATACCTTGTGGATTCGATGGATGATATGCTTGTGTAAAAGTGTGTGTGTGTCTATATATATATATATATATATATATATACACACATATATATATACATATATATATATATATACATATATATATATATATACATATATATATATATATATTATGTGTTCCTGTTGCATAAGGATGGCATCATAGCCATGTGGTGCATATGATATGTGAACATACAACATTATGGATTTAGTTGAAAGAGATGTTATGCATTAATGATATTGAACTTGTTATAGATGCTATACTGATGAGCTATGAGAGAGACGATTTATTGAGGAGTTGGTACTATTGTTAGCATCATGTCAAATAACATTGCATCGATGCATTTCATGATTATTATATTGAATTGTTTTGAGCTTAAGTTTTCACTTGCATTGGTTTTAAGTATGCATTACTTAAGACTTGAGATTTAGAAGTGTTGCATCTGCATACTTGAATATTTACTCCATTGAACCATTTAATAAAAAAGAAAAGGATTACATAACATAAATGTCTACACAAATGATTAGAAAGAAAAGTGATGTATACTTTATACGATTTTGAGTTATTGAATTTAAACGTTTATAATTTAATGTTTTATGAGACTATAGGCACCCTAAGAGAGTTAAATTCAATAAAGCATAGTGGAAACTGCCTAATTGGAGATTACTCATTAGGCAGAGATGCTTGTCCGACAATAGTCGTGGATAGGGCTCAGTCACACCTGATCAGTAGGGCTGAGAGAAATGAGGTCTATGGCCATAGATAGCGCCCTAGTTGGTTTCCAGGGGACGATGACATGATTTTTCATTGCTAGCTACAGTGAACTAAGTCTTTATTGATAAAGTATTAGGGATTCAGCCTAGTCTCAAACATGATATGATATGCAGTCTAGAGTATAGTTTTGTTTGATATGAACTCTAGACTTGATATGACTTTATAGTATATGAGAAATGTTTTTGAGATTGTACATGTTTTAGACATATTCTAAAAGTGAATATGAAATGTTTTGAGACATTACATGTTTTTCTTTTTAAAACATGCCTTAAAAGTGCAAGTGATATGATTTGCAAATTGTACATGCTCTAACCCTGTCTTAAAAGTAAATATGAAATGAATTGAGAATTTACATGTTTGAACATCCTCTAAAAGTATATGTGATATGATTTGAAATGATAGCCTTCTTATACAGTAAAGCTTGCATAATTTTTGCATGCTGAGTTATGACATAACGACATTCTATCCACATGATGTCATGATATTACACTGTACATTAACATAAGATTTATATGAGGAGAATTTTGACTTTACACTACCCGTAATCATGATTTTCCATATGAAAAGTGATATGATTTGATATAATACAAGAGTATAATTGTTAAATGTAAAGTGACCTGATATGATATCTCAATTGAACATGATATACTATGAGATTGATGTGAGTGTGGATTAGTAGTATATGATATTCAAATTATACATGATGCATTGCTGTACGACGCATTGTAGTATAAGGAAAAGAAGATTAAAAGTGATTAAATTGATTTATTTAGAGGTTTGAGTGATGGACAGATGTCAGGAATGGAAATAATGAGGTACTTCAAATTCCCTTACATCAATACTCCAAAACCCTTGCTTACTTAAAGTCCTTAGGACATGATCTTGTTATAAATATGAGATGTTATCGATTGAAATGGTGAATTGTGATTGCAAACTTGCAGGTTTTATACATTGCATTAGGACAGTATAATTCTACTCCTGCATTTATATTAGTATCTTACTGAGCCGTGGATTTGCTCACTCCCTTAATTTCACCTATTTTCAGACTAATTGAGTTAAACTCCGCCATAAGAGCTTTTGTGTAGGCATTTGAAGAAGGTACCTAAGATTGGTATTGGTCCTTGTTCTTTGAACCTACTTTGTCGCTTTTGAGGTATACGCTCTTTATAAACCGCTTGTTTACATGTAAGACTTTAATTGATACACAGTACATATTTTGTTCAATGAGTTGGGATGTAACTTAGGACTGTGGTAAATTATTATATAGGTTCATATAATCATTGAATGCTATCTGGTATGTGATTATATTTGGTTGACTGTATGTTTTGTGGAATATGAAATTTGTAATTGAGATGATTATGAGATTGTATGTAGTACATGAGATATATATGTATATTGTGGATTGTGAATTTTTATAGGTTAATTAACTGTGGCAAGTGATAAAATATGAAGGGGAGGTTTTCGACCCATTTCTTTACTAGTATAATATTTAAGTGAAATGACTATAGTTCACCTAGAGAGTTGAGTAAATACACTTACAAAATTAATGTTTAAGTTATCAAGGTTAAAATATAATGAAAGGACCAGTGAAATTAGTTTAGTGACTACACTGACACCGAATACAAACCTTGAATCGAAAAGGAAAAATTTAGTTCGTAAATTTGGGTGAATGAAATAAGTGTTAAGTAAGTGTACATTATGGCCTTCGGGTCGTGACAATATTGAACAATTGGTTAGGAGTGACTTGACCTTTAATGATGTTAAGGGTTTGAGTCACTACGAATGCGAAAGAAATTTGTGAGGGGTGGTGGCTTGTGTGGTGCACCCCAAAGTGGATAATACGGATGAGTGACCCACTTGGGGCAGTGGCTTGAGTCGGTGGACCAGCGGGTGCACCCCGAGGCGTCACAACAGTAATGTAGAGTGAGATGTGATAAGTATAAATATGTGATTACTTTTGAAAATCTAGTTGAAATGAGATGTAAACGGGTGTTGGTTGATTGTTGATGTGAATAGTGTCAAGTATATAACAATTTTGGGGTTGAGAATTTTTTTACGACCCTCAGGTTATCTGAAAATTATGAAACTTTTTCGAATAATTTATTGGACTGTATAAGAGTGTGATAGGCCATTTGGGGCCAAAGATATCGGCAAATGAATAGTGTCTTGCTTTGTTGTTTGAATTAGGTTGCAGGGGGTTTTCCATAGCTGAGCGAAAATGCTGTCGAAATTTAGTCTTGAGTAATTTTAAGTTATGAAATGAACTGGGACCTAAGGAAATCAACCTTGAACCGTGATCGGGTAAATAGTAAACCAAAATTGAAAGAGTAAGACTACTCGCTACACAAACCGTAGTTAAAGTAAAAGGAAAATAGTTAGCCCCAAATCCGTTCTTCAGCTATTTCGTTATTGAAAATGTCTCGTTTTTGGGACATGACAGGTTTTCTAGCTGACTATAGTATCATTTCTAGGAAACTCGTGCCTAATTCATTATTTGCATGAATTATAAAATTTTAATGCACGTTTTGAAAATTTGCATATAGTTATATAGTGTGATAACCCCAAATTTCCCATATTCAATGTAAGCTATAGAGCATAGGAATTTAAAAAAGAAATATTAATTGTTAAAATATTTAAATTAAAAGGTCTGTTCGATAAGGTTCAAAGAGGTACTCGGTGAGGGCCCCACCAGGACTTTCTATTTAGATCGAAGTGAGACCCTAGAATGATGTTATTTGAATAAACAAATAAATTTATTGTGAGATTGGAAGATTTTGGAGTATGGTACTTGATTAATTGATGAATTGTAGATTTAATATGTGAGAATTTAATTTGGGTATTAAGAAACTTAAAAGTTTAAATAAAATAATAAAATGGATATAAAATAATAAAATGTTTTAATGAGATATATATATATATATAAAATATAAACTATATATATGTTTTTAATATAAAGTAATTATATTGTAAAATATAAATTTTAAATATAAATATAGTATATGTTAAGAGTGTATATATATATATATATATATATATATATATAGTTGTTAATAGAAAATATATTAATGATATATTGATGATATTATGTATAAATAAATAAATAAACAAATAAAAAACTAGAAACTAAAAAGAATAAAATAAAATTAATGATATAATGGTAAATATTGACTTTTAAAGGGGGCAAATAAATCAATTAGCACATGTGAAGTTTTTGTACACCAAAATTTTATTAAATAAAGTTAAAAATCTGTTTTAATTGGCTGAGAGGTTTGGCTACAGTAGACATTTTCCCCTCCCCTGCTACTGCTCATTCTATTCGGTCCTCCCTAAAAAATTCCTCACATTGCCGCCATCTTCACTTTGCAAAATCTTTCCTTTAAGCCTTCAAACCATTAAGCCCTTTCATTAATCCTGTTTCCTACCCCAAGGACGGCTTAAAGTTGGGAATTTCTAGACAAGAACCAATGTGGAAAGGGACTATTTCAAGGCTGTACAGATCGATGAGGAAGAAGGGTAAGTGAAGAGATGAATCCAAGCATAACCCCTGTTGTTTATAATTGTATTGAGCTAGTAAGAGATGATTATAGTTGTTGATTTAATCAAAATTGATTGTAGACAATGATGAATGCAATCTACCAGGTGATGTGGACTAGGTCAATTATTACTGGGCTTTTCTATAAATCAAGCTGAAGACAATTAAGCCAAATGATAATCTGAGCCCAAGAGGAAAAAGAACTCAGAAGGCCTATAAATGGCCCACTGGGTTATTATTTAAGCGTGGGGCTTAAATGTAATTACGCGCAAAATAACTCCTATAAATAAGTCACAGGTATCATTCTTAAACCCTAAGCTCTATTGGTCTACTGAAACCCTGTCTGACTTAAGCATCGGAGTGCATGCGCAGGGGTTCCCCTGCGCCCTCTGATGGTTTTCTTGTTTTACAGAAGCTTCTTGGAGACACGTGGGGACTAAGTACGAACATCGACGTCAGCATACCTTTATTGTTGTTTTGTGCAACAACAATTGGCGCCGTCTGTGGGAAACAAACAAAAAAGCCATAAAAAAATGGTGAAAAACGATTTGTGGAAGATAGGGTATGTAGGCTGCGGCAGGGTGCACAGGTCACGCGATAAAATCGAGGGGCGAGAGACTGGCTCTCGCGCGTGACAGGCCTTTTGGCGATAGAGTGCATGCAACTAGCGACAGCCCTACTGTACGAAAGATCTCTGGCGACAGAATACAAAGAAGTGGGCGACAGCATTGGGCGAGAGACAGCACTGGGCGATATGCTAGCTCTCGCGCCAGGCAAGCCATTTTGGGTGACCTCCTTATGTTAGCACGGGCGAGAGGCTAGCTTTCGCACAGACATGCCTTGGCGAGAGACCTCCTCCTGTTAGCATTGGGCGAGAGCAACCTATCCTATTACATTGGGCGAGAGACAGTACTGAGCGAGATGCTAGCTCTCGCGCAGACAGGCCTTTGGCGAGAGACCTCTTTATGTTAGCACTGGCCATATGCTAGCTCTCGCACAGACATGCCTTGGCGAGAGACCTCCTTATGTTAGCACGGGCGAGAGGCTAGCTTTCGTGCCAGACAGTCCTTAGCTAGAGACCTCCTCCTGTTAGCATTGGGCGAGAGCCATCTATCCTGTTATATTGGGTGAGAGACAGTACTGGGCGAGAGGCGAGCTCTCGCGTAGACGGGCTTTTTGGCGAGAGACCTCCTGTTCATACTGGGCGAGTGCCATCTATCGTGCGAGACAGATCCTTAGCGAGAGGAGACCTCCCTCTCGCGACAGCCCCTGGCGATTAGCACTACTCACCACTAACATTTGCTATTTTCTGCACACATCCACGACAGACGCATAAGAAATTTAAGTATGTCATTTGACATTTTGACACAAACTTTAAGGAACCTTTTGGCTACAAGGTTCGACGCGACAGAGCAATTCACGCTACAGGCCACTTGACCATGGTAACGCGGCAGGATGTGTGCACGACAGGTGAAAAAAAAAACACTTTGTCGCATAGTAAAGCAACATGGACAATAATAGTTGTCGCACACAAGTTTCGCCCAATTCAGGTGAGCATAGGTCCCACACGAAAGGCCACTCTGGCGACATCGTGCTCAACGACGCAACAGCTAAAGCAAGCGAGCAATGATTCTCGTACGCGACATCTTCCCTGGGCGAGAAGAGTCTCCCACATGTAAAATGGAGATAGAGGGACTCTTGCAAGCAAACGGCAATAGAGGGTCTCCCGCACATTAACAGCGAGAGAAGGGCTCCCGCGCTCGACATTCCCTTTTGTCGAGAGTGGCACACGTGAAAAGCGCCTGGGTAGAACAATGCATGTGTGCAAACAAAGCCTAAGTAGAAATGCTTGACGAACAAAGGACTGTTACAATGACTCACTCCAGAGGCGGAATGTGGGCAAACAGGACCATGCGGCAGGACCCTTTGGCGAGATATTGTAGCTCGCGCATGCAAAGGAGGTAGGGTGCCGCACGAAGAAGCAAACGCATGAGTGAATGTGGCGAGCATGTTGCATCACAGGCCTTTGATGAGGGATTGTAGCTCACCTACCGACAGCCAGAACAGGTGAGCATAGTTAAACATGGCACGAGTTTTGGCAAAAGAATAAGCCACGATGGCGAGCACCACACATACACGACAGTTTTGTGCAGCAAAGAGACGGTGGCAAGCACGGCCTGTAGAGTAAAAGATCGAAAAAACAGCTAACGTACAGCAGACATTGTCGCAATAAAAGGGCTCTTGCCACAACAGGTCAATTCACCGTACACAAGGCGGTAGTGCAAATACACGAGCACTGATCCCAAGCTGCATGCTAGCCCAACAGGTCAAAGGTAATGGTGAGCATATTCGACAGGTTACGTCACGATAAAGCGGTTTGTCCTAGGCAACAGCCGTGCGAGCAAGAAAAAGTCACATGGCAGGCATTCTAGACGAGCAAATGGCTCCCGTGAGCCCAGCCTCCCGCACACAAGGCGTAAAGAAATGCTGACAAATGCAGTGTCATGTGGCGAGCAAAAGACCATTGCAGCAAACACTTTCAGCGATTGAGTGGGATGTGGCGATTGCATGACTAACGCTACAGCCCAACTTCCGCAACAAGGATCGCTCGGTAAAGCATGTGTCAAGGCACAAGGAACGATCTAGATGGGCAAGCAAGGAACAGGCCGAAGGGTCGGGCAGAGGTGCGTGCACAACGCTGGATAAGCTCGCCCAAGAAAGGAAAAAAACTGGATGAAGGGCTCGAAACAAGTGAACGTAAATCCAGGGAAGCTCTATTGGGCAAGCCCCAATCAAAGACCTCAGGGAACACACCAAAACTTCAAAGGCCAGCTCATATTTGCCCAGTTGCGTATGAACATAGATAAGCAACGGAAACCAGGCAATGCACAAAAGGTCAAACGAGTTGGCAACCGCCACGCGAGTATGGTTGTGGGGGACAAGCAAGAATTCGACCATCCTAAGACCTAGGCGAGCAAGCCCTTGTCAACCGAGACAGGAACTTACCTAGGAAAGAGAACTCTATGGGCGAGCCATTCAGAGTGACCAAAGAGAAAAAGGATTAGGCGACTCTGTACATCATCAGGTGCACGCCCATGTAATGAAGGACCAAGCGAGGATGCGCTCTCCCAGACAATGAGAACTCTAGTTTGCAAGTGAGACTTTGGCAAGCCCAGTCGCAAAAGCTCTCCAGGAACACAGCAGAGCTCAATTGCTGATCTGGATGAATGCCCAGCAAAGAAGAAATCAGGATGGCGAGTACATTTCAAATGCGATAAGCTCTCCACTTTGATAAAATGACAGCGAAGAAAATTATGTGAACACAGCATCCATAGGCAAGATTCCCCTGTTAGCACAATGCAGGCGAGTAAACAACACCCGAGTCATGCCTTTCGGCAATGGCTAGCAACGCTGGTGAGCACGGAATCCAAACTACTGGTTCACCCATTAAAAAAAAAACTTTGGCCAGCACATTTAAATTTGACGATCCAAGCGCACGCCCAAGTGCGGGATCTGTGCGGAATGATTTAGAATCTTCTAGACTTGGTGCGCGCACTAATCCGATAGAATGTCCAAAAGCTTCCTTCGACCCATCTGTCAATCGTTTGTCACAGAAGCTTTCAAAAACTGCTCTAGCAACCATCTAAAAGTGGCTTAAGAGCCACACACTTCGCATAGTGACAACCACACATGTGAAAGAAGGTTTGTCTATATAAAGGGTGTGTCATCTTCGTGAGTCCTTTAAATAAGACAAGGATGTGCCAGCCTAGGGTGTGAAGATCAAGGCTGTGTCTCCTTGGTGTCCAAGGCAGGCACTAGCCACTGTCGTGTAAGGCAGCAAGCCAGGGAGAGCTTGGTTCGATCAAAAACAACTTGTGGTAAGCTCGTGAAGGTAGATTGCTGGTACCGAGTCACAACTTAGTGCACAATCCATGGTTGACAGCAAAACATCTCAGCATTTGTACTTTACAGATTTTTCAAAGACAAAGACTTGGAATGGTACTGGTGGTAAACATTTGCTATTATTGTTTTAACATTTGCTGCAATTATATTGTGTCACGACCCGAAGGCCGCAACGGTATCTCTTACTTGTACGGACGTGTAGAAATTAGAGCTAAATTTTTCGATTTCCTATACTTATTTTGTCTAAGTGCAATGCAGTGAATTTCGTTTCAGGACGTTAACTCCCTCGCCTATTTTTATCACTTTACTCAGGTTAATTTCCTGCATAAAAATTTACAAATAATTCCAGCTCATGCTTCCCACAATAACAGTTGATTAATTTCTAGCATTCCTATGACCAAGTTCATTTCCATATCATGACATTTCATCTTATGATTTACATTCTTTTCCTACTTGGTCACTTGTTCATGCTATTCAATCTACATATCCATAGTCATGCAAAATCAACAATTCTATACTTCCACCGTTACTATAGTCTAGATGCCATTTTCTATATTAGATTACATCCCATCTAAGTACTGAATCAAAAACAGCCTGAATCGATATTAAATGCAAAAGAAGAGTATGTATACCTAAAATATTCACAAAAGTCTCCTTGGAGAGTTGCGACTATATTTCAGGCTTGGGACTAATTCAGAAAGCTCCGAAATACTCCCCCAACTCCATGCTCAATCTGAAAAATTTAAATAGCGTTTAATGAGCAAGGCTCAGTAAGTCATTTATATAAGTGCAGAGTTAGAATTATACTGTTCTATATGCCATGCATGATGTCATGTGAGGAAAATTTACTATCAGTCATTCTCTTATTCATCATGCGATCATATACCTTTCATGTTCTCAGATTCAGTTCATCTATGCTTCAACATGTCATGAAATGTCTAAGTTATGAAACCATGATATAACCTTTGACATGTAATTATGATTGAAGTAGTTACAGTCATAAAACTGTAATACATATTCTTTTAAACAAATTCAAGACATGTAAAATATCAATACATTTCATGTATTCTTTTAAGACATGCTTGAAATATGCAAGCTTTTTCATTTCATGTCAAGTGTGCTTTTTGACACATGTTTCATATCACATATACTTTTTGAAATACATTTCATCTCACATATGCTTTTTGAAGCACATTTCATATCACATATACTTTTGAAATACATTTCATATCGCATATATTTCTTTGAAGCACTTTTCATATCATATATAATTTAAAGTATATTTCATATCACATATGCTTTTTTGAAATACGTTTCATATCACATATGCTTTTCGAAGTATGTTTCATATCACATATACTTTTTGAAATACATTTCATATCACATATACTTTTAAAGTATATTTCATATCACAAATAGCATCAAAATGCGTTTCATATACTGTAAATCAATATCGAGTATAGAGTTCATTTTCATTTTAAAGGCATACTCTAAACTTCATTTCATATCATTTGAGACTAGGCTAGATCCCTATCTCTCTATCAATAAAGACTTAGTTCACTGTAGCTAGCAGTGAAGAATCATATCATCATCCCCTGGAAACCACTAGGGCACTATCTATGGCCATAGACCTCATATCTCTCAGTCCCACTGATCAGGCAAGACTGAGACCTGTCCACGACTATTGTCGAACAAGCTTCTATGCCTAATGAGTAATCTCCAATTAGGCGGCTTCCACTATGCTTTATTGAATTTAATTCTCTTAGGGTGCCTATAGTCTCATAAAGCAATTCAATCTTTCGTATAAAAATAGTTTAATGTACATAATGCTTTTCTGAAGATCATTTACATGTATATACGTACATATGTGAAAACTATCATTTCATTCTTTTCAAAGCCATTCAAGCATCCAAAATATTCTTGTAAACATGATAAGAATAAATCAGTTCACTTTTTCATGTATAGTGATAAGTCATGCTTAATGAGAATAAAATTCAAGGAAGTGAAATAAGACCATAAAATGACATGCTCATGAATTGCATGAATGTTTATCGTTTCATCTCATAATATCTATGAACCTATATCATATCGATTCACTTCCGATCAATGTCTCTCACCTTGGTACTTTATCAAGACGAATATCATACCTACATTTCATTTCGTTATATTCAATCTCTAGGTATTCAATTCATTCTATTGTAAGATTCAATCCTATACAGAATAATCCTACTTCTACTTTATATAAACGTCTTACCTAAGGCGAGGCTTAGTTTGAGCGTGTCCCGCGTCCAGCTAGACTGTGTCCGTCGTCCTCTTGGCGCACTACATATTCACAAGGAATTTCGACTTAATAAAGTCTAGCTCAAGTTTTCAATACGCTTATGTAAATTTATACTCCAACATAATATCTATATATATACATATATATATGTATATATATCTATGTATATATATATGTATATATATATGTATATATATATATATATATATATTTATATATATACTTTTAACACCATATACTTCAAGTCCTTACATCACATTCTCTCATTTTTCCTACATCTTCATATATATGTACTATACCTACATATATATATATATATATATATATATATATATATATCAAATTCCATGTTTTTCAAATGAGAAATGTATGTATATATATATATATCTACTCCTTTCTTTAAAATTCCTTTCTTTTCTTCTATTTCCTTTCTCTTCTTGTTTCTTATCTTGTCATCAAGTAGTATATATATATAACACACTAATATAATATATACTTTCTAAAAATCTGATTTATATCTTTATATATGTACTATACATACATATATTTATCTATTTCCTTGTTTTCAAGCAATTAAAATATATATGTATATATATACACATATTTTTAACACTAACATAATAAAATTCTTAAATATATTTTTTTCTCATTTCCATATATAAAAATATATTTATATATATATATATTTCTTTTCTTTTAATTTCTTTTCCTTCTTTTATTTCTTTTCTTTTCTATTTCTTTTACCTTAGTGAATCACGGCAACTTGGTGTGGAAATGTCACCCACGGCAGCCCTTGTTCCCACGTGAAATAGCCCTCTTCTTGTGTTCTGGTCAGTATCCAAACCAGCCACAGAAATTCTGGCTTCTAGTCCTTAAAATGTCCACAGATCAATCAAGATTTAAGCTTCCTCCTCAACCTTGTTCTTCCTTCTTGTGGCAGCCTATAATCCCTCTTCAAAACCATTTCTTTCCAGCTTCAAACACAGCTCCATAAGCTGTCCACGTTCAGCCCTCTCCCTCTCGTCTGAACCAGTCTACGTTTCAGCCAGTATAAAACTCTTCTTTCAATGTTATGTTCCAGCCTCCTTAACCCTAACCCAACTCTTAAATTGTAGCTCCTTTCCTTCTTATTTTTAGACTTGGAGGTGCACGATTCAGCTCTCCTTTCTTACCCAAACCAGCACCGAACGAAGCCCTCTTTTCCTTCAAGTCTGGTTTGACCCCAACAGATGCCTTGAACCCAATCTTTTTGCTGTGTTGTTGTCACTATTTTTCGAAGACTTTGTGTCCTCCAGTAGTTCTCCTTAGCTTTATTTGACTTTGCCCAACCGTGACAACACGATGGAGATGAAGAAGGGACAAAATGGAAAGGCAAGGAAAGCTAAAAAAAATATCCAGAGGAACGGGAAGGAAAGCAACGGGAAAAGGGCTGGGTTTTCTTTAGGTTTTCTTTCTGTTTCTTTTTGTTATTTTATTACAAGTTTAGGTATAGTGGCTGTTGGATTTGAGTGCTTGGCAGAGCACTTTTTGGATTTTGGGTGGGATTTTTCCCACCTAATCCGGTCATTGATTTTTTTTTATATATATAATATAATATATTATAATATAATATATATACTTTTAATATAAAACTATTTATATTTCAAAACCTTTAATATATATATATATAGCTTTTATTAAAGATTATACAATATATGTATATATGTCTTATACATTATAAATTATATATAATATATATAATCTTAACATACTTATAGTATATATTTATTTATCCATTTTCATATACATATTCAGAATTTTCAACTTGCGGTTCAATTTTATTCACTATCATAAAATCATATCACAATCCTCAATTCACTTTTCATATGGCCCGTAGAATGTAATATCATGCTAAAATTATCTATAAAACGTCCTCAATTCAATTTTTGATTGGCAATTTACCACTAAAACAAATTTGCCAATTTCCACTATCAATAGTGTTTCAATCATTTAAGTCAACTTGATGGTTATATGGAAACACGATGGCTATATGGAAACATGATATTTAGATGCTCATAGATACTAAGAGGATTTACACTGATGATGTGGTTCTAGTATCGATAATAAAATGTACAAATGATTATTATAGTCGATAATTATCGAAAAATGATATTGAATACCGAATGGTTTGAATGCCAAGTGATCTGGTCATTGAATAATTAGAGTAATGAGCACTCTGAATATTGAATGTAATGAATCTTGAATGATTTGAATACTGATTTACTGATGTGTCAAAAGAATAGTTTGAAATCAAATGATTGATGATGATAAAGTCAAATAAATTGTTTCACTGTATTAGATGAAGGTATTACTTATATGGACATTTGAAACTATTACCAAAATTACATACGGAAATGATTTCATAGCATCGCTTTTAAGCATAATTTGCTATAGTTTCAGATGTTATAATAGCATTTATATAAATGCTATAAAGTATAGATTAGCTTTAAAAAGAAAGTATATGGTATATACGTATTTTTATATACGAAACCTCTTAAAGAACCTCACCATATGCTTTACATGATTTTTAAAAAAAAGCTAAAGATTTAAATGTTTTATGAGACTGTAGGCACCCTAAAAGAATTAAATTCAATTAAGCATAGTGGAAACTGCCTAATTGGAGCTTTGCTCATTAGGTAGATATGCTTGTCCGACAATAGTCGTGGACAGGTCTCAGTCACTCCTGATCAGTGGGGCTGAGAGAGATGAGGTCTATGGCCATAGATAGCGCCCTAGTTGGTTTCCAGGGGACGATGACATGATTTTCACTGCTAGCTATAGTGATTTAAGTCTCTATTGATAGAGAGATGATAGGGATCTAGCCTAGTCTCTAACCGATATGATATGAAGTCTGAAGTATGATTTATTGATATGAACTCTAGACTTGACATGATTTATACTGTACATGAAACAGATTTGAAATGAAATATGTTTTGAAGCAGTACATGTTTTAAACATGTTTTAAAAGTCCATGAGATATGAATTCGACACTTATATGATTTATATGTGATTTTGTGTCGAACATGGCATAATATGCGGTCTAGAGTATAGTTTGATTTGATATGAACTCTAGACTTGATATGATTTACAGTAAATGTTTTAAAAGTATATGATAAATGATTTCGACACTTACATGATTTATATACGATTTTGTGTCGAATTTGAAATGACATGCGGTTTAGAGTATAGATTAATTTGATATGAACTCTAAACCTGATATGATTTATAGTATATGAAAAATGTTTTAAAATCGCACATGTTTTAGACATGCTCTGAAAATGAATACATGAATTGAAATTGAATATGTTTCTATTATGCCTTAAAGGCAAACTTGAAATGAATTGAAAATTCATATGTTGAGCATGTCCTAAAGTATATATGATATGATTTGAAATGATAGCGGTTTATACAGAAAAATTACATGAATTGCATATTAAACCCTGATATGATAATATGCTTAGTATATGAGAATTCCATGAGGAATGTCATGACTCGATGTTAATGATGTTTCATCTATACGATGACATGATATGATATGATATATGAACATAAGATTGATATGAAGAGAATTCTGATCTTACTCTATCGTGATCATAAATTCCCATACGATAAGTGATATGAATTGATATAAGACGGGAATATGATTGTTAAATGTAAAGTGACTCGATAGGATATCTCAATTAAACATGAAGAATATATGAGGAGTACCATGACTCGGTGGTAACGATATTTCATCTATATGATGTCATGATATGATATGAAACATGAATATAGAAATACACGAAGAGAATTATGACTTCGTACCACCGTGATCATGATCCACAATATGAGAATGGATAAGAGATGATATGAGAATTGATAAGAGATGATATGAGAATTGATAAGAGATGATATGAGGATCGATAAGAGATGATAGAATACAGAAATATGATTATGAAATGAAAAGTAAATATGAGAATTGATATGAGATGATAGCATACCAAAGTATGATTATGAAATGAAAAGTGAAAATGAGAAGTGATAATGAGATGTATCGATGAGAAAGGATTAACTGTAATTGCATCATTACAAGTTTTAAGCATTGCAGTTTAAGACAGTGTAATCCTACTCATGTATTTATATTAATATCTTACTGAGCCGTGGTTTTTCTCACCCCACTAAATTTCATCTCTTTCAGATTATTGAAGTTAACATCTGCCATGTGAGCTGCTCAGTGGGCATCGGAGCCTGTATATGGACTTGGTACTAGTCTTTTGAGGTATATGTTTCTTATAAAATACTTGTTTACATGTAAGACTTAAATTGATGCACAGTACATATTTTGTTTAACAAGTCGAGATGTAACTAAGAACCGTTTTTGTGTTTCTTTAATATTTAAATGGAATGGCTATAGGTCACCTAGATAGTATAGCAACTACACTGACACCGAATACAAACCTTAAAAGGAAAAAGAAAAAAAAAGAAAAATTTAGTCCATAAATTTGTAGACTAAGAAAAGTATAAGTATTAAAGGATAGTCGCGGCCTTCGGGTCGTGACAGATTCAATGGTATCAGAGCCGAGATTGTCTAGTGCATGTCAGTGTAGATGAGTTAGAATAGTTTACATCCCATAGTACTGTCATTGCTTGATTGTTAAGTGCTCAATAAGTGCAGAATACTGTTTCTAAATGCATGTGTTTTTATATAGAAATTAAATGATAACAAAGTAAAGAAGACTACTAAATGGTGGATGATTTGAAACCTTGATAAGTAACACAATAGCCTATAAGGTATTGTGATGTACAAAAAAAAAAGAAGGGGGAAACTCTTCAAACCTGTCATTAGTAGAGTTAAGATCGAATAGGACATACTATATACTATGAATCTTTTGTAAATGTTAGAGATTTGTAAGGTATGTCGTGCAAGATAACAGATTGATGTGGAAGTTAAGATTACGTGAAATAAGACACGCAAGACCATAATGTCTTGCAATTGATCTTGACCTAGTTTGATAGTTTCTAAAGTATAAGAGGGTGAATGGTCATAAGATATGAACTTACGAGATACCTCAAATTTGGCAAAGTTATTGAGTATTGAATTTTGAAATTAAAAAGAGATTGTAATCCTAGAATTTTATATGAAATAGGTGATCTTATAATATTAATGTTAGGTTTGTTCGATAAGGCACTAAGAAAAACTCGGTGAGGGCCCCAGTAGGACTTCTTTATCTGAATCAAACTAAGACTTTGAAATGATGATATTGGAATGAAAGGGGATATCATCAGTCAATAGATTTTAAGATCACCTGTTTAAAAGGTATCTTGAAGAGAGAGAAATAAATTGAGAAATGATGAATATACCCCTATATTGAAATAATTCTACCGAATCATAAATAGCTAAATTGATTTGGAACCGATTGATGGTAATAATGTAATGGATGGTGTAAAGAATGTAAATAACGAAACATCCAAGATGATATGAGGTTATGATTTAGAAGTTACTGGATGAATTTCTAAATAATTTTCGGAGTAATGTGGATTCGAGAGATTATTAACTCGATTCACAACATGGAACCTATTTATAAGCTCTTATCAGGAAAAAAAATGTATGAAGAGCTTAAGAAATTACTCCAGAGATTAATGAATAAAGAACCTATATGTATTAGTGTAACTGGTGGAAACACAGATGATATGGTTTGAAAGAATAAGCATAGCTTATGATTGTGTACTATTCCGAGTACTCAATAGTATTATTATTGAGAATGAATAAGTTATTGTTCAAGATTGATGTTTTACTTGATCCACTCAATGGTGTATGTAGAGTTTCAATATCAATCTTTGAACAAGATGTTAACAGATAAAAAGCTTACAGATAAGTGTTCATAAGGTGATGCTCAAAACTCGGAATAACTCTTATAAGTCCATTGTGGTACTTAAGAGATTTATGAAATATCTTGTGACGTTTGTGGATTTAATGAATGAAATATTTCAATCACGTACAGATAAATTATAATGGAATGAAACCACGAGATGTGAATATATATATTTATTTGAAGAATATAAGCAGCATTTTTGGATAATTCCACAAACTTTTGGAAACTGAGAATTTTGTTGTCAAGTTTGAATGAAATGATGCGTGTGAGCACAGTTTCTTAAAGTTGAAACACCGATTGACTACAATATCAGTCCTCACCATTCCTAGTGGTTTTGGGGGATTTGCTGTATATAGTGACGCTTCACACCAAGGTCTAGGGTGCGTATTGATGCAAAGTGGAAAAGTAGTGTCTTATGGTTCTAGATAGCTAAAGAACCATGAGAGGAATTACCCCACCCATGACCTAGAGCTAGCGGTAGTGGTGTTTGCACTAAAGATATGGTGTCATTATTTGTATGGAGAAAAGTTTCAAATTTACACAGATCACAAGAGTTTGAAGTATCTCTTCTCACAAAAAGAATTGAACTTGAGACAAAGGCGATGGATGTAGTTACTTAAGGACTATGATTGTGAGACTCTCTACCATCCAGGCAAGGCTAATAAGGTGGCTGATGCATTGAATAGAAAGAGTATGGGCATAGTCAGCTATATGATGGTTAAAAAGTGGGAGTTGATAGAGTAGTTTTCGGAGACGAATCTAAATCTAGAGCCTACAGGTGAATGTTTGATGGCTAGTTTGAGAATAGAGCCTAGTATCATAGAACAAATTAGGCAGGCTCAAAGTGAGGACCCGAAATTGATTGAGATTATCAATTTGATACAAAAGGGTCAGGAATCAGAGTATGAGATTTGCAGCGATGGTTTATTGAGGTTCAATGGTGGGATATGTGTTCCAAACAATGAAGCCTTAAAGAGACAGATCATGGAAGAGGCACATAGTTCTAAGTACACGATGCATCTGAGTAATACGAAGATGTATCAAAACTTACGCAAAGTGTACTGGTGGTCAGGTATGAAGAAAGACATAGCAACTTTTGTGTCTAAGTGTTTAGTGTGCCAACAAGTTAAGGTGGAACATTAGAAGCTGGTGGGGTTGCTCACTCCTTTGTTTATGCCAACTTGGAAGTGGGAGCACGTGACCATGGATTTCATCATGGGACTTCCTAGGACCCGAAGAAACCATGATGCCATTTGGGTGATTGTCGATCGATTGACTAAGTTGGCACACTTCTTGGCTATGAAAGTCACAGATTCACTCAGTGCCCTTGCAGATTTGTATGTTAGAGAGATCGTGAGGTTACATGGAGTCCCTATGAGTATAGTGTCAGATAGAGACTCTCGATTTACTTCTTGTTTCTGGGAGCATTTCCAGGACGCTTTGGGGACTAAATTGAGTTTCAGCACCGCTTTCCATCTTCAAACCGATGGACAATCTGAGAGAACAATTCAAACCCTTAAGGATATGTTGAGAGCGTGTGTCATGGATTTTCAAGGTTCATGGGATGATCATTTGGCACTGGCTGAATTTGCATATAACAATAGTTTCCACTCCAGCATTGGGATGGCCCCTTACGAGGCGTTGTATGGGCGTAGGTGTAGATCCCCGATAGGCTGGGAAGAAGTGGGTGAAAGGAAGATATTTGCTCCCGAACTTGTAGAAAAGGCTTTAGAAAGTGTCAGATTGATATGTGATCGATTGAAGACAGCTCAGAGCAGACAGAAGAATTATGCTGATAATCGTAGGAGACACTTGAAGTTTAAGGTTGGAGATAAGGTGTTTTTGAAAATCTCTCCATCTAAAGGCATAATGAGGTTTGGTAAAAGAGGGAAGTTGAGTCCTCGGTACATTGGTCCATTTGAGATACTAGACAGCGTGGGTGATGTGGCATATCGATTAGCGCTACCACCAGAGCTATCGAGTGTGCACAATGTCTTCCACGTATCTATGCTCAGGAAATATCATCCGGATCCCTCCCATGTGATTGATTATGAACCTTTGGAGATTAGAGAGGACTTAAGTTATGTTGAGAGACCGCTTCGGATTTTGGATAGGAAGGATAAAGTAATGCGGTCCAAGACAATTCCCTTGGTAAAGGTGCTTTGGCAACACCACAGCTCAGAAGAAGCTACATGGGAGTTGGAGAGTCTCATGAAAGAGAAGTACCCTCACTTATTCTCGGATGACTTGTAGCAATTTGGAGGACCAAATCTTTAAGGTGGGGAGGATGTGAGAACCGAAATTTTCCCTAGCTAAATATGTATTCTTATGTACTTTAGCGACACAAAGAGATAATGTACTTATGAGATTTCAAGTATAAGATTATGGTACGTACTCATAGAAGTCAAGTATCCGAAATTAATGTGAAATATACGATAAAACGATATATGAAGTGCACACTAAATGAGTACGAAAGAAGTTATAATTCTATGATTAAAAAAAAAGGAATTACGTGTGCACGTACGTCAAACTAAAAGCACGTAATGTGTATGCATGCAAACGTACATGCATGTATGTAAACGTATAAACATACGCAAATAATAATAAGAAAATAAATTAATGTACATATATACACATAAGTATAGATATATGTACATCCAAATAAATGTAAATGCATGTGTATAAAGGAAAATATACAAGTATATATTATATAGAATACAATTGCATAAATGAAAGAAATATATATGTGGGTAATATATTATATATATATATATTTCTTTCATTTATGCAATTGTATTCTATATAATATATACTTGTATATTTTCCTTTATACACATGCATTGACATTTATTTGGATGTACATATATCTATACTTATGTGTATATATGTACATTAATTTATTTTCTTATTATTATTTGCGTATGTTTATACATTTACATACATGCATGTACGTTTGCATGCATACACATTACGTGCTTTTAGTTTGACGTACGTGCACACGTAATTCCTTTTTTTTTTAATCATAGAATTATAACTTCTTTCGTACTCATTTAGTGTGCACTTCATATATCGTTTTATCGTATATTTCACATTAATTTCGGATACTTGACTTCTATGAGTACGTACCATAATCCTATACTTGAAATCTCATAAGTACATTATCTCTTTGTGTCGCTAAAGTACATAAGAATACATATTTAGCTAGGGAAAATTTCGGTTCTCACATATTGTTACTTATTCCACTTAATTGAAAATACTACATTATGAAATGAAAGGCCAGTTATTTTTATCTGTACTATAATAATCCTCCATGTTTGATAGACGTGTTGTAGGAATAGAAGAAGAAAAAATAGAAGCTGGCTGAAGACGCGAGACGGGCACAAATAAGTCCCTAAGCGAAAAATGAGCGAGATGAGCAAAAATAAGACCCTAAGCGAGAAAGAAGACGCGAAACGGGCACAAATAAGTCCCTAAGCAAAAAATGCGCGAGACGGGCAAAAATAAGACCCTAAGCGAGAAGAAAACGTGAGACGGGCACAAATAAGTCCCTAAGCGAAAAATGCGCGAGACGGGCAAAAATAAGACCCTAAGTGAGAAAGAAGACGTGAGACGGGCACAAATAAGTCCATAAGTGAAAAATACGCGAGACGGGCAAAAATAAGACCTTAAGCGAGAAGAAGATGCGAGACGGGCACAAATAAGTCCCTATGCGAAAAATGCGCGAGCTGGGCAAAAATAAGTCCCTAAGCGAGAAGAAGACGCGAGACAGGCACAAATAAGTCCCTAAGCGAAAAATGCGCGAAACGGGTAAAAATAAGACTCTAAGCGAGAAAGAAGACGCGAGACGGGCACAAATAAGTCCCTAAGCGAAAAATGCGCGAGACGAGCAAAAATAAAACCGTAAGCGAGAAGAAGACGCAAGATGGGCACAAATAAGTCCCTAAGCGAAAAATGAGCGAGACAGGCAAAAATAAGACCCTAAGCGAGAAGATACAAGACGGGCACAAATAAGTCCCTAAGCGAAAAATGTGCGAGACGAGCAAAAATAAGTCTCCACGCGAGAAAATCAAAAGTCCCTGAATCGAAAAATGTACGAGACGGGCAAAACAAAAAGTCCCTAAGTACAAAAGGGTGCGAGATGGGCAAAAATAAGTCTCTAAATGAGGTACGTTACAATTTTTTCAGATTACATTTAGCGTATTATATTCTAATAAGTCCTTAAGCGGATAGTACGCAAGACAGGACCAATATTCCAGTAAAAGTTCTTCTTTGGACACAAAAAGTAGCAAAGAAAAACTTGGGGAGCACACAGTATGCAAGTTGTAAGGTATGGCACGAGGCACGTTACAATTTTATCATTGAATATGTGCTACAATTGATAAACAAAATGCATTTAACGTATTATGCTGGCATTCTAGATATAAAAACGATGTTATAGTCTTATCATTTCTATAAAAGCCTTATGCGAAAAACGCGCGAGATGGGCAACACATAGCACTAAGCGAAAAATGCGCAAGATGGGCAATTCTCTAAAAGTCCCTAAGTGAAAATGCATGAGATGGGCAGTTCTCTAAAAAGTCTCTAAGCGAAAATGCGCGAGACGGGCAATTCTATAAAGTCCCTAAGCGAAAAATGCACGAGATGGGCAAATTGTGAAATCCTCAAGCAATAAAGTGTACGGATAAATGCAATACCCAAGTACGAATTCTTCTTTAGATGTACGTGCTTCATAAGAAGAGCTGGGGAGCACTATAGATTAATTTCTACATTAAAAGGAGTATCGAAACTAATAGGCACCCATACATATGCGTCCCGAGGTGCTATAATGTCAAGAGCTTGATCCTTAGGAAAATTAGTCTCTGGATTATCTAAATAATCGCCATCCAAGCTTGTGAGAACCTCGACCATCTCGAATCGACAAAAAGACTTCTAAGAGCTGGTAAGATCAGATAAATCTTTATAAGTGCCTATCCTCAGAAAAGGTTCCAAATTCTCGGCATCTGGATCGAGCTTCAACCAATCAAGAGCATGCCGAGTATAAACCACATCTGATGAAACCAGATAAGAACATATGCATCCGCTTATGGCACTTCTTGACGATGTGCCCTCATGGCCTTAACCCAGATTCGATTTTCTTCCTCTTGGCTAATAGAAAGCACTTGACAAAAGAAATGATGATACGAAGTCATTTCTGCTACAAATAATAATGAAGTTCACTAGTTGAGCCCTCAAGTGAAGATGAAAAGACTCTTGTGATAATCCCAGGAAAAGGGTAGCAAAAGAATTTAAAAAAAAAAGCCCATTCTTTATACTCTTTCACAAGGTAAACCTTGTAAAAGAGTGGGGAGCAATTGATGTGGACTAGGTCAATTATTACTGGGCTTTTCTATAAGTCAAGCTGAAGACAATTAAGCCAAATGATAATCTGAGCCCAAGAGGAAAAAGAACTCAGAAGGCCCATAAATGGCCCACTAGGTTATTATTTAAGCGTGGGGCTTAAATGTAATTACGTGCAAAATAACTCCTATAAATAAGTCACAGGTATCATTCTTAAACCCTAAGCTCTATTGATCTACTGAAACCCTGTCTGACTTAAGCATCGGAGTTTACCCCTGCGCCCTCTGATGGTTTTCTTGTTTTACAGAAGCTTCTTGGAGACACGTGGAGACTAAGTACGAACATCGACGTCAGCATACCTTTATTATTGTTTTTTGGACAAGAACCAATGTGGAAAGGGACTATTTCAAGGCTGTACAGATCGATGAGGAAGAAGGGTAAGTGAAGAGATGAATCCAAGCATAACCCCTGTTGTTTATAATTGTATTGAGCTAGTAAGAGATGATTATAGTTGTTGATTTAATCAAAATTGATTATTGACAATGATGAATGCAATCTGCCAGGAAAGGTAAAATGCTGAAATTTTAATGATTTTGATGTATTACTTGGTAGAGATTATTAGGATAGGATGAAAGGAAATTTGGTTGAATCATGGCCGCAGTGGTGATTTGCAATAGCAAATGGCGTGAACAGGGGGTGCAAATCGGTCCTGAATTGGGCTGAATGATGATGATTTAATTTGATGAATTTGAAGTGTTTGATGTAAATCCTAAATGAATAGAAGAGGGTTATGAAATGGGAATTGATTAAAGAATGAAATTGTGAGAAAATGGTGAAGGAAACTCACGGCTGGGAAGAAAAATGGAAGCTGTCGGCAGAAGCAAAGAGAACAGAAAAGAAAGAAAGAAATATAAGGCTGTTGACCATTGAAGAAAAATGGAAGAAATTGATGTTATTTAATAAATGAAAAATTATAGAATAAATATAAATAGTAAATAATGATCAATTGAGAAATTAAAATTGAAAATTT
This sequence comes from Heritiera littoralis, assembly GCA_031772115.1. Lineage (NCBI taxonomy): Eukaryota > Viridiplantae > Streptophyta > Magnoliopsida > Malvales > Malvaceae > Heritiera > Heritiera littoralis. Next base: position 1,444,465 of record JAPDPK010000037.1, on the reverse strand, counting down.
ACAAGTAAATTTCAATAAGGTATATGAGACTAAGATTTAATGCTTGTGGTTTCCATGTAAATCATGCGATTTCATAGTTAATACATAATACATAAGGATTAATTAGAGTACTAGTAAGATTGAAATTTGAAAAAGAATAAAATTAGACAAATATGAAAAAAATTGGTTAAGGTGATTGCTAGATGAATTCCATATTAAATGATTAAAAGAATGTTTATAAAGCTAATGAGATTAGTAGTGAAATTAGATTTAGAAAAAGAATGTGATTAATTGTAATTAGGATTTGGCAATTGGTAAGAGATAAATTAAATTAAAATTAGTTAAATTAATTGTTGGAATTAATAAAGTAAAAAGATAAGAAATTAAGAGGAAAATTTATTAAAAGTCATATTAGGGAATAAAATTTAGAAAAGAATAATAGTGTAATTGGAGTCATGTGTAATAATTAATAGAAGATAAAATGAAGTAATTGTGGGAATTAATAACTAAGAAATAGAAATTAGTTAAATTTTTATTATATTTACTATATGCAATTTTAAATATAATTTGGAAATTATTGGTGAAATTGAATTTGGAAAAGAATGAGAATTAATACAAACATATTAGGGTAATTAGTAGGAAAACAAAATAAGTTAATTGTAATTTTGTTATAGTATTTAATAAAAATAAAAATTAATTAACTAATGAAATTAACAAAATGAATTTAATTTATAGGAAAATTCATTATAGCTAAAATGGAAAGTAAATGATATGGATGAAGATGGATTTAAAGAAAGGAATGGAATTTGATTAAAATTTCATGGTGATAATTGATAGAAAAGAAAATAAATTGAATTATGGAAATAAATAAAATAGAAGTAAAGTTGATAAAAGTAAATGGTGGAAAATAATATTACTAATGAATACAGATTAATTGTAAAATTTGAATTGGGAAAAATAATAAACATATTGTAAGAATGAAATATTTGACTATAGTAAATAATTAAAGATAATAGAATTTAAATGAAATCAAAATTAGGATAATAAGTCAATATGAATATAGTTAAATTTTGGTATTTAAAAAGGAAATAAAATAGATTTACCATGAAAGTGATAAAATAAAAAATAAGGATTAATAGAATAATTATTAGAATTGAAATATGAATTATTATTATTGGATGAAATAAGGTTTGGGAAAAGACTTCAATTTAATTACAGTTAAATTAAAGTATTTAGTGAGAAAGGAAATAAATAGATAAAATTATTGAAATTAATAAAAATGGAAAATGGGAACATATAGAACATCGATTATAGTATATGTGGGATTTTAAATAGAAATTAAAACTATTAATGACATTAAAATTAAAGAAAGAATTTGATCTAGTTGGAATTATACTTTAGTATTTAGTAGGAAATAAAATAAATTAATTTTTGGGAATAATACATGGACAATAGAAATGTATGAAATGCTTATTAGAATCATAATATAGAATCTTGAATATAATTTAAAATTATTAATCAGTATGAAGTACGAGAAATAAGGAGACGTAAGTGGCAATATCGGATTTTATATCGCAAGGAGATAGAGGTAAGAGACATATATGGAAGTTGCATAGGAATGAATTACATGAATTTCATTACATGGATTGATTTTACGAGAAATGATTTACCTGAATTGAATTACATGAAAGGATTTACATAAATTGATTTACAAGAAATGAGTTACATGAATTGTTCTACATGAAATGTTTTACATGAATTGAATTTCATGAACCGATTTACATGAATTGATTTATTTGAAATGATATATGAGTATATGAAGTGATTTTATGAGATTAATGTCTCCCTGATGATCGTGCATACGAGACAGTGATGATTACGCTGGGAGACTTCCTTTTACATGATATGATTGTGGGAGTTACGGTCAAATCCCACAGGTTTACGCAGTGAGCATCTGACCAATGCGAACTGTGAGTGATTGACAATGGCCATTGTTACAAGGTCCCTATGGGGATATGAGATCCCTTCAGGGATACAAGATTGTGCATGATTCTCTAAGAGATTTATTTTTACTAATGTGATATTCTTCATAGTGAATTATTTGATGAGAATAGTATTTGAATTGATAAAAAAAAATTATGAAAGAAGTGATATGAGTTTTCTTAAGTATACATTTTATTGATATAAGTGCATATATATATATATATCATATTTTAATGATTTTACTAGAATTGTTTTATAGCATTAATTGAAATACGAAATGTATTTATTGCATTTGAATGATTTTAAAAGAATCGCTTTACTGTATCATTTCTCATAATTTTGAAAAGTACTACATTATTTGATTAAAGGATTATATTGTTTCATAAAATAAGTTATTTTATTCAATTGCATATAGTGTGCACTTTTATATATGTTTTTTACTGGGCTTTTCCAAAGCTCACCCCTTTACTCACCATTCAAGATAGCTTATCAAAAAGTGCGTGACAACCGCTGTGTCAAGTTAGTTAAGGAAAAACTTCTAGAAGTATGAAGTATCCAGTAACCAGGTACTTTAGAATTTTATATTTATATTCAGACTAGCTAATGCACAACAGTTGTATTTATAATGGGATGTAAATAGTGACATCTGCTTGTAATGAATTAGTGGGATGTAATTTATATTGAATTTTTATAAATAGCATAATAAATATTATGTTATATATTTTATTCTAAATCCTTATTTAATTATTAGTAGATTAATTAATTTAATGGTATCGAGATTTAATGGTAATGAGAATTGTAAAATAAACTTACTGACACTAAATGCAAACCAACTGATACCGAATAATTGAATAAGAAAGATAAAAGTGAAAAGAAAAAATTTGGTTCAAAATTTTATAATTTCTGACGTTACATATAGTATCAGTCTTATTATATATATTTCTTACTAGGCATTAGCTCATCCCATTTTTCCCCTCCTCCCAGATTATTTTTAGTAGACTTCTGCATTTGCTCAGGAGGTTTGTAGCGGGGTACTCCTTAGGCGGAATATATTTTCAGTTGAAGTGTATTCATTTCTTACGTATTTAGACTTATATTGTACAGTACTGTTGTATGTAGATACAATTATAGGATGTAAATTAAATGAAATCTCATAATGTAAATAAATAAATTTTCTTTTGTATATGGGTTTTATTTGAGTAAAATGAAGGCAATGCCGACAGCCCAACCGTTAACTTGTGAAAATAGTGAAAAATGTATAGAAATATCTAAATTCAAAATGTGACAAAAGATGAGAGAGAAAGCTTGTTTTTCATGGTTTTATGACTTTTAGCTATGTGTTTAAGGTGTTTAAGTTGATATCTAATCTTGAATTGAATTGAATCCATGTCAATCTCTCTCCTAGGGTTTTGACCAAGCTTGGGAATACATGAATGTGATGTTGTCTAATGTAAAAATGATGTAAATGCAATGTAGAATAATCATAGAACATGAATGTAAGCTTGAATTATTGAAATGAGACGGTTAGGAAAGGGAGAAGCATTTGGCCAAGTGAAGGGGAAAAAGAAGAAGCGCTCAATTTAATGTGTTAATACAAGACTGTATGTGAAATCCCCAATTTCATGTAAAGTCCTCTTATTTGTAAAGTACTATAAGCAGAAATGATTTAAATGAATATGAGAATTAATGTACAAATGATGTTAGGAACCTAGAAGAAGTAATAAAATGGAGAGTCAAATGGTCAATAAATTTAATGTTGATATCAGGAAAATATTAGAGAATGATAAAAGAAGAATAAATATCAGATTTTCATAATTTCATGATATGTGTGGCTGACATGAGGAAGGAAAGAAGAAGAATTAATTGGTGGTCAAATTGTCAAAGGGCTAAGGAGTTGTGGCTGGCATGAAGGGATAAATACACATTAATGGCATTTAATGCCATCTTTTCCAGCAAAGAGGGCCGGCAGCCATAGCTCTTCCTCTGAAATTCTCTAAGGTTTTCTTCCATATTCACCTTGTAGAACTGCCTTATTCCTCCAACGAAGCAACAAACTCCTTAAACGAAAAACGATCCTCATCACTAGCTCTCTTTATGTCTGTAATATGGAAGGCTGAAACAAAGTCTTTGAGGAGATCAGAATTTCTGTTATTTTAGCTATTGACAAAGGTAAGGATAGAAGTTGATTCTTTCAATTCTATCTATGATTTGGAGTTAAGTGATGTTGGTATAGTATACTTATGGTGTTGAAATGAAAGAAAGTTAAAGGTTCCAATTTATATGAATTATGCAGTTTTGAAGAAGTGAAGGAAAGAATCGGTGCAACCAAGGGATTTCGTATTATTTGGCTATTTGAGGTAAGGAATATATGTAACGGACGTAGGGTGACTATGTCCGCATGTTTTAAATGTTTTGGGATGAAATAAAAGCTGGTGTAAGTGCAGGAAATGTAAAATTCACGGTTTTCGCCCGGTTACAATTTGGCTCGGGGCAGCCGACTGCCCTAAATAGCAGCCGACTGCTCAGAGACAGTCGTGACGTAACTTTTTCCGAAACCGACTTAGAGCAGCCGACTGCCCTACATAGCAGTCGACTGCCATTTTTCCAGAAACTTTCTGTTTGCAAACCAGTCGACCGCTAAAGAGCCAGTCGACTGCATTTTTTCGAGAAACATTCTGTTTGCGGGCCAGTCGACTGCCCCATTTTAGCAGTCAACTGCCCTACTTGCATCCGAAAATTAAATATTTTAAATGCAAAAAGAAAATAAAATTTATTGAATATTTTTATACTAGAGCAGTCGACTGCCCTAAAAGAGCAGTCAACTGCCCCCTTTGAAAAATAATAATTTTTAATTTATTTATATAAATGTATTTGGATTATCATTAAAGTATATAAGAAGGGTTATGAATACCCATGGTTTTACAAGAATGAGTTTTACTACTCAATATTTTGAGATTAACGACTCCATTGGTGATCATGCATATTACTTGCTTATTTGTATTTGGCTGGGGGACTCTAGTCAAGCCCTCAGTACCACGGGTGTCACCTGACTAGTGCACACTGTGGAATATTGACAATGGCCATTAGTCCTTTATATGTGTTTGGCTTAAGGGAGGATCCCTGGCCCATACGTGGGTACGCCACTTTATTTGGTGCATGATTCTATTGGATGTTGACGGTCTCCCCCTATTTGAAGACTATTTGTATATGTAATTTCAAGATATTTGACATATATATGTGAAAGTATTTGAGTTATTTGAATACGTGCAAGTGACTTCATATGATTTTGTCATGTGTTATATGGTATTTGATGAACTTATATGTTATATGTTTTTACAAGAATATTACATGACATTATAGAGCCAAGCAGGAAAACTGCATATAGTGGCATAGTACGCTCTTTTATGTATATTTCTTACTGAGCGTAAACTCATTCCTTTATAATATTTTTCATCCAGATTATTTGCAGTGAAGTCTGCTCTTGGTAGAGGAGCATATATTTGGACTATACGATATTCCTTCGAGGCTAACTTCCAATCCCTTGAAGGTAGATACATTTTGATTATGTAATTCAGACTATAGTACAGTGATGTATATTAGACACATTGGGGATGTAAATTGTTAAAAAGATTAGTATGTAATTTATGTTAGAGTTTTAGACTTATGTGAAAGACGATCCTGTATGTGTATGAGAAATATATCATCATGGAAACAATATAGTGTTAGCTATATTAAAGAAGAAGGATGCACCGTTGAACAGCCTAACCAAAACTATGGGAAATTAGTTGGTATTTGGGAGTGACGAGGATGTCACAAATTGGTATCAGAGCAAGGTTAGTCTGATGTTTGACGGTGTCATTAGGCTAGAAATAGTGTACATCCCCATGTACTGTACTTGTCTGAATACATATTTGGTTGAATTGCTGAAAGTGTACTAAACGCTTGACCTTGTGGTGATATTGGCAGAATGAGCACTCGTAGAAGGGGTACTGGTAGAGGACGAGGACGAGGACGGGGTAGAGTAGAACCGCCCCCAACACAGTCTCCTCCTCCATCTCCATCGGGTAGTCCGAATGCTCGACTGTCGAGAGTGGAGAGAAGTATTGAGACTATGGCCACTCTGTTCAATCAGTTCATGTCTAATCTCCCAATCGTGGCCACTAATGCCTCAACAGCACCTCCTATTCCATCTGGGAATGCTCCTCCTACACCTCCTATTCCCCCAGTACAGCCTCCACTAGTTCAGCCTGAGTTGCCCCCACCAGTTCAAGCTACTGAAAGGCAAGATCCGAAGGCCTATTGCAATGTGGTCTTAATTAAAGAATTTAAGAAGCTGGATCCGCCTAAGTTTAAGGGCGATAGAGATCCGTTGACCGCCGAGAACTGGGTGAAGGCAGTCACTAAATCTTTTGAGTACATGACCTGTTCTGAGAAAGAGAAAGTGGGTTTGGCAGCTTATTTGTTAGTAGACGATGCCGAGCATTGGTGGCAGTCTACTCGGGCCATTTTGGAGACTCAACATACTGAGGTTACATGGGATAGATTTTTAGAGGCCTTTAATGAACAGTACATCCCACGCACTGAACAGACCAGGTTGAAGATTGAGTTTTTGAGCTTGACTCAGGGGACTATGACAGTTAATCAATATGAGTCGAAGTTCATTTCTTTAAGCAGATTTGACCCTGAAGTCCTAAGGAGTGAAGGACATAAGATCTACCGATTCATAGAGGGATTAAGATCTCCTATTAGATCGAAGTTATATCCTATGGATATCACTACTTATAATGAGGCAGTCCGTAAGGCTCAATTGTGTGAGCAGGACTATAATCTTCACCATGCTGATTTCCGAGCCAAGGGTAAAGGCAAAGAACCGATGAAGCGGAAGTCAGATGAGAGAGCCTCTAGTGACAGATATCCATTTAGGAAAAATAGACCATATGAAAGAGCTTCGTCAGGTAAGAAAATAAATTTTAAGGGAATGACATGTATCTTAGTTTAATGGTTATATGGAAACATACTAAATTTTGAATTTTTATGATAATTATGGTACAGGGACTCCTAGATCTACCGAGATTAAGATAAATGATGAAAGATCCCGATATTCAGTTGGCAGTACTGCGAGCTCGCCGAAGAGTGTGTCGCAGAAATGCGAGCATTGTGGGAGATTCCATGGGTCACAGCCATGTCGTATGGCGAGCGGGGCTTGTTTTTGGTGTGGCGAGAGGGGACACATGATTAAAGATTGTCCCAAGATTTCTAAAAGAGTGTCTGAAGAATCGGAAAAGACCACCCAACCACAGCCTAAGGCCACAGTTGCTGAGAAGGGAAAGAAAGCTGTGACTCAAGGACGAGTATTTGCTATAGACGAGGAGTCTGCTGATGCTTCGTCCAAGGTGATTAAGGGTAAGATTCACCTCTTTGATATAAGTGTTACTGCTTTATTTGATCCAGGCTCTACACACTCCTTTGTTTCTCCCATAATTGCCATGAGATTACCTGTTGAACCTGAGCCTTTAGGGCATTTATTACAAATAAGTACACCGTTTAGAGAATCACAGATGACAGACATAGTGTATCGTAGTTGTAAGCTACGGGTAGGAGAGAGAGAATCGATAGCTGACCTAATCCTACTGAAAATGTATGGATTTGATGTCATATTAGGAATGGATTGGTTAGCTAAGAATCATGTGATATTGGATTGTTATGCTAAAAGTGTGATCTTCTCTTCTCCCGTTAGCTATGTTGTAAATTTTGCAAATGTTTAATACAAAAGTATGTTTATTAATTTATTTATTCGTAAATGAAATTAATAGAGAATATATTTGTTATGTGAAGGATTTATAGCATATGTGGTGGACGTAGAAAGGGAACGTCCCGAACTTCATGAAATTCCGATAGTCAATGAGTTTCCATGTGTGTTTCCGGATGATCTTCCAGGACTTCCTCCGGATAGGGAAATCGAGTTTACTATCGATTTGGTGCCAGGGACTGAGCCCATTTCGAGACCACCCTATCGGATGGCCTTAGTGGAATTGGAAGAACTTAAGAAACAGCTTCAGGAGTTACTAGATAAGGGGTTTATACGGCCAAGTGTATCCCCATGGGGTGCTCCTGTGCTATTTGTTCGGAAGAAGGACGGCAGCTTGAGGCTTTGTATTGATTATCGATGGTTGAATAAGGTGACAATCAAGAACAAGTACCCTCTTCCCAGGATTGACGATCTCTTTGATCAGCTTCGGGGTGCACAAGTCTTCTCCAAGATAGACTTGAGATCGGGATATCATCAATTGAAGATCCGGAGTGAAGATATCCCTAAGACTGCATTCAGAACACGGTATGGTCACTATGAATTTCTAGTGATGCCGTTTGGTTTAACCAATGCACCCGCGTCTTTTATGAACTTGATGAATGATGTGTTCAAGCAGTATTTGGACCAGTTTGTCATTGTTTTCATCGATGACATATTGGTGTATTCGAGATCCTGGGAAGAGCATGAGCAGCATTTGAGGATAGTTCTACAAACCCTCAAGGATCGGAGATTATATGCCAAGTTAAGTAAATGTGAATTTTGGCTAGATCAAATATCCTTTTTGGGTCACATAATCAATAAAGATGGAGTTTCGGTCGATCCATCGAAGATTGAAGCTGTGGTGCAATGGGAAAGACCGAAAACAGTGACGGAGATTAGGAGTTTCTTGGGTCTAGCCGGCTATTATCGACGATTTGTAGAAGGTTTTTCGAGGTTAACTGCTCCCCTGACGCGCTTAACGCGCAAAGAGGTGAAGTTTGAATGGAATGATGCTTGCGAGTGTAGTTTCCAAGAATTGAAGCGCAGGTTGACTACTGCACCTATTCTCACCATTCCTAGTGGTTCTGGAGGATTTTCAGTATATAGTGATGCCTCTGCACTAGGTCTAGGTTGTGTGCTAATGCAACATGGTAAGGTAGTTGCATATGGTTCTCGTCAATTAAAGGACCATGAGAAGAACTACCCGACTCATGATTTGGAGTTAGCGGCAGTGGTGTTTGCTCTAAAGATTTGGAGGCATTACTTGTATGGTGAGAAATTTCAGATTTTTACGGATCATAAAAGTTTGAAGTACTTGTTCTCTCAGAGGGAATTGAATATGAGACAGAGGAGATGGCTCGAGCTTCTGAAGGATTATGATTGTGAGATCCTATACCACCCAGGAAAAGCCAATGTGGTGGCAGATGCTCTAAGCAGGAAGCATATGGGAATAGTATCGTACATGATGGTTAGAGAATATGAGCTACTTGAGCAGTTTGCAAGCCTTAGTCTTAATGTTGTACCTTATGAGCATTTTGGAATGATAGCTAGTTTAATGATTGAGCCGGAGTTGATGGGTAGAATTCGGATTGCTCAAAGGGAAGATGATCAATGTATGGAGGCCATGAATCAGATTCAATTAGGTATGCCATCGGAATTTAACATTGATAGTAATGGACTCTTGAGGTTTAATAATCGTATATGTGTTCCTAAGGATAAGGAGTTGAAGAAGTTAATTTTGACGGAAGCACACTCCACTAAGTATACTTTGCATCCGGGAAATACGAAGATGTATCATAATCTTCGCAAGGTGTATTGGTGGACTGGTATGAAAAGAGACATAGCAGAATTTGTGGCAAAATGTCTCACGTGTCAGCAGGTTAAGGTAGAGCACCAAAGACCAGCAGGTTTACTACATCCTCTACCTATACCTATGTGGAAGTGGGAGCACATTACGATGGATTTTGTCTTGGGACTACCTCGAACGAGGAGGAATCATGATGGTATTTGGGTCATTGTGGATCGGTTAACTAAGTCAGCTCACTTCCTGCCTATGAAGTCTACAGATACACTTAGTGCTTTGGCAGATTTGTATGTGAAAGAAGTTGTCAAACTACATGGAGTTCCAGTGAGCATTACATCTGACAGGGATTCCAGGTTCACTTCTCATTTCTGGGAACATTTCCAAGAAGCCATGGGATCTCAGTTAAATTTTAGCACGGCTTTTCATCCACAGACTGATGGTCAGTCCGAGCGCACCATTCAGACGCTCGAGGATATGTTGAGAGCTTGTGCTTTGGACTTTAAAGGCTCCTGGGATGATCATCTGCCATTGGCTGAGTTTGCATACAATAATAGTTACCACGCAAGTATCGGGATGGCACCATATGAAGCTCTATATGGTAGAAGGTGTCGATCTCCGATTGGGTGGGAAGAAGTGGGCGAGCGTAAGCTATTAGCCCCAGACTTAGTCGAGCAAGCCTCTGAGGATGTTAAGTTAATTTGCCAAAGACTTAAGACAGCTCAGAGTCGACAAAAGAGTTACGCAGATGCTCGACGGAGACCACTCGAGTTTTTGGTTGGGGACTCGGTGTTTTTGAAAGTCTCTCCATCCAAAGGTATCATGAGATTTGGCCGAAAAGGTAAACTTAGTCCTCGTTACATAGGGCCATTTGAAGTCCTAGATCGAGTCGGAGATGTTGCATATAGGTTGGCACTACCTCCGGAGCTATCGGGAGTACATAATGTTTTCCATGTGTCGATGCTTCGGAAGTATAATCCGGATCCATCTCATGTCATTGAATATGAACCATTAGAGATTCGGGAGGACATGAGTTATGTGGAGAAGCCGGTTCGGATTTTGGATAGAAAGGAGAAAGTGCTAAGGTCTAAGACGATTCCCCTAGTCAAAATTCTCTGGCAATACCATACCATGGAAGAAGCTACATGGGAGCTAGAGAGCTTAATGAAGGAAAGGTATCTAGAGCTATTTGAGTAGTAACCCGATTTAAATTTGGAGGACCAAATTTCTAAAGGTGGGGAGAATGTGAAATCCCCAATTTCATGTAAAGTCCTCTTATTTGTAAAGTACTATAAGCAGAAATGATTTAAATGAATATGAGAATTAATGTACAAATGATGTTAGGAACCTAGAAGAAGTAATAAAATGGAGAGTCAAATGGTCAATAAATTTAATGTTGATATCAGGAAAATATTAGAGAATGATAAAAGAAGAATAAATATCAGATTTTCATAATTTCATGATATGTGTGGCTGACATGAGGAAGGAAAGAAGAAGAATTAATTGGTGGTCAAATTGTCAAAGGGCTAAGGAGTTGTGGCTGGCATGAAGGGATAAATACACATTAATGGCATTTAATGCCATCTTTTCCAGCAAAGAGGGCCGGCAGCCATAGCTCTTCCTCTGAAATTCTCTAAGGTTTTCTTCCATATTCACCTTGTAGAACTGCCTTATTCCTCCAACGAAGCAACAAACTCCTTAAACGAAAAACGATCCTCATCACTAGCTCTCTTTATGTCTGTAATATGGAAGGCTGAAACAAAGTCTTTGAGGAGATCAGAATTTCTGTTATTTTAGCTATTGACAAAGGTAAGGATAGAAGTTGATTCTTTCAATTCTATCTATGATTTGGAGTTAAGTGATGTTGGTATAGTATACTTATGGTGTTGAAATGAAAGAAAGTTAAAGGTTCCAATTTATATGAATTATGCAGTTTTGAAGAAGTGAAGGAAAGAATCGGTGCAACCAAGGGATTTCGTATTATTTGGCTATTTGAGGTAAGGAATATATGTAACGGACGTAGGGTGACTATGTCCGCATGTTTTAAATGTTTTGGGATGAAATAAAAGCTGGTGTAAGTGCAGGAAATGTAAAATTCACGGTTTTCGCCCGGTTACAATTTGGCTCGGGGCAGCCGACTGCCCTAAATAGCAGCCGACTGCTCAGAGACAGTCGTGACGTAACTTTTTCCGAAACCGACTTAGAGCAGCCGACTGCCCTACATAGCAGTCGACTGCCATTTTTCCAGAAACTTTCTGTTTGCAAACCAGTCGACCGCTAAAGAGCCAGTCGACTGCATTTTTTCGAGAAACATTCTGTTTGCGGGCCAGTCGACTGCCCCATTTTAGCAGTCAACTGCCCTACTTGCATCCGAAAATTAAATATTTTAAATGCAAAAAGAAAATAAAATTTATTGAATATTTTTATACTAGAGCAGTCGACTGCCCTAAAAGAGCAGTCAACTGCCCCCTTTGAAAAATAATAATTTTTAATTTATTTATATAAATGTATTTGGATTATCATTAAAGTATATAAGAAGGGTTATGAATACCCATGGTTTTACAAGAATGAGTTTTACTACTCAATATTTTGAGATTAACGACTCCATTGGTGATCATGCATATTACTTGCTTATTTGTATTTGGCTGGGGGACTCTAGTCAAGCCCTCAGTACCACGGGTGTCACCTGACTAGTGCACACTGTGGAATATTGACAATGGCCATTAGTCCTTTATATGTGTTTGGCTTAAGGGAGGATCCCTGGCCCATACGTGGGTACGCCACTTTATTTGGTGCATGATTCTATTGGATGTTGACGGTCTCCCCCTATTTGAAGACTATTTGTATATGTAATTTCAAGATATTTGACATATATATGTGAAAGTATTTGAGTTATTTGAATACGTGCAAGTGACTTCATATGATTTTGTCATGTGTTATATGGTATTTGATGAACTTATATGTTATATGTTTTTACAAGAATATTACATGACATTATAGAGCCAAGCAGGAAAACTGCATATAGTGGCATAGTACGCTCTTTTATGTATATTTCTTACTGAGCGTAAACTCATTCCTTTATAATATTTTTCATCCAGATTATTTGCAGTGAAGTCTGCTCTTGGTAGAGGAGCATATATTTGGACTATACGATATTCCTTCGAGGCTAACTTCCAATCCCTTGAAGGTAGATACATTTTGATTATGTAATTCAGACTATAGTACAGTGATGTATATTAGACACATTGGGGATGTAAATTGTTAAAAAGATTAGTATGTAATTTATGTTAGAGTTTTAGACTTATGTGAAAGACGATCCTGTATGTGTATGAGAAATATATCATCATGGAAACAATATAGTGTTAGCTATATTAAAGAAGAAGGATGCACCGTTGAACAGCCTAACCAAAACTATGGGAAATTAGTTGGTATTTGGGAGTGACGAGGATGTCACACTGTAAGCGAAATCATAAATGAAAATGAAGGTGTTTTGACGGTAGTTGCAATGTTAGCATAAGTAGGAAATAGACCAAATTTAAGACTGCAATAGGCAATGTGCTAGGTCTTAATAAGTTAAACATTCTTTTTAACTGAAGTATAGAGAATTGACAGCATTTGTATGGTGAATTACTGTCACATCCCAAATACACAGTATTTTACACTTTTTACGCATTTTCACCACACATGAACAGGTTAGGCTGTCTGCGATATCTTAATTTCCACATTTAATTCACTGAAAACACGATTTTCGTAATTTAATATAATTAACGGAAATAAATATTTACAAGTTGTATTTTAAATCAATTAATATAATTAACGGAAATAAATATTTACAAGTTGTATTTTAAATCAATACTTACATCTCCTAATTTAATATAACACTGTAGTACCGTAAATCAAAAGTCTGAACATATAAAATAAAATAAATATACCTCCGGGATCTATAAATGCTGCCTCGGGGTGCTCAGTGTGCAACCTCTAATCCTCGGATGATATACTCAACCGATAACTGAAAAAAAATCTGGAGAGATAATATATTGGAGTGAGCAAACCACGGCTCAATAAGAGATTTGTATGCAAATCTTGATACCTCGAAGACTACATGCAGTAAAATCTTTCAGTTATAATTTTTATTAAAGTGTTTACTGCATATAAAATGTCATATGATTAAATAAACAATTTAGTAAATCATATGAACCACATTTGAAATTCAGTTTGATTTCTACCGTTGAAATCAATCACTTTAAACAAATGTAGCAATAAAATACACTGTTCACATATTTCACAAATTAGTGATAAAACATCACAATAAACAGTATAATTTCCATATTTCTCATCAAATCCAAACACATGGAATAATAGTGGAGACCAGGCACACCCTAATAATATCATGCAATAAGTCCCGTAGGGAATAATAGGGTACACGTGAGATCCTTGTAAGGACAGAATAATAAACACATGAGATCTATGGCCATAGTCTATAAGTGTCCTCGGTCGTACATTGAGCAAGTGACACCGAGACCACTGAAGACGGCTCAATGTCAACAGCACAACACATGAGAAGGTACACATAAACATGTGAGCATGATATGGGGCCTAATAGTCTCAAAACAGTATATATGAAATCTCGTTACTTTTATGGAATTAAGTAAAATCAATAACATCTTTCAAACAATCCATAAAGGTATAAATCATAGTATCATACGGTGAAAACAGTTTATAAGATAATCATATAGTAGGAATAAAATTACATAACTATTTCTTTTCACCGTAGAACACATACACACGTGTTTCCATGCTTTCTTTCCAAAACATGCATTTCAAAGTTATTGGAAAACTATTCCAATATTTTCATGATTTATGAAAAAATAAAATATTTTATTTTTCAAATTCAATAATTCCACCAATACATTTTTCCACCATAAACACGTGTAAAGACATTCTAGTCTCAAAACAATATTAACACAGTAATAAAGCCTTTATGGAAATCCTTACATGTGATAAAATTTATTTATCCCATAAAGAAATATCATAAATAAAATAGTGAATATCATACTGAAATTAATTATAAAATATTCACTATTCACCATTTCATTTCACCAATCATACATTTCATTATAAAACATATGGGATGAATTTTCAGTAATGACACCTTCACCGAAATCGGTGTCCAGAATATTCAATAAATATTTTTCGGTATAATAACCATTTATGAAAATATTTAATTCATCCCTTTCAAGGCTAGGAAAAATATAAGTAATGCACCAAAATATTTTCTAACACTTTTAAAAATATTTTGAATAAAATTCGGCAGTATAACAACTGCCTGAGTCCTAGCCCCCTGCACTTGCAAACAAAGTTCACCAACTAGAAAATCCCAGATTCCATGCAACTCGAGGCAAAACCAAAATTCCATAATTCATATAAAAGTCATAGCACGTAAATCATGCATTCGGATATCCCTACAAATCTACACACGCATCTCTTACCTGTATCTCGAGATCGTGCTATTTCGTGCTCCACACAAATGTCGAACTTCCAACTCAGTAGCATTGTAGAGATATGGTCTAAATTGCACCATTATGCTTCTTATCTCATCAGATTAGAAACTGCAAATAACAACTTAATAAAATCAATATTCGATATTAACATGTATAAAATTCCTTTACTTATTTGAATTCTTATTTGAATTCCCATTATATCGAATATTTAGAAATTTCTATGATTTCCTTACGGTAATGAATATTTCATTCATTTTTTTTGTTTTGGCATTATTTGCCATTTTACCTAGTCAACCTTTTCACCAAAGTTGTATGACCGAATATCATTTTCCATGCATAAGCCTATTTGGCTTATGACCTATATTTCCCATGTTTATATATATATATATATATATATATATATATATATATATATATATATACACACACACATTATTCTTGCATATTTTCCAGCCATCACTTTGTCAACTTCTCCCATTTTCCACACCATTCACGTCACTCTACCTTATTCATCATTGTGGCTGAATGGCCTTACATGGGTTAGGTAGTTTATTCTTTAAAATGCATATATATATATATATATATATATATATATATCAATTAAATTAATACTTTAGTCTATCATTTAGTCAAGTCAACCTAACCCTTTTTTCTTGTTTCTTTTCTTTTATTTTTTGCTACTTGTTATCCCAACCGAGACTCCAAATTCTTTTCTGTTTTTCAGTCCACATGAGCTTCAGTTTATGTCTCATATTAAGGCTACACTTAGTACATTTTAGGCTGCCAAAACTTCAGCTTTTACACTTAAAAGTCAGCCAAAATCAACCACACCATTTATCAATTTTTCTTCCCATCTTGGTTGCATCATTCAGCCACACGTTTCCTCTCCATTTCGGCTGTACAAACAGCCCAATTTATTTTCCATTCAGCCATAATTGTTGACCATAATAAAAACATTTCTTCTCTTTTCCCCTGTTGCACGTAAATCCTACCTAATACTCAGTCTCTCTTGACTGATCACATAACTCACATTTCTAGTTCCTTTATTTTTCATGGTTGTTACGGTTCCATGCTCAGCTTGGTTTCACGTTTATCATATCAACAAAACACTATATTTCTTCTTTCTAAACCCTTACAACCGAAACCTAGGTTTAGCTTATACATATCTTTTTTTCAGTTCAAACCAAAGCTATAACTAGTCTATACTTGATCATAACAGGCATAATTAAAGAACAAGAAGCTTAAAAAAACTAAAGTTGGACGTTACCTGTACAGAGAGCAGATCTGTCCACTTAAGTTAGCTTCTGTTTTGAGGTTTTAGTTGAATTCTTTGGTGGTTCTTTGAAGCTCATAAAGCAAGGTTTATTTTGCCTAAAGAAGCTTAGGTTAATTGCTGAAGAAAAGGAAGGTTCTGCTATGGAGGGGAAGGGCTGCTTCACATACCAAAACAGAGGAGAAGTATTCGGTGATGATGGCTGAAATGAAGATGACGATGGGCTGGAAAAATAAAGGCAAAAAGGGTGTGTGTTGGCTGGATATAATTAGCCAACATTAAAGTTTAATTAATAAAATTTATCTTATAATTATTAAAAAATTATTTAGCCTATTTTATTTGCTTAAATTTTCCTTTTCATGTCACTATAATAATTTCTGATTTTCCACATCAGAATTTTCTCCAAGATATCAATATTTCTTTTATTTTATTTGGTTAATTATTTGATCCATTTTTGATCAATTTGGCCAATCATTTAATTTTCTCAAAAATAATTTCATTTTGAGTTTCTAATATTCCATAATAATTTTATTCCATCATTTGTCTACTCTTTTTTACACTTATAATATCTTCTAACTCAATAATTTTCATGTGAGAGCCACATTCCTTATATTTAATTTTATGTAAAAATCTTATCAATAATTCCTTTATTGATAATTAACGAATAAATGTACATATACAGTACAAAATAACGAGTTCTCACAATTACAGCTCAGAAGTCTGAGGAGGAAATTGGTGCTAACTCGCAACACAGTGAGAATTTGTTAGTTAAGGGATATATGTAAGAGACATAGGGATACTATGTTGCATTTGGAATGATAAAAATGCCTTTTGTGATATTAGACTTTATGTTTTGATTGAGATTGGAACAATGAAATTGTGGTTTATAAACTACGTTTTCTTACAAGGAGGTTACGATAGGTATAACCGTTATGCTGCCGAAATTTTTTTAGAAATAGCATTAAACCTCAAAGATCATCAACGTCATTATCTTGGAATTAGGAATTGAAGTGAAAAAGGAAAGTTGGTTTGATAGCTTCCAAAAAATTCATTTGCATACGAATTTTATAACTCGGTTTTCAATGGGATTTTTATAAATTTTTACACGTTTTTTGGTACATACATATTTCCATGTCATTGTGATACGCAAATAAAATATTTTGGACAACTGATATTGAACTGGGAATATTTGGTGAGTTTTTATACTACAAGTGTAATGAATTTGTGATTTTAATGCTTTATGGATTGACTAAAGACATAATTACTAAATTGATCTTTGTAGACAGTTTGAGATGATTTATAAACTGTTTTGAGACTATTGGCCCCATAGTTGCCTATGGGCACATGCTCCTATGAGTATATGATCGTATGATTGACTATTGATGCTATTAGAGCTTAGCCATGTTTTAATCGCCCACAGATGTTACCTGGCTAATGTACACTGTGGATTTATTCTGACTATAACCATATGTCCTATTGCATGAGTCTATTGGGTGATGCATTGTCTCCATTGTATTTTTACTGGGGTGGCAAATTCCTGGTATTCCAGGCACTCCCAGACTTTATTGATTTCTAAATTCGTATTGTTATTAAATATATTTATGATCTTTATATGAATTATTGAAATTGATTTTTGATATTGTTTATAGAGTGTTTTGGAAATTAATTATTTGAATGAATTATGAACTACATAATGGAAGCCACTTTCGAATACCTACTGAACTCTGCGATCGAATCAACTTAATGAACTCCCTATAGTTGGAATTGGATATTGGGACAAGTGAGGTACTCTAAAACATCATTCTGTACTCAACCTGGTTATCTAATCCACTATAGTATCTTTTCCAAATATTGTGCCAAAGAACTTATGATCATTGGTTTTTGTGCTAAAGTGCATGTTTTAAAATACCCGCATATAGTTATGCGTAATATTAGTTTTGTTATATATATTTCTTATTGGGCATAAGCGCACCCCCTTATTCTCCTTCCAAATTATCTGCAGTAGTTCTCTGCTTCACTTGGGAGGACTTTATGTTTTTGTATCCCTCAGGTGGTTTCTACTATCTGTTGAGGTATACGATTTTCTTTATGTATTCAAACTTTCTTTGTACATACTATCTATGCAAATTTTATACTTGGGATGTAAACTGAATTTTAACTAATATATGTAAATTAGTGGTTCCTATATATATATATATATATATATATTTGTAAGTAAATGTGAAAGCACTACAGACAGCTCAACCGAAATTTAAGTGTCTTATATGCATAAGTACTGTTACAGGCATGATTCGGTTCATGACACATAAGGTGGATGGTAGTGGTCTTCATTTTAGGTTAGAGAGAAGTCATCCCTTTTCAACTGCCTTTTTTTTCTCGTATTTATCATGTCTTTTATTTTCAATTTTGTCTTAAATATCATTGTAAATATTTACATATTTTTAAATATTTTCAAAATATTTTTTTATTTTTTTTGCTTATTTTAAATATTTTTAAATGTTTATTAAATATTTTTTTAAAAAAAGTAAGACTAACATGATGACACGTTTCAAAATGTTATTGGTCATTCCAAGCCACATAAGCATTTTTCAAATGGCATTAGTTTTAGATATTAAAGTATATGACGAAAGCAAAATTTAAGTACCAAAATAATAATAAAAATTTATTAAGTACCAAACTGATAAAAGTAATATAGTTCGAGAGTCAAATTATACATTAACATTTTAGTAAATGATAAATTTTATAAAAACAAATACAAGTACATTGGATTAAAAGATAATAGAGGAAAAATTGACAATTAAAAGGAAAGTCAGTAAATAAAAAAATTTATCTATTTAATATATTTTTAAAATTCATTTAAAATGTTTGTTTCTTAAATATTAAATTTTTTAAAAATTTTTTTAAATACTAAGTTAGTTATTATAAGCCATCCACCCATAAATAGCAAAAACATACGTTTTTAATTAATGATGGTTTGTTTTTTTTTTGGTACATAATAAATGATGGTTTGTTGCAAGCGAAGGACAAAAATAATAATAAAGGGCCGACATCCAACCTTCGTTTCTCTTTAATAGGTGCAATGTATCCATCCATTCAGAAAATTATAATTCATAATAATTTATTTAAGCCTAACATTAAAATCAAATAATAATAGTACATTAGCCCTTTCTTTAATATTTCTTTGGTACATCAAGGTCTTTTCTACTGGCTCACATTGCCATCTTGTCACATGCAATCAATTAGGGGTAATTTTATCATAGTTAGAAACTTCTAATCATTAACTTATATCCCAAATATTATAAATAATTAGAGGTATAAGATGTGTTGTGCAAATGCATGGAATCGACGACATTTTTTTAATAAAATGATTATCAAGTTTCGAATTTCAACTATAAAATGTGCCAAATTTAATTTGGGGCATTTTTCTACATCACAATTTTTTTAATCACAAGTATCTTTATTTGTTTTACAAATTCTGTTTGGATTGAGAGATAAATTATAGGTCTTTTCTAGTGGCTCACATTGCCATCTTGTCACATGCAATCAATTTGGGGTAATTTTAACAAAGTTAGAAACTTCTAATTATTAAGTTACATCCCAAATGTTATAAATAACTAAGAGGTATAAGATGCATTGTGCAAATGCATGGAATCAACAACATTTTTTTAATAAAATAATTATCAAGTTTCGAAATTCAACTATAAAATATGCCAATTTTAGTTTGGGGCTCTTTTCTACATCACATTTTTTTTAATCACATGTATCTTCATTCGTTTTACAAACACTATTCGAGTCGAGAGTAGTAAATGGTAAAATCCTCTCAATAGTAATGACTTTAGAATCCGAACCATGCCCAAATACTTGAAAAAAAAAAGTCCACTTCTACTTTTCCAACCATTTATTGGTTTTCTACATCACACTTTGTTAAATTGCACAAGGATTAGTCTATTTGATAGGAAAAAAATCGATTTTTATAAAAACTAGTTTAAACCCATGCGATGCATGGAAATATATTAATTAAACAATAAATTCATTGATAATATATTTTTTTCAAATTTTATAATACAAATTATTATATTTATGAAAAAGACAACATTTGTAATTTTTATATGACAATACAGTAATATAAAAAAATTATAAATTGGATATCATAATTATGTAAATTTTGGAAAAGGTAAAACAACCTTATATTGTAATTGTCACGTACCGAAATACTATTTCCAAATACCATTTTAAACCTTACTTACTATTGGTTGGGCTGTCCACAGTGCCTTCACCAATGTTTATTTTAAAAATAATTAATCTTTTCCGTAATTAATCCCAAAAACTATTTCTTTCAATTTACTATAAACAAAATATACAAAACTATAAATTCCCATAATAAAATTTTCCATTCGATTTACATTGCAAGTGTAATTATACATATCAAAAGTACTATACATATAAGTTTGAATATATAAACATAAGTCCACATACCTCTACGGAAATACCAACTTCGCCTGAGAGATACTAAAAATAATACTCCTCTAGCTTGTGATCGAGAGATAACTGAAAATAATCTGGAAGGAGAAGGAGGGGTGAGCTAATGCCCAGTAATGAACTCGTATAAGAGAACTGATACTACGTATACTTTATGCAAGCATCAAAATCATACTTGTTATATAAAGACATAAAATATAAAAATTAGGCACGATGCAAAGGGAAAGATACTATAATCGGTTAGATAACCAGGCTGAGTACAAAAGGTTGCTTTAGAGAACCTCACGCATCCCAGCATCTAAATCCAACTATAGGAATTTCATTTGGAAATAAGCGGTTCAATAAACATGCATAATTCAGTAAACAAAAATAAACAACTTTTAACAATAATTTCATTTATTTAGATAAACAATATAAATAATTTCTCCGTAAACAGAATATAAATCAGTTTCAGTAATAGTAACATAATTTAGAAAGCATATTTAATAAATATAAACAATTCTAAAATATGTATTGTATATATATTTTCTCAGAGTACCCGGGATGTCTGGGAATTTGTCACCCCAGCTAAAATAGTGGAGACATGGCAACACCTAATAGACTCATGCATGATGACATATGGCCATAGTTTAAAGGTCGTCCATAGATGAACATGGGCTAAGTGTCACCTGGGGACACTGATTAGTGGGATCAGGATCACTCAGCTACAGTAATAGTAACAGCAAGGGTGCATGTACTAATAAGCAGCTATGGGGCCAACAGTCTCAAAATAGTATATAAAACAGTTCATAGTAGTTTACGGAGATATATTTAATAGCATGTATCTTCAGCCAGTCCATAAAAATATTTAAATTGTAAAATAATATAAATGAAAGATAAAAATTCATAAAATATTCTCAATTTAGAAATAATTATCCAAAATAATTTATTTACATTTAACAATAGCATAAAAATATGGATATAGCATTACAACATGATAATCATTAAATTCATTGCAAGAATAAAATTATAAAGGTTTATGCACGTATATGAACTCATTTTTGAACTTTGGTCTTCCAAAATATTTCCTTCTATTTTAAAATAAAATTATACTATTAAATAGTGAACAGAAAGGTTTTATTATATTTTATGAAATTTCAGCAGTATAACAGTATAGTTTTTCCTTAACTTTCCTGCACAAAAACACAGTTTATAATTCCAAAAATAGTTCCAATTTCAACACCAAATCTCAACATTTTAAAACTCAAGAATGGCACATTTTATTAGAACATGCACCATAGTATCCCTATGTCTTCTATACTCATCCCTTACCTCTTAATTCGCTGTGATTTTGCTAGTCAGCATCAGTGTCCTTTTTTGACTTCCGAGTTGCAAAACACCGTATAAACTGTGAGACCTCGTAAATTATAGTACTATTTAATTACATTTAAATAATTGAGAATTATGGAATAATTTTAATTAATTAATATTTGATTTTATCTTAGGTTTTTCGGTTAAACAATAAGTGGGCCCCACCGATCCCGAAGGTCTAGATGAAGGTGGATTTAGGGATTCGATATTTGGAGCTGTAAAATATGATGGTAAGAGTTCTAACCTTAATCTCAATTATTTTTGCATATTTTGAAAAATGTGCAATAATTTGAAAAATGACGGTTTAGTCCATAAGCTGTCAAAATTTTTGGAAATAATGGTCAAACCAAGAAGACTTTTGACCTATTGTTTATATTAAATAATTTCTCATAAAATTTAGTTTTAGAATATCTAGACAGGTGGAAGAAACTAGATGTAAAAGTAGAAATTTACGCAATTTTACGATTAGAGGTATTTCGATAATTTTGCCTAAATCGATAATAGAACCCTAACAGAAGCTTCACCAAACATTATAGGAAGTTAAATAGAGTTGAATTATGATTAAATAAAATATTTTGGAGATTAGACAGATTATTTTCAACAAAGTCAAACTTTAGGGGCAAAATTAGAAAGTTTCATTAAGAAGAAGGGCATTTTGGTAATTTTGCATGAAAAGCCTTAAAAATCAGAATTTTCTACAGAATTATACACCTTGCAGCTGGCCATCTTCTTCCTCTTGCCAAACTACCATAGCCAAAAGCTTGAGAGAAAGAAAAAACCTTAAAAACCTAGTGAAAATAATACTCAAATTGAAAATTTTCTTAACAAACTCAGTCTAATTTTCAGTGCTCTTCTTGTTGGTACTAATATCTTCATCTAAAGTGGCGAAAATCAGACTTCAAGCCCTCCCATTGGTTTCGATCAAGGTAAGTAGTGGTAGAAAATTGAATTCTTTCATGGTCTTCTAATTATCTACTATGTGATTAAGATGTTTTCATGTTAGTTTTAGCTTGAATCAAATTAAAAGTTTGAGTTTAGGCACATGAGGGTTTTGCCCTATGAGAGCCATGTATTCTGATATTGTTGTACATGTATGGATACTCACCATTGTTTAATTCTTGTGTATTTCACAGGTGTGACCCGATACAATAAGGTGGGCCCCACAGGCTCTACAGTGCCCAGATGGACGTGAGACCGAATAGATATTATTCTGAGTGTCCAATAAGCCTACGGTAGGAATCTGGAATCCAAAATCCCTTATTTAGATTATTTTTGGGAAATTGATTTTATAAGGTTGAACTTAAATTCTTTGAAATGAATTTATATAATTAAATCACAAATTCATTATATGCCTTAAATTAACTAGTTAATTATAAATTTATTTGTGTTGGAATATTTTCTATCATTGTGAGGTTTATATTGAATATTTGCAAGGCTAAATATTGTTTTGATATTATATTTTGTGAAATAATATAATAGATTATATGATTTTATGAATTTATTTAAGATATGTTTATTTAATTTATCTCCGTAAACAGCTTTGAAATAATTATTTTAAATGTTTTGAGACTGTGGCCTTGTAGCTACCTGCGGGTACATGCATTTTCATTTCGTTCTAATTGTTGTTGACTCTAGCCCAGTCTTCTAACTCCCATACGTGTCACTTGGCTAGTGTACACACTGTGGTTCCCCGACTATGGCCATACATCTATTATAGTGCATGTGTCTATTGGGTATAGCCTAATCTCCATTAAAATTATACTAAGGTGGTAAATCTTTGGTTAACTTAGATCCAGGTACTCCCAATTTTTGATATATTTTTTATTTTGAATTATGGGTAATTTATGGTTTCTGATATATATGATATGTTTTATGAATTTATTTATTTGACTTATCTGTTTGAGACTGCTATAAATATGGTTTATAATGTTTACAGAGAAATTATTTAATTCCTGATGTCAATATATCATATTTTTCAAGATATTAAAATTTCATTTGAATTTGTGATTTAATTAAATCAAATGAATTCTCTATAGTAGACTTGGATATCGAAATACGAAAGGTACTTTAAAGTACCTCCCATACTCCATCTGGTTATTCAACCCACTATAGTATCCTTCCCATTAGATCGTGCCTACTTAACTTTCGTATTTTGAATTCATGGTTTTCGTATAAATATCCGTTTATTTAAATTGCATATAGGAAATGTTATATTAGTTTTCGTATAAATATTCCTTACTGAGCACGTTAGCTCACCCCTTTATTTTTTAGTCCCAGATTATTTGCAGTGAGTTCAGGTCTGTTTTCTAGGAGGACTTGATTTTCGGTATTCCTTAGGTGATTTTTCTGATTCGTTGAGGTATACTGATTTTATTTTTATGTATTCAGACTTTCTGTACAATGCTACTTTTATGTGTACTAAACTTGGGATGTCAAATATTTGTATTAAAGTTATGTAAGGTTGAATTTTGGATCTTCGGTTTTGCGTATAAATAATAAACTTTTATTTGAAAGTTAAGTTGACACTACAGACGAGCCCAACCTATGTTATTTGATTTGTGTGAAATTAGTAAAATATACAGTATTCCGAACCGTGACATAAACACTGTCAAATCACCACACTTCAATTATTAGGAATTATTAACTCTTTATAAACTACCACATTGCCTACAGTAACTTCCATTTCAGTTTCTTTCACACTAGTGCTAACACTGCAACTACAGCTAAAACACTATCGATTTTAGTTTCGATTTTGCCTACAGTTGTATATTAATTTGTACATTATTTTAGGACCTTGTATACACTAAATTGAACATGAATTCCTCCTCCCCTAGCTTTGGCCGAATCACACTCGCTTAGGCAGTTAATGTATTTCTTTCATTTAAGCTTAAATTCCTACTTTACATGATTCTAAATTATTTCTAGATTGTTTTCTCATCAAATTGCGACTCTTCCATGCATAAACAACCTTGGCCGAAACCCTAAGGAAATGTTCTTCCTAATTTCAAGTTGATTCAAGCTTAAACAATTATCTAAACGTGTTAAACACCTAGTAAAAACCACGAAAAACATGAAAATTTAATCTTTGCCTTACCTTTGTGACATGGCCGAATGCTTCAAGGAGACCTTTGTGACTTGGCCGAATGCTTCAAGGAGACCTTTGTGACTTGGCCGAATGCTTTAAGGAGTCCTACAACTCTATTTTGGCTGCTTTAGCTAATGATTTTAGTATAGGAATAGAGGAAGTTGAGAGGAACAAGTTTGGTGAAGACAATTTTCGGTTTTAGTGACTTTTCGATATAGTTTTCTAAGCTTTTTCTCTCTTCACTAAGGTTAGCTATGGAGGAAAACGGAGGTGGTTTGGTTGCTGCCAAAAATGCTAGGAAGAAGCTGGAAATTTCATTTAAATATGTAATGTCCGAAATTATGAAATTTCGAACTAACTTTTTCCTTTTTGATACTATCTTTCTCATTCAAATACTCGTTACCATTCGGTTTGCATTCGGTGTTAGTGTAAATTCACCCTATAACTTTCGATATCTATTAATCTTTATACCATTAGAATAATTTATTCATGAATATTAAATATAAAATCAAAGTATAAACCACAATGTAAAAATTTATACTTTTATTAATATCAATCTCTTGTAAGTACATTTCAACTAGTTTTTTTTTTTTTATATTCTTGACCTTACACTATACTATTTATATTCCATACCATAAATACAGTTGCTGTGCGTGTATATATATATATATATATATATATATATATATATCTCTAAATATAAAAGCATAACATTAAAATATACCTGTTCACTTGATCATTTCAACTTCTGGAAATTTCTTCGTTCAACCTTTCAGCAGCAGTCACCATGTTTACCAATGAGCTATCTGAGATGGTGAGTAAGGGGAGTGAGCTATAAAGCCCAAAAAGAAATTCATATGCAAGAACTGATACTATGAAATCTATATGATAAAAACATTCAGTTCCTAACAGTGCATTGAGGTATAAATCAGGATGGATACTATAGTCAGCTAGGAAACCGGATCAGTATGGGAGATATTTTAGAATACCTGTGGTGTCCCAACCCCTAAAAGCAACTATAGGGAGTAATCAATTGAATTTGATGTCAAAATAGTATAAAAATGTTATTAAAATCATATAGCAAATATCTTGATACATAAATCGTTATAAACCATTTTCTGGATTCATTGCTAATAAGATGATATTTTGTGAATTTTATATGTGCTAATATATTCTCTATATTGATGTTTTATGCCTAAAAGAGCTTACTAATATTTATTAAATGTTTTAGGTATTAAATATCAAAGTTGGAATTAAAAGGAGCTAAAAAGAGCAAAGTGCAGATTTTTCTGTCCAGTTCAAAGGATTGATGAATTTGACCAACTTAAAGACCTGATCTCAAGACATGGCCTTTATGGAAGTTGTAGAGGACTTCTCAAGGTTTCCGAAATGTACAAGATTGCAAAAATCGGAGTTCTTTTGATGGGTCAAACGTTTGGACAAAATCAGTATGAAATTCTAGGCAGAAAAACGAGATTGAGAAGAAATTCCAACAAAGCAAGTTCAAGACAAGATTTTGTTGAGACAAGATAATTTCTTAATTTTATTATGTCTTAGATCTGTAATTAATTAATAAAAATAAGCCTTAGGAATTTTATTTAGAAAATAATTGTAAAAAGATGATGAGATAAAGATAAGAGTTTGACTAGTCAAATTACTTATTCCCCAAGTAAACTCTTATCTGAATCCCACATTGCTTAGGAAAGTCTTTTAAACATCTTCCTTAGGCCTACATAAAGAGCACATGGCTCTCATAAACAGCATCTCTCACATCCCTCTTCTCTTTTAGTCTTGTAGGATTTTCTTTAGGGTTTTTAATAAAAATTTTATTTTTCTTTATTAGTTGCTGATTCTTATATTAAGTTTAGCCAAAATATTTTTATTTTTCTTTTCTTTCTTATACTTGCTGATTTCTTATTATTTTTTTATAAAATTGTTTTTTGTTTATTTTTTTTCTTAACGATTTCTTTGTTGATTTTTTTAGACTTTGTGATTTCTTGTTTTTTAGAATCTTATTAGATCATAATCTTGATTATAGATTTTTTTTTATATTATTAAAGATTGATAGTTTAATTGTTTATTGCATGACAATTGTCTTCTTTATAATATTAAACTTGCATTTTATGATCTTGAATATGTCTAGTGAGTAGATTTCTTATTCATTTACGAGGTAAATTTATTGTTCTTGGGAAAAAGAATGTTGTGAGATTTTGAGCTTATAATATAATTGTTGATTAAATATCCAAGATTCTCTGAGCACATTTGCATGATTATTTGCTTAATTAGATAGTAGGGCACACTATTTAATTTAATTAAATAATCTATTGCTAGATTAAAAAAATAAGTCCGTAATTACTTATGGAGTTAATCACTAGGGATGGAGGAGAATTGAGGTTTAGATTAAGTGAACCGAGCTTATGGGTTTGTTATCTAATGTCAACCCATATCTTTCTAGTTGTTAATGCTGTTATAACTTATATCTAGAGAGCTTATTCTAGGTAGGTTAAGTAGTTGGAGATTAATTAAAAAGCTTGTTTTAACTAACGACTCAGTAAGGGAAGATGGTGTAACAGAGCTTGTTGTTATGCTACGGTTGACTATTTAATTGACAATAATATTTTGTAATCAATGATCAACATCTAAATCCAAGAATAATTAATTGCCTTGTAACTGGAGCTTTTTTATATTTGTTTTTGATATTTAATAATCTTTGCTTTCTCTCTTTTAGACATAGCTTACAAAACTCCAAAACCCCAAAATTTCTTCTTTCCCTAAACCCTAAGTGTAACAGTCTGAGTGTACAGTATTACACTGTATTTACTCATATTTTACACATTCTTACCGGTTGGGTTGTTTGTAATGCCTTTAACACTTGATCATTAACATTAATAAATGGTAAACATTTATTCAATAGTTTGGAATATAAAATTTTTTACAATATTCCATACACTTTACATCCCCTGTTTCTATTTTACAAAAATGTAGTACTGTATACAAGTGTCTGAATATATAAGAGAAGTGACTGTACCTTTAAATTTTCAATGCTCTTTGTCCAAGTGGGCTACTCGCAGCTATATTTACTCGAGGAAACCATCAAATAATCCTCGTAATTAATCTAAAAAATTTGAAAGTAAGGGGTAAGCGAACCACGTGCTCAGTAAAGGAGTCGTATGCTGCTTGATACAATGAAATCTATATGCTGGAAAATATTTATTATTCCATAAATCTAAATGGAATAAATCATTTAATTTCCACCACTTCAGTAACAGTTCAAAACATGTGACAGTTTCAGTGATCAAATAGTGCAATGAACTGTAGATATAAAACTGTAGAAACAGTAATCAGTCACTTTCAGTACAGTAGTTTGTAATTATCCAAAATCGTTGGATAACCAGTTCAATAATTATTGCTATATTAGAAATAATTTTCAAAGTATTCTTTCTCGATAACAGTAAATTTCCTTTCAGTTCAGTAAATAGTATTCCCTACAATTCAGATTAGTAAACAGTAATCAGTAGGTTTCAATTCAGTAAACCGTAATCAATAGCTACTAGTTCAGTAAATAGTAATCAGTAGCTACCAGTTCAGTAAATAGTAATCAGTAGCTACCAGTTTAGTAAATAGTATTTCCCAGTGTAGTACAGTTCAGTAAAACAATATTTCAACACGGTTCAGTTCAGTAAACAGTAATTCACAGTGCAGTACAGTAAAACAGGATTTAGTAAATCCCTTCAGTAAACATTAATCAATAAGTTGAGACTAGGCATCACCCTACATCATATCATGCTATCATCGTCCACTAAGGGACACAGTAATCATCCCCAAAGGGACACAGTAACAATATACAGTGAGATCTATGGCCATGATCTATAGGGGGTCTTCGGTGTACACTTGCCAAGTGACATCCAAAACCGCTGATGACTAGCGGGTCAATCAGCCATTTGACAGTAACAGTAACAGTAGTAAGCAGGAATCTCGGGGCCTAAGTCTCAAAACAGTATAAAAACCGTACCACAGCCTTTATGGATCTTATTTAAAATAATTTGAAATATTTCATGTATATCCATAAGGCTTTCACATTTACATATATCATCACCTTTATGGAATTTATAAAATAAATAGATCAGTATTTAGTTCCATAAAGGTATAAAATCATTTCTCTTCCCATAAAAATACCTTTAAGGAAATCCCATGAATTAAATCATTTATTTAAGTAATTATTTCCAAAAAGGTATTTATTTCTCATTTCCTCATACTGTAAATCAGTCGGCAAATATTCATGTATTAAGTGAGTAAACAATTAAATATTCATTTTGAATATTTAATATCATATAAAACATAATTAATTTCTCACTTTAATAAAAATATAAAACATGAATATTTAATTTTATAACTTTCTCATAATTTCCAATTTATGGAAAATTGGTGGAAATTATATTCAAAATTTCATATTTAAATCATTTCATGCATCGAAAATATTTTAGAATGTTTTAGGAAATTTTCTGACAACGGTTGCGGATTCCTAACCTCCTGCACACAAATTGTAGTATATAAACCAACTTATCAATCTAGGTACACTCTGCATCCAGGCAGAACTAAAATGTACCATAATTTACAGAGAGTGTATTGGTGGCCTAAGATGAAACGAGACATCGCTGAGTTTGTTGCTTGATGTCTCACATGCCAGCAAGTGAAGATTGAGTACTAAAAGCCTACGAGGTTACTACAGCATCTACCAATTTCGATATGGAAGTAGGAGCATATTACTATGGACTTTATTATGGGTTTGCCTAGGACCCGAAGGAATCATGATGGAATATGGGTGATTGTTGATCGGTTAACGTAGTCCGCTCACTTTCTTGCCATCAGATCTACAGATTCCCTCAGTGCCTTAGCCGATTTGTATGTTCAAGAGATAGTGAGATTACATGGTGTTCTAGTGAGCATCACTTTGGATAGGGATTCCCGGTTTACTTCACATTTTTGGGAGAGGTTTCAAGAGGCTATAGGGTCCTAATTGAACTTCAGCATCGCTTTCCATCCACAGATTGATAGGCAGTCCAAGCGTACCATCCAGACACTCGAGGATATGTTGACAGCGTGTGCACTAGATTTCAAAGGCTCCTGGGACGACCATTTACCATTGGTGGAGTTTGCATATAATAATAGCTATCAAGCCAGTATCGACATGGCACCATATGAGGCTTTGTATGGCAGGAGATGTATATCATCGGTTGCATGGGAAGAAGTGGGTGATTGAAGGTTGTTAGCTCTCGATTTGGTAAAGCAAGCTTCCTAGGAAGTACAAATTATCTGTGAGAGACTAAAGATATCACAGAGTCGGCAAAAGAGTTATGCAGAAACAAGACACTGACCATTGGAGTTTTCCGTTAAAGATTCTGTCTTCCTGAAGGTCTCACCATCGAAGGGCATTATGAGATTCGGTAAAAAGGGGAAACTTAGTCCCCGATATATCGGGCTGTTTGAGATTTTAGACTGTGTGGGAGACGTCTCCTATCGGTTAGCATTACCTCCAAAACTATTCGGGGTGCATAATGACTTCCACATGTCGATGCTAAAGAAATACTATCCAGATCCCTCTCACGTAATTCAGTACAAGCCATTGGAGATCAAGGAAGACATGAGTTATGTGGAGAGACCTATTCGGATTCTAGATCGAAAAGATAAAGTATTACGGTCTAAGACGATTCCATTAGTGAAAGTGCTTTGGCGGTACCATTCAGAGGAGGCTACATAGGAATTAGAAAGTTTGATGCGGGAAAAGTACCTAGAGCTATTCCAGTGACTAGTCCGATCAAAAGGAGGATGAAATTTCTAAAGGTCAGAAGAATGTGAGAGCCATGTATTCTGGTACTATTGTACATGTAGGGAAACTCACTGTCGTTCAATTCTTGTGTGTTTCACAAGTATAACCTAATATAGTACGGTGGGCCCCACAAGCTCTACAGTGTCCAAATGGACGTGAGATCAAACAGATATTATTTGAGAAGTCTAATAAGCGTACGGTAAGAATCCGGAACCTAAAATCCCTTATTTAGATTATTTTTGGGAAATGTGCCAACAAATTAGAAAATGACGATTAAGGACATAGCCTGGATGACCTTTTCTAAATTGTGGTCAAACTAAATGGAATTTTGACCTACTGACTAAATCAAGATATTCTACATGAAAAAAAGTTCTAGGCTATGTCAATAGATAGATTGAATCGGTAGTTAGACCAAAAATTTATGTGACTTACCTTATAGGAGTATTTTTCGTAATTTCACCTTTACAGTAGATCAAACCTCAATAAAACCACCATCATTCATCAAAATATGTTTAATAATAATATTTAATGATGGAATATGAATTTTTGGAGTTAAATTAACTAGTTAGAAAAATTATAGAAGTTTTAGGGCAATTTTGTCCAAAATCTTTATAACCAAGGGCAAAATGGTCATTTTACTATTTTGGGAAGCTTCTAAATTTTTCCACACAGCCTTGGCTGGCCACTCACTCATCATCTTCAACCTCCCTCACGCCACCTCCACAGCCAAGAGAGAGAAAGAAAAGAAAAGCTTACTAAACACCCTTAAAATCACACTTTCTCATTAAAATTTCTTCTACAACCCTACCTAAAATTTAATTCTCTACAAATCTATACCAATATTTCATTGTAAAGTGGACAAAATCAAGAGGAAATATTCCCTCTAATTTTCGACCAAGGTATGGGATTTTTATGCATTTGATTTCTTTAAGTTTTAAGGTTACTACATGATGTATTTAAGCTTCCTAAACATGAATTCAACCTTAGTTTAGATTAAATCTCACTACTTGGGGACTTTAAGGATTCGGTCATGTTGAAGAACTTGAGCATCCTTGTGTTTTGATCCATAAAAAATGGTGTAGGAAGAATGGAAATTAATGGTTAAACATGAAATGAGTGAGAAATTGTTGAAAAACCAAAAATTTTTCCTTTGGGTGTATTTGGCCATGGCTATGGGGGGAGGTTTTTGTGCTCAATTTGATGAATTTAGGATGCCATGAGATTGTAGAAATTGAGAGGAGACTGTTGGGGAAGTCAGAATTAAAATCGGAGTTTGTAGGCGAAGTTGTGTTTTACTATCAGTGTAATTTAGATTGGTTTAATATTTTCTACTGATAATATGGTAGAAATAATGAAGGAAAAATAATTAAAAAATGAATTATGGTGAATAATGGTGATTGGTATAATGTTTTCCAGCCCGGGAGTGTTAATTAGCGAGTGGTGCTATCAGTGATATCGACTGGAATAGACAGGTAAGGGATGAGTGTGTGAGCTGTAAGGATACTATGAATGCATGTTTTGGTTCAAAATAATTTTATGAATTGAATTGGAAATTAATTGCTATGGAATTGGTGAAATTGTGGATAATGGCTAGTTTATAAACTGTATTTTCAGTGTAGGTGGGCTAGGTTAGAAACAATCGTTATTTTGCTGGAATTTATAGAATTTATAAGAAATTAATTTGAATATTTTTAAATGAAAAAAATAAATAGATTTCCAAGTGATTCTTATGATATTTAATGGAATTGAAGTATTCTATTATTATCAAAAAATAATATTTAAATATTCCTCTTAATGAATTTTAATTGCATAAAGGTACCAACATATGCTTATTACTGTTCTAAAGATAAATAGAACATTTTCTGAAAATAATATTAAAAAGTGAATATTTTATGAATTTTTATTCGTGAATTGAATATATTTTCAATATATTTATTTATGGACTGATTGAAGATATTATCAATGGAATTGATTTCATAAATGTTGTTTTCACTATATATACACTGTTTTGAGACTATTAGGTCCTGTATCATGCTCACGTGTCACACGCACTGTTACTGTTACTACTGTTATTGTGCTGATAGACCGGCCAAGTCTTCAGCCTCTACTAGTGGCACCTGGCAAGTGTACACCGTGGACCCTATAAACTATGGCCATATGTCTCACGTGTTTACTGTTTCTCCCTTTTCGGGATATTATTATAGTATGATATACTTTAGGTGTTGCCTAGTCTCCACTATACTGTTACTGTTTATTGTACTGTTTTACCGAATTGTTTGATGGTACTGAATTGTTTAATTATATTGAGCTGTTTACATATTGTTTAGTGAACTATTTACCATATTGTGTTTACCAATATTGAACTAAATATTATCATTGAAAAGAAAATTTTATTTATTTATTAAATTATTTTGCTATGTGATTTCAATTGCATTTCATATTGTTTTAATATCAAATTCAACTAATTACTCCTTATAGTAGCTTCTAGTAGCCGAGACATGACAGGTATTCTAAAGTACCTCCTATACTCCATCCGGTGTCCTAGCTGACTATGGTATCATTCTCGATTTGTACCTTAGTGCACTATTAGGAAATAAATGTTTTTAGCATATAGATTTCATAGTATTAGTCTTTACATAAAATTCTCTTATTAAGCACGTTATTTTTCCACTCTACAGATTACTTATAGTGATATCGTTCCACAAATTTTGGCTGCACTATCGTTCCCCGAGGCAGCTTTGAGTGGATCCTGGAAGTATATTTATTTCCTTTTATATGTTCAGACATTATTATGTACAGTACTACAATTGTATAGCTTTGTCTGTGGATGTAGAACACGTGTAAAATACCGTAAATAATATTTTGCTGTAAATATTTATATCAGCTATAAGTTTGGTTTTATTTGTAAAGTGATTATTGTTTAAAATGAGTGTGATAAAGGTATCGCAGACAGCCCAACCATCTATTGTGTGTGTGTGTGAAAATGGTTAAATAATGTGTATTACAGATTGTGACAAGAAGTCCTGTAGGGCCCACCATCCGTTCCCTTTTTATTCCTATATGGTACAGGTCATTTAGATAATTATAAAAATATCTATTAATATGTTTGGATGGTAGATATATGAATATCACATTTCCCCCACCTTAGGAAATTTGGTCGTCCAAAGTTGGTCAGACCAATCAATCGAATAACTCTAGATATTTTTCCTTCATTAAGCTCTCCAACTCCCAAGTAGCCTCTTCGACTGAATTATACTGCCAGAGAACCTTTACCAGAGGGATCATCTTAGATTGTAGCAGCTTTCTTTTCGATCCAAAATCCGTACCAATTTCTCCACATAACTTATGTCTTCTCTTATCTCTAGGGGTTCATACCGGATAACATGTGACGAATCTGGATGATATTTCCGCAACATAGATACATGGAAGACATTATAGACACCGGATAGCTCTGGTGGTAATGCTAACCGATAGGCCACGTCTCCTACTCGGTCCAAGATCTTGAATGGTCCGATATATCGAGACTCAACTTCCCTTTCTTTCTAAATCTCATTATCCCCTTTGACGATGAAACTTTTAGAAAAACTAAATCCCTTACAGAGAATTCCAAAGGTTGGCATCTAATATCTGCCAACTCTAAGTGGTTCTCAATCTGTCATAGATAATCCGAATATCCTCGAAAGCTTATTCAACTAGATCAGGAGCTAATGTTTTCTTATCACCCACTTCACCCATTTCTTCCCAAGAAATAGGGGAACAACATCTTTTACCATAAAGAGCTTCATAAGGTGCCATGCCGATGCTGGAGTGATAACTATTATTGTAGGCAAATTCTACAAATGGTAAATGATCATCCCAAGAGCCTTTAAAATCAAGTGCACAACTCTTAGCATATCCTTGAGCATCTGGATAGTATGCTCGGACTGACCATCAGTCTACGGATGAAAAGCTGTGCTAAAATTCAATCGAGATCCCTATGGCATCATGAAAATGCTCCCAGAAATGAGAAGTAAATCGAGAATCTCTATCCGATGTAATGCTCACTGGAACTCCGTGTAACATGACAATCTCCTTGACATACAAGTTGGCTAAGGCACTCAAGGAATCTGTGGATTTAATAGCCAAGAAGTGGCTAATTTTGTCAATCTGTCAACAAGCACCCAGATCGCATCATGATTCCTTTTGATTCACGGCAAACCCATGATGAAATCCATGGTGATGTGCTTCCATTTCCATATCGGTATCGGTATAGGTAGAAGTAGTCCTGTTGGCTTTTGATGCTCTACCTTTACCTACTGGCAAGTGAGATATCTTGCAACAAATTCAACAATGTCTCGTTTCATATTGGGCCACCAATACAACTTACGGATATTGTGATACATCTTATTACTTCTACGATGTAAAGTGTACCTTGAGGTATGTGCCTCTGTCAGGATTAGCTCTCTCAACTGTCTGTCCTTAGGAATACATATCCAACCTCTGAACCTCATAATACCATCTATGCCAATCTGATACTCCAACTAAATCCCTGATTGTATCTGACTGGCAACATTAACACAGAAGGCATCTTCCCTCTGAACATTTTTTATCCAATCCATCAAGTCTGGCTTAATCCGAAGATTAGCCAACCAACCATACCTTTCAAAAGGAGTAACATTCAGGCTGAGGCTTGCAAACTGATCAAAGAGATCATACTCTCGAACCATCATATAAGAAACCATACCCAAGTGCTTTCAACTCAAGGCATCTGCCACTGCATTTGCTTTCCTCCAGTGGTACAGTATCTCGCAATCATAGTCTTTCAGCAGCTCTATCCATTTACAATGCCTCATACTTAATTCTCACTGGGGAATAGATACTTAAGACTTTTATGATCACTATATACCTGGAATTTCTCACCACATAAGTAATGCCACCATATCTTCAAAGCAAATAGTACGATAGCGAATTCTAGGTCATGAGAAGGATAATTCCTTTCGTGGTCTTTCAATTGACGAGAAGCATATGCGACCACTTTCCCATTCTACATCAACACACATTCCAAGCCAAGTGAGGAGGCATCACTGTACACTGAAAACCCTCATAGCCCACTGGGAATAGTAAGAACTGGTGCTGTGGTCAACCTCTGCTTCAATTCTTGAAAACTGCGCACACAAGCATCAGTCCATTCAAACTTAACATCCTTGCGTGTGAGACTCATCAGAGGAGCAACTAATCTCGAGAAACCCTCAACAAACCTCCAATAATATCTGGCTAATTCCAAAAGACTTTGAATCTCTGTCACTAAATTCGATCTCTCCCACTTTATGATTGCTTTAATTTTAGACGGATCAACTGACACCCCATCTTTAGAGACCACTTGCCCCAGAAAAGTAATTTGGATCTAACCAAAATTCACACTTACTCTGTTTAGCATACAGCTTCTTGTCTCTAAGGGTCTGTAAGATAATATAGAGATGTTGTGCATGCTCCTTTCGAGATTTAGAATATTCAAGAATGTCATCAATGAACACGATGACCAATTTATCTAGAAAAGGCTTGAATACCTCGTTCAACAGACTCATGAAAGCTGCAAGGGCATTAGTAAGCCCAAATGGCATGACTAGGAATTCATAGTGACTATATCGAGTTCTAAAAGCGGTCTTTGGGACATCCAACTCCCAGATCTTCAACTAGTGGTATCCCGACCTTAGATCAATCTTAAGAAATACTTGAGCACCCCTGAGCTAATCAAATAGATCATCGATCCTGAGTAGAGGATATGTGAAATCCCCAATTTCATGTAAATTCCCATAATTGTATAGTATTTCAACTTGGAAGCATTAAATAAATCTGAAAGTTTGATCTATAAATGGTATATGGGACATATGTGGAATAAATGGAGTTGATAGTCCAATAGTCAAGGGATTAATTTTGAGATTGTAAGAATAATTAGATTATGAGAAATTAATATCAGATATTGATAGTTAAATGATATATTGCATATGGAAAATAAGAGACAATAATAGTCAAATGTCAAAGAGTCAAAGGAATTATGGCTGACATGATTTAATGGATTGATATGCATTAAATAATGCATTAAATGAAAGTTGCATAGTCATCATCTTCCCATCACCAATTCGACAGCAACCTTCCAGCCCCTTCTCGTTCCCTCAATTTCTGCTAAGTTCCATTTCCATTCACCTTGACAAACCTCCACTTCCTGACATCGAATCGTTAAGCTTTCTTAGCAAAAATCGATCCTTGTCACTAGCTTGAGCCTTATCCGAAGTTTGGTGGATTGAATCCAAGTATTTGGAGAGATCTAAATTGCTGTCAAATTTGGCTATTGACAAAGGTAAGGATAGAAGTTGATTCTTTCAATTCTATCTATGATTTGGAGTTATGTGATGTTGGTATAGTATGTTTATGGTATTAAAATGAAAGAAAGTTAAAGTTTGAATCATTATGATGTTTATTGCTTTGAAGAAGTGAAGGAAAGGAATTGGTGCAATCAAACGATTACGTGTTTTGGTGTAATCAAGGTAAGGAATATATGTAACGGACGTAGGGTGACTATGTGTGCATGTGGTTGCATGAGTTGGTATTAAATTAAGATGTTTTAAAGTGCAGGAAGGTTAAATTCTCGGTTTTTCTCTTAGTATGATTTGGCTCGGGGCAGCCGATTGCTCAGAGACAGTCGTGACGTAACTTTTTTTGAAACCGACTTAAAGCAGCCGACTCACCTATATATAGCAGTCGACTGCCATTTTTCCATAAGTATTCTGTTTGTGAACCAGTCAACCTCTAAAGAGCCAGTCGATTGCCCTATTTGACCAGTCAACTGCCCTATTTGACCAGTTGACTACCCTACTTGCATCCAAAAATTTAAATATTTTAAATTGAAAAAAAGAAAATAAATTTATTAAATTTTTATTTGCTATAGCAGTCGACTGCCCTAAAATAGCAGTCAACTGCCCCCTTTGAAAATAATGATTTTAACTTATTTATATAAATGTATTCGGATTACTATTAAAGTATATAAGAAGGTTTATAAATATCAATGGTTTTCCAAGAAGTAGTTTTGCTACCTAATGTTTTGAGATTATTGATTCCTTTGGTAATCATGCATAATTATGTGCTTATTATTTGTACTTAGCTGAGGATCCTTAGTCCGGTCCTCAATACCACAGTTGTCACCTGACTAGTGTTCACTGTGGTTTATAGACAATGGCCATATGTCTCGTATTTGTATTTGGCTTAGGGGAGGATCCCTGGCCTATACGTGGGTATGCCGCTTACTTGACATCTCTCGGGACTATCCCTTACGGGATATATGTGGTATCCCTTATGAGATTTATTTGGTGCATGATTCTATTGGAAGTTAATCGTCGCCCATCTATTTGAAAGTATGTGAAAGGATTTGAAAGTATATGATAGTATTTGAAGTTATTTGAAATTGAAGTTAATTGTATTTGTACATGCGATTTCAAGTGAATTAAAGGTAATCGAAAGTATTGGACTTATTTGATGTTATGTGTATATGATATTTGAAGAAATTAAATGATATATGCTTTATAATGATTTTACATGATATTATAGAGCCAAGCAGGAAAATTGCATATAGTGGCATAGTAAGCTCTTTTATATATATTTCTTACTGAGCGTAAACTCACTCCTTTACAATCATTTCTTTATCCAGATTATTTGCAGTAAATTTCGCTCTTAGTAGAAGAGTGTATAATTTGGATTATACGGTATTCCTTCGAGGCACGCTTTCTATTCCTTGAAGGTATATACATTTTGTTATGTAATTTAGACTATAGCATGGTACAGTGATGTATATTAGACATGATGGGGATGTAAATTGTTAAAGAGATTAGTATGTAATCATATGAGAGTTTTAAACCTATGTGTAAGATGATCCTGTATATGCATGAGAAATATCTTGTTATCGAAAATAGCATCGTCATGTTAAATAATGTAGTATAAGATATAAGAAAGAAGAAGGATGCATCGTCCAACAACCTAACCAAACCTTATGGGAAAGAAAAAGTTAGTTAGTATTTGTCTTAAAGAGGAAGTAATGGGACATTACAGGATTGGTATCAAAGCAAGGTTAGTTTGACGTTTGACGGTGTCATTAGGCTAAAAATAGTGTACATCCCCAAGTACTGTACTTGTCTGAATACATATATGTGGCATAACTGCTAAAAGTTATATTGAACGTTTGATTTTGTAGTGATATTGGCAGAATGAGTACTTGTAGAAGGGGTACTGGTAGAGGAAGAGGAAGGGCCAGAATAGAACCTCCCCTATCACAGTCTTCTCCTCCATTGCCATCGAATAGCCCTAACACCCGACTGTCAAGGGTGGAACGAAGTATTGAAACTATGGCCACTCTATTCAAACAGTTCATGTCTAATTTCCCAAATGTGGCCATTAATACATCAACAGCACCTCCTATCCATCTGGGAATGCTCCTCCTACACCTCCTACTCCTCCAGTACAGCCCCCACCGGCACAGCCTGAGTTGCCCCCACCAGCCCAATCTACTGAGAGGCGAGATCC
Source organism: Heritiera littoralis (assembly GCA_031772115.1). Taxonomy (NCBI): domain Eukaryota; kingdom Viridiplantae; phylum Streptophyta; class Magnoliopsida; order Malvales; family Malvaceae; genus Heritiera; species Heritiera littoralis. The sequence continues at coordinate 1,404,849 of JAPDPK010000037.1, read as the reverse complement.
TAAGGCCTATTGCAGTGTGGTCTTAATTAAAGAATTTAAGAAGCTGGATCCGCCTAAGTTTAAGGGGGGATAGAGATCCGTTGGCTGTAGAGAACTGGGTGAAGGCGATCACTAAATCCTTCGAATACATGACCTGTTCTAAAAGGAAAAGGTGGGTTTGGTGACTTATTTACTAATGGACGATGCAGAATATTAGTGGCAGTCCACTCGTACCATCTTGGAGGCTCAACATGCCGAGGTTACGTGGGATAGATTTTTAGAGGCCTTTAATGAATAGTACATCCCACGCACTGATCTGACTAGGTTGAAGATCGAATTTTGAGCTTGACTCAAGGGACGATGTCGGTAAATCAATATGAGTCAAAATTCATTACCTTGAGCAGATTTGACCCAGAGGTTCTGAAGAGTGAGGGACATAAGATCTATCGATTTATAGAAGGATTGAAGCCTCTTATTAGATCCAAGTTGTATCCTATGGATATCACCACTTATGGAGAGGCGATTCGTAAGGCTCAGTTATGTGAGCAGGACTATGAGTTCCATCAGGCTGATTTTCGAGCCAAGGGTAAAGGTAAGGAACCGATGAAGCGGAAGTCAGATGAGAGAGCCTCCAGTGATAGATATCCATTCAAAAGAGGTAGGAGAGACACAAGGATTCTGATAGGTAAGAAAATAAATTATAAGAGAATGACTTGTATCTTAGTTTAAATGGTTATATGGAAAAATATTGTAACGACCCGTTACCACATTTTTCACCTTATTTTACACAACTTAACCGGTTGGGCTGTCTGTGATACTTCACTTGTACTAACTGTTAAACAATTTTACATAACATTGTTTATATTATACACATCCCTTATCTTAATTAATTAGATAAGTAGTACTGTAGACATGTCTAAATACAGAAAATAAATGATCGTACCTCAAATAAATCAGTCGGTCTGTCACATTGTCCTTTATGTACAGCCGTGATCCACAATCAACTGATCTCACAATCATCAAAAACCTGAAATGTTTAAAATTAAGGGTTGAGCAAAACCACGGCTCAGTAAGGGAATTATATGCCTCACTTGATACTCAGCTATCTATATGCTGAAAATCTTTTTTTTTTCCTATGGGCTCTAGGCTCGCATGTAGGAAGGATACTACAGTCGGCTAGGGATCCGGATGGAGTAAGGTAGGTATTTTGAAATACCTATCTTGTTCCGGAATCTAGAAGCAACTGTAGAGAGTAATAAATTTCTTTTCACATGAAATTTAAATCATTTTCCTTTTTATTTCATATCATTTTCATATTCTTTTCAAAATAATGCTTTTATGAAATAAAGCATTTAAATAAAGTAACTACTATTCATATATTCTTTGAAAAGAATATTAGTTAAATCATCATCATTCTTATTTAAACTCATTTCATATTTTACTGTACAATCATAATTAGTACAGTACTTTAAATAGCAAAATAAGCTATTAATTCCTTTTCGTATAACATATAAATCATTTAAATCTATTATTCAATTTAAAAATTAAAATAAGAATATTAGATTTGTTTTCTCCTCTTTCCTTTTTGGAAAACATATCACATATTCATGTCACATATAGTCTAATATTCAATTTAAAATCATAGTAAAAATATTAAAATCTATTCCACTTATCACATTAGCAAAGCAGCAAGCACTTCGGTAGATTAGTCACTATACACGTCGATAAATCGGTTACTATGCAAGATTATAAATCAATCCATTCACAAAACGAAAATAAATAAACTTCAAGCATATAGCTTAACTCCCTGAAAACAGTTCAAAATAACTGATCACTTAATCACTTTAGGCGTAAGCCCCAATTCACTGATTCAGTTACGACATCCATCCTAACTAGCAATGGAGTTAAGTTTGAAAGAGGACAAACATTCAAATAGCACGTGTTTGTATAGCATATATAAGCATAATTCAATGATCATACACATTCTCTGTCTTATGTATAAGATCCATTCCCTCTACTGACATTTGTCACATTCACGAATCACAATCATTTATTTATTGTCACAATAACCTATGATTCCTCATATTTCATCAAAACACGTGTAGCACTTAGCTCTCAAAGGATTCTAGAGGTGGCTCCCATAGTTTTTGAAGATTCTATGTAGGACTTAGGTCCCTTGAGTTCTCTAGAGGTGGCTCACACGGTACAAAGATCGAGTCTTTACTCGGATTGGCCTTTATGCCATATATTTTCCACTATCTCATCAGAACTCGTGTAGCACTTAGTGCTCAAAGGATTCTAGAGGTGGCTCTCATAGTTCACAAAAGAATCTATGTAGCACTTAGGTCCCTTGAGTCTTCTAGAGGTGGCTCACACGGTACAAAGATTGAGTCTTTACTCGGGTTGGCCTTTATGCCTTATACTTTCCACTATCTCATCAGAACTCCTGTAGCACTTAGTGCTCAAAGGATTCTAGAGGTGGCTCCCATAGTTTCCAAAAAGTCTATGTAGCACGTAGGTCCCTTGAGTCTTCTAGAGGTGGCTCACACAGTACAAAGATCGAGTCTTTACGCGGATTGGGCTTTATGCCTTATACTTTCTACTATCTCATCAGAACTCGTGTAGCACTTAGTGCTCAAAGGATTCTAGAGGTGGCTCCCATAGTTTCCGAAGAGTTTATGTAGCACGTAGGTCCATTGAGTCTTCTAGAGGTGGCTCACACGGTACAAAGATCGAGTCTTTACGCGGATTGGCCTTTATGCCTTATACTTTCTACTATCTCATCAGAACTCGTGTAGCACTTAGTGCTCAAAGGATTCTAGAGGTGGCTCCCATAGTTTTCGAAGAGTCTATGTAGCACGTAGGTCTCTTGAGTCTTCTAGAGATGGCTCACACAGTACAAAGATCGAGTCTTTACTCAGATTGGCCTTTATGGCTTATGTTTTCAATGGTTCATCGACACACGTGTAACACGTATAATCTAATATTCCATTTAAAATCATGGTAAGAATATTAGATTTATCACTTCTTTTTTCAAAGCATACTACATGTTCATATCACATGTCTTATGAAAATCATCTCACAGTACTATAATCAGTACCGAAATGAGCATTTTGTAAAAATACTATAAATCAATTGATTTTCTTCTCATATCATATAAAACATAATCTTTTCACCTGTCACGCATTATATAGAGAGTCTAAGACAATCATCAATCGTATCATGCTATAGACCCCGGAGGGCAAAGAAATAAACATGTCAAATCTATGACCGTAATCTATATTATCCTCGGTGGATCACTGATCACGTGTCGACCGGGACTAAACATATCACATATCATACATCAGCATGATAGGATGCCTACTAGTCTGAAAACAGTATTTTTCATCATCAATAAACCTTTATGGAATTTATAAAAATATAATTTCATAATTTAGAACCATAAAGGTTATAAAACCATTTAATGAATATTTAAGAATTATATATAAAAATATTCACTTTATTTCTTTTCATTTCTTATCTCGTATTACGTGTAATTTACATATCAAGAGAATTTTCGGTGATTTCATGATCACCATTCTCCAAGAGAATTTTCGGTGATTTCATTATCACCATACTCAAAAACATGAATATTTTAAAATCACTTTCATTTTATTCATGTTTTTATGAAAATATTCATTTTCTCAATTTTTGTGGTTAAAAATCATTTCTCGTGACATAAAATCATTTATTATGATTTTCAGTAATTTTCGATAATTTTTCGGCAGTATAACGGCTGCTGATTGGCTAGCCTCCTGCATGAAAAATACAGTTTATAATTTCTAGCCAGTACTTCATACCAAATTTCCAACCAATCATTCATCATAATAATTTCATAAAATATTTCCATAAAATATTTCAAAATTAAAACATGCAAACTGAATATCCTTACAGTGCTGCACATGCATCCCTTACCTTTTCCAGGTCGGCGGTTTCCTCTTATCGATCGCGCCCGCACTCCATCTCTCCCGATTCCTCATCCCGATCGCTGAGAATAATTTCTAGAAATAAAAATTCTAAATTTTAGAATTTTTTCCATAATTTATTAAATTTTTTTGAAATTTAATTTCCCGGAATTTTTTACCTAATTTCCGTAAATTTTCGGGTTATCGAATTTCTGGGAATCTTCGAATTCCTGAAATTCTCCTTTTTCCTCTTTTCTTTTTTCTTTCTTTCTTTTTCTTTTCTTTCTCTTTCTTTTCTTTTTCTTTTTCTTTTTCCTTTTTCTTTTCTTTTTCTTTTCTTTTTTCCTCTTCCTTTCCCGGTCAGACCGGTCTGCCCCTTCCTCACCGGTTCCTCACCGGTGGCAGGTTCTCCGGCGGTTTGGGTGTCCTTCAGTTGGCCGACAGCACAACAAAGCTACCGGTGTCCTCCGTTCAGTCTGGATCGGCAGCACGACGGCGGATCGAGGCGGAATAGGTTCGGTTTCTTCTTCCTCTTTGCCGGCCCTCCTCCGCCGCTCACCGTGCCTCCGGTGGCATCCATCCTCTTCCTCTTTCTCTGGTGGTGCTTCGGTGGTAGTGGCGGTGGCCAATTTGGCCGGCACCGCTAGATCCATTTTCCTCTTTTCTCTTCGGTTCCGCTAGATTTCGCCTGTTTCCTTCCCGATTTTCATCGCTGATCTCTGTCCCTCACGTCGTCGACACCATCCTTCTCTCTCCCTCGTCCTTTCTCCCTCACCGGCTGTGGCAGCTCTCCCACCATCGGTTCTAGCTGGGAGGGTCGGGATCCTTCCCCGATCCTTCCTTTCCATTTTCTGTTTCTTTCCTCTTTTGTTTTTGTCTTATTTCTATATTTAGTATATAATATACTATATACTATATAATATGTTTTATACATATAATATATACTATATATTATACATATATTATTTCATATATAATATAATACAATATATATTATATATAAAATATATATATTGTATATTACAAAATATATATCTAGTATTTATATATATGTATATTTATATATTTTAAATTTAAATAACTTTTATATATTTTTTCAAACTTTAATGTAAATTAATATTTACATTTCTCTCATATATGTATATTTATATATATACATAAAATGCCTTACTTGAATACATATGTACTATTTAAATTTATGAAATAATATATATTTCCATATATACACCAACGTATATTAAAATTTACTATATACTATTTTAAATGCATATGTATCTGTATAAAATACACTTATAAAATTTGTAATTATATAAACATATTTTATTTTCATTTCTCGTTTTTCTTATTTAATTTGGATTTTACTTTATCCTAGTTAATTTTCCTCTCTCCGTTATTTTTATTTTCACTTCCAATTTAATTTCCTTTACACGAATTTCCCGATTCTTTCACTTCCTCAATTCTCGGGATTTTCACCAATATCCCGTTCTCACAATTTTATTTATTTCCTCTGATTTGCTTTCTCCAATATTTATTTCCAATATTTATAATTTCCAATAAATGGAAAATTTACGGTTATCACAAATACTGAATTTTGGAGTTTTATGATGATTACGGTACAGGGACTCCTAGACCTACCGGGATTAAGATAAGTGATGAGAAATCCCGATATTTAGTTGGTAGTACCGCTAGCTCGCCGAGGAGTATGATGCAGAGGTGCGAGCATTGCGGGAAGTTCCATGGGTCACAGCCATGCCGTATGGCAAGCGAGGCTTGTTTTTGGTATGGTGAGAGAGGACACATGATTAAAGATTGTCCCAAGATTTCTAAGAGGGTGTCCGAAGAATCAAATAAGACTACCCAACCTCAGCATAAGGCCACGGCTGCAGAGAAAGGAAAGAAAGCCATGACTCAAGGTCGGATATTTGTGATTGATAAGGAGTCCGCCATGCTTCATCTAAGGTGATTAAGGGTAAGATCTATCTTTTTGATATAAATGTCTTTGCATTATTTGATCCAGGCTCTACACACTCGTTTGTTTCTCCCATGATTGCTATGAGATTACCTGTTGAACCTGAGCCTTTAGGACATTTGTTACAAATAAGTACACCATTTAGGGAATCACAAATGACGGATACAATATATTGTACTTGTAAGCTACGAGTAGGAGAGAGAAAATCGGTAGCTGACCTAATCCTATTAAATATGTACGGATTCGATGTCATATTAGGGATAGACTGGTTGGCGAAGAATCATGTGATATTGGATTGTTATGCTAAAACGGTGACTTTCTCTTCTCTCGTTAGCTATGTTGTAAATTTTGCAAGTGTTTAATGCAAAAGTATATTTGTTAATTGAATTATTTGAAAATGAATTTGATAGAACATATTTGTTATTTGAAGGATTTATAGCCTATGTGGTGGACGTAGAACAGAAACGTCCCGAACTTCATGAAAATTCTGTAGTCAATGACTTTCCTGATGTATTTTAGGATAAACTTCCAGGACTTCCTCCGGATAGGGAGATCAAATTTACCATTGAGTTGGTGCCAGGAACGAAACCTATCTCTAGACCTCCCTATCGAATGGCTTTAGTTGAGTTTGAGGAATTGAAGAAGCAACTGCAGGAGCTATTAGACAAGGGGTTCATACGACCTAGCGTATCCCCGTGGGGTGTCCTGTGCTATTTGTTTGGAAGAAGGACGATAGCTTTTTGTATTGATTACTGATGGTTGAATAAAGCTACCATCAAGAACAAGTACCCTCTTCCCAAGATTGACGATCTCTTTGATCAGCTTAAGGGTGCACAAGTCTTTTCCAAGATAGACTTGAGGTCAGGATATCATCAATTGAAGATTCAAAGTGAAGATATCCCTAAGACTGCATTCAGGACACGATATGGTCACTATTAATTCCTAGTGATGCCGTTTGGTTTAACCAATGCACCAGCAGCGTTTATGAACTTGATGAACGATGTGTTCAAACCCTACTTGGACCAATTTGTCATTGTTTTCATCGATAACATATTGGTGTATTCAAGATCTCGAGAAGAGCATGAGCAGCATTTAAAGATAGTTTTACAGACCCTCAGAGATCGTCGATTATATGCCAAGTTAAGTAAGTGCAACTTTTGACTAGATCAAATCTCCTTTTTGGGTCATATAGTTAGTAAAGACGGGGTTTCGGTTGATCCATCTAAGGTTGAAGCTGTGGTACAACGGGTGTAACGACCCGTTACCACATTTTTCACCTTATTTTACACAATTTAATCGGTTGGGCTGTCTGTGATACTTCACTTGTACTAACTGTTAAACAATTTTACATACCATTGTTTATATTATACACATCTCCTATCTTAATTAATTAGATAAGTAGTACTGTAGACATGTCTAAATACAGAAAATAAATGATCATACCTCAATAAATCAGTCTGTCTATCACATTGTCCTTTGTGTACAGCCGTGATCCTCAATTAACTGATCTCACAATCATCAAAGCCTGAAATGTTTAAAATTAAGGGGTGAGCAAAACCACGGCTCAGTAAGGGAATTATATGCCTCACTTGATACTCAGCTATCTATATGCTGAAAAACTTTTTCAGTTTCTTTTAAATCTTCCTAGCTGGCTTTAGGCTCACATGTAGGAAGGATACTACAGTCGGCTAGGGATCCGGATGGAGTAAGGCAGGCATTTTGAAATGCCTGTCTTGTCCCGTAACCTAGAAGCAACTGTAAGGAGTAATAAATTTCTTTTGAAATTTAAATCATTTTTCTTCTTTTTTGTATTTCATATCATTTCCATATTCTTTCCAAATTAATTGCTTTTATGAAATAAAGCATTTAAATAAAATAACTAATATTCATATTTTTCTTTGAAAAGAATATTAGTTAAATCATCATCATTTTCCTTTAAAACTCATTTCATGTTTTACTGTACAATCATAATTAGTACAGTACTTTAAATAGCAAAGTAAGTTATTAAAATCTATTCCATTTATCACATTAGCAAGCAGGAAGCACTTCGGTAGATTAGTCACTATACACGTCAATAAATCAGTTACTATGCAAGTTAATAAATCAATCCATTTACAAAACGAAAATCAATAAACTTTAAGCATATAGCTTAACTCACTGAAAACAGTTTCAAAATAACCGATCACTTAATCACTTTAGGCGTAAGCCCCAATTCACTGATTCAGTTACGACATCCATCCTAACTAGCAACAGAGTTAAGTGTCGTATCGAGAAACTCGTGTAGCACTTAGTTCTCAAGGATTCTAGAGGTGGCTCCCCATAGTTTCCGAAGAACCTATGTAGCACTTAGGTCCCTTGAGTTTTCTAGAGGTGGCTCACATGGTACAAAGATCGAGTCTTTACTCGGATTGGCATTTATGCCATATACTTTCCACTATCTCATCAGAACTCGTGTAGCACTTAGTGTTCAAAGGATTCTAGAGGTGGCTCCCCATAGTTTCCGAAGAATCTGTGTAGCACTTAGGTCCCTTGAGTCTTCTAGAGGGAGCTCACATGGTACAAAGATCGAGTCTTTACTCGGGTTGGCCTTTATGCCATATACTTTCCACTATCTCATCAGAACTCGTGTAGCACTTAGTGCTCAAAGGATTGTAGAGGTGGCTCCCATAGTTTTCGAAGAATCTATGTAGCACTTAGGTCCCTTGAGTCTTCTAGAGGTGGCTCACACGATACAAAGATCGAGTCTTTACTCGGGTTGGCCTTTATGCCATATACTTTCCACTATCTCATCAGAACTCTTGTAGCACTTAGTGCTCAAAGGATTCTAGAGGTGGCTCCCATAGTTTCCGAAGAATCTATGTAGCACTTAGGTCCCTTGAGTCTTCTAGAGGTGGCTCATACGGTACAAAGATCGCTGTAGCACTTATAATCTACTATTCCATTTAAAATCATGGTAAGAATATTAGATTTATCAATTCTTCCTTTTTGAAAACATATTACATGTTCGTATCACATGTCTTATGAAAATCATCTCACAGTACTATAATCAGTACTGTAATGAGCATTTTGTAAAAAATGCTATAAGTTAATTGATCTTCTTCTCATATCATATAAAACATGTTCTTTTCACATGTCACGCATCATATATAGAGTCTGAGACAATCATCAATCATATCATGCTATAGACCCCGGAGGGCAACGAAATAAACATGTCAATTCTATGACCATAATCTATATTGTCCTCGGTGGATCACTGATCAAGTGTCTACCAGGACTAAACATATCACATATCACACGTCAGCATGATAGGATGCCTACTAGTCTCAAAACAGCATTTTTCATCATCAATAAACCTTTATGGAATTTATAAAAATATATTTTCATAATTTAAAACCATAAAGGTTATAAAACCATTTAATGAATATTTAAGAAATATATATAAAAATATTCACTTTATTTCTTTTCGTTTTTCATCTCGTATTACGAGTAATTTACATATCAAGAGAATTTTCGGTGATTTCATTATCACCATTCTCAAAGAGAATTTTCGGTGATTTCATTATCACCATCTCGAAAAAATGAATATTTTAAAATCACTTTCACTTTATTCATGTTTTTATCAAAATATTCATTTCCTCAATTTTTGTGGTTGAAAATCATTTCTCGTGATATAAAATCATTTATTATGATTTTCAGTAATTTTTGAGAATTTTTTGAAATTTTTCGGTAGTATAACGGTTGCCAATTGGCTAGCCTCCTGCACAGAAAATACAGTTTATAATTTCCTGCCAGTACTTCATTCCAAATTTCCAACCAATCATTCATCATAATAATTTCATAAAATATTTCCATAAAATATTTCGAAATTAAAACATGCAGACTAAATATCCTTATAGTGCTGCACATGCCTCCCTTACTTGTCTCGGGTCGGCAACTGACTCTCGAAGGTCACGCCCGTGTTCACCTCGCCCTATTTTATCGGCTCAATCATCGCGGGAATTTTCTGAAATTTAAATTCTACAAATTAGAATTTTTCCATAATTATTTAAATAAATAAGTTATTTAAATAATTTAACACTTTTTGGGATTTCTTACCGATTCCCGTAATTCTCGAGATTTCCCGTAATTTTCGAATTCTCGAAAATTTTCCAGATTCTCGAAATTCCTTTTCTCTTTCTCTTTCTTCTTTTTCTTCCTTCTTTTTCTCTTTTCTTTTCTTTTCTTTTCTTTTTCTTTTCTTTTTCTTTTTCTTTTTCCTTTTTCCCGTCCAATCCGGTGTGATAATCGTAAATTTTCCAATTTTGGAAATTAGTAATATTGGAAATAAATATTAGAGAAAATTAAATCGGAAAAATAAGATGAGAAATTATGGAAAATAATGAAAGGAGGAAATTTAATTTGGATAATGGAAATCCAAATTAAATAAGAAAATAACAAATAAAAGAGAAATATATTTATATAATTATAAATTATATAAATGTATTTTTATACAAATACATATGTATTGATATACTATATAGTATATATTAATATACAGAGGTATATATAGATATATATACTATTGTATAAATTTAAATAATACCTATGTATTAAATATGACATAATATGTATATATGAGTATATACATATTTGAAAAGAAATGTAAATATGATTTTACATTTAAATTGTACATATATATATTGTAAATACAATATATATATATATTGTATTATTATCATTATTATTATTACTACATTTATATAAAAATATATAAATGTTAAGTAATTTAAATTAAACAAATAGATATATATATACACTAAATATGTATTTTGATAACACATAATATATATATCTTTATATATATAAAATATACTTATATAGTACTATAAGATATATAATAATAATATTCTATGTATTATAGATATATAATATATGTATATATATATGTATATATAATTAATTAAATTAATTAAAATAAAAAAAAAGGAGAGAGGAAAGAATCGGGAAGAATCCCGATTCTTCCCGTGAGGAAGCCGACCACGTCGGTCCGGCCAAAGGAAGGAGGAGGTGAGGCGAGAGGCGTCGCCGGTGAACCAAGGAGAGGGAGACGAGACGACCGGTGACGGAAAACGGAAGGAACAGAAACGGAACAGAGGCGAAACCAACGGAGAAAACCGAAGAGAAAGGAGGAAGAAAACGGCGGTGTCGGCCGGTTTTGGCACCGCCACCGCCACCCGAACCTCGACGGAGGTGAGGGGAAGGAGAAAAGAGCCACTGGTGAGATCACCAACGGCGGAGGAAGGCCGACGGAGGAGGAGAGAAACCGAGCCAAAAATCGAGTAGATCCGCCGCCGTGCCGTCGATCCAGGCCAAGCTGAGACCACCGGCAACTTCGCCTCGACGCCGGCCAACTGCTGAGCCCCCGAACCGCCGGAGAACCGGCCACCGGAGGAGAACCGGCGGTGAGGAGGGTGGAGCCGGTCTGACTGGTCTGAACCGGCCAGGAAAGAAAAGGAAAAGAAAAGAGAAAGAAAAGAAAAAGAAAAGAAAAAAAAAGGAAAAAGGAAGAAAAAGGAGAGAGAAAAAGGGAATTTTCGGACTTCGAAAATTTCGGGAATTTCGAGAAATTCCGGAAACTCGAGAATTACGGGAATCGGTAAGAAATCCCGAAAACGTATTAAATTATTTAAATAATTTATTTATTTAAATAATTATGAAAAAATTCTAAAATTTAGAATTTAATTTTCAAAAAATTCCCTCGATAACCGAGCCGATGGAATCGGGCGAGACGAACATGGGCGCGACCTTCGAGAGGTAGTCGCCGACCCGAAACAGGTAAGGGAGACATGTGCCGCCTGTAAGGATATTCGGTCACATGTTTTAAATTATGCATTTAAATTATAAATGCAATTTATAATGATTAGTTTTGGAAATTGTGGTGATTTATCGGTTTCAAATTGTGGTGAAATACCAGTTGAGAAATATAAACTGTATTTTCCGTGCAGGAGGCTAGCCAAATCGGCAGCCGTTATACTGCCGAAAAGTTATTGAAAAATTACTGAAATTTACCGAAAGTCACCGAAAACCAAAATAAAAGATTCGATTTCACGTGAATCGATTTTCGGGTACGAAAATCGAGAAATTAAGTAAATTTCATAAAACATGAATATAGTGATATTTAATTTTAAAATATTCATGTTTTGAAAATGTTGAAAAAGGAAATCACCTAAATTTATCCCGATAGGTGATATTTCACGTGAAACGAGGTGAAAAATGAAAAGGACCAAAGTGAATATTTTAATAATATTTCTTCAAATATTCACTTGATTTTATAAATAACTTTTATGGGTTCAATCGTGAAAATAAGTGTTTATAGAAAATTCCATAAAGGTAATTAAAGGTGGAAAACAGTGTTTTGAGACTAAAAAGTCTCCGCATGTGTTTACAGAGAAAATATGGGACGAGAGTGTTGATTTGGAAAATAAATATTTTAATTTTTCATAAATCATAAAAATGATTGATTTGAATCTCGATAACTTTGAAAACCATGTTTTCGAGTGAAAGCACGGAAAAGCGTGCGTATATGTGTTACGGTGAAAAGGACAGTTATGATCTTTTATATTTTACAGTGATTATTTTATAAACTGTTTTCACCGTATGAAAAATGTGATTTAGACTTTCTATAATGTTTAAGACATTTTCGGGAATGATGACCCCAGTATGAATATTTTATAAATTGTTATTCATAAGATGAAAATATTTTCCTTATGAATATTTATGGATTGATTGAACTTACATTCAGTGAAAGTGATTTAATAAATGGGGTTTATATCACGTGTTTACTGTTTTGAGACTGTTAGGCCCCATATCATGCTCACGTGTCACGTGTTAGTGCTGATAGATACTGATCCTATTATCAGCGTCCCAGTGGACACCTGATCAGTGCACACTGAGGACCCCATAGACTATGGCCATAGATCTCATGTGTTTCCCCTATTTGGGATGATATTATTATAGCATGATATATTTAGGGTGTTGCCTAGTCTCCATGATATTGTACTGATGATTGTACTTTTCACTGAACTTTTGCTGGTATTAAATTATTTACAGCTACTGAGCTTTTGATATATTACGTGTTAAACTAAATATTTTACGGTGTTTTACAAGTGTGGAAAAAAAGTATTTGTGAAAGGAACATGAATTCCTTATTTATTTACTTAAGTGTTTTATCACGTGAATATTTAATGTTTTACTAGGATTTGAATATCAAAAGAAAACAATTACTCTCTACAGTTGCTTCTAGGTTCCGGGACAAGCCAGGTATTCTAAAATACCTGCCTTACTCCATCCGGATCCCTAGCCGACTGTAGTATCCTTCCTACATATGAGCCTAGAGCCTCTAGGAAGATTTAAAGAAAGTGAAAAATTATTTTCAGCATATAGGTAGCTGAATATCAAGTGTTGCATATAACTCTCTTACTGAGCCGTGGTTTGCTCACTCCCCAATTTTAAACATTTCAAGTTTTTAGTGATTGTGAGATCCAATGGTTGTGGATTATGGCTACACATAAAGGACAATGTGATAGACCGACTGAGATATATGAGGTACGATCATTTATTTTCTGTATTTAGACATGTGTACAGTACTACTTACTTATAAAGTAAAATAGGGGATGTATATAAAATTATTTATGTTATATAAAATTTTGTAACATTTAATGAAAAGTAAAGTATCACAGACAGCCCAACCGGATAAGTTGTATAGAAATACGTGAAAAAATGTGGTCACGGGATGTGACATCCGGTCTGCCTCCTTCCTCGCCGGTTCCTCGCCGGCGACCTGTTCTCTGGCGGTTCGGTGGTTCCTCAGCTGGTCGGCACCACGGCGAAGCCGGATCTGGCCTCCGTTCATCTCGAATCGACGGCACGGCGGTAGATCGACTCGGCCTCCCTCTGCCTCTTCGCCGGCCCTACTCCGCCGTTCTTCTCCTGACCGGTGGCCTCCCACGTCTTCCCCTTCCTCCGGCGATGGTGTGGCTACAGTGGCGGTGGCCAATTTGGCCGGCACTGTCGGTTCCTATTTTTCTTCTTTTCTTAGTTTTTCGTCGGATTTTTCTTCTCCGTTTCCGTTTCTCCTTTCTTCTGCCGCCAGCAGCTTCTTTCCTTTCTTTGGCTGGTGGCGCCTCACCCTTCTCCTTCCTCCCTCGCCTGCGGTGGCAGCTCCGCCGCCGTCGGCCCTTTGGCTGGGAAGGATCGGGTCCTTCCCCGATTTTCCTTCTGTTTTGTTTCTTTCCTCTTTTGGTTTATTTCCTTTCCCTTTTTAATATATAATATACTATATATTATACACTATAAATTATATTTTATACATATAATATATACTATATATTATTTCATATTTAATGTAATACAATATATATTATATATAAATTATATATATTGTATATTACAAAATATATATCTAGTGCATACATGTATATTTATATACTTTAAAATAAATAACATTTATATATACAATTATATAAATGTTATAATACAATATATATACATATAAACTTTAATATAAAATCACATTTACCTTTCTTCTATATGTATATATATAATTATATATACACATAAAATATTATGTTTATATACATATGTATTATTTAAATTTATGAAATAGTATATATTTCCATATATATACCAACGTATATTAAAATATACTACATAGTTTTTTAAATGCATATGTATTTGTATAAAATACACTTATAAAATTTGTAATTATATAAACATATTTTATTTTCATTTCTCATTTTCCTTATTTAATTTGGATTTTAATTTATCCAAGTTAATTTTCCTCTCTCCGTTATTTTTATTTTCACTTCCAATTTAATTTCCTTTACACGAATTTCCCGATTTATCACTTCCTCAATTCTCGAAATTTTCACCAATATCTCGTTCTCACAATTTTATTTATTCATTTCATTATATTTCCAATATTTATAATTTCCAATAAATGGAGAATTTACGGTTATCACAATGGGAGAGACCGAAAACAGTGATGGAGATTAGGAGTTTCTTGGGTTTAGTTGGCTACTATCGAAGATTTGACGTGCTTAACGCGCAAAGAGATGAAGTTTGAATGGAATAATGCTTGCGAGCACAGTTTCCACGAGTTGAAACACAGGTTGACTACTGCACCTATTCTCACCATTTCTAGTGGTTCTAGAGGATTTTCAATATATAGTGATGCCTCTGCACAAGGTCTAGGTTGTGTGCTAATATAGCATGGTAAGGTAGTTGCATATGGTTCTCGCCAATTAAAGGACCATGAGAAGAACTACCCGACTCATGACTTGGAGTTAGCGGCAGTGGTATTCACTTTAAAGATTTGGAGGCATTACTTGTATGGTGAGAAATTTCAGATTTTTAGGATCATAAAAGTCTGAAGTACTTGTTCTCTCAAAGAGAACTGAATATGAGATAGAGGAGATGGCTCGAGCTTCTGAAGGATTATGATTGTGAGATCCTATACCACCCGAGAAAGGCAAATGTGGTGGCGGATGCTCTGAGTATGAAACATGTGGGAATGGTATCTTATATGATGGTAAGAGAATATGAGTTGCTTGAGCAGTTTGCAAGCCTCAGCTTAAATGTTACACCTCTTGAGCAATTTGGGGTGATAACCAGTTTGATGATTGAGCTGGAGTTGATGGATAGAATTCGGATTGCTCAGAGGGAGGATACTCAATGTATCGAGGTTATGGATAAGGTTCAAGTAGGTATGCCATTGGAATTTACCATTAGTAGTGATGGAATCTTGAGGTTTAAAGAATCGTATACGTGTTCCTGATGATAAAGAGTTGAGGAAGTTGATTCTGACTGAAGCACACTCCACTAAGTACACATTGCATCCGGGAAATACTAAGATGTATCATAATCTACGCAAGGTGTATTGATGGACTGGCATGAAAAGAGACTAGCAAAAGTGACGAAGTGTCTCACGTGCCAGCAGGTTAAGGTGGAGCACCAAAGACCCACAGGTTTGTTGCATCCTTTACCTATACCTATGTGGAAATAGGAGCACATTACGATGGATTTTGTTATGGGATTGCCTCAGACTAGAAGAAGTCATTATGGTATATGGATAATTGTGGATAGACTAACTAAATCAGCTCACTTCCTACCTATGAAATCTACAGATACACTTAGTGCTTTGGCAGATTTGTATGTGAAAGAAGTTGTCAGACTACATGAAGTTCCAGTCAGCATTACCTCTGACAGAGATTCCAGGTTTTCTCCTCATTTTTGGGAACATTTTCAAGAAGCCATGGGATCTCAGTTGAATTTCAGCATGGCCTTTCATCCGCAAACTGATGGTCAACCGAGCGCACCATTCAGACGCTCGAGGATATGTTGAGAGCTTGTGCTTTAGATTTTAAAGGCTCATGAGACGATCATTTGCCATTGGCTGAGTTTGCTTACAACAATATCTATCATGCAAGTATCGGGATGGCACCAAATAAAGCTTTATATGGTAGAATGTGTCGATCCCCGATTGGGTGGGAAGAAGTGGGCAAGCGCAAGTTGTTAGCTCCAGATTTAGTCGAGCAAGCCTCTGAGGATGTTAAGTTGATTTGTCAAAGACTTAAGACAGCTCAGAGTCGACAAAAGAGTTATACAGATGCTCGACGTAGACTACTTGAGTTCTTGGTTGGGGATTTGGTTTTTTTGAAAGTTTCTCCATCCAAAGGGATTATGAGATTTGGACGAAGAGGTAAGCTTAGTCCTCGCTACATAGGGCCATTTGAAGTCTTAGATTGAGTGGGTGATGTTGCCTACAGATTGGCTTTACCTCCGGAGCTATCAGGAGTGCATAATGTCTTTCATGTGTCCATACTTCGGAAGTATAATCCGGATCCATCTCATGTAATTGAATATGAGCCCTTAGAGATTCAGGAAGACATGAGTTATATGGAGAAGCCGATTCGGATATTGGACAGAAAGAGAAAGTGTTGCGATCTAAGACAATCCCATTAGTCAAGGTTCTCTGGCAATACCATACTACAGAAGAAGCTACGTGGGAGCTAGAGAGCTTAATGGAAGAGAAGTATCCTGAACTATTTGAGAGATAGCCCGATTCAAATTTAGAGGACCGAATTTTCTAAGGTAGGGAGAATGTGAAATCCCCCAATTTCATGTAAATTCCCATAATTGTATAGTATTTCAACTTGGAAGCATTAAATAAAT
This sequence comes from Heritiera littoralis, assembly GCA_031772115.1. Classification (NCBI taxonomy): domain Eukaryota; kingdom Viridiplantae; phylum Streptophyta; class Magnoliopsida; order Malvales; family Malvaceae; genus Heritiera; species Heritiera littoralis. Next base: position 1,387,746 of record JAPDPK010000037.1, on the reverse strand, counting down.
TTGAAAGTTTGATCTATAAATGGTAAATGGGACATATGTGGAATAAATGGAATTGATAGTCCAATAGTCAAGGGATTAATTTTGAGATTGTAAGAATAATTGGATTATGAGAAATTAATATCAGATATTGATAGTTAAATGATATATGGCATATGGAAAATAAGAGACATTAATAGTCAAATGTCAAGGGGTCAAAGGAATTATGGCTGACATGATTTAATGGATTGATATGCATTAAATGATGCATTAAATGAAAGTTGCATAGTCATCATCTTCCTATCACCAATTCGAGAGCAACCTTCCAGCCCCTTCTCGTTCCCTCAATTTCGCCTAAGTTCCATTTCCATTCACCTTGACAAACCTCCACTTCCTGACTTCGAATCGTTAAGCTTTCTTAACGAAAATTAATCCTTGTCACTCGGTTGAGCTATATCCGAAATTTGGTGGATTGAATCCAAGTATTTGGAGAGATCTAAATTGCTGTCAAATTTGGCTATTGATAAAGGTAAGGATAGAAGTTGATTCTTTCAATTCTATCTATGATTTCGAGTCATGTGATGTTGGTATAGTATGTTTATGGTATTAAAATGAAAGAAAGTTAAAGTTTGAATCATTATGACGTTTACAGCTTTGAAGAAGTGAAGGAAAGGAATTGGTGCAATCAAACAATTAAGTGTTTTGGTGTAATCGAGGTAAGGAATATATGTAACGGACGTAGGGTGACTATGTGTGCATATGGTTGCATGAGTTGGTATTAAATGAAGATATTTTAAAGTACAGGAAGGTTAAATTCTCGGTTTTTCTCCTAGTACGATTTGGCTTGGGGCAGCTGACTGCCTTAAATAGCAGCCGATTGCTCAGAGACAGTCGTGACGTAACTTTTTCCAAAACCGACTTAAAGCAGTCGACTGCCCTATATAGCAGTCGACTGCCATTTCTCCAGAAGTATTCGGTTTTCGAACCAGTCAACCGCTTAAGAGCCAGTCGACTACATTTTCTCGAAAAACTTTCTGTTTGCGGACCAATCAACTGCCCTACTTGCATCCGAAAATTTAAATATTTAAATTGAAAAAACGAAAATAAATTTATTAAATTTTTTATGCTATAGCAGTCAACTGCCCTAAAATAGCAGTCATTGCCCCCCTTTGAAAATAATGATTTTAACTTATTTATATAAATGTATTCGGATTACTATTAAAGTATATAAGAAGGTTTATAAATATCAATGGTTTTCCAAGAAGTAGTTTTGCTACCAAATGTTTTGAGATTATTGATTCCTTTGGTAATCATGCATAATTATGTGCTTATTATTTGTACTTGGCTGAGGAACCTTAGTCCGATCCTCAGTACCACAATTGTCACCTGATTAGTGTTCACTGTGGTTTATAGACAATGGCCATATGTCTTTTATATGTATTTAGCTTAGGGGAGGATCCCTGGCCCATACGTGGGTACGTCGGTTACTTGACATCTCTCGGGACTATCCCTTACGGGATATATGTGGTATCCCTTATGAGATTTATTTAATGCATGATTCGATTGGAAGTTAATCGTCTCCCATCTATTTGAAAGTATGTGAAAGTATTTGAAAGTATATGATAGTATTTGAAGTTATTTGAAATTGAAGTTAATTGTCTTTGTACATGCGATTTCAAGTGAATTAAAGGAAATCGAAAGTATTGGACTTATTTGATGTTACGTGTATATGATATTTGAAGAAATTATATGATATATGCTTTATAATGATTTTACATGACATTATAGAGCCAAGCAGGAAAACTGCATATAGTGGCATAGTACACTCTTTTATATATATTTCTTACTGAGCGTAAACTCACTCCTTTACAATCATTTTTTTTATCCAGATTATTTGCAATAAATTTTGCTCTTGGTAGAAGAGCGTATAATTTGGATTATACGGTATTCCTTCGAGGCAAGCTTTCTATTCCTTGAAGGTATATACATTTTGTTATGCAATTCAGACTATAGCATGGTACAGTGATGTATATTAGACATGATGGGGATGTAAACTGTTAAAGAGATTAGTATGTAATCATATGAGAGTTTTAAACCTATGTGTAAGACGATCCTGTATATGCATGAGAAATATCTTGTTATCGAAAATAGCATCGTCATGTCAAACAATGTAGTATAAGATATAAGAAAGAAGAAGGATGCATCGTCAAACAGCCTAACCAAACCTTATGGGAAAGAAAAAGTTAGTTGGTATTTATCTTAAAGAGGAAGTAATGGGACGTTACAGGATACTTATTCTTAATAATAGCCTTATTGAGCAATCGATAATCAATGCACAGTCGCAAGCTATCGTTCTTCTTCCAGACAAATAGGATTGGCGTGCCCCAAGGAGAAACAGTAGGTCGAATAAATCCATTATCCAACAACTCCTAAGCTGCTTCTAAGCTCATCAAGCTCCACCAGTGCCATTCTGTAGGAAGGCTTAGATATAGGTTCAGTGTTGGGTATCAAATCGATAGTGAATTCTATCTCTCGATCTGGAGGAAGACCCGGTAATTCATCCAGAAACATATCTAGAGAATCCTTGACCATAAGAATCTCATCTAACTCCAGATATCTCTTTTCTATGTCCTCCGCATAGGCAATAAATCCTTCGATCATAATATTCGAAAAGTTTAGTTTCAATAAAATTTTCAAAATTTAATTTATATTTCATTGCTATCCAAAAAGTTTTGCAGTATACTTTTCAAGAGAACAAAAGGTTACATACTTAGTATAACAATCTAGACTAACATGATTTGTAGCTAGCAGTCCATTCCTAGGATAGCATCAAAATCATACATATTCAGAACAATTAGGTCAGCTATTGTTTCCTTTTCTCCTATCTTCAACTTACAATCACAATACACATCTGTCATCTATGATTCCCTAAAAGGTGTATTTATTTGTAGTGCATACCTTAAAGGTTCCAACTCTATTGGTATTTTAGTGGCAAATAATAGAGAAACAAACGAGTAGAACCGGGATCAAGTAATACAAATGCATCAATACCAAAAATAGAGATCTTAACCGTAATCATATCAGAGGAAGCATCAACAGACTCTTTATTTAGAATGTACACTAGACCCTGAGTCAGAACCTTTTTCCCTTTCTCTTCAGTTGTGGCTCGTCTGGGTGCAGATGGTGCAGCCTTTTCTAGCTCCTTAACCCCTGGCGTTGCTACTATTGTTGATACCGGCAAGGTTATTCTCTCTTGGGGACAATCTCTAACTAAATGTCCCTTCTGCCCACATCTGAAACAAGCCTTGGTAGCCATAAGCAAGGTCTGTCACCATGCGACCTGCCACATATACTACATCTGGTCGCAATACCCTTTTGAAGGCTCGAACTAGTAACACTGGTGGGCTTAACATGCTTGTTTCCAGCTGATTTACCTCCAATAACAATACCTTTAGACTTTTTAGTCACCCCCTGTCTAATCTATCATCTGAACCCCATCTGGCCTTTTCTTTACCTTTACCTCTGGCACGGGACTCATACTTGGCTTGGTACTGCTTGTAATTCTGCTCACATAATTGTGCTTAGCGAATTGCCTCATCATATGTAGTGATATCAAAAAGAGCTAATCTGTCCTTATATTACAGTCTTAACCTAACTAGAAACCGCTCGACCTTATGCTCCTCACTTCTCATCGTTTCTGGATCGAATAGGCTAAACATGGTGAATTTGGACTCATACTGATCGATCTCATGCTCCCTTGAGTCAGATCTAAAAACTCCCTCTTTAGCTTCTGCTACGTAGTGCAAGGGATATATTGCTTATGGAAAGCCTCAAAAAATATCTCCCAAGTCACCACCGGATGTCTTGCCACCAATGTTGTCTCTTTGGACTTCCACCAGTGTTCGGCCTCATCAATCAACAAATAGACAGCCAGCCCCACTTTCTCCGCCTTTGAACACCTCATGTATCTGAATAATTTTTCCACTGCGTTCACCCAATTTTCTGCCACTAGTGGATCCTATTCGCCCTTAAACTTGGGAGGATTCATCATGGTAAACTTTCGCAAAGTATCTACATCACATCCAATTATCGGAACCTGCTTGGGCTGGGCTAGGCTAGAATTTGAGGCTGAGGCTGCTGTGGAGGCGGTACGGGCTGTGGCTAGAGTACTGGTGGAATATTAGCCTGAGGCTGAGGAGGCTATGCCTATTCGAGAACTGGTGCTCTTGTCTGACTGGCAATAAAATTTGCGACTATGCGCTCCAGTCTTGAAAGACAAGTGTCTACACTCTCAAGCTGTGGAGGGAGAGCAGGCTACGGTACCAACTCTGGAGATGGCTATGGGGAATAATGGACACATCTGGGACGTCCTTATCCCCATCTTGCACCCCCTTCGCCCTTCACTCATTCTGTCCCAAAACAAACACGAAAATGTTTTTTTCAATCTTGTTTTCATAACATATATATTCAGACAAGTACAGTATCACAAGGGATGTAAACCATCTTTAATTTTAATGATACTAACAGACATTAAACCAACCTTGCTCTGATATCAATTTAATTGTCACATGCCAAAATACTATTTCCAAATACCATTTTAAACCTTACTTACTATCGATTGAGTTGTCTGCAGTACCTTCACTAATGTTTCATTTTTAAAATAATTAATCTTTTCTGTAATTAATCTTAAGAATTATTTCTTTCAATTTACTATAAACAAAATATACTTTTCATATGTATAATTACACTTGGGATGTAAATCGAACGGGAAATTTTGTTTGTATACCTCTAAGAAAATACTAACTCCACCTGAAGGATACTAAAAATAACACTCCTCCCACTCGTGGCCTAGAGATCACTGAAAATAATCTAGAAGGAGAAGAAAGGGTTGAGCTAATGCCCTGTAAGGAACTAGTATAAAAGAACGGATACTGCGTATACTATGTGCAAGTATCAAAATCATACTTGTTATATATAGGCATAAAATATAAAAATTAGGCACGATACAAAGGGGAAGATACTATAAATGGTTAGATAACCAGGCTGAATACAGAAGGTTGCTTTAGTGCACCTCACGTGTCCCAGCATCTAAATCCGATTATAGGAATTTCTGTAACATCTAATTTTCCTTAAAATACCGATTAACTTCTTTCATTTTCTTATAGTGGTTAGGCTGTTTACCGATGTCATTTCTATTTCCTTCATATGTTATGATTGTCAATACATTAATTTCATTTTATCAAAATATACAATAAGACCACTAAAATTTAAAATTAGCACTGCATTTATCATATAATATTCCTCTCATAACTTTGTCCATATCCAAGTTCTACAGTTTCTAGTTTTTATTACAATGTCAATTCTGCTAATTTACATCCCCGAAAATATTTACAACAAAAGTACTGTATAAGCTGTCTGAAATATATATAATGAAATATAATATACCATCAGTGGACTGCACCGGGTCCTGAAGGAATATTGTATGTCTCCAAATGTAACAGTCCAATTACCCAATAATACACATATTATTACACAACTTTGACGGTTGGACTGTCTACGATACTTTACTTTTAAGTTACATTTAAACAATTTCATATGAAATTATAATATGAATTACATCTCCTATCTTAATTCCCAAGAAAGTAGTACTGTAGATAAGTCTAAATACGAAAAATAAATGATCGTACCTCATGTAGTAAATCAAGCTGTCGCATCATCCCCATATGCACAGCCGAAATCCTTGGATATCAGACTCTTAGTCCTCGAAAATCTGAAATGTTAAAATTAAGGGGAGAGCAAACCACGACTCAGTAAGAGAGTTATATGCAACACTTGATATTCAGCTATCTATATGCTGAAAAACTTTTTCACTTTCTTTAAATCTTCCTAAAAGATTCTAGGCTCACATGTAGGAAGGATACTACAGTGGGCTAGGGATCCGGATGGAGTAAGGCAGGTATTTAGAAATATCTGTCTTGTCCCGGAACCTAGAAGCAACTATAGAGAGTACTATATAAATCATTCTCAAAACGATTTAATATTCGTTTTCCATAGAGTAAACCATTTATTTCTCTTCACTTCAGTATAGTTTAAAACACATGACAGTTCAGTAGTAAAACAGTGGTTTACTTCTATTTCCTTCAATACAGTGAAAAACACGTGACAGTACAGTGGTCTGTAAATATCCAAATTATTGGATAAACAATTCTATAATTAATTCTATCTTAGAAATAATTTTCATGTTATTCTTTTTGAATAAACATTAATTTCTCTTTAGTTCAGAAACCGTATCTTACAGTCCAGTAAAATAATAATATTTAGTATAGTACAATTCGATAAAACAGTATCTTGCAGAACAGTAAAACAGTATCTTGATACGATTCAGTCAATAAACAGTAAACAGCAGCTACCAATTCAGTAAACAGTATACGGTAGCTTTCAATTCAGTAAACAGTAAATGGTAACTTTTAGTTCAGTAAAACAGTAATTAGTGGCTACCATATCAATAAACAGTCAACAGTAATAGTACAGTTCAGTAAAACAGTGTTTTGGTACGGTTTTGCTCAGTAAACAGTAAACAGTAAAGTAGTTCAGTAAACAGTACAGTACAGTAAACAGGATTCAGTAAATCCTTTCAGTAAACAGTAATCAGTAAGTCAGACTAGGCATCACCCTACAATTAAATCATGCTATCATCGTCCACTAGGGACACAGTATCAGTAACTGAGATCTGTGGCCATGATCTATAATATGTCCTCGGTGTACACTTGCTAGGTGACAATCCGAGACGCTGATGACTAGCTGGTCAATCAGCCACGTGACAGTAACAGTAATAGTACGATGCATGAAACTCGGGGCCTAAGTCTCAAAATAGTATAAAATCGTACCATAGCCTTTATGGATTTTAAACACAGTAATTTGAAACATTTCACAGTTATCCATAAGGCTCACATGTATAAATCCTCACCTTTATGAAATAAATAAAATAAATAACATTTTTCAAAATATTTCATAAAGGCATAAATCATATTTTCCATACGATGAAAATAGTTTATAAAATCATCACTGTAAAATATAAAAGGTCATAGCAGTCCTTTTTCACTATAAAACATATACGCACGTTTTTCTGTGCTTTCTATCGAAAACATGGTTTTCAAAGTTATTAGGATTCAAATTAATTATTTTTATGATTTATGGAAAATTAAAATATTTATTTTCCAAATCAACACTCCCGTGGCCATGTTTTCTCTGTAAACACATACGGAGACCTTCTAGTCTCAAAATACTGTTTTCCACCTTTAATTAACCTTTATAGAATTTTCTATAAATACTTATTTTCACAATTGAAATCATAAATGTTATTTATGAATTCAAGTGAATATTTAAAGAAATATGATTAAAATATTCACTTTGTTTCTTTTCATCTTCCATCTCGTTTTACGTGTAATATACACCTCGAGAGGAAATTTCGGTAATTTCATTTTCTAAATTCTCGAAAACATGAATATTTTACAATTAATCATTCGTATATTCATGTTTTAAGAAAACTAATCGATTTCTTAATTTTCGTGGTTGGAAATCGTTTCTCGTGAAATCAAATCATTTATTATGATTTTTTGTGATTTTTTTGGTAATTTTCAGTAATTTTTTGACAATATAACGGCAGCCGATTGGCTAGCCTCCTGCACAAAAAATACAATTTATAATTCAACTGGTACATCATCACAGATTTCCAACCAATCAGTATCAACAACATTTATAAAAATTAAATGCATAATTTAAAACATGTGTGCCAAATATCCTTACAGGCTGCACATGTCTCCCTTACCTGTCTCTGGTCGACGACCGCCTCATTACGTCGCGCCCGTGTTCACCTCTTCCGATTCAAACGTCTTGGCCATCGAGGAAATTTTTCTGGAAATAAAATTTAAAATTTTTCCATAATTTATTTAATTAAATAATCGAAAATAATTTTCGTAATTCTTACCGAATTTACGGGATTTTCGCAATTTTTGAATTCTCGAGAATTTTTGAATTCTCGAAAATTCCTTTTTTCCTCTTTTCTTTCTTCCTTTTTCTTTTTCTTTCCTTTCTTTTTCTTTTTCCTTTTTCCTTTTTCCTTTTCTTTTCCGGTCAGATCTGTTTAGACCGGTCAGCCTCCCCTCGTCGCCTGTTCTTCTTCGACGGTTCGGTGGCTCCACAGCTAGCTGAGCTGGCGGCGAAGCTGGATCTGGCCTCCGTTCAGCCTAGCTCGGCGGCATGGCAGCGGATTTGGTCGGAATAGGTTTGGCCCTTCTCCTCCTTCGGTCTTCCTTCCTCCGCCATTTTCCTTCACCGCTGGTGGCTTCTTTACCTTCCTCTCACCTCCGCTGAGGTCAACGGTGGGGTGGTGGTGCCTGGACCGGCCGACATTGCCGTTTCCTTCCTCTCCTTTTCTCTTTCGATTTTCACCAGTTTCTCTCCGATTTTTCCTTCTTTCCCGCCGTTTCTTTTTCTCTTTCGGTCACCGGCTTCTTCTCCTCTCCTCGCTGGCGCCATCTTTCTCTCTCCCTGCTCCTCTCTTAGCCGACCGACGGTGGTCGGCCTCGCCTGGGAAGGAAATCGGGCTCCTCCCGATTTTCCTTCTCTGTTTTTGTTTTTTATTTTATTTATATTTCCTATAATTATATGCATAATATACTTATAACTATATATTATACATATAATATCATTATCTTATATATATAGTATTGTACTATATATATTATATATATAAAGATATATATTGTGTATTACAAAATATATATATCTAGTATAAATATATATGTATATTTATATACTTTAAAATTAAATCACCTTTATATATATATATTTATATATATATAAATGTTATAATACAATATATATTGTATTTACAATATATAAATATACAACCTTTAATGTAAAATAATATTTACATTTCTCATATATGTATATATATATATATATATATATATATATATATTTATATACATACATAAGATGTTATCTTTGTATACATATGTATTATTTAAATTTATAAGATAGTATATATACATATATATATACCAATGTATATTAATATATACTATATAGCATTTCAATACATATGTATTTATATAAAAATACATTTATATAATATATAATTATATAAATATATTTCATATTCACTTCTCATTTTCTTATTTAATTTGGATTCCAATTTATCCAAATTAAATTTGCTCTCTTCATTATTTTTCCTTAGTTTCAACCTTATTCTTATTTCCTATTTAATTTTCCTTCACCCGAATTTCCTTATTCATCACTTCCTCAATTCATGGAATTTTCACTAGTATTCCGATCTCATAATTATATTTATTTATTTCAACATATCTATTTTCTTTAATATTAATTTCCAATATTAAACAATGAAAATTTTACGGCTATCACATTCTCCCCACCTTAAGAAATTCGGTCCTCCGAATTTAACTTAAATTAAAAGGTGGTACATTTCGTAGACTTACAATTTTGTCCTTTAGATAAATTTTCAGATAATACTGCCAGCATGCTTTTATAATCTGAATCCCTTTGACCACTACATATTCCTTTCGTCATATAATTATACTCCCTAAGTTCATTTATCAAATTGGGAGTTATTTATTTTCACTCTTTTTCACATAATAGCTGATTTATACTATTCATCATCCATTTTTCTCAATTAGTGCCAAGCCGATATAATTTGAAAACTATCAATTACACAGTTTAATTAGTAGTATGTAATTGTCACAGTAGCTTTCACATCCCATGCACACGCTCTCTCAATATCATGGAGCGTTTACACATCACGCTTATATATTTATATCAGTACGGAGCAGTGCATCAGTACATTTAGAATCTCAAAGCCTTTTGCTATTCTTTATTAGCATATGGCATCTCAGAGACTCCTATCACATGTAATGCTCACTAGAACTGTACACACACATTCTCATCATTTCACACTTATATTCCAACTATGGCACTAGAGGATCTAGGATTCTGATAATGGAAAAGTGATCCCATTAGAGAATCAGTCATTGATCACATCCATATCATCATATTTCTTTTGAACTCTTTATTATCCACAATATTCATTTTCACATTATCTATACCATTCCACCATTTTTATCATTTCGAGGTGGTTATATATATAACCAATTTCCATTTATATACTGGCAGTAAAATAATACATATCATTCATCTTACTCCTTTGAGTATCATTAATTTCACTTGTCAAGTGTGGCTTGATTTTACATCTAGCCACAGTCATGTGATAACCATATGAAATCACTTTTAATCTTTTTTACTTTCATTAATTTCAGTCGGTTTTCTCAAGTGGTATAGTACTTCACTATTAAAATCATTTAATATTTTGCATACCATCTTTTCTACACACTTATTCATTTACCGACTTTAGCTTCTTTAATTATATTCCATTAGTAGAGCAGCTAGTCCTATAACTCTTTTATAGACTGGCAGTAGTATCTAGCTAGACCCATTAATTTCGTATCTCAATCATTATCTCTCTATCATAGACAGATTCACTGTCATTCTGTCATTTCGAGATCATCTATCTCAAAAAGAGACACTGTCTAGCCAATCTCTTATTTGCCAATCTTAACCTATAGATCATAGTCTTTGAGACTTTGAAGGGTCATACCACAATGCTGCTCATGTTCCATTAGTGTCTTAGACCGTATCAATATCCCATCATGTTATTCATGTCGAGTTCAAATCATTATCTTATGGACATCAATCTCCAACTTTTCATCTAATGACGCTTTATACAGAGGCTAGTCTTATGAACTCCTCATATATCTCTTATTAGATTAATAAAGCGTCCATTTTAATGTAGATGAATACTTGTTCTTCACAAGAACTTTATTAAATAGTAAGAATTTAACACACCATTTTAATTCATCTACGTATCAATGTCATCTATATTTCTCATTCACTCTTATACAGATAACTTCATTAACCTCAAATTACACTATCGGTATTTTCATCAATCACACCTTTACAAGTGAATTTCATTATTCACACATTTTCCAGAGTTATTGTAAAGCTTTCGGACTCTTTCTATATTTTCCAATATAAGCTTAGAATAGATTTCATATCCACAATCGAGTCAATATTAACCCGATCTCCCATATCTATATTACTTTGGAAAATTTATCGGAAATCACATTCGATACTTTCTTTAATCACACATCTCTTATCATTTTGGACATTTCATCCTCATGTCCTGTCATTTCACTGTACATCCTCAAGGTAGGGACACTAAATATTCAAATCATTTTGGATTATTCTTCACCTTAATTTCATTATCTACTCATACTTTACAGCATTACAAATCTCAATGTAGTAAGCTGTATCAAGTACAACAGTCATTAACACATTTTACAGCTCACCGATTTATTACAGTTATTCACTTTGAAATCATTTCCATTTAATGAACTCAGGTTTAATCCCCTTGTGTATGTTATCCACGAGTTTCGAACTCTAGCACCCTTACGTACCTAATTCCTTACACTCGTGTTACCACTGAGATAATTGTAAGAGCCTTGCCCGTTCGAATCGACCGTCGGCGAGCATCCCCTAAGCGATCCTTTCTCTCTAGGTTTAGCCTTACAAGTGAGTCGGCGACCACATAGTTCGCCCACACCCCACAACATATTGTCCACTGCTGGTCGCTCATCATTGGGTCGCCCATCACGGTTTTGTCTCAAAGGTCCTGAAGAACTCAGGTTAGCTGTCATCTTCTTCTTTTTATCACTTTATTGTTCTTATGCATATTCTCCAATTTACAGTACTCCATATAGTACATCAATTTGCAAGTCATATCTCAAAATGCTCTGGTTCTATAAAAAAATATTCATTTAATACATCAGAAACAGTATAAATGTATAGAACCATAATTAACCGTACTGCTATGGATTTCATCAATTTTTACTGATCTCTTCTCAATCGTTTTCAGTATTCATATTACTTTTTATCATATCCGATGATCCCATCAATACACTTTTAATTGAGGCCCTTATAAATCAATAACCGGGCCAATCATCTTGCGACATTCCACTATACACTTATGGGATCGCATCATGTAAGGCCTCGGCCCGTCCACCATCCGCCTTTATACATCTATACTGTCCTCTTTGGCAAGCCCACTGGCCCCCCTTAAGGTTTTGTCATGAGGCCCAGCCCGTTCACTAGGTCACTCACAATTCATGTTCATAATCTAAGTGTAAGTGGAATCAGCAATATGGATTGCTATATTCATATTAAATCCTTTATGCCATTAGTAACTCCATTACTATCAATAGATTCAAGATTAACTTGGTTTTATCACTATTCAGAACATAGCCCAACATAAGGGCGTTTTCATCATTTCGACATTTATTTCTTTATCCCCAGTATATATTTAAACCAAGGATCTTATCATCTATGTGCTGATAGTATCCTTTCTCATACTAATATTAGCATTTAATAACTTATTCATTTCAACAGAAAATTCCACTAGGATCCATAATATGATTATTTTGCTTGAAATGCATCCTTACACCATCAATTTCTCTATCAAATCAATCAATTCCAACTTTTGTTGGTCTATTATGACTCCCGATAAAATTTTGGAGGCAGGGGTATTTTGGTCATTTTCGCCAAAAATTTTCTCTCTCTTCAAAATACCTTCAATCAGTGATCTTAAGGTCTATTTAATGATGATATTTCATTCCCCTCCTTCATATCATCACTTTCAGGTCTCAATTCGATCCGGACCAAAAAGTACTTGTTGGGCCCTCACCGAGTCCTTTTGGTTCCATACCGAACCAACCTTCATTTAGATTATAAGATCACCAATTTCTAGTAATTTCTGAGCCTCTTATTTCTCTTTAGCCATCTTTAATTCATGATTCTCACCCCCATTCAAAACCTTTAACTCAATTTACAATCATTTATTTTCTTTTATGTATTCAGACTACAAAGTACTATAGGAGATGTTTAACATTTTTCAACTCATTTCTTCTCCAAAAGTATCGGACAGACATCAGGCCAATCTTGCTCTGATACCATTAAATTGGAACAGTCCAATTACCCGATAATACACATATTATTACACAACTTTACTTTTCAGTTACATTTAAACAATTTCATATGAAATTATAATATGAATTACATCCCCTATCTTAATTCCCAAGAAAGTAGTACTGTAGATAAGTCTAAATACGAAAAATAAATGATCGTACCTCATGTAGTAAATCAAGCTGTCGCATCGTCCCCAAATGCACAGCTAAAATCCTTGGATATCAGACTCTCAGTCCTCGAAAATCTGAAATGTTAAAATTAACGGGTGAGCAAACCATGGCTCAGTAAGAGAGTTATATGCAACACTTGATATTCAGCTATCTATACGTTGAAAAACTTTTTCACTTTCTTTAAATTTTCCTAAAAGGCTCTAGGCTCACATGTAGGAAGGATACTACAGTCGGCTAGGGATCCGAATGGAGTAAGGCAGGTATTTTGAAATACCTGTCTTGTCCTGAAACCTAGAAGCAACTGTAGAGAGTACTATATAAATCGTTCTCAAAACGATTTAATATTCGTTTTCCATATAGTAAACCATTTATTTCTCTTCACTTCAGTATAGTTTAGAACACGAGACAGTTCAGTAGTAAAACAGTGGTTTACTTCTGTTTCCTTTAGTACATTTAAAAACACATGACAGTACAGTAGTTTTTAAATATCCAAATTATTGGATAAACAATTCTGTAATTATTTCTATCTTAGAAATAATTGTCATGTTATTCTTTTTGAATAAACATTAATTTCTCTTTAGTTCAGAAACCGTATCTTATAGTCCAATTGAACAATAATATTCAGTACAGTACTATTCGATAAAACAGTATCTTGCAGAATAGTAAAACAGTATCTTGATACAGTTCAGTCAATAAACAGTAAACAGTAGCTACCAATTCAGTAAACAGTATATGGTAGCTTTCAGTTCAATAAACAGTAAATGGTAACTTTCAGTTCAATAAACAGTAAATGGTAGCTTTCAGTTCAGTAAAACAGTAATCAGTGGCTACCATATCAGTAAACAGTTAACAATAACAGTACTGTTCAATAAAACAATGTTTTGGTATGGTTTTGCTCAGTAAACAGTACAGCAAACAGGATTCAGTAAATCCTTTCAGTAAACAGTAATCAGTAAGTCAGACTAGGCATCACCCTACAATTAAATCATGCTATCATCGTCCACTAGGGACACAGTATCAGTAACTGAGATCTGTGGCCATGATCTATAATATGTCCTCGGTGTACACTTGCTAGGTGACAATCCGAGACGCTGATGACTAGCTGGTCAATCAGCCACGTGACAGTAACAGTAATAGTACCATGCATGAAACTCGGGGCCTAAGTCTCAAAACAGTATAAAATCATACCATAGCCTTTATGGATTTTAAACACAGTAATTTGAAACATTTCACAATTATCCATAAGTGTCACATGTATAAATCCTCACCTTTGTGAAATAAATAAAATAAGTAACATTTTTCAAAATATTTCATAAAGGCATAAATCATATTTTCCATACGGTGAAAACAGTTTATAAAACCATCACTGTAAAACATAAAAGGTCATAACTGTCCTTTTTCACCATAAAACATATACGCACGTTTTTCCGTACTTTCTATCGAAAACATGGTTTTCAAAGTTATCGGGATTCAAATCAATTATTTTTATGATTTATGGAAAATTAAAATATTTATTTTCCAAATCAACACTCTCGTGGCCATGTTTTCTCTGTAAACACATGCGAAGATCTTCTAGTCTCAAAATACTGTTTTTCACCTTTAATTAACCTTTATGAAATTTTCTATAAATACTTATTTTCACAATTGAAATCATAAAGGTTATTTATGAATTCAAGTGAATATTTAAAGAAATATGATTAAAATATTCACTTTGTGTCTTTTCATCTTTCATCTCGTTTTACGTGTAATATACACCTCGAGAGGAAATTTTGGTAATTTCATTTCCAAATTCTCGAAAACATGAATATTTTACAATTAATCATTCGTATATTCATGTTTTATGAAAACTAATCGATTTCTCAATTTTCGTAGTTGGAAATCGTTTCTTGTAAAATCAAATCATTTATTATGATTTTTGGTGATTTTTCGGTAATTTTCAGTAATTTTTCGGCAGTATAACGGCAGCCGATTGGCTAGTACATCATCACAGATTTCCAACCAATCAATATCAACAGCATTTATAAAAATTAAATGCATAATTTAAAACATGTGTGCCGAATATCCTTACAGGCTGCACATGTCTCCCTTACCTGTCTCGGGTCGGCGACCGCCTCATTACGTCGCGCCCGTGTTCACCTCTTCTGATTCTAATGTCTTGGTCATCGAGGAAATTTTTCTGGAAATAAAATTCTAAAATTTAGAATTTTTCCATTATTTATTTAATTAAACAATTGGAAACAATTTCCGTAATTCTTATCGAATTTCTGGGATTTTCATAATTTTCGAATTCTCGAGAATTTCTAAATTCCCGAAAATTCCTTTTTTCCTCTTTTCTTTCTTCCTTTTTCTTTTTCTTTCCTTTTCTTTTTCTTTTTCCTTTTTCCTTTTCTTTTTCTTTTTCCTTTTTTTCTTTTCTTTTCTGGTCAGACCGGTCAACCTCCCCTCGTCGCCGGTTCTTCTTCAGCGGTTGGTTCTCCTGTGGTTCAGCTGCTCCACAACTAGCTGAGGTGGCGACGAAGCTAGATCTGGCCTCCGTTCAGCCTAGCTTGGTGGCACGGCGATGAATCTGGCTGGAATAGGTTCGGCCCTTCTCCTCCTTCGTTCTTCCTTCCTCTGCCGTTTTCCTTCACTGCCGGTGGCTTCTTTACTTTCCTCTCACCTCCGCCGAGGTCAACGGTAAGGTGGCGGTGCCTGGACCGGCTGGCACCGCCGTTTCCTTCCTCTCCTTTTCTCTTTTGGTTTTCGTCAGTTTCTCTCCGATTTTTCCTTCTTTCCCGTCGTTTCTTTTTCTCTTTAGGTCACCGGCTTCTTCTCCTCTCCTCATCGACGCCATCTTTCTCTCTCCTTCCTCCTCTCTTGGCAGGCCGACGGTGGTCGACCTCGCCTGGGAAGGAAATCGGGCTCCTCCCAATTTTCCTTCTCTGTTTTCCTTTCTTATTTTATTTATATTTCCTATAATTATATACGTAATATACTTATAACTATATATTATAGATATAATATCATTATCTTATATATATAGTATTGTACTCTATATATATATATTATATATAAAGATATATATTGTGTATTACAAAATGTATATCTAGTATAAATATATATATGTATATTTATATACTTTAAAATTAAATCACCTTTATATATATATATATATTTATATATAAATGTTATAATACAATATATATTGTATTTACAATATATAAATAACAACCTTTAATGTAAAATAATATTACATTTTCTCATATATGTATAATTAATTTATATATACATAAGATGTTATGCTTGTATACATATGTATTATTTAAATTTATAAGATAGTATATATAAATATATACCAATGTATATTAATATATACTATATAGCATTTCAATACATATGTATTTATATAAAAATACATTTATATAATATATAATTATATAAATATATTTCATATTCACTTCTCATTTTCTTATTTAATTTAGATTCCAATTTATCCAAATTAAATTTCCTCTCTTCATTATTTTTCTATAATTTCAACCTTTTTCTTATTTCCGATTTAATTTCCCTTTACCCGAATTTCCTTATTCATCACTTCCTCAATTCATGGAATTTTCACTAGTATTCCGATCTCATAATTATATTTATTTATTTCAACATATCTATTTTCTTTAATATTAATTTCCAATATTAAACAGTGAAAATTTTACGGTTATCGCACAAAAGCTATGCTCCTCTACGGTAAGCGGAAATTATTGCAAATAATCTAGATGGAAAAATAGGGGGTGAGTTTATGCTCAGTAACAAAAAGTATATAAAAGAGTGGTACTATGCCACTATATGCAGTAAAAATCGTAGATTTAAATTTTTTTCGATAAAATAATGCATATGGGTTCATGTAAACATATATTGAAAACTCATTTAAAACATATATTGTTCATATACTCTTTCACTTTTCAAATCATTTAAATCAATCTATCATCTGATTGTAAATCAATCTTTCATATACTACATAAATCAAAATCAATATATCATCTGTCTGTAAATCAATCTTTTCATATACTATATAAATCAACTCAATCGATTATCTATCTGTGAATCAATCATTTCATATATTGTATAAATCACTAAAGAAGTTAACATCCAAGAAACTCATGCACGAACTATATCCCTTCAGGGACCTGTATAGGAATCAAGCGTACCCATGTGGGGCCAGGCATCCAACCCTAAGCCGTTCCTACTTGTAACAATGGCCATTGTCGAAAGACCACAGTGTACACTGATCGGGTGACAGCTATGGTTTAGGGGAAGGTATTGGGGACTTGCGCGATGGTCTCCCAACCCTAATCATCAATCATTTGTATGCATGAATCCGCAAGCAGCTAACACTCTCATAAAAATCATTTTCATATATCTATAAAATTTCAGTAAAATTATGTTCATGTAAATTATTTTATGTCAGTACATGATCATATACAGTAAATAACATTTATTTGCTGTAAACAAATCTCATAAATTTCTTATTGAAATCTCAAATATTTCAAGTAATTCATTTGTAAACAAATACCATGTAGTTCACATGATAAGATTGTAAAATCATTTAAAAATAATTCTTATGCAATTTACATAGCTCAAAACATGTTTAGATTCATATAATAAATTTCTATTATTTATTTAGGAAATTGAGTGCATGGAGATTTAAGGGTGGAATTTCTAAAATTTTTCGTAGCATATCAGTTGATTTCTATCCTAACTCCTTATATAAAAATCACAGATTATAATTCCAAATCATCCAATTCTTCCATATGCAAGTGTAGTAGTTCCTACACTACTTTTATATATTATTACTTACCTTAATCCGCAATGTAGAATAGCAATCCAATAGCACCACTAAGCCACTTATTCTTCCAAATTTCGAGCTGCAAAATAACATTAAATAATCAACACTTATTGATCATATCTATAAAATTTCCTTTACTTTTCCTAACTTCCATTTTGAACTATTTTCACCTAAGAAAATAATATGGAAATCTCACGAATTCTATTTGGTCAATTGTGGCCAATTCATTATACTCATTCTCCTCCTTTTCATTTCATAAATAATCTCTATTTATTTCCTGTTTCAATCCTACATCCTTATTACATTAAAAATTGATCATTTCCATTTTCCTTTGATCTTCGCCGAATAGTATTCACAATCCTAGACTTATTGTTTCATGAATTTATGATCATAATTATACTTATTACATTCCATATTATCATTTTTCACCAAACTTATATTCAAAATCACAATAATTCCATTAAAATAGCCCATAACCGAATACTCCATAGGGTCCTAGACTTATAAATTTCCAAATTTAACTTCTTAAATATTCGTATGTATCTCTTATAGTAATTTCACTATCATCAATTACCAAAATCATTCCATCATCTTCGTCATTTCATTCATGGCCGAATGGCCTTTAGATGAATAAGTTCATTGTTTCTTTTTGTTTTATGAATCATAGTATATTCATTACACCACATACTTGTATTTTTTTTACTATTTAAACATTAATATCAACATCCTCTCCCTTCAAACCCTTCATGACCAAATGCTTGCATGAGTTTTACACTTCTAATATTCTTCCAATTTCCTTTGAATTTTCAATACAACCAATATCATCTCATTACCTAGTATCATTCACCATCACCTAAGCATAAAATCTATTATAATTTTCCCTTCTATTTCTTCATGGCTGGGCTGCATGATGTTACACTAAAATCATGTTTTTGTTAATTTAAGTTTATGGTTATATTTATTTCATGACCAGCCCCCATTCTTCACCTTTCACGTCACCAATCACCATAATTAGCCCCTCAAACCACCATGACCGAACTCCCTCAAATGCACTCTACCAAATTTTAGTTAAAACAAAAATCATACACATCATCTACTCAATCAATTCAACCATAAACAAGAGGCAAAAGTGAATGAAACTAAGGCTGGAATTTTACTTGCATAGGAACGCTTCTGTCCAGTAGCAGGATAGCTTATTTTTTATGGTTTTTGACTGAGCTTTTTAGATGTGTTAAAAGCTCGTGAGGTAAGGAATATTTCTTGTGAAAGTACCTAGGTGAATAGATGAAGAAATAAGGGTGTTCTCTAAGGCCAACGTGAAGATGACTTAAGAGAAAATAGGAGTAACAGGAGCAAAATGTGAAACAGAAAATGCAGTGGCAATAAGGTGGTGGAGAAAGGCTGAAGAAGGTGTTTTGGCCTCATTTTATTGGCGGATTATTGGATTTTTATTATAAAAATCTGTTATAATTCAAAAGGTTTAAAATATCCTCTCAAGGTTTACTTATTTACCAAAATATGCCACTGCACAGTCCCATTCTATCAAGGTTAGATTTTAAATTAAATTTTTATTTATTAAGTTGACCAATTTTGTCCAACCCTTGAGGAAAGACCAATTTACCCCTGCACAACTTCACTAACTCCATTTCTGTCCTACCTTTATTTTATTTTTCCTATATTTAGGTCAAATAAGGTCAAAGATTGACTCTCAAGGTGGTTTGACCAAGTATGGGTAGTGAAATTATTAAACTACCCCTAAGCAAATGATTTGCACTTCATTCGCATTGTTTTTAACCCTTTCGCATAATTTAGTTCACAAGCTGGATCCATGTGAAACTTCTTTATGCGAGGATTTTCCTATGACAGTCTGTGGGTCCAAAGTCAATTTGGTTTGACCGTTATTTAAAAAATTCTTCCATACCTTCATGCCCTTTAGGTATTTCGAGCCCAAATTTCACATTTTGCCACTTCGAAGGCCATCTGAGTTACAGATTGTCCCATGGGGCCCACTTGACAATTTTCCCGATAACTTTATAGCATATGGAAATTAATTTCCATAACTTCAGTTAATATTCTACTTCAACACATCCAATAGATATAAGGAGCATGGAGAAATTTGGGTTCTCACAATTTCATTTGGAAATAAGCAGTTCAATAAACGTGCATAATTCAGTAAACAAAAATAAATAACTTTTAATAGTAATTTCATTTATTTAGATAAACAATATAAATCATTTCTCTGTAAACAGTATATAAATCAGTTTCAATAACAATAACAGAATTTATAAAGCATATTTAATAAATATAAACGATTCTAAAATCTATATTGTACATATATTTTCGAAGAGTGCCCAAGATGTTCGGGAATTTGCCATCCCAGCTAAAATAGTGGAGACATGGCAACACCCAATAGACTCATGCATGATAACATATGGCCATAGTCTAAAGGTCGCCCTTAGATGAATATGGGCCAGGTCTCACTTGGGGACACTAATTGATGGGATCAAGATCACTCACCTACAGTAACAGTAATAGTAACAGTAAGGATGCATGTGCTAATAAGTAGCTACGAGGCCAACAGTCTCAAAACAGTATATAAAACAGTTCATATTAGTTTACAGAGATAAATTCAATAGCATGTATCTTCAGTCAGTCCATAAAAATATTTAAATTGTAAAATAATATAATTGAAAGATGAAAATTCATAAAATATTCTCAATATAGAAATAATTATCCAAAATAATTTATTTACATTGAACAGTAGCATAAAAACATGGATATAGCATTTACAGCATGATAATCATTAAATTTACTGCAAGAATAAAATTATAAAGGTTTATGCATGTATATGAACTCATTTTTGAACTTTGGTCTTCCAAAATATTTCCTACTATTTTTAAATAAAATTGTACTATTAAATAGTGATTAGAAAGGTTTTATTATATTTTATGAAATTTCGGTAGTATAACGATATAGTTTTTCCCTAACCTTCCTGCACGAAAACGCAATTTATAATTCCAACAATAGTTCCCATTTCAACACCAAGTCTCAACATTTTAAAACTCAAGAATTGCACATTTTATTAAAACATGCAGTAGTGTATTCCTACGTCTTCTATACTCATCCCTTACTTCTTAATTCCTGTGATTTTACTCGTCAGCACTAGTGTCCTTTTCTGACTTCCGAGCTGTAAAACACCGTATAAACACTGTCAAATCACCACACTTCAATTATAAAGAATTATTAACTCTCCATAAACTATCAAATTGCCTACAATAACTTCTATTTCAATCTCTTTCACACCAGTGCTAACACTGCAACTATAGCTAAAACACCTCCAATTTCAATTCCGATTTCGCCTACAGTCTCGTATTAATTTGTACATTATTTTAGGACCTTATATTCACTAAATTGAACATGAATTCCTCCTCCCCTTTCTTTGGTCGAATCTGTGACGTCCCCATCACTACATCTTACCATTTAATTTATTCCTCTTTCACTTAACTTGATTAGATTTGCTTACCTTTCTTTCTTAAGCTTAATATCTAACAGCTCAATATGAATAATTCAATTTCAATAAAACAGAATAATGATACATGTATATATGTATCATCCGTTTCCACAGGATCTCATACATCATCTTAACTTAAATCCCCGACATCTTATATGTTAGTTGTACTGTACTATAGCTGAATTACAATTTACTTTGCATAATTACATAAGTATACCTTCTATACTACTTGGGAAGCGTCTTTCGAAGGTAAACTTTCAAGATCCACTCGTAGGCTCTTCTATCGAGAGCGAGGGATTACCTCAGATAGTCTGTATGAAAAATGTTCGTAAAAGGGTGAGTTTACGCTCAGTAAGAAAAATATGTAAAAGAGCGTGCTATGCCTCTATATGCAGTTTTCCTACTCGGCTCTATAATGTCATGTAAAACATTATAAAGCATGCATCATAAACATCTTTCATGCATTGTTTGCAACCATGCATATTTATTTCAAATGACATAGAAATCATACTTTGTATGCTTCTTTTAAACTATAGCATACATATAAAACATGCATCATCTTCTATCTTTAAAACATACTTCATGTACTTCTTTCAAATATCATTTACATACATACATACTTTTCTTAAAACCTCTTATACTTTCTTGAAATCATACATCATATACTTCTTTTTAAAACTTATTATACAAGTAAACCAAGTACTTTCGATTTCTTTATTCTTTGAAATCGCATATACATATAGTTTTTGATAACATAAAAACTATTTGTACTTTTATGGAGTTATGCACTGCATCATCATCATCATCATCATCATCATCATTATCATGTGGCGTACCCCGTAGGGCCAGGAATCCTCCCTTAGCCGAACATGAAATATAAACAGATTGGCCAACTGTGGGTGGCTACAGTTAACACTAGTCAGGTGTCCTTCTGTAGCGACTGAGGCCTGACTTATGGTTCCTCAGCCCATAACATACATCATTTCAGGACTTGATCAGAGCCCCTACTAGAAACATGAAAGTGCATAATCTCAAAACATATGCCATATAGCTTCTTGCCATGACATTTCATACTTTCTGAAAATAGGTTTGAAAACCTCTTTTCAAAACAGGGCAGTCGACTGGCCTCATAGGGCAGTCGGCTGCTGCTTTATACTTTCATTTATCGAAATTATTTTCATTTAAAATTTCGATATTTTCATCTTTAAAAATACATGGGGGCAGTCGACTGGTACATATAGCAGTCGACTGGTTTTCAAACAGAATGCTTCTTAAGAAATAGCAGTCGACTGGTCATATAGCAGTCGACTGTTTTT
This sequence comes from Heritiera littoralis, assembly GCA_031772115.1. NCBI lineage: Eukaryota > Viridiplantae > Streptophyta > Magnoliopsida > Malvales > Malvaceae > Heritiera > Heritiera littoralis. Next base: position 1,364,862 of record JAPDPK010000037.1, on the reverse strand, counting down.
GAAACAGAATGCTTCTGGAAATTAGCAGTCGACTGGTCTCATAGGCAGTCGACTGGTTTTGAAACAAAATGCATTTTGGAAAATAGCAGTCGACTGGTTTGAAACGGAATGCTTCTGGGTAAATAGCAGTCGACTGGCTTACATAGCAGTCGACTGGTTTGAGTCAGTTTTCGAGAAAACGGCGTTTTGGTTGTCTCTAGGCAGTCGGCTGCTACTTAAGGCAGTCAGCTGCTCCTAACCTAATTGGTACTGGGAGACAAGTCCGAAAATGCACTTTTCCTGCAAAAGACAACTAGTATTTCTCCCCAAAGCAGTTTAAAATCATATTAAAACATGCGGACATAACCGCCTTACGTCCATTACATAAATTTCTTACCTTGATTCCTTCGAGAACGCAAGATCACTTGATGCGTTAACCCTAGCTTTCACTCCTTCAAAGCTGTAACATCAAATCAATTTAAACCTTTAAACAATCATCATACATACATCATATCAACTTAGTACAACTCCAAACCATGAATCAATTTGACTAAATCATCTTCTTCTCTTACCTTTTGCTAGTGACCAAAATCTCAAACTTTGAGATCTCCTCCAATACTTGGATTCAATCTACCAAACTTCGGATATCACTTAGTCTAGTGACTATGATCGTTTTTCTTTCAACTAGCTAAAGGGATCGATGGAGGAATAAGGTAGCTTGTCAAGGTAGCTATGGAAGAAGACTTGGAAGCTTGGATGGAACGAGAGGGAGAGCTGGAAGAATTACTGCCGTAGGGGTGATGATGGCTGGAAGGTGACTCATGCAATATGCATTAAATGCATGTAAATCCATAACTCATCTCAGCCATTGACCATGCTTCTTTTGACTCAAGACCATTTAACCCTCATTTAATTTCCTCCTTCTCATCATAGCCACTTATCCATTATAGCTAATAAAATCTTATATTAATTTCTTATCATACATTAAATAAATTCCTCATATCAACATAATTTATTTGGCTTATTGACTATCAACTTCCTTATTTCTTCCATACTTCATACATCATGCGTACATCATTCATACATCAATTACACATCAACTTCATATTCATTTAATCATATTAGATTGAAATACTTTACAAACATAGAGGAATTACATGAAAATTGGGGATTTCACATCCTCCCCACCTTCGAAAATTTGGTCCTCCAAATTCGAATCAGGTCATGTCTAAAATAGTTCCGGATACTTCTCTTTCATCAAGCTATTTAGCTTCATGTATCTGTTTCCATGATGTGGCATTGTCAATAATCTTTAACTAATGGGATCATCATAGACTTCTATATCTTTTCTGTCCAAAATCTCAAATGGCCTTTTCACATGACTTATGTCTTTCTGAACTTCTAAGGTTTCATCTTTTATAACATAAGATGAATTCTGAATTATACCTTCGAAGCATTGACATATACAAATATTACATATCCTTAATAGCTCTGGAGGTAGTATCAATTTATTGGTGATATCTCCAATTTGATCTAAGACTTCAATTAGATAGATATAACGAGGGCTCAACTTACCTTGTCAACCAAATCTTATAATTCCTTTGGATGGAGAACTTTCAATTTACCGAGTCTCCAACCAAAACATCAATTAGTCTTTGTCAAGCATTTGTATAACCTTTTTGTCTATTCTGAGCCATCTTAAGTCTTTGACCACTCACTTAACCTCTTCAGATGCTTGCTCGACTAAATCAAAAGCTAATAACTTTCACTCGCCTACTTCTTCCCACCAATTCGGAGATTGACACTTTCTATTCTTATAACATTTCATACAGTGTCATCTAGATACTTGTATAATAGCTATTATCATAAATAAACTCAGTCAATGGCAGATGGTAGTCCCATGAGCCTTTAAAATACCTAGCACCAGCTCTTTACATATCCTCGAGCATCTAAATCATGTGCTCGGACTACTCATCAGTCTGCGGAGGAAAAGCTGTGCAAAATTTTCAACTGAGATCCCATGGTTCCTTGCTAATCTCCTTAAAGTGAGAATTGAACCTGAAATCTCTATCACATCAAATTGCTCATTAGAACTCCACTTAGTCTAACGACATTCTTTCACTTACATTTCTGCCAAAGCGCTAAGTGCGTCTATAGACTTCTTAGGTAGGAAGTGGGCTGACTTAGCAGATCCGTTCATCAATTCTGGCTTAATCATTATACTAGTCATCATTCCCAATTTACTTTGAAGGCATAACATTTAGCTTAAGGCTTGTAAATTACTCAAGTACTTCATACTTTCTTTTCATCGTACCAACCATTATTACTTCATGCTTTCGGCTCAGAGCATTTACCACCACAATGGTTTTCCCTAGGTGATATAATCTCACCTTCACAATCCTTTGAAAACTCGAGTCATCTCTTCTATCTTAATCAAAATTATAGCCATGATTTATTCACAATGGCTATCCATAATTTCTTACTTTTTGCTCTCTTAATACCCATATACTAATCACATTTTAAACTATTAGCATAGTTCTTTTAACTCGTATCCAAAATATTTTCTTCCCATAGCATCAAACATGCCAAATGAATGAATGCCATCATTTCCCTATGGTACTCTAGGGATCAACCAGGAAGGATACTATAGTCGGCTAGGGATTCGGATGGAGTAAGGAAGGTACTTTGAAATACCTGTCTTGTTCCGAAACCTAGAAACGACTATAAGGAATAATTACCGTTGTTGAGATAACTCATCTTTCATATTAATTCATATTCTTCTCAGAGTAATGCTTTTATAGCATAAAACATTTAAGTAAAATCGACTAAGAACAGTAAATCATCATTCTCATTTAAACTCCTTTCACACATCACTATATATCATAAAACTTTATACCAAAGAGTACTTCAGAATTCCAACTATCATTTCTCGTCAATTATTATATTCATTAAGTTCAGGACTTTTCTTTACTCCTTCCCTAACGTAAGGTAAAAATCTTTCACATAACCATACATACCCTCTATTAACTTCATTTACAATTTAGTCAGATAATACACCATACTTTTGTATTATACATCTTCAACATTCACATCATAGTTAATAGGTGTCTTTCCCTTCTCTTCAATAGTGGCCTTGTGCTGTGGTTGAGGGGTTTCCTCAGATTCCTCGGGTGTCCTCAAGTCCCTCTTGGGACAATCCCTGATCATATGTCCCTGTTCACCACATTTGAAACATGCGCCACTTACCAACCGGTATGGTTGTGATCCGTGGAACTTTCTGCAATGTTCACACCTTTGTCTTGTACTCTTAGGTGAGCTAACGGAAATATTAGCTAAATGTCGGGATCTCTCATCATTTATCTTGATCCCGGTAACTCTCGGAGTCCTTATACCATAATCATCATAATACTCCCAACTCAATATATATATTCCACACAACCATTTAATTTAATTAATAATCATTTTCTTATAAATTACTTGCTTACCTATCAAAGCTCTATCATATGGCTTACTTCTTCCAGATGGATATCTGTCACAGGAGGTTTTCCCTTTTGACTTCCGCTTCATCGGTCCTTTGTCTTTACTTTGGGCTCGAAAATCGTCATGATGAAACTCATAGTCCTGCTCACACAACTGAGCCTTACGGACTGTCTCATTATAAGTAGTGATACCCATAGTATACAACTTGGATTTGATAGGAGACTTTAGTCCTTCTATAAATCTGTATATCTTATATCCTTCACTCCTGATGGTCTCTTGATCGAATCCGCTTAGAGAAATAAACTTCGACTCATATTGATTAACAGACATTGATCCTTGAGTCAATTTCAAAAATTCAATCTTCAACCTAGTCTGATCGGTGCGTGGGATGTACTGCTCAGTAAAGGCCTCTAAAAATCTATCCCACGTAACCTCAACAGGTTGAGCCTCCAAAATGGCCCGAGTGGACTGCCACCAATACTCTGCATTGTCCACTAACAGATACGCAGCCAAACCCACCTTTTCCTTTTCGGAACATAGCATATACTCGAAGGATCTAGTGACCGCCTTCACCTAGTTCACTGCGGCCAACGTGTCCTTATCCCCCTTAAACTTAGGCGGATCCAACTTCTTGAATTCCTTAATTAAGGTCATGCTGCAATAATTCGTGAGCTCCCGCCTTTCAATAGTTGGGACTTGTGGGGGTAACTCTGTCTATACTGGTGGGGGCTGTACTATTAGGGTATCCACTGGTGCACTAGTGGCCATGTTCGGGAAGTTTGCCATCAATTGCGTGAACATAATGACCATATTCTCCATATGCTTCTCCATTTTTGCTAGCCTAGTGTTCGGGCTATGTGGTGGAGATGGAGAAGAAGACTGTGTTGGGGGTGGTTCTACATGACCTCTTCCCTTCCTCTACCAATACCCCTTCTACCTGAGCTCATTCTGTCAATAAAATCACAAAATTGATCTATTTAGCATAACTTTAACCAGTTATACTATGCATATGAACTCAGAAAAGTACAGTACATTGGGGATATCTACTATTTCTAGCCTAATGACACTGACAAACATCAGTCTAAACTGCTCTGATACCAATCTGTGACATCCTCGTCACTACCCAAATATCAACTAACTTTTTACTTCACATGCCATTTAACTAGACTTGTTTATCAATGTCATCCTTTCTTTCTTCTTATACGTCATGCTTTATTTCTTATAGCATGATATCCAATTTGCATGAATAAAATTTCTTATATGTATATACACATGCGTCACATACATCAGGATCTCACATAACTTATATATCCTATATCCCCAAACTTCCTAATATACATTAATGAAATGTTGTACTGTACAATAGTCTGAAGTACATAATACATGAGTATACCTTCAATAGTTATTGGGAAGCGTATCTCGAAGGTACACTATAAGGTCTCAAAAGTATGCTCCTTTATTTGGAGCGGAATTCACTTCAGGTAATCTGTATAAAAAAAAAAGTTCGTAAAAGGGTGAGTTTACGCTCAGTAAGAAAAATATGTAAAAGAGCGTGCTATGACTCTATATGCATTTTTCCTACTCGGCTCTATAATGTCATGTAAAACATTATAAAGCATGCATCATAAACATCTTTCATGCATTGTTTGCAACCATGCATATTTATTTCAACTGACATGGAAATCATACTTTGTATGCTTCTTTTAAACTATAGCATACATATAAAACATGCATCATCTTCTATCTTTAAAACATACTTCATGTACTTCTTTCAAATATCATTTACATACATACATACTTTTCTTAAAACCTCTTATACTTTCTTGAAATCATACATCATATACTTCTTTTTAAAACTTTTTATACAAGTAAACCAAGTTCTTTCGATTTCTTTATTCTTTGAAATCGCATATACATATAGTTTTTGATAACATAAAAACTATTTGTACTTTTATGGAGTTATGCACTGCATCATCATCATCATCATCATCATTATCATGTGGCGTACCCCGTAGGGCTAGGAATCCTCCCTTAGCCGAACATGAAATATAAACAGATTGGCCAACTGTGGGTGGCTACAGTTAACACTAGTCAGGTGTCCTTCTGTAGCGACTGAGGCCTGACTTATGGTTCCTCAGCCCATAACATACATCATTTCAGGACTTGATCAGAGCCCCTACTAGAAACATGAAAGTGCATAATCTCAAAACATATGCCATATAGCTTCTTGCCATGACATTTCATACTTTCTGAAAATAGGTTTGAAAACCTCTTTTCAAAACAGGGCAGTCGACTGGCCTCATAGGGCAGTCGGCTGCTGCTTTATACTTTCATTTATCGAAATTATTTTCATTTAAAATTTCGATATTTTCATCTTTAAAAATACATGGGGGCAGTCGATTGGTACATATAGCAGTCGACTGGTTTTTCAAACAGAATGCTTCTGGAAAATTAGCAGTCGACTGGTCTCATAGGCAGTCGACTGGTTTTGAAACAGAATGCATTTTGGAAAATAGCAGTCGACTGTCCCATATAGTAGTCGACTGGCTTACATAGCAGTCGATTGGTTTGAGTCGATTTTCGAGAAAACGGCGTTTTGGTTGTCTCTAGGCAATCGGCTGCTACTTAAGGCAGTCGGCTACTCCTAACCTAATTGGTACTAGGAGACAAGTCCGAAAATGCACTTTTCCTGCAAAAGACAACTAGTATTTCTCCCCAAAGCAGTTTAAAATCATATTAAAACATGCGGACATAGCCGCCTTACGTCCGTTACATAAATTTCTTACCTTGATTCCTTCGAGAACGCAAGATCACTTGATGCGTTAACCCTAGCTTTCACTCCTTCAAAGCTGTAACATCAAATCAATTTAAACCTTTAAACAATCATCATACATACATCATATCAACTTAGTACAACTCCAAACCATGAATCAATTTGACTAAATCATCTTCTTCTCTTACCTTTTGCTAGTGACCAAAATCTCAAACTTTGAGATCTCCTCCAATACTTGGATTCAATCTACCAAACTTCGGATATCATTTAGTCTAGTGACTATGATCGTTTTTCGTTCAACTAGCTAAAGGGATCGATGGAGGAATAAGGTAGCTTGTCAAGGTAGCTATGGAAGAAGACTTGGAAGCTTGGATGGAACGAGAGGGAGAGCTGGAAGAATTACTGCCGTAGGGGTGATGATGGCTGGAAGGTGACTCATGCAATATGCATTAAATGCATGTAAATCATAACTCATCTCAGCCATTGACCATGCTTCTTTTGACTCAAGACCATTTGACCCTCATTTAATTTCCTCCTTCTCATCATCGCCACTTATCCATTATAGCTAATAAAATCTGATATTAATTTCTTATCATATATTAAATAAATTCCTCATATCAACATAATTTATTTGGTTTATTGACTATCAACTTCCTTATTTCTTCCATACTTCATACATCATGCATACATCATTCATACATCAATTACACATCAACTTCATATTCATTTAATCATATTAGATTGAAATACTTTACAAACATAGAGGAATTACATGAAAATTGGGGATTTCACAGAATCACACTCCCTTAAGCACTTAATGTATTTCTTTCATTTAAGCTTAAATTCCGACTTTACATGAATTCTACACTATTTCTACATTGTTTGCTCATCAAATTGCAACTCTTCCATGTAAGCTTAAATTTCGACTTTACATGAATTCTACACTATTTCTACATTGTTTTCTCACCAAATTGCAACTCTTCCATGCCTAAACAACCTTGGCCGAAACCCTAAGGAAGTGTTCTTTCTGGTTTCAAGTTGATTCAAGCTTAAACAATTATCTAAACATGTTAAAAACCTAGTAAAACCATGAAAAACATGAAAATTTAATCTTTGCCTTACTTTTGTGACTTGGCCAAATGCTTCAAGGAGTCCTACATCTCCATTTTGGCTGCTTTAGCTAATGATTTTGGTATAGGAAGTTGAGAGGAACAAGTTTGGTGAAGACAATTTTCGATTTTAGTAACTTTTTGGTATAATTTTCTAAGCTTTCTCTCTCTTCAGTAAGGTTGGCTATGGAGGAAAATGGAGGTGGTCTGGTTGTTGCCGAAAATGCTAAGGAAGAAGCTGGAAATTTCATTTAAAAATGATATTTTATTGTGCAAATTACCATTTTGCCATTATACTTAAGTAAACTCCCAATTTTGCCCTTTTCGGTTTGACTTTGGTTTAACCAATCAGTCTAATCTTCAAAATATTTTATTTCATCATGAAATATATCTATTTAACTTACTCTAACTCCCAATTGAGCTTTTGCTAAGGTTTGACTGATCGTTTGGTTAAAATTACCAAAGTACTGGTAACCGTAAAATCACGGAAATTTCTATTTCTACGTATGTTTTATTCCATCAGTCCACATAGCCTAGAACCTTATTTCATGAGAAATTTTCTATCACTAATAGTGGGTCCAAAGTCAACTAAGTTTGACCGTTGTTCACAAAAATTCAATCGACCTATGGACTTAATCGTAATTTCTTAATTTGTTTGCACACTTCTCAAAAATGCTCAAACAAATAAATCTAAATTGCAGATTCTTACAATATCTTTATTTGGCTCCAAATATTGTGTCCACCAAGTTTGACCTGCTCCGAGACACTAGAAGTCCTGTGAGGCCCACCATCCGTTACCCTTTTTTTTCCTACAAGGTACAGGTCATTTAGATAATTATAAAATATATATTAATATGTATGGATAGTAGATATATGAATATCACAATAATTTATTAAAGAAAGATAGTATCTAAAGAAATTTTAACATGTCTTTGATTCTAAGTAATTGAAATTTTCTTCGCCCTAAAATCAATTTCGTGTACAAATGTTTTCAAATAGAGATTCTTCAATGATTTCTTGTTGATCTGGAAAGGTAACAAATGCCTATTGTGCATGATTTGTCACTTTACTTGATGATCCAACAATTGCACAGATAAAATAGATGACATTGACAAGACATTAATCTGCAAATTGATTAAGTTAAGTTTCAGTTATAATGTATGTTATATGAAAATATAACAAATATATGTATAATGGTAAAAATAAATATATAAAGTAAAGATAATAAAACTTATAAATATTAAATATACCTTCAAAAGTATGTCCATCAAATAACTGTCTACTCAAAGGATTATTGTCAATTGTTTGATTCCTTTTCTCTTGTACCGACAACAATAAATCTTGAATCACACCACCATATAAAAGATTGGATGTATGTTGAGAATGAACACTATTAGAATTTGTCACTGCTAACAAAATTATTTTCATGTGCAATCATTCTTGGAATGACATGTTCCATTGTCACATGAGTAATGGGAGTAAATGGACATCTATTTGGTTGGATCAATGGTTGAGAATGACCACTTGTATTGCTACTTTGTGGGAATGGACTATAATTTGGGTCAATATTCTCTGTGTATAAAGTATGGTTGTTTCCTAAAAGGTTTTGGGTGTTCTGTGATTCTTGATTGGTTCTTGATTGACAATTTGAGTAACTCGGCACATCCATAGTAGAATTTGGTGTCAAAAATATGTTTTGACTTGATCTACGTAGAGCAATATGTTTTGAATGTTGCTTTTGAGTTAAAATTGTCCTTCTCCTTTGTCTATTTAATCTTGTGTCCATACTACATTAATTATAATCATTATTTAGTTAACTTATTATTTAAAAGATATTAAATAACGAAAATAAAAACAAAAAAATTTCTTGTATACATTAATAAAATATGTTATCAATGAAAAATATACATTGAAAATAATATTAATTTCTATTAAAAATAATTGTACATTATCATAAGTGTAACAAATATTAATATATGATAAAAATTTTAAAATTAGTTTACTTGACTAAATTGATAAAAAAATAAATCATATATTACTATAGTAATTAAAAATAATAATATTCTAATCTTAAATTTAAACTTCTGAATCCGAAATAGAATTCCCCTGCAAATTTGAGAGATCATCGAATTATACATTTATTATGATATTAAATTGTAAATGTGTGTGTGTATTATATGTGTTAAAACAAACTAAAGAACATTTCAATTCTATTAACTCATAACTTAAAAACTGAAATAGCAAGAATTATCAAAAAATATATATTTTAAGATGAAACAATGCTATTTTTAAATGAAAACAAACATTTGGAATGCACCATAGAACAGAAATGACCAAAGCAAGACCAACACATGACTTATCGGCAAGTATTTAACATTTATCTACCAACTGTTGCTCTGCTTTGCAATCATCATTAAAAAGAAAACACTAAAATTAAAGTTTCCTATGATATCTTCAACTACCTGACTTGATCTATAATAAAAAAAAAATTCTAACCTTAAATTTAAGTATTCTCTAATTTCAAATTTTTAATGAATCTTACATATAGAATTTTAAGAAAGAAGTAATTAATTAATAAATTCTAGTAAGCAAAAACTTACTATTTATATTGATCCAATAACAACCAAGCCTCTTATGCAGGAGAGGAAAAACTCTATGCACCGGAACAATTTTTAACTCAACAGAAATGAATATGAAGCAAAAAATGTAGATTTAAAAACCAATAAATGAAGCAACCAAGTGAGTACAAAAAAAAAAAAAATATTTTTTAGTATAAAAATAATGGCAAATTTATATTAAAATCACTAAAAACTAAACTTAAATCTAAGCTTCAAATGATTTCAAGATATATTCTCCTGTAACAATTAGAGATTAAAAAAAAATTACATTAGTGAAAATTATTTAGTTAATATAAAACTACAAATATCATTGAAATTTATACATATTATGTCAAGAAGGAAGTAATTAATCAATAAATTGTAGTAAGAAAAACTTTACCATTTATATTGAAACAAAGACAACAAAGCCTCTAATGCGGGAGGCGAAAAACTTCAGCACACAGTAGCAATTAAAAAAATATAAAGTAGAAAGACTCCAACAACAATGAGTATGAAGCAAAAGAATGGAGAATTAAAAATCAATAAATTAGCAAAGAAAGAGGGAAGAAAATGAATAAAAAAATGAGAGAAATATGAAGAGATGAGATAACAGTACCTATCTTTTATAAGCAATGTAATTATTTAAGAGTAATAAAATATGGGTAAAGTATTTGATAAAGAATAATTGTTATTCATTTAAATTTTAATATAGATGGATAGGATAATTAATAAAATATTATTGATTTGTTTATTTAATTTTAATGTAAGTAGATAAATGAATTGATAAAAGATTCTCTTATTACTTTTTTAATTTAAATATATATAGATAGATGGTAAAATAATCAATAAAAGATTATCTCATTATTGTTTTAATTTTATTGTAAATAGATGTTTATCTCTTTATTTAAATGTTAATACGTTTTTTTAATTAAATTAAAAAAGATAAATTTAATTAAATGATTGTTGGCTACTGCTATTGTAATAAAAATAGAACGCATTAATATCATGAACACTGGTGTGATCAAAATACTCAATTTATCATTTAAATAATTAAAAAATTTTAATTGGTAAAAGATGTAGATATAGATGTTATATTATCAATGAATATAGATGTTTAGTTATTGAAAATAATTTATTTTGTATTTTTAATATAAATTTATATAGAAACAGAGATTTTTATATTTTTGAAATTTTAAAAGGGATAATTATTATTTTAGAATAATAAATGCCACGTGTCAAACTTACAGTTAATTAACATAGGATATTTTATTTTGAGCCAATTGTTTTGGCTTTTATATATATATATATATATATATATATATATAAAAGATTTTTTTTGATAATAAATTTTGAGTAGGCCAAATTCGTTGAGAGGGTACATTTTTAAAAAAATTTAAAAATATTTTTAATCCTAATATTAAAAAAAAAAAATTACATTTCCTACAACTTGGGTTTGTGTTAAGTGAGTGGTGACCCACTAAATTAGAATGAAAGGTGAAAAAAGGAAGATGTTGAATTTAGCACAAGTCCAAGGATTTTAAAACAGAATTGGATGCCCCAACTTGGTTAATTATAGTTATTTTCAGTAGCAGCAGAGAACATTTTCAGAATAAAAATGCTATCATGGAATAATAACAATGTTTTAAATCCCAGCTCAGCTGTAATATTCTTAAAACATTTGTTCTCTTATGGAGGATATTACCAGTACCAATGTACCACCTGGGAGGCTGGGACTCGAGAAGTTCAGCCCCTACCACACCTCTCGTCTGTTTGTTTGTTTGTGATCCTGCCGGCTGCCAGCCCCACCGTCTCTTTTTGTTTGTGCGGGTGTGGAATCATTTCATTCCAATCCCAGTAAAAGATTTACAGGCTTTTTTATAATAACAGATAATAAGTATTATGATAGAATGAAAAATAATAACAAAAAATATTAAAATGTTCAGTTAGTTAAAAAATAGGATTGAAAAAGGTGTAAAACATTATTTCACCTTTTTATTAAAATAATCATAATTTGTTATAAAAATATTACTAATTGTAATTAATTAATAAAAATAGCTATTAGTAAAGAATTGTTATTAGCTATTAATAATTATGATTTATTATTAGAAATAATTATTTTAATAAATAAACTATTAATAATTAATTAATTATAAATTATTTAATTATTAATAAATATATATAAATAAATTTATAATAATTAATTATTAAATAATCATTATTAATGAATAATTAATTGATTTATTAATTAATTATTAATTATGAATGATTAAATAATTAATTTATAATTAATTGTAAATAATCTTGAATAATTATTATAATAAATTTATTAATATTAATTTATGATAAATGATTAATTAATATTATTAAATTAATAAATAATTACTAATTTTTAATGATTCATGATTAATCAATTTATTTAATATTATTTAATTATTAAATAAGAATAACTGTTAATTAATAGTTAATTAATTATTAATTAATTAAAAATAATCAGCATTAAGGGTATAATAGGGTTTTGAAAATTTTTGTTTTAAATACACCCAACGTAATAATTCCTTGTTCTCAAGGAATTGTAATTACACGAAATAAGTAGATTTTGCTTTAAAAAAAAAAAAAAAACAAAAACAAAAACCAAACCATGGAATTGAAAGGGTTTATGAAATATGCCGCAATTCCCCCACCAAACAAGCCTACTTCCTGAACTCCATTTAAACAAAGATACGCCCAGAGGAAGGTTGCAGCCTCACTGCTATTCGACTGTCTGAGGGTACATATAACTGACATTGAACTTCATTTCTAAGCTTGGTTGGTTAGTGTCAACTGCTGTCTGAAAATAGAAATGAAAGACACGAAAGGTAACAAAGAAAAGACTAATTTCATTACAACTACATAGTAGGCAGAATGTTTCATACACGGGGACAAATATACAAGGAGATCCATTTTGATCTCTGGTTCCTGGAAATGGAGCTTAAGAAAAGTGATCTGTACCAAGCCAAGCCAAGATGTAACTCTCCACTTTACTTACCTCCATTTAAACAAAGATACGCCCAGAGAAAGGTTGCAGCCTCACTGCTATTCGACTGTCTGAGGGTACATATAACTGAGATTGAACTTCATTTCTAAGCTTGGTTGGTTAGTGTCAACTGCTGTCTGAAAAAAGAAATGAAAGACACGAAAGGTAACAAAGAAAAGACTAATTTCATTACAACTACATAGTAGGCAGAATGTTTCATACACGGGGGCAAATATACAAGGAGATCCATTTTGATCTCTGGTTCCTGGAAATGGAGCTTAAGAAAAGTGATTTGTACCAAGCCAAGCCAAGATGTAACTCTCCACTTTCTTTTCCTTGCTTTCATCTTGAAATTTGATGGAGATTGTAGTGACAAAGTCATGTACCAGACAGAAGTAGAACCCCATCTTTTCTTTTCATTTTTCAGAAATTGCCCCTGCTTTCCTCTTCCCTTTTCATTTCTTCTGCTTCCCCCTTTGTTGAAGCGTGATAGTTTTTCTCTTTGGTTGGAAAGCAGAAAAATTCTTCACAAATGCCTTTCATCAAGTATTCAGGTTGAAGATCTTCGCCATTGCCTTCTACTTTTCTTATGAGGCAATTTAAATGGACTCCAGCTCTTTCTGCGTTTAGAGGTTTCACAAAAGAGGCCAGAGGCCAAGGCCTGCTGAAGCCATAACTCAAATTCTTCTTCATCTTCATCAATCATTTCAGCATCCAAATCCCAAGGATATCTGCTTGAGTTGGATCTTTGTGTCTTCTCCAATCCAACCATGTTTACGTGGAAACTAGGCCGATGGGTGTTCGGTCTACATGCCATTCCCTGAAAGAACCATTCTGTTTTAAGTTACTAGCATAAAAGAACACCAGTGTTACCAGGATCAATTAGTTTCTAAGTGTCAACTGTGAAAGGCTGCCAAATCATTCAAGCACCATTAGCCGAATCAACATTGTGCCGGTTGTGACACTGACTATCTAGTATTTAAAGTTTCATGATAAAAAACTCAATGTCATTTTTTCTATCCATAATGAACAACATACAGATACTTCAGATAATAATGTTTAAAACTTTGAAGCAACACTATATACATCACAGTGCACTGAATTAAGTCACAGTGCACTGAATTAAGTCAATCTTTAAACCAAACCATAATAAGGAAAAGTAAACAATTCAAATGAAACAATCAATTTTACATATGCATAGGACAATAGTTGTTGTCAAAAATAGGGCAAATTATATTCAGTATCTTTCATATAAACTGATTCCTATAATTTGTATAGTTTCTGTTTTATGTGTGATCGATGAAGTTTAGGAGATTTTGTTTATTTTTTGGTAGTCCCGGAATTAGGGGAGTAGTATTTGGGAAAATCAGCACTTTCCATTGTTTTCATCTTTGTATATTATTTATTTTTCATCTATTGAATCAATGAATGAAATGAGTTTTTCCCTCTCAATTTGTAACAGTTGTACTAACCATTTACGTAATAATTTGAGCTTACACCTTGGTTTGATACTGAACTGACATGATAACATGAAAAAAGCCCTTTCCATCTCTACAGTCAGCTACATGGATCATATTTTGTCATTAAACTTTATTCAGGACAACTTTTCTAGGTAAGATTCGTAAAAGCAAGGCAGCCAGTTCAAAACTTCGTCAAATAAAATCAACACAAGGAAATCAAACCAACAAAACACTTACGTTGATTTGGATACCAAACTGAACCAAAAAATTTTTACAAGAAACCAGATCAATTAATTCACTTCATTTTTCAGTTTGAACCAAATGGTACACAACCTATTTTTATTTTTCATTTGAGTAATTACTATTATGTTTTATCTTCTTGACCATTTTGTGTCACTATGTAAGATGGAAATTAACCAACAAGGCTAACACAAGCAACCACCCTGACACATACATTCACATGCATGCGTGCATGCAATATGAACCACTGACCTGACAAATAGCCCATTCTGAAACATCAAAGATCTTGCTCTCAGCACAAACAAAAGCACGTGGTATTTCCACCTAAAAGAAAGGAAATTCGTCAAACTGCTAAGTGTAACGTATATTAAAAACTTTTAAATATCGTAAAATTGAAAGGAACCAAAAACTCTGATAATTTGACAAGACAGCAGATGTTACTTTAATGACTAAATCACACATACAATCAAGGACACTACATGGAAAGAGGAATGATTGCTATCTAAAAGCTTACATCCTTAAAAGGGTATTTTAGCCTCATATACATCTTTGTATTTTCTGTTATTTCAGTAAAAGCACTTATGAAAAGGGCACTGGAAAACTAATAACCTCACTAATCAATATTCAAATACCATCTCTATTCTGTTTTTCCCCAACATGCTGTTTATTAAGCAGTTCTTATTAAATTCTGCAAACACACTGCTTTATTATCATACACAAGAATAAAGAAAATATTTATAAAATCATCACCATTCTTCCACAATATTAAGTTGCCATGTGGTATGCTTTCCACATCACTGACAAAGTTTCAGATCTCCAAATGCACAAAGTGCTTAGTTTAAGAGCCACTGAAGAACAAGCAAGTCAAGTTGCTTCCTCAAAAAGAATCAAAATACCATTCTCAGGGGTCGTCCATTCATTAAGTAGCCAGCAACTAGAATGTGAGATGCGACTGTTAATATGGCTAGGATTAGATGGGTTTATTCATATTAAAAGGCTAAAATAAGAAAGTTGTCATAACCTTGGTCTAAATAATCCTTTAGACTCATTATTAGCATCTTTCTTATCCCAAAATAAAAAAAAAAAAAAAGAGATTTAATACTCAAATATATTATTCTTATTCCAGCTCCTGTTGGAAAGTAAAATAAATGCCAAGATCAGGATTGTTTATTAGTCAACTTTCTGTTTTAATGTTTAACTGCAGATTCCTTGTTTTTAGGGATATAATCAGGCTTTTATAATTATCTAGTTTCCTATTTTGAATTTCTAAAAGCTTACTTTCTGTTTAAGCTTTTAGTCTATATATTGTAATTATTTGACATGAATAAAAAGAGAGCTAGATAATTTCTGTAACACCAACAGAAATCCAAAACAGCTTCCATGGCTGGTGTTGTCCAGTCATATTCCTCTGCTGTGTCATCTAGGGGTTTAACCACTCAAATTCCTTCATCCAATGCCCTTGGTTCCTTCTCATCCTCTGAAATTAATCACTCTCTTCAAATAACCCAACATAAATTAAATGGGTTAAATTTCCGGGAATGGTTTCAATCAGTTCTTCTTGAGATCAAAGGCAAAGGGAAGATGAACTATTTCACAGTTGATATCCCCGCACCTGATTCGGCAAATCCTAGTTATAAGACATGGGAGGCTGAAAATTCAATTGTCATGGCTTGGTTAATTAATTCCATGGAGCCTAGAATTGGGAGGACCTACTTATTCTACAAGACTGCCCATGAGATTTGGGTGACTGTTCAAGAGATGCATTCTGATTTACAGAACTCATCACAGTGTTTCAAAATCTGCTCCTCTCTTCAGAATACAAGGCAAGGCAGTAGGTCAGTCACTAAGAATTACAATGTGCTAGTTGAATTATGGCAAGAAATGGATTTGTTCTATACGATAAACTGGAAATGTCCACATGACAGTAAATTGTATAACCAAATGCCTGAAAAAGAAAGAGTTTTTGATTTTCTTCGGGGGCTGAATAAAGAGTTAGATGAAGTTAGCGGAAGGATCCTTGGAACGAAGCCACTTCATCAATCCGTGAAGTGTTTGCTGAAGTTAGAAGGGAAGAAAGCAGAAAAAGAGTCATGTTGCATTCGAACACTACCGAGGAGACTCAACTTGGCTCAACCTTCGCAACAACTCGAGGAGACTCGAACCATAATTCCCGAAACCACCAGTCAAAGGAAAACAAGCTGTGGTGTGAACACTGCAACAAACCATACCACACTAAAGAAACATGTTGGGATGTTCATGGGAAACCTGTGGATTGGAAGCCAAGGAGTCAACGAAAGAAGAACCCTTCTGCAAATATAGCAAGAAGCTAAATGCAGCCACTTCCCCATTCACAGCAGAACAAATGGAGATGTTGAAAAAACTGCTAAATCAGCCTAGAAATGAGTCGCCTGCCCTAACAACATCTATTGTTAATGTTGCTCAAAAAGGTAACAGTCATCTTTTTTGTCAAGAAAGGAAATACATGAAGGGTGGATCATTGATTCAGGGGCATCTGACCACATGACTGGGTCCTCTTCTGGTTTCTCATCATATAAAAGGTGTAACGGTGAAGAAAAAATTACTATGTCAGATGGTAAATCCTCTGTAGTAGTTGGTTTGGGTGATTTGTTTCTCTCTAGGTTAACTTTAAAATCCGTTCTCCATGTTCCTAATCTAAGATATAACCTTATTTCCATTAGCAAATTAACTAAAGATCAAAATTGTGCAGTAACTTCTTTTCCTACTCATTGTGATTTTTAGGATTTGTCCACGGGGATGATGATCGGCAATGCTGAGGAACGAAATGGTCTCTACTATCTCTCTGGTTCTCCTTCAAGATCTTTATCACCTGAAAAATTTTCTTTGTCCACCTCTTCAAATTCAGATGTTATTCTTTGGCATAAACGTCTTAGTCATCCTAGTTTCAACTACCTAAAGTATGTGTACCCAAATTTATTTATCAATAAAGATGTTCGTTCTTTCCAATGTGAGCATTGTATTTATGCAAAACAATCACGAAAAAATCATCTTGCTCATACTTATCAAATTCAGCACAGCCGTGAAACAATTTGGCTACACACAAGGGCAAGATGATCACACTATTTGTGAAGCAAGGAAAAGATGGGAAGAAATCTATTCTCATAGTATACGTGGATGATATTGTTATCACAGGCGATGATTCTCATGAAATTGACAGCCTTAAAAGTCGACTATAGACTGAGTTTAAGGTAAAGGATCTTGGTCACCTTCAATACTTCCTTGGAATGGAAATAGATAGGAGCAGGAAAGGCATTTTCATTTCCCAAAGGAAGTACACTCTTGATCTGCTAAGAGAGACAGGAAAACTAGGGTGCAAACCTGCAGGGACACCTCTAGATCGGAGTCGGAAGCACAAAATAACTGAGGAAGATCCTCCTGTAGAGAGGGAAAGATATCAACACTTGGTGGGAAAGCTGATTTATTTATCACTAACTAGGCCTAATATTGCCTATAGTGTTAGCGTAGTAAGTCAATTCATGCATTCTCCCACCACGAGACATCTACAGGCTGTGAATCATATTCTTCGCTACTTAAAAGGAACTCCAGGGAAAGGACTACTATTCAGGAAGAATGATCATCGAAGTGTTGAATGTTTTGCAGATGCAAATTGGGCAGGTTCGGTTGAAGATACAAAGTCCACCAGTGAATACTGCACAAAAGTATGGGGGAATGCAGTCACTTGGAGGAGTAAGAAGCAGACTGTTGTTGCAAGAAGTAGCGCAAAGGCAGAATACCGAGCAATTGCTCAAGGAGTGTGTGAACTAATTTGGCTAAGTAGGTTACTTCAAGACTTGCATATTCCATTGGGAAGAACCTATGAGTCTTTACAGTGATAGCAAATCTGCCATTGGCATAGTTCATAACCCAGTCCAGCACGACAGAATGAAGCATGTTCGCATTGACAGAAATTTCATCAAGTCAGAAATTGAGAATGGAACATTTAGTTTACACTACATGCCAACCAAGTCACAAGAAGCAAACATTCTCACAAAAGCCTCATTGAAGTCAGAATTTGACTCAAATGTCAGCAAGCTGGGAATGATGGATATCTATTCACTAGCTTGAGGGGGAGTGTTGGAAAGTAGAATAAAAGCCAAGATCAGGATTGTTTATTAGTCAACTTTCTGTTTTAATGTTAACCTGCAGATTCCTTGTTTTTAGGGATATGATCAAATTTTTATAATTATCTAGTTTCCTATTTTGAATTTCTAAAAGCTTACTTTTTGTTTAAGCTTTTAGTATATATATTGTAATTATTTGACATGAATAAAAAGAGAGCTAGAGATTTTTTCTTTTATCAGCCTACTGTCCATCTACCTCTGTTTTCAGCTCCAAATCTTAATTTTAGCATCTGATAAGCCATTACTTTATGTTTTTAATTTCATTTACCACATCAAGAACACAATGGCTAAGCAAATTCCCAATTTCATAATAAAAACCATTGATAGTGCACACAACATTCACAACTAGATGGTTATACCAGATTCAGTTGAAACAATCAATGTACTACATCAAATGAATCAATTTTTTTGTAACAAAGAACCTACCTTTTGAGGCCTATCAAACACCAAGGAACCTTTGTACTCAACCCATCCATCTCCATCTTTGGCTTGATGATATTGACAGCAATCCTGAAGCCAGAACTAATCTCAGAAATTTATAAATGCATTTAAGGCTAATAAAGTTAGCATGAGTTTGCATACATGTGTGTGTGCCATGCTCAACAACTGCAAGCAGGAGTATTTTGTGCTTCCATGCAAGTGTGTTTCTGTGTGGAAGACAACAAAGATTGACAATTGCTTTAAAAACGTTATTAAATCATGCCTTGAGAGATGTGCTAGGATGAGGTGCCATGCCATAAAATCACCTTAGGGCACAACTTGAAAGAATTTCTCCTCACTCCATTTGTTTGCGTTGACATTTCAATTTTCTTAAGTGGTTTGCAGCCATTATTACTTTTTGTTTGACAAGTAGCTTTTGATTTTTGAGCTGCAAGCATCAGATTGACCAGTTTTCACATCGTTTTTCTCTATAAATAGAATAATTGCTTACCCACCACGGACATGCATATTTTTCCTTTTATGCATCCACAAGTGTAATCACAATTCAAGCCATCAACAAGTTAATACTTTGACCAGCAAAAAGTGCACATTAAAATATCACAGTATATCTAAGCAAAATATATTGCACGCATATTTTAATTTAAATTTATAAAAATAGTTATTAAAAAATTTTATTCTCAAAAGGCTTATGCCTCAATGTTTAATGGTTAAGTCTTATTTCATACCAAGTATAAAATGCTAGGCATATTAAAACATTGGATTTGACAAACAGAGAAAAGACGTCTGACCTGACACCATCTAGCCTTGGCCTTGTTCCTATTTGTGCACACCCATATATGTGAATCACCACACTTAGTGCACTGTATACGCCTTGATTCTTCACAGCAGTGATCTGAACTGGGCTGCTGAAAGGAAAGAACGGTTGAAAGAGATTAGACATTATCCGCTCAGCATAAATGAACTGATTCAGAATAACATAATTAAGCATAAAAAAAACCCTAAATAAAACAAGTTTTTTGTATGCAACACCTAACCATAAGAGTATAAATGACAGAATTGATTGCCAGAGGCAAATATAACAGTCACATTGGACAAACCTTACCCTCATTATTGTGAGATCAGGATCTTCACACCGTAACTCATAAATTGGTCTTTATTCAAGAGGATAAAATTATTTTAGAAATTACAGACATTTCTTCCAATTTGCCTAAATATCCAAAGCTTTCTACAAATATATACAAAACTCCTAGAGAGAGCAAAACCAAGTCATTAGAACCCTGAAGATACATTTAAAAATTCTAAGAGTTAAAAATATATCTTCTTTATACATAAATGCTTTTCCATTTTCGTTGCTCTTTACCTTAATTCCATAAAAAAAAAAAAGAACTACAAGAAAACACTCCAAAAGAATAATAAAGCCAGAAAAAATGAAAAAGAGAAATAGAAATGAAAACTACCTGCCATGAAGAGCTATGGGACTTTTGACAGACACTCCTAGTACTGGATTCTTCCTTTCTCAATTGGTCATCATAGTCCCTCTTTTTCACGGAATCAGAAAGGACCTATAAATACACATCAATGCAAACTGCGTAAAGCAAAGCCAACAGTTTCTCATATCATTGACAATGTTCACCTTTCATTTCAGATATACATAAAAATAGGAACACAAAATAAGAAATCATGCAAAAACTAAATAACAATAACAATAAGAACATTATCTCAAAAAATTAAATAAATAACAATAAGAACATAGTTGCTGACCTCATAAGCACATTGAAGTTTCTTAAATGATTCACCTGCTAAAGGACTTCCCATATTTTTATCAGGATGTACAAGCATGGCCTGTCAAAAATAGAATTGAGAGAAAATAAATCAAGAAAATTACCGGGTCTGCCAAACAAAAAAGTGAAAAATAAAAGAAGGCTGAATGAAAGATCCTTATGAAAAGGAAAATAAAATAAGGTTATCTTCCCTCACATCTTAGACCTTTCTCTCCCTTAAAATGTTTCACTTGGATTCCAATTCCATCCATTTCCTATACACAAATTCTAAAATCTTTTCCCTAACCTTAATAATGAATTGAGGAAATATCTATAAGAAACAAAGGCTAAGATAGTGAAACATAGTCTAATATCAATTGAACAGAAAAGGAGAAACATTCCTCAGGTCTACTTATGCTTTTACAAAAATAAGTACAAGTGACTAGCTTAAATATTTAGACAAATAAAATGAGTAAAGCTTCTTTCAGGATAGCATTTACCTTCTTTCGATATTCCTTTTTCAATATTCCTATGTCAACTTTTATGTGACGTGGAAACCCCAGTGCTTCATAATGATCAATGCTAGTCAATATTCTTTTCATTTCATCAGCTGAACTTGGTTCTTCTTTTACCACCCTTTTAGCAGAAAAGTCTTTTTGGGTTATAACTGATGTAGTAGCAGATTTGCTGGATGACTTGCACGGATGCACCTTCTCAGGTTCATCAGTGGGAATAGAGTATTCACATTCTCCAAACAAATCATCTTCCATAATTGGTTTGGATTCCTGTTGCTCTTCAAAATGTGTGTTTTCACTCGCATTATCAAAACATTGGAGTAAATAATTCAACACATCATTTGAGAAAAATGCAAGGTTTATTGATAAAAAAACACCAAGCCACCCAACTCGAACTTTGACACAGTAAATTGAGTATGTAGTCGCTATCAAGACTATCAATCGTGCATGACTTAATGAGAACAAATAACCTGCGCAAAAAGATGTCAACTTAAGAGATCTCAAACCAACAGAGGCGCCAAAAAAGATGAAAGAGCAAATACATTTAAGTCCATCAAACAAGTTTCTTCCATCCAAAATTAGATATGATTCATACTTTGTTTACCACTAAGAACCAATCAAGAATGCAACACCAACAAAATTAAAAAATAAAAAAAAGCACAAGTGTATAGAGTAAATCGAATGCTAGCCAGGTTTGAGACAATCTATAGGACTTCTATAAAGTAACACTGCTTTACATACATTAAAGGCTGAAAAAGGGATTTGGTCGGTCGTTCAGAATTATCAAATGAATACTGAATAGTACCGGAGGTTCCTCAAAATCATCTATCATGAACTTTCATATACCCAAAGGTTAATTATTTCTGTTGTAACTGAAGGAAATAATTCAAGCCATGAGAAAACTTGACAATGTAAAAGATGGATTCAATCAATCATCATGTTTTACTGACTGCTGGCACTGGACTTGGACATGGTATCCAATAGGACAATAGGCATGCCCAAAAAAGCACTGGTATTAAGGGAATTTATTGCAAATAGATTGAATTCAACCTAAAGATTATGCTAATAATTTAAGCAAAAACACAGAAACTTTGGATTTGAAATATTAATAACACTAAAATCAAGTACTGTCAAACAATCTACAGTTTTTACTTTGTGGGCCTTATACCCTTGCTCTAATCATATAAAATCCTATCAAGTCCGGTAAGACTAATCTCAGAATTACTTGTGTTTGTGCCTGCTTGACATGCAAATTCTCTGCGATCTTAAGCAGGGAGACGAGAGAGCCTAAGATGGAAAGCGCATAGCTTATAAAATCCTAATTCAATGTCTCACTCAGAGAATATGAGACAAATATCCTTTGATCAGTTCTTACATTGTGAATCTTGTCACAATACAAACTTTCCGGTTTGGTTTCCATAGGCAGAGCCAACATGACCAGCTTTACTTCATAGAGGAACAGATCAATTGGCAAAAACAACATATGTGCTTCTCTTATATCTTCCTATGGATTATCTAGTTTATTCTTGCATTTAAAAACACATGCATGTAACTATGGATATGTACAAATTAGAAAGCCATAATCTATTTTGATACAGAATAAGTTGGATAATTATTGAAAAATAACATTCTCACACTTAGTTTCTGCAACTATTTCTTAAACAGAAATTGTATGACAAGGTAGAGTCGTGGGTGTCATCAACAACATAGATAGACTTATCACATGTGTTGATAGATATGAACACGAAATAAGTAAAAAACATGAACACTATGCTACAGAAAAGAAAAATTCATAGCTAAAGGGTAAGAAAAAAGCCATACCTCCAACTATAAACAGTGTTCCCGTTATCCAAAAGTTAGCATACATCCATAATATCAAAATGCCGAAAAGCCCAACAATAAATAGTCCAGGAGTGTAACCTAAGTACTGAACTGCAGCTCCAGCAACTCCCTAAAACATATGTGACCAGATTGACAGTGTCATTCTTAAATTTCTAATTGCAAAATCATACATCGATAAGATTGATGCCACTCAGCAAAACTAATATACCCTTCAGTTCATTTATTAAGAAAGTGAAAATCCACCATAACTCCTTGTAAAACCTAAGCATCACTAAGTTTAGTTGAACTTAATAGAAAAACATTCACCATTAACACCTCTTAGCAACTTTTGTTCCTCTAATTTCATGTCCACGGTCATCAGTAGAATGCAAATGCTATCAGACAGAATAACTTAAATTGTAGGTGGGAAAGAAATTTTAACTTTTGATGTTACAATTGTAGCCCACCCAATCTATTGGGAGAAAGACTCCGATGAAGATGATGATGTCACAATTGTGGGAAATGTACTGCAGCTATGGCAAGATTAAGCGTACAAAAAATCTTCAATAGCATTATCACCCACATTGCTATGAAGACAGTTTTATGGACAGATAGTGGGACAAAAAATAAGGCCAGTGATTCATCAATAACAGGCTAAGGATAATATTCTGGGTCTCTGAATCAATAAAATCAAAATGCAAAGACATTTTGAAATCTCTCATAAGAACTTCAGGATATGATTTCCAACCAATGGCTCAGCAATCAGCTCAACCATAAGATTTCTAGAAATCAAACTTTTAGGCTAAATCCAAGAGTCTTTGCTCAGGCCTATGAAGCCTCAGTGTCTAGCCTCCAAAACATTAATTGAGAAACCAAGTTAATTTCATTTTCATTTTTTACCATTCAAAATCAAGCAATCAAGCCATGAAACATTACCACCAAAAACCCAATTCTTTGTTCTTCTCAAAGAAATTTCAAAAATAAAACATGGTTGACAAATTCAAAAAAGTTCAAGTAATCAATCATCTCGACTTTATTTTAGCTCACTTCAATGACATTACCAAGCCTATCTAACTATTCAAAGCCATATAAAACGTACATTCAGCTTGAAAAGTGTCCAATGATTCAGATAATAAAAAAATGTAAAGAAAAAAAAAACCACATCAGACTTTAACAAGAACATGGAAACGATACATACCATACTTAGAAGTACATAAAGCAAGCAAGACATGGAAGTCAAGCTGAGGAAACAACTCCACATTATAACAAGCAGTGAAGCTGAACCCAATCTGATACATGACTGAAACCCTCTAACCACACAATCTTTCCAATAAACCAAGAGCAACCTTGAAAACATCCAGAATTTAACACATCCACTACAAACCATAGGCCAATGCCTCTCCATTAGCAACCCCATTTTATCTCTACAACAACCAACCGCCGTTTTTGCCTTAGAATAAACATGTTTTTGAGATTTTAACCATTTCCAGCCTTGCTTAAAAAGCCCTATATCCTCCATCACTCTTTTAGCTTTGGATCCAGCTCAAAAAAATCAAATTTTTGCTAAGAAAATGAAGAGAAGAAAAACACCCATTTCAGAAATTGAAGCCTAGAGGAACTAAAACACACCCATTTCTCGATTTATCAGAAAAATAATACCCATTGGCTTATTTATGAAAAAAAAAAACCATTTGAAGAATAGCAGCTATGAGAGTAAATTCGATCACGCTGGGTTCTTTCAACACAAAAATTTTACTTCACACATAAGCTTCCAAAAAGGATTAAACAAAGGAGCCAAAAGATGGAAACAATTACGCCCCTTTTTGACTCTGAAACTCTGAAACAAAATCCAAAGTAAAGCAGATGATAAGGTCAGTTGAGTTGGGTGGGGGTGAGTAAAAGCTATATTAAATTAAAAAAGAATTAGTTTTGGATTTCTGGTGTGGTAGTAAGACAAAACCCTAAATAATGCAACTAGCTTTTCTTTTTCTTTTTCTTTTGTCAGTACTATTATTTTGGTTTGTTTTTCTGTAAGTACTTGTGAAAAAAGAGTCTCTGTTGACAAAAGTTTGAACTTTGAAAAGTGAGAGAGCTTAGCCATACTCTCACTCAGCTAACTTGGGGCTAGAGAATACAAACAAAATTAGACCAGTAAAATATAATAATTTAAAAGCATGCTTTTTCATAGTTATTGATTTTTTTTAGATGAAAAATATTAAATAATTAGAAATAAAAATGTTTGGATTTGAATTTAAGATTTATAATATATGATAACTTATTTTTAGTCATTAAGTCAAAAGATTGTTGGCCTTTTAGAGCTATGGTTAATATTATTTAAAACTTTATTTTAATTATTATAAAACAAAGCATTATTATTTAATATATTATTAATAAAGTATTTTAACAAGTAAAATTAATATAATATTATATTTTTTAAGGAATATTAAAAAAAATAAATAAATAAAGTAAGTTATATTTTATCATTTTAATCCTATTTATAAAATTTAAAATTCTATTAGCATGTAACTATAAAAACTCTATTAACAATTTATTAAATATTAATCCTAGATAATAATTATAAAACAAAATATTATGAAATATTTACAGTTTTAGTGATATTAATTAAAATGTTTAAAAAATTTATTAATACATCATCATTTAATTTAATAAAAATAAAGCATCAATTATGATTTTTTAATATTATTAATTAATTACAAACACCCATAAACTGAATCTATATATATAAATTTTTTTCCATTTTAAGCTGTTTTGAAAAATAATAAACAAGATAGTATTATTTGATTTTTTGGGTACATTATTTATGGCTTTGTGGAATGTTAGAAATAGGGTTCAGAGAGTTTGGTTGTTGATGAGAAATGATGATTCACAGGCCTTCACGACCCACTGGATTTAAAGGGTCTTTGCTAACATCATCAATTGCAAGCATGCACATGCTGTCCACGAATTAGGCTCCACTGACCAACCTGTCATCTACCATTTCTTTTTACTGGTTTTTTATTAATAAGGTGAGATGGAGATGGTAGTTCTACAAGTCAAATTCATTCTTCCGTACTCCTTTAAGTAAATTAGTTTTCGATTTCAATAATATTCTGTTTTTTCCTCCTAAATAAAATCAGAGTCATAACACAAGGGCATGACATGATCGATGTCGCTACATATCGAGTTAAGTTGAAGACAAATTATTTTGGATTGAATTTTTTTAAATAAAATCATATTATTTTAGTTATTGCACAAAAAAACAATGATTAAATATTGACGTAAATTACGTATTTCTCTTGAATACGTGTCATCAAGAGCTCTGAAAAAAAAAAAAAGAAGTTAAAGAAACACAAGAGATTGTTCCTTGTGTAAGCACTCTGATGTTTAAATCAAAAAAGATTTTGGCAAAGTCTCAGCAAACAAAAAACAGAACTTGGAATGAAAAAACATACATGTATTGTTGTCACGTACCAAAATTTATCTATAAACAGTACTTATTCACTAATATCGCATGTTTACGGTTGGGCTATCTGCAGTGCTTTCTTTCTCACACATGCAAATTAAATACATACATATATCTATTAATTTATTTTTTATGAAAGTATTCTTAACTTACATCCCATATACCAATTTACAGATAGTAGTACTGTGCAAACATCATTTGAATACATAAAGAAACTTGTATACCTCAACGGTAAATTATGTTCGCCTAAGGGATACCGTGTCAAAAGTCCTCCTGAGCGATAGTAAAGACCTACTAAAAATAATTTGGAAGGAAGGGAAAAATGGGATGACCTAATGCCTAGTAAGAAATATATATAATAGAAATGATACTATGCATATATATGCAAGTATCTTAAAAACATGCACTTAGAATTTAAAAACGATGATTATAAAATTTCTTTAGCACGAATACATAGGAAAAGATACTATAATTGATTAAATAATTAGGCTAAGTATAGAAGGATGCTTTAGAGCACCTCACGTGCCCCGGTATCCAATTCCACTAGAGGGAGTTTGATAAGATAAAATCAATCACAAAATGTAACGATCATTCAACAAATAGCTTCCGTAATGCCATTCATAATTCAAAACCAACAAATTAATTCCAAAGTACTCCGCAAACACAAAAAATCCATTTCACTAATTTCATGTCAAATTAAAATTTAAAAATTCACAAAACATCAATTCTGAAATCGTAGAGACAACGCATCACCCAATACTCATGCAATAAGACATATGGCCATAGTCAAAACAAAGTCCTCAATGGTACTGATCAGGGACCATCCGGGACGCTGATGATAGGATCAAGGTCAATTAGCCCACAAGTCAGTCATACGATCATACACTCATAAAAGCATGTGCCCGAAGGCAGCAATGGGGCCAACAATCTCAAAATGGTTCACAAAGTAAATCTAAGATGTTCACGAAGATCACTTAAATAATTAAATCTTCAGTCCGTTCATAAAACAATAAAACCATAATTTTATTATTCTTGAAGTATAAAATTCGTCAAATATTCTCATATTAATAATAAATGCCCAAAATATTTTATTTCATATGATAATGATATGGCAAATGCACGTATCAGATAAACGTATAAAAATTAGTAAAAATCCTATTAAAATTAAGTTGTAAAATTTAATGCACATAAGGAAGTTTTGGAAGCTATCAACCAACTTGAATTTTCTAAACTTTAATTTTCTATTCCATATCATGCTAGTGATGACTTCATAAATTCCATATTATTTCTAAAAATTTTTGACAATGTAACGGCTAGGTATATCCTAACCTTCCTACAAGGAAACGTAGTTTATATCTAGAAAACCAGTGTTGCAATTCCATCTCAAACCACAATTTTCAATATCAAAAAAGGCATTTTATAAAATCATATGCAACATAGCACCCCTGAGTCCATCACATATATCCCTTACCTAACAATTTCTCGCTAAGCTGCGAGTTAGCACCAGTGTC
The DNA here is from genome assembly GCA_031772115.1 of Heritiera littoralis. Lineage (NCBI taxonomy): Eukaryota > Viridiplantae > Streptophyta > Magnoliopsida > Malvales > Malvaceae > Heritiera > Heritiera littoralis. The sequence continues at coordinate 1,336,540 of JAPDPK010000037.1, read as the reverse complement.
TTCCTTATGCTTCCTAGCTACAATTTATCATACCAATATTGTCAAATTTCTACATTTTAATTATAAAAGTATTTATTACCTTAAGACATAATATATTGCCTATTGCAGCCTTAATTTCAGTCTAATTTCTACAGGTGCTAACAGTGCAACTACTACCAAAACTTCTCCGTTTTCAGTTTTGATTTCACCTATGGTCTTGTATTAATTTGTACATTTTTCTAGGACCTAAAACACATTAAATGGAGCATGAATTCAACCTCCCCTTCACATGGCTGAATGTTTCCTTCTCTCTTACACTTGTGGTTTCTTCAAATTTAGCCTAAATTCATGTTTTATAATTATTCTACAAAATTCTCCATTGAATTTGCATCAAACAACACCATGATCATGCCTTCCTACACTTGACCAAAACCCTAAGGGAGTGCATTTCATAGTTTTGATTTGATTCAAGCTTAAATAAATGTTTAAACATCTTAAACACAGTATAAAACCATTAAAACATGAAAATTTTAGCTCTCTCACCTGTCCTTCATGACTAGATCTAATGTGGGATGATTCACCATGATTTTGGCCACTTTAGGACTTGATTTTGGCCACTTTAGGACTTGATTTTGGTGCCAAAATGTAGAACTCTGAATTCTGCATAGGTTTGGTGAAGGAAGTTTTTTTGTTTCAATGTCTTTTCGGTAAGGTTTTAAGCTTTCTTTCTCTTAGTTCAGGGTGCAACAATGGAGGAGTGAAAGGAAGAAGAGAGGCAAGGCTAAGGAGGAAGAAAGACCACAAAATTCTATAAAATTTCAGATTTTAAGTGGAAATTACCATTTTACCCTTATACTTCAAGAAATGTTCTAATTTTGCCCATATTGTTTGACTTTATTGAAAACAGTCTGTCTAACCTTCAAAATATTTTATTCAATCATAAAACATATCTATTTAACATTTTCTAATCATTGGTTAAGCTTTTGTTGAGGTTTGACTACCCGTTTAGGTGAAATTACTGAAATACCCCTAATCGTTGAATCGCATAATTTCCTACTTTTTCACGTGGTTCGATCTATTAGTCCACATGGTCTAGGACTTTATTACATGGAAAATTATTTATTACTGATAGTAGGTCCAAAGTCAATTTAGTTTAACCATTATTCACAAAAATTTCAGTGACCTATAGACTTAATCGTCATTTTTCAATTTGTTTACACGTATTTCAAAACAAGCATAAATGAATGAGTTTAGGGTGCAGATTCTTACCACCATTATATTTGACTCCAAATATTGAGTCCTTTAAGTTTCACCTTCACCGGGACACCAAGAGTTAAGTGAGGCCAATTAGGTAGTTCCTTCTTACATTGACAGAACAAGTAACATTTAAACACTTTAAATACTTCCACTCTTTCTAACTTTACTAGAAATATATATGGAAATGATGGATAATATGAGTCTCACAATTGTATTTATACATGAATAATTATCTTAGTTACCATAGTAATTATCGATGTTGTAAACTTAGTATGATTAAACATGTCAGGGGCAATTTCATCTTTTCGTCGCTTTGATCCTTAGGAATAAGGCTCCTATGGGAAGGCCTCCCCATCATTGGCAGGAGGCAACTCTCACCGGATAGGAGGTGGTTCCCGCCACTAGTGAAAGGTTGCTCCACGCAACGAAAGGTGGTTTCCTCCATTGGCGGGAAGGTGTCTCCACCGTCTTCAAGCTTCTCTATGCCATATGGCGCCGTCCTAAGTCACCACGTGTCCTAGTAGTTTTCTATCTATGGGTTTGTCTATTTGAGTTGGGCCAAACCCATATCAATTACTCTTTACTCTTGATTGGGTTTTCCTAATAGAAGAGTATAGATAGCGACATCATTGTCATTTTTATTGACCTGATTACTTTTTATATTCTCCCACAAGCTTGATCGTTTGGCTCTTCAGGAGGCGTCTCTTTATTTCACGACTTTTGGGCTTCCCTGTTGCAGGTATGTAAGTGTGAAAAGGTAAGTTGATTTTATTTAAGAATCCTCTGAATCATACACCTGTCATAGCCCTTAACCCTACGTCGCAATCCTTTGCCGCACATTGGTCCCCTGTCGTAGGTGTCTTTCCACCTGCATTTGTAACTTGTCACATATTATTACCCCTACTGCAGCTGCCTTCTCCCTGCTGCTACCTGTCGCACACTATTATCCCTGTCTTTTCGACCTTTTTCACTTGCCGCAAGTATCTTTACCTATTGTAGGCTTTGCCACCTTCATGCCCTAAAACCTTTCTAGATTCCCATGTTGATGTGCACGGACAAGAGAAAACGTAGCTTGGAGTTTGAAGGAGCTGAAAATGCAACAAGACTGAAGCAAGGATGAAGAATGACAACTTTTGAAAACCTAATCCCAAAGCCTAAAGAGACTCGAACCTAAAGGTATTGGACCTTGACCCTACGAATAAGAATTCGAGAACCTAAGGTATAGTAATGGTGGATGGTGAAGAAGGAGGTGCCACAAGGAAGAAGACCTTGATAAGCCTAGTAGAGAGGGAACCCAAGAGAAAGGCACACTCAAATTCTGAAATTCAAAACTGATCTATTCATCAATAGCGTTTATAAGGTATTTATAATAATACCTAGCACTTAAGCCCATAAACAAGTGGGCTGGAATTAACACCAATAGAAAATAAGACTAAACCCAAATTCATGCCTAAACCAGTTACATAAAATAAATAGTCCAAGACACAACAAGACTCAAACGTGGGCTATTCAAACACTTAGCCCATCTTATTGTTAAGCAAAAATAAGACAGTAAGCCATGCTCATGTCGTTTGGGCTTCCAAGCAAGTATAGATGTCTTGGGACTCTTCATGGAAGCTTCCTTGACACTTTAATGATGCCAGAGCTTGTTGCATTAATGAGGTCAGAGCTTGTTGCGTCTTCTTGGCTCGAGCTCGGGTAATTGGACCTCCTTGGATAACCAATGGATCCTTAGCATCACGAACATCACGAGCAAGTGGATCTCCATCATTCCCCCTCTCCTCAAAAGGATTTGTCCTCAAATCGCATATACCTTCATCAAAAGAAAAGGGAGAAAGATAAGAAACATTAAAAGTAGCAGATACACCATACTCACCAGGAAGATCCAATCGGTAGGCATTATCGTTGATCTTCTCTATGACTTGGAATGGTCCATCTCCTCGGGGATGCAACTTGGTTTGTCGCTGAACAGGAAACCTCTCCTTTCTCATATGCACCCAAACCCAATCACCAGGCTCAAAGACTAATTTCTTTCGATGCTTATTTTCTTGGGTGGTATACTGCTCAGTCTTCTTTTCAATAGCGTGACGTACTCTCTCATGGAGTTGCTTCACAAACTTAGCTTTTTGTTCTCCATCCAAGTTACTATGCTCAACATGAGGTAATGGCAACAAATCCAAGGGAGTAAGAGGATTGAAACCATAAACAACTTCGAATGGAGAGCAACTCGTAGTGGAGTGGACACTGCGGTTATATGCAAACTCCACATGTGGCAAGCAATCTTCCCAATTCTTCAAATTCTTCTATATAATGGACCTCAATAATGTAAATAGGGTTCGGTTGACGACCTTAGTCTATCTATCAATCTGGGGGTGACAAGTGGTGGAGAATAACAATTTAGTTCCCAACTTTCCCCATAACGTCTTCCAAAAGTAACTAAGGAACTTGGCATCTCGATCAGAAAAAATGGTCCTCGGTACACCATGTAGACGTACTATCTCTTTGAAGAAAAGGTCAACAACGTTGCTCGCATCATCCTTCTTGTGGCAAGCGATGAAATGAGCCATCTTGGAGAACCTGTCAACCACAACAAAAATAGAATCTCTACCGCATTTTGTTTTAGGCAAGCCCAAAACAAAATCCATAGAGATATCAGTCCACAGAGTAGTAGGAATGGGTAAAGGAGTATATAAACCATGATTATGAACTCTAGATTTAGCTTACCTACATGAAATGCATCTATCACATAATCTCTCTACATCTCTCCTCATGTTAGGCCAAAAGAAATGTTCTTGCAAAACAACTAGAGTTTTTCTAACCCCGAAGTGACCCATTAATCCTCCACTATGGGCTTCTCTAACTAACAGCTCACGCAATGGACTCCTAGGCACACATAATTTATTTTCTCTAAATAAGAACCCATCGTGCCTAAAGAACTTGCTAAAGCCAGAAGTAGCACATGCATCATAAACTTTACCAAAATCAACATCATCAGCATACTGTTCTTTGATATACTCAAATCCTAAAAGTTTAGCATCAAGAGTAGTGATAAGAGTATACCTACGAGATAACGCATCAGCTACGACGTTCTCTTTACCTTGTTTGTACTTGATCACGTACGAGAACGTCTCAATGAACTCTATCCACTTGGCATGATGCCTATTCAGCTTACTCTATCCTTTCAGATGCTTCAAGGACTCGTGATCAGTGTGGATGACAAATTCTTTGGGCCACAAGTAATGTTGCAATGTCTCAAAGGCCCTCACTAACGCGTGCATCTCCTTGTCATATGTGGGATAGTTTAGTGCTGCGCCACTGAACTTCTCACTAAAGAAAGCAATTGGACGTTTTTCCTGCATAAGCACAGCTCTAATACCTACGCCTGAGGCATCACACTCAATCTCAAAAGTTTTAGTAAAGTAAGGTAGAGATAACAAAGGAGCAGAACAAAGTTTATCCTTAAGCAAATTAAAAGCATGCTCTTGTGCAGGACCCCAATGAAATGCAACAATTTTTTTGACCACTTCGGTCAAAGGTGCAGCTATAGTGCTAAAATCTCTAACGAATCGACGATAGAAACTAGCTAAACCATGGAAACTACGCACCTCAGAAACAGACTTAGGTACAGGCCAATCTTTAATTGCCTTTACCTTCTCATTATCAACAGAAATGCCATGTGAAGAAACTACATACCCAAGGAAAACAATCTTATCAGTGCAGAATGTACATTTCTTAAGATTGGCATACAAACTTTCATTCCTCAAAACAGTAAGAACATTCCTAAGATGCTCAACATGCTCATGTAGACTCTTACTGTAGATCAAAATGTCATCAAAATAGACAACCACATACTTACCAATGAATTCACGTAAAACATGGTTCATTAATCGCATGAATGTACTGGGTGCATTAGTCAAGCCAAAAGGCATAATTAACCACTCCTAGAGACCATGTTTAGTCTTAAATGCGGTTTTCCATTCATCACCTTCTTTCATACGATTTGGTGATATCCGCTCTTTAAATCGATTTTAGAAAACATGCATGCGCCATGCAACTCATCAAGCATGTCATCTAGCCTAGGAATAGGATAGTGGTACTTTACAGTGATTTTGTTGACGGCTCGGCAGTCAACGCACATCCTCCATGTCCCATCTTTTTTTGGTACAAGTAGCACGGGCACGGTGCATGGACTCATGCTTTCTCTCACATAACCTTTTCTCATGAGCTCCTCAACTTGCCTTTGAAGCTCCTTCGTCTCCTCGGGATTACTACTATAGGCTGGACAGTTAGGAATGGCAGCTCCGGGGACAAGGTCAATCGTGTGCTCGATCCCACGAATCAGTGGTAATCCACTTGGGACCTCCTCAGGGAGTACATCCTCGAACTCTTGCAATAATGAGACAACATCAATAGGCAAAGTATCATGGAGTTCAGCATCAATAAAATAAGAATCTTTAAATAAGAGTAACAAGATAAGAGACTTAATAAGAAATGCAGTCTTCACATCTCGGGGTTTGGCATAGCAGCTCACTGTTTTGCTTTCCTTGTTTTCCTTCTTTTCTTTAGCTTGCTTCCTTTGCTCGTCATATTGCTCCTTTAGCCTTAATTGGTCCTCATAAATCTCCTTGGGGCTAAGGGGAGCAAGAGCAATCTTCTTGCCACCCATAGTAAAGGAGTAACGGTTAGTGTAACCGTCGTGGATGACTCTCCGATCATACTACCACGGTCTATCCAACAATAGGTGGTTAGCTTGCATGGGCACCACGTCACACAACACCTCATCTCGATACCTTCCAATACGAAAAGGAACCAAGACTTGCTTCACCACATTCACTTCACCATAGTCATTAATCCACTGCAACTTATATAGGTGGTGATGCTTGGTAGTGGGCAACTTTAATTTATCAACAAGGTATGTGCTAGCAACATTAGTACAACTCCCACCATCAATGATTACAGTGCATACCTTGTCACTATTATGACACCTCGTATGGAAGATGTTCTCACACTGTGCCTCATCTTCAAACTTCACATGGGTATTAAGAGCACGCCTGGCAACAAGTGCTTCACCATGAGCAGCATACTCAACAACTTCTTCTTCTTTAGCATCTTCTAACGCAGGCATCTCATCTTCAACACCGACTTCAGAACCTTCACTCTCAACATCGCCATTCCCATGCATGATCATCACTCTACGGTTGGGACAGTGTGAGGCAATATGTCCACGACCTAAACACTTGAAACACTTAATGTCACGTGTCCTACTCTGGGATGCTTGGGCAGGTTCAGTCTTGGGCTTTGGAGGGCCCTCAGGCTTGGGCTTAGCAAAGCTCTCTGACTTAGGCGCAGACACAAGCTTATCATCCCTACGAAAGGTGTTAGATTTCCAAACAAGAACTGAACTTGGAGTGAAACAGGATGTACCTTTCCTTTGGAGTTGCCTTTCCACTTTGATGGCCACATGCAACATCTCCTCTAAATCCATGTAATGCTGCAACTCTACTACATTGGCAATCTCACGGTTTAAGCCTTGGAGAAAACGAGCCATAGTAGCTTCTGTATCCTCTTGGATATTGGCTCGGATCATGGTTATTTCCATCTCTTTGTTGTAATCCTCAATACTCTTTGAGCCCTGGGTAAGACCTTGGAGTTTTTTGTATAACTCCCTGTAGTAATGAGTAAGAACAAATCTCTTCCTCATGATGTGCTTCATCTCATCCCATGTAGACATTGGAGAATCTCCATATCTTCTTCTGCTTGTGACTAACTGATCCCACCAAACCATAGCATACTCTGTGAACTCAATTGCTGCAAGTTTGACCTTCTTTTCCTCGGAGTAGTGGTGGCAGTCAAACACCATTTCAATCTTCCTTTCCCACTCCAAATATGCCTCAGGATCATTCTTGCCTTGGAAAGGAGGAATCTTCAATTTTATACTGCCAAGGTTTCCATCCATCTTCTCCTTGTCTCTATCACGGGCTCTATCAACTCGATCTCGATACCCATGGTACCTTCTATGATGTCTATCTATCCCAGACTCTTCGTTCGAATCATACCCAACATTATCATCATACTCGTCATTGGCAACAACCTTACTTTTTAGACGAGAAGTATCACCTTGCTGGATCTGTGCAAACCGAGCTTCATGTTGGTTCAACTTATCATGACTGTTATTGAATTTCACATCCATCCGTTGGAACTGTTGTTGCATTGCCCGAAGCATGAATTCAATCTTTTTAAAGTCGTACTTATCACCTTCAGAAGACATTTTCAACAAAGATATCCTCATGTGTTTACACTCGTGTTTCACTCAAGTAATTTGGCTTTTCTCTACTAATGTTTCTCACACACTCATGCCTTTTTCCCTTACTCTACCTTAACTCTACAGGTTCACAATCGCACTAGAGACTCAGTCAAAGAATCAACCTCGCAGGATCAACTAATTCACCAAGTATTGTCACCAAGTATTTTCCTTTTTTTTTTTTGAATTCTTCTCCCTTTTGTTGTTTTTTCACAGAAAGGTGTGGATAGGGTGACTCAAAGAAAGAGAAAAAAATAAAATAAAAATAGAAAAAAATAAAAAAAATCACTAGAAGGATAAAAAAAAAATGAAAAATGGCCTAAAACTATTGGAAAACAATGGAATTTGGCCAAGATAGGATGTGGCCCGCAAAACTTCGTTTTCTTTAAAATAGGTACTCGCACGCCTCCTAACTCAACCAAATTTTTTTGTTTGAACAGTACCACAACAATATTTTTTTTGAATTCTTTTTTTTTCTTCTTCAAATTCTTTGTTTTTTTTTCCTTTTTTTAAATTTGAGGTTTACGGTTTCCTTGAAAAGAGTATGGGTGTGACTAGCGTTGAAATAAGTGGCTGAAGAAGTACGGCTAGGGTTTTTGGAAGGATGCGGCTAGGGTTTTTTTTTGGAGGGATGAGCCTAGGGTTTTTTTTGGAGGGATGCGGCTAGGGTTTTTTTTTGGAGGGATGCGGCTAGGGTTTTTTTTGGAGGGAAGTGGCTAGGGTTTTTTTGGAGGGATGCGGCTAGGTTTTTTTTTTGGAGGGATGCGACTAGGGTTTTTTTTTGGAGGGATGCGGCTAGGGTTTTGGAGGGATGAGACTAGGGTTGTGATTCAAAAGTGAGTGACGCACTGACAAACCAAAAATCGAAAAGTGAGTGACACAGACAAACCAGGAATCGAAACTTGAGCTCTAATACCAACTGATATGCACAGACAAGAGAAAACGTAGCTTGGAGTTTGAAGGAGTTGAAAATGCAACAGGACTGAAGCAAGGATGAAGAATGACAACTTCTGAAAACCTAGACCCGAAGCCTAAAGAGACTCGAACCCAAAGGTATTGGACCTTGACCCTACGAATAAGAATTCGAGAACCTAAGGTATAGTAATGGTGGATGGTGAAGAAGGAGGCGCCACAAGGAAGAAAACCTTGAAAAGCTTAGTAGAGAGGGAACCCAAGAGAAAGGCACACTCAAATTCTGAAATTCAAAATTGATCTGTTCATCAATAGCGTTTACAAGGTATTTATAATAATACATAGCACTTAAGCCCATAAACAAGTGGGCTGGAATTAACACCAACAGAAAATAAGACTAAAGCCAAATTCATGCCTAAACCTAGTTACATAAAATAAATAGTCCAAGACACAACAAGACTCAAACGTGGGCTATTCAAACACTTAGCCCATCTTATTGTTAAGCTAAAATAAGACAGTAAGCCATGCTCATGTCGTTTGGGCTTCCAAGCAAGTATAGATGTCTTGGGACTCTTCATGGAAGCTTCCTTGACACTTCAATGATGCCAGAGCTTGTTGCATTAATGAGGTCAGGGCTTGTTGCGTCTTCTTGGCTCGAACTCAGGTAATTGGACCTCTTTGGATGACCAATGGATCCTTAGCATCACGAACATCATGAGCAAGTGGATCTCCATCACATGTACCTTCTATTCCTTTTGAATTGGTATTTGTTCGTCATGGCTAGTCACTATAGAGGTAAACCAATTAGGATAGGCCCCCTGACTTAGTAGCGCGAATTTAGAAGCCCTTAGGGTCACATATCCTTTTCCTAAAACTATAGGCTTACGAGTAATGACAAGAGTTGTCCTACCTTAGTTATTAGTGGTGTGGCAGTTTATAGAGCCTCTTTACATTTTGGCCTTTATTTCCCTCTCTCTAACCTTGGGTTAGACTTCCTTAGGTACAAAAATATAGGTCCATGTCAATTCCATCCTGATGGTTGGGCTTATCTTGTAGGATTCTCAATAGTATGCCGTGAGCATGGCATTACACAGTATATCCCTTTATTGAATCATTCTTTAGAGTTCATGGATTGACCAGGTAAGTTTCATATTCTTTACAAAGAGCTATTGAGAAAGACTTCAATAATAAACTTTTTAAGAGCTCAACAAACTATATAGGACTGAGAATGAATGGGTCATCATAGAGTTTCCAGCGGACTTAGGTATTCCTACTAGGTGGAACCGAAATACATGTGTTCACACAAGGTGTTCTAATAAGTTGAGTTTTGCACTTTTAAGAGAACAATATAACAATTCTATTAACCTTTTGTGTTCTGTCAAGAAGCATAACTTATTTCCTATCCTCACTCCTGAGAATATTGCAACGGTCGATTAGGGAATAGGCAGAGCTTCTTCTAGTACCCTATCTATTATTGTGAACCCACCATTAACCTCAACTGCCCACGCTTCTACCTCTAATGACCCACCTTACCGTAGAACCAATAGACATGTAGACCCTTGGCAAGAGATCTTTCTCCAGATTTAGATCATGAAGGGGATGAGTCTCATGAGATAGAGAGTACAAGTGGATCATCCAAAGAAGACCTAGAGTGGGATGAAGGCGACGCCTTTGGGAGTCCTTTCTATGATCTTTCTACGGATGAGAGCTTAGCTAATATAGACAATCTTGATGCATACTTAGGTTCTAATAGTGATTTTACTTTTGTGCATGTGATAAAGGTTTTCAGCATGGTTTATTGATGTCTTCCCTTTTTTTTTTTGTAGACATGAGTTTCCAAGACACCATTCGCAAGAGGAGGGCAGCTGCATCTTCTTCTAAGACTCCCTCGATGCACCTCCTCCTAAAAAGCAACCTCATACCGAGGTACCTATTCTAAAGCACTCTTATGCTCCCACTCGCTCTCCGGTCACTAATCAAGGTGATTGTCCTACTCGAGTGGCCAAGCAGGGAAGGAAGGGAATCAACCTTTGTGACTATTTTGTTACCCAGTTCTAAAGGTCACGAGGACTTAGGATCCCAAAAGAGCAATCGTGCTCCTCGAAAGCCTCATTAGGAGAATTGAAAGTGGCTTATCACTAAAGTGGAAATGATGGAGAGGCCTATTCTCCCAAGGTTGTGCCCCTGACTCTTACATGTTACACGATAGATGGGGGCACTATTGTTGATGGAGATGATTTTCAGACTTATCCAGGGGTTAATGACAATGACACCATTGAGGATGTTGAGGTAGCTTCTCATTTGGCCTGGAACACCATTTTGCCCCAAGATGAAAAGGATCTTTTTCAAGGTTTTCCAGAGGGCAAGGACCACACTAACTACTACGTTATGAAGGTAAGGAGTACAACCTCTACTTAAGCACATATATTTCCTATTCTTTCCTTTGCCAACAGCTTTCTCGTTTTTTAGGCTGCTTAGCAAGTAGTGGCAGTTAATGCGCAGCATAGGACCTAGTAAGAGCGTGTTGAAAAAGAGTTATAACAGCTTAGGGCTGAAAGGATTGACCTTTTGAATGAGGTCTAGCAACTACGTTTGCTCCCTAGTAGAGTGGAGGAGTTGAAGAGGGAGAATGAAGACATGAGGATCCAAGTAATAGGTCTTCAAAATAATCTAGATGTAGAGAAGATGAAAACTTCCTCTTTAGAGAGATATAAAGCGGCCTTTGATTCAACTTCAGATGAGCTGCGTAAGGTGAGGTTTCAACTTGATGAGGCCTTCATTGAAAACCAAAGCTTACTTGACCTACAAAGGGCGATGGAAAACAAGCTTGCTGAGTTACAAAATCAGCCTCGAATCTCTCAAAGTGATCGCGATCGTATTCAGGTTGAAGCAGTATGAGAATATCGCCTCTCCCAAGAGTGCTTTAAGAAGAAACAATTATACTCTGTGGATCAAGTATGGTTTTTATTTGGCCCGTGCTTGGCTGGAACAAAAGAGAGCTGGTGAGATGTTCCTCGAGCTGCTATTCACTGATGAGGTCGAGCTATACAACCCTCTGTCCTGGACCAAATATGAGCCCAATTTTGAGAGCCCTGAAAAGTACATGGAAAAATAGGCTCAGGACAACTTGGCCAATCTCAATAGTCTTTGGCATCCTCGCCACCCACGTGATCAGCCTAAGTCAATTAGGGCTCTTGAGGGGTTAGATAGCAATGATCTTCATTTTTTAGATACTATCGCTATTGACCCCACCTCCGATCTTGTCATTGTTGAGACCGCGAGCCTCCCTAGTGATGCTCAAACCACTAAGGCAAGCTTTTCAATCGACTTAGTTTAAGATCCAGCTTTTGTTCCTCCTTTCGATTTTGCACCAGAGTTGTCTAGGTTCTTTTCATTATGTATTTTTTCTTTTAATCAAATAATTGTAACTCAAATGTTTGGACTTGATGATAGTTTCATTTGCAGTTTTATTTCTGGTGTATATGCTTTTCATGCGTGATAGTAACATAGCATATCCGAATGATAATATATCCAACATTACATAATAACGTATCATGACATATGTAGATCATAATGATAACATATCAAAACATATGTGATTGGTAACATGATAACATATCCAAATGATACTATGTTCAACATGATAACATATCATGACATATCCAATATAGTGCTGCCCAGTTCTTTTACGAAGGAGCATAGTTTCTTTCCAAAAAGAACTCTATTTGATCATTCACGTGCCGAGTATCTTCACTTTTTGCCAAAAAATCACCTTTTGCACTCTTCTCTTTGAGTTTATTATCTCATGGCTCACAGCGCACACTTTTCGTTTAAGCCTTTTTGTTGCCCTTCTCGCACATTTTTCACTTCAAGACTTTTTATTTTATGGCTTACATTGCATACTTTTCACTTCAAGCCTTTGTATTGCCCTTCTTGCCCATTTTTCGCTTTAGGACTTTTTATTTTATGGCTTACATCGTGTGCATTTTTTGCTTCAAGCCTTTTTATTGCCATTCTCGTGCATTTTTTCTTCGAGACTTTTTATTTTATGGCTTAACTTACACACTTTTAGCTTCAAGCCTTTTCTTTTATGTTAGGTGGCTGACTCGTGCATTTTTCACTTTTAGCCCCTTGATTTTGCCAGCTTTTTGCTTTTTTCTCTTTTTCCTGTGACATGCCTAACATACACATATAATTATCATAAAATAAACAAAGATATGAATAACTGGCATTTCATTTCATAAATCAAAGTACTTCAAATAGTAACATCTTCAACATATGTAACAAAGAAATGCAATAAGTCTTAAAATAAAACATTAAGCATTACTGCCAGTAAAACTTCAAATGGGTGGTGCTCCAAGTCTTTGAAATCTTCTTACCATGCAAAGTCTCCAAAGCACAGGTGCTCCATTCGATCATCCTCCTAATCTTGTAATGCCCTTCCCAGTTTGCTCAAAATTTACCATCATTCTTATGTGTGTTGGTGATGGCTGATTTCCTTAGTACTAAATCCCCTTCTTGTAATGGCCTACTCTTGACCCGTGCATTGCCACTCTTTATTGTAGTACTCGACCACTCCTTGTTGATAAGCGGTTAGTTGTATTGCTGCCATGTGTCTTAGCTCATCGATTAAGTCTAGATTCGCTTGAAGCCCTAAGGAATTAACTTCTTGCACAAAGGGAACCATCCTAGGTGATATGGCTCCAATTTCTACTGGTATTAGGGCTTTAGTTCCGTACACCAAATTAAATTGCATTTCTCCAGTCGACACTCGGCTCATGGTTTTGTAACCCCCTAGAATGCTAGGAAGTTCACCAACCCTTGCTCCTTTAGTCTTGTCTAGTAGAGTTTTCAACTTGTGGGCTATGGTCTTATTGCTTACCTCAGCTTGCCCATTGGCTTGCGAGTAGGAGACAGATGATATCCTAAGTTGGATCTTCAGCCCTTTGCAAATTTTTCAAAAAATGTTACAGTCAAATTGCTTTCCATGGTCAGCATTCAATGCCTGAGGGATTCCAAATCGGCATATGTGTCCTTCCACACCATGGCTTCTACTTTCTTATCAGTGATGGTGGCTAAGGGTTTTGCTTCTATCCATGTAGTAAAATAATCAGTAGCTACTAGCAAATACTTCCTCTGCCTTGTTGTTAATGGAAAGAGACACAAGACATGTAGCCCCCATTGCGCAAAAGGTGTAGGTTAGAAGGTTTTCTAGAGGGCTGAGATGGGTACGAATGTGATGGGAACAAATCTCTAGCACTTGTCATATCGATATACCTTGTCTGCAACATCTCGTTTTAATGTCGGCTTATGGAATCCAACTAGAAGGATTTTCATGCTAAGGCCCGACCCCCTAAATGCTCTCCACAAACTCTCTTATGGACTTTGACTAGAGTATAGCCAGCTTGCTCAGGTCCTAGACACTTTAGTAAGGGCATAGTAAACCCCTATTTGTATAGCTCCCTATTCACCATGGTAAACTTGGCACTTTGTACTTTCAACCTCCGAGCTTCTTCTTTATCAGTTTGAAGCTTCCCTTCCAATATATAGTCCTTGATTGGAGTTCTCTAATCATCCCTAGCTTTAACGTCACAAATTACCTCTTTCTCAATGCTTAGCTTCACCAGACATTCCACCCTCACTATTTTACCTTTCGTTTCCTTAGAAGAGGCTCCTGCATTAGTGTTCTCGATTGGTTGATTTGAGTTAATAGAAAATTTTTGAATGAATGCACCAATAATTGGACTTTCTATAAGTACAACACAAAGGTAGGCTTTCATATTTCATATTCACTGAGAAATTGATTCACCACTAATTGGGAGTCGCTGGGGCCACTAGATTGCTGACTTGTAATTTCTCAGCCAACTTCATTCCCACTATCAGAGCCTCATACTCAACTATATTGTTCGAACTTGGGAAGTCAAAGCATGAAGAATACTTAAAGACTTCTCCTTCAGGCAAGATTAGAACATGCTTGCTCCATTGCCGTTTACATTATAGGCTCCATCCACAAACAATTTCCACCATGCTAACTCTGGTTCATCTTGATTCTTTCGACCTGTGCATTCAACGATAACATTTGCCAAGGCCTGCCCCTTTATTGCTTGGCGAGGTTGGAAATGTATGTCATATTCTCTAAGTTCAATAGGCCACTTAGTTAGCCACCCCGAATGTTCAGGCTTTTGCAATATCCGCCTCAAAGGTTGATCGGTCAAGCAGTGATCGAATGTGCCTGGAAGTAATAGCATAACTTTCGAGTTGCCATTACCAGTAATAGGCCCACCTTTTCAGCTTGGGGATTTCTTGTTTCTATATCCAATAGCACCTTGCTTACATAGTAAACTGGGCAATCCTTATCTCCATCTTTTTCAAAAGGACTACACTAACTACCTTTTCTCCTATTCCAGGTATATGAAAAGCTTCTCTCCTGACTAGGGTCTTGACAATAACGGTAACTCTTTCAGACACTCCTTCAATTTATCAAAAGCGATTTGGCATTCCTCTGTCCACTTGAAATTCTTTCCTCCTTTAAATGCTTTAAAGAATGGTAGGCTCTTTTTTCCAGCTAGCCTTTGCACTTCTCTCACAATGGAAAGGGGTTGCATATCCAAGATAGCTTGAATCTTTTTAGGGTTGGCTTCAATTCCTTGATTGGTGATCATAAATTCTAAGAACTTTCCCGATCTTACCTCGAATGAGCATTTGTTGGGATTCAACTTCATTTTATACTGTCGCAATACTTTAAACACCTTTCATTCCTCCTCACGGCTCTTTATGAAAATGTCATTCACATACACCTCCATAGTATTTCCTAACATGTTCTTGAACACCTTATTCATCATGCGGTGGTATGTGGCACTCGCATTCTTCAAGTCAAAGGGCATCACTCAAGAGTAATATGTTCCATTATTAGTGATAAATGATGGCTACTCCTCATCATTATGGTGCATCATAATTTGATAGTACCGAAAAGGCATCCAAAAATCTCATGAGTTCTTATCTTGAAGTTTCATCCACCAGTTTATCGATGTATGGTAGTCGATAGGAATTTTTAGGGTGGGCTTGTTCAAATCAATGAAGTGCACACACATCTTCCACTTTCTATTAACTTTCTTCACCATCACCATATTTGCCAACCATTCAAGATAGTGGACTTCCCTTATAAAACCTGCTTGTAACAACTTCGATATCTCTTCATCTATGACCTACTGTTTTTTCGGAGCGAAATTTCATTTCTTCTGCTTAACCAGTTTGGCTTCTGGGACGACGTTCAACTAGTGGCAAATAACCTCAGGGTTAATTTTAGGCATGTTAGCAAGGATCCATGCAAAGACATTAGATTTCTCTCTCATACATTGCACTATCTCTTTCTTCATCAGGTAGTTGACGTCCCATGTAGACTACCTTCTCCTTATCATTCTCCTTCAATTGAATTGTCTCCATCTCTTCATTGGGTTTGGGCTTGGTCGGTTTCTTGATTGTAAATTTCTTTCCTCTGAATCCCCTTACATGTAGTAGACGCGATATAACTCATCCTCGCTTTCCTCTTATCTCCCCTTACTTTACCTACACCGTTAGGTGTTGGGAATTTCATCAATAAATAACATGGCAAAACCATAGCCCTCATATCATTTAGCAAGGGTTACTCAAAGATTATATTGTCAGCTGCCGAAGTCGACTTTACTACCATGAATAACACTTATCGAATCACGCTTTTCGAGCTTTCACCAAGAGTAACGGGTAATTGGATTGCCCTTGCAACTATCATTTTTTCACTAGAAAACCCATGTAAGGTGTGGGTACCAGCTTCAACCTATCTTCCAAAATATTCATCTTTTCAAAACAGTTCCAATAAATCAAATTTATAAAACTTCCATTATCAACCAAAATCCAACTGATTAGATGTTTAGTAACAATTGCCGAAATCACCATTAGGTCATCATGAGGAATCACTATATCTCCTCGATCACTGGTGTAAAGGTGATCGACTCTTTGTCTTGTGCT
This sequence comes from Heritiera littoralis, assembly GCA_031772115.1. NCBI lineage: Eukaryota > Viridiplantae > Streptophyta > Magnoliopsida > Malvales > Malvaceae > Heritiera > Heritiera littoralis. The sequence continues at coordinate 1,320,087 of JAPDPK010000037.1, read as the reverse complement.
TCCTTCATCATTGAACAGACTTGATAAGCTTGTCTGGCATAAGTTTTTTAGGATGAGGAGAAGTTTTCTGCCATTAAGTCTCCTCTAGAGATGACATTAATGGCATGCCCAATAGGTTCATTATCCTCCTCCTGATCTCTCCGATCTGTCCTTTTCTCCTTATTTCTCCCCTTTATCTCTTTTATTCTCATTTCACCTATTTTTGGCATTATTTCGTGTGGGATACCAGACTTTCTCATTCCTCCATACAAACCTATCTATCTTTCCTTTTCTGGCTAATTTCTCTAATTGATTCATTAGGTCCTTACATCTTTCAATAGCATGCCCATGCCAAGCATGGAAATTGCAATTAAGTACAAATCTCGACCTATATTTCCCTATGCCTTCTTTAAAAATTGTATCTATCTCAATCCTTCTATAGCTATTAAGACTAAGGCTCGAGGCTCAATAAGCTGAGTGTAGTTACTATATCTCAGCTTAGGGGCCTTTTTTGATTTATCTAACCGATTGGTAAACCCATTAGCAGATTCTCTCCCTCGCTTCTTCCTTTCTCTATGCTTCTCAAGCGATATCCTCTTCATCACTTCCTCTTGAGTGATGTACTTATTTACACTAAAGAACAATTCTAAAATCATGGTAGGTTTATCCAACAACAAAAACTCTTGTAATTTCTCAATTTAGTCCCTTGTAACATTGCTGCCACAGCTCCCCCAACTTGTAAGTCCCGAACTTCCAAAGTTGCATCTCGAGATCGATCCACATAGCTTTTTAATGATTCCTTATTTCCCTCTTTAAGTGTGAGCAAATAAGTAGGTTCCTTCCTTTGGCTGTTAATTATAAAGGCCTTCAAAAATTCGCTTTGTACTTGGTCAAAGGAGGCAATTGATCCCTTAGGTAGACAATTGAACCATTTCATCGCATGACCGATTAGGGTGAGTGAGAAGGCTCTGCAGATGATTTCATCTTCCCACCCGTGAAGCACCATCAGTGCTTCATAATTCTGCATATGATCTTAAGCATCTGTTTTTCCATAGTATGCAGTCATTTACGATATTTTGAACTTTGGGAGTAAAAGTTTCTCCATAATAGCCGCACTAAACGGTACCCACTTCCTTTGACTTTCTTTTGCAGATACCAACCTCTTCTCTTCCAACACTTGTTCTATCATTTTCTTCATGTCGACTACAGGTGCAAGATGATTTCTCCCTTCTTTTTGTTAGACGAATCAAGCTAATCATCATCTACTACCTCTTTTCCTTTATCCTGTAAGGAAACATTTCGCATCATTCTCGTATTCCAAGAGGGTTAGTCTCCGAGCCCGTCCACCAGACACTTTCCCTACCAAAAGCTAGTTGTGTTCGTCCAAACCCCACCTTTCCAGCTCCTCCCACACCTTGCATTGGTTTGGGTCCAGTTTGCCAATCGGGAAGATCTGACATACTTTACCACAACCTAAAGGACCCTGCCACCTAGGAGACCTTGTTGTAGCTTGCGCATCCTACCACTTGGAGGACCATGTCGCAACCTATGTATCCTGTAGCCTAGGTGATATTGCCACAACCTGCACCCTACCACTTGGGGGACCCTACCGCAACTTGTGTTTGCTGCCTCCCAGTTTCACGTGGTTTCCTCTCCCAACTTGTTTCTCCCATAAGGTTTTGTAAAGCTTGGGGTAAATTCAATTGAGGGAGAACTCCCTTGAAGAGGTCAACCATGGCTCGCAACGCTTGAGTCATCTCTTCACTATGCCCTTTCAAAGCTTTAAATTCGACTAAGGATACCGTTGCTCCAGGCTCTTCCATATTCTCTTGAGTTCTCTTTTAGGGTTGACGGTCTAGAGAACTTACAGAGTCTTCATCACTACCATCTCTCACCATTGCTGATCTTGCCTTCACCATTTTCCAAACAATAAGATTTTTGTATCGTTTCCCACAAACGACACCAATTATTGTTGCATAGAACAACAATGATTAAATGCTGATGTAGATTGCGTACTTCTCTTGAACACATGTCACTAAGAGCTCTACAAGAAAAAGAAGTCAGAGAGATGCAGAGGGTTGTTCCTTACGTAAGCACTCTGATGCTTAAGTCAAAAAGGAATTTGGCAGAGTCTTAGTAAGCAGAAGATAGAGCTTGGAATGAAACAACGCCCCTGTACTGTATTTATACATGAAATATTATCTTAGTTGCCACAGTAATTATCGATGCTATGAATTTGGTATGATTAAACATGTTAGGAGCAATTTTGTCTTTTTGTCGCTTTGATCCTTAGAAATAGAGCTCCTACGGAAAGGCCCCCCTATCACTGGCGGGAGGAAGCTTTTGATGTGCAAAAGGTGGATGGCAGGAGACAGTTCCTGTAACCGGCAAGAGGTTTCTCCCCATGACAGAAGGTGGTTTCCACCACCGACGAGAGGGTGTCTCCACCATCTTCAAGCTTCTCTTTATGCCACGTGGCTCCGTCCTAAGTTGCCATGTGTCTGGTGGTTTTGTCTTTACGGGCTTGTTTATTTGGGTTGGGCCAGACCCATATCAATTCATATTCCAATTAGGTCAAATCGAATCAAAAAAGAATTAGATCAGTTAAAAATTTTTTTAATTTTGTTCATATTTGTGCATTTCAAATCAAGACAATACCGGTTTTGATTAATTTGAGTGAGGATGATTTTGAGTTTAGGTTAATTCAGCTTTGAATCGTTTCAATTTCAAATCAAATTTAAATGATTTAGAAGTAATTTAACATGAAATTATGTTTTGTTAAATATAAAATTTATTTTATTATAATAAAAATTATTAATAATTTTCTATTGACTAATTCGTAATATTTATTTTTAATATTTCACACATTAGTTATTAATTTATTATTAGTGGTTGATATTAATATTTAATACACTCATATTCATTGATATTTCATTAATAATAATTAAAAATAAGCAAATAGCTAAATTATTTTAAGAAGATTTCCCACGAGAGTTATCATTAAAGAGAATGATAATGTGAAAAATGCACAATTGGCATTATTAATAATAATTTTCTATTGAATAATATTTAATATTTATTTTTGTATTTCATACACTAGTAATAATTTATGGGCATTGATAATGTGTAGTCTCTATATACTGTCAATGCACTAGAAGTTGACACCTCATCAATATGCAAACTAAAAATATGTCAAGCCCTTAAAAATAAATACAAATATATTTTTTTCAATTTGCTCATAAGGGCTTATTGATAAGGTGTCAACTTTTTATGTACTGACGGTGTATAAAGACTATGCACTATGAGTGCATCATATATAAATATTTAATTTATTATCAACGATTGATATTAATGTTTAATACAATCAAATTTGTCCACATTACAATTAATAATGAATTCAAAATGAGACATAACTCGATAATTTTATGAAGATTCATCATGAGAGTCATCACTAAAGAATATGATAATGTCAAAAAAATATTATATATTAATTTTTAATTGACTAATGTCATGTTGTTTCCTAGATCTAGGTTGCTAAACATTAAATTTATAGAGTCCCCACCAACTTTCTTTATCTAGGTGTGATTTGTTATCTATTTGAATTAATCTTCATAAAGAATTCTTAAACTTGGGTTATGTTTTCCTAAGAAAAATAAGCCTTAGTATGCATTTTCAAATTTTGAGTTTGGGAGTTCATTTACATATAAATGAGATTTTAGCACCCCGACTACGCTGAAAATTGGTATTAATGTTATGTTATCTTAACATTGTCCTAAATGGATAGTCTTTGTTAAAAATTTATCCTTTAAATATTGAAAATTCTTTTAAGTTTTCTCCATCATTCTAAACGAGTAACCTTCATCACATTCAAAAGTATCTAAGGCGTATCATTCTTTATAACATTCGCTAAATAACATTCGCTAAATACGCATGTACGCATAAGCTGAATAATTGATAGAAGACTAATATAATTAATTTACTAGAAACTTTGATGGTTGTCAAAAGGAGTGAGGTCATTTGGCTACTTGGGAAAATTGGTGGAAATTCTGAAAACTGAGTAAAATGGCAAATTTCCACACCTCAGTATCAACTATGTAATCATAAGGAAGAGTACACTTAGTGTAAAATGCTGTATAATTAAATTAAAGTAGTTGATTATATAAACATATATATATGTATCTTTTTGATATGTAAATTATATAACCTAATTTAATCATGTGCAAGGTGTGTGCAACATGTGATTGAATGGTTAATGTATATTATAAGATTAGCAAGTGTGGCCTTTCCATTGTTATCCCTATTGCCTTGTTATATTCTAAATTAAATAAATTTAATAAAAGCGAATGAAAAGACATGGCAATTTGGGAGAAAGCATAACAAAACAAGTGGCTCCCTTGCATGTTGTAATGATGAAACACAAATTTGAGTGGGAAAGCATAGTAATTAACGAGAGCAAGAGAGAAAGTGGGGATGACTTTGCTGTTAACAGCAATTAAGGAAAGTAACACACAAAGTGTGAAAGAGAAAGCAATTGGCAATGTGAGGAAAAAGGTGGAACCAAATGCATGCATGGCTAGATTTTGGTGATTAACAGCAATTAGGAGAGGAATTGGAAGATAGGTGAGTTACTCTTGGGTTCTTGAAGAGAAAAGAAAGGAGAAGTCTTGGCTTTGTGAAAAAATAAATACAAGGAGAAAGAAATTGAAATAGAAAGGAAAGTATAAGAGAGAAAACCAAGAGTGATATTGGCTTAAGGTGTTTGGTTTCAATGATCCAAGGTGAGAAAATCTTACTTGTTTGAGTTTCATAAGTTGTCATGATTTTTGTAAATAAGCCCTTGTATGTCATTTTGCTAGGAATTGGAAGTGAAGTTGCATTTGAGGTCTTTGTTGCTTAGGACAATTGATCATGAGTTATTAAGATGAATAACTTCATTCCTTGGCAATGCTTTTAAAGAATTGATTAATCCTCCATCTGTGCTTTGTTCATGACCCAACTTTAAAAATTCATCCCAATTAATCCATAGTAAGTTTAATTCTAAAATTTTTCTAGCTTATTACACATCAAGTTAGGTTTATTTCAGAATTGGAATTACTTGATTTGGAGTTCATTAGCTTGAGAATTATGTAAGTTAGTCGAGGGTACTCACTACTAAAAATGCACTTCACAAGGTGATATTTAAAAATTCATGGAAATTGATTCAAGTTGAATTAGGCTTCAGTTTTTCATTTCTAGATAGGGAATTGAGTTAGGTTTCATATGGTTTTGGAATCACATTAATTGGACATCCCTACATTTGGTTTGTACATTTTAGTGCACAAAGGTCAGTTGGCTATACTCCTAGACGTGCATGCACATAGGGTAATTTTGGGAATTTTTTGATGTTGATACAGAATGAACTAAATTATGAGCCTTACATTTCCAGACAGGTAATTGAGTTAGGTTTTATAGAATTACAATAATTAGACATCCCTACATTTAGTTATGTTTATTTTAGAGCTCAAAAGTTAGTTGGCTATTTTGCCTAAACTTACCTGCACATAGGGTAACTTTGAGAATTTTCTGGTGTTGATCTAGAATGAATTAAATTATGGGCCTTATATTTCCAAATAGGGATTTAAGTTAGGTTTCATAAAAAAAATTGGCAATTTGACAATCGAACTTTGAATTTTCTGGATAAGGGTAGAAGAGTGCTGAAAGGTCTGAATTATAAGTAAACAGTAAGTTCATGTAATACTATATTTTGTGGGAATATGTTTGATTGGTGAAATAAGTAATTAAAATTGAGAATATGATAGTATGGTGGTATTTGATGAGCAAAGTAAGGTATAAGATTTTAGTGAAAGAAAAGTATACTAACAAGTTTCGAAATTGGTTGTAAATAGGCTGTGCAAATTAGACCACAAAGTGGTTTTAAAATGGAGCTTGTGGCTAAAATTAGAGGTAACTTCTATTACTTGACCAAAAAAATGAGCAAATGCGATTAATACAAGTTCATGGAATAAATGTATCGTATAATTCTTATTTGTAGCTAATTATCAAGTTACGTAGCAATTCGCGCGAAATTAGGAAACGTGAGCCCAGTAGTGTAATTATCAGTATATAAGTGTAAGTAGAAGTATAAGTGGAAATTGCTTGATTTAAATTATTTTAGGCTTAATAGCCAAATAAGCCCTCAACCTTTAGCCCAAAATAGAATTCAGCCCTCAACGTTTTCTTGCGTGACATTCAGTCCATAAACTTTTATTTCGGTAGACATAAACCTTCAACCTTTTAAAATTATGCAATTAAGTTCAAATTTGTTAAATAACACTAACTGCCGTTAGTATATCTAACGTGAAAGTTGACGAGGATAGCTTAGTTGGCTACCATGTGGCATGCCACGTGTGCAATACTAATGACAGTTAGTGTTATTTAACAGATTTGGACTTAATTGCATAATTTTAAAAGGTTGAGGGTTTATTTCCACTGAAATAAAAGTTTATGGATTGAATTTTATGCGATAAAATGTTGAGGGTGGAATTCCATTTTGGGCTAAAGGTTGAGGCTTATTTGGCTATAAGCCATTATTTTATAAGTTTATGTTTCAATCATGCTTTAATACCTTGATTTATGCAAAGTGTGCTTGATTGATTTATGTCATGATTTATTTTAAAGGATACGATGAATTTTGATATCATTACCCTAGTGTTGATTTGAGATGCTCATATGTTTATAGCGTTTTGATTTATAATCCGACGATGCATTATGCTTTAAAAGAAATAAATGATTTTAACATGCTTTTTCTATACTTAGCTGAATGTGATGTTTTTATATGAATTTTCATATGAATTTAATGGCTAAGAAAGAGGTAACAGAGTTTGGAGATATAGTGAATGTTCTCAACACACTAAGAATTTTAATCATGGTCCAAATAGTGTTAGGATTGGATCTCTTCATAGTGATTTTGTGAAAATAGCACCTTTAAATTACTAAAACAAGTATTAAGTTTGGTTTTGCTGTAAGAGGATCCATATTTGGTTTGATCCTACCACAATTAGACCAATATATATTGTCAAGTAATATTTGAACAACGGGCTGGTGAACTTGTGTGCACATAAGTAGATTCCTAGAGAGGAACAGTTCCTAGAGAGGAACAGTTCCTAGAAAGGAACGAGCAGGTTCATTGATAGCACTGCAGTGATTCGATGTTTATGATATGAGCTCTAGACATGAGACTTGTTGGTGCAACTTCACACTTTTACGTATATGCCTGAAATGTTTATTGAGACGATGTTTTATTATGCTTTTACAAGTTACGATTTATATAGTTTATAAGTGCATGCACGACTATGTTGTTTTTGAAGATTGCATAGCGAACTTTAAATTTTATGATTGTAGAACATGATTCATTGATTGCATGCCTAATGATTTTAATACCATTTATAACATATGATTTCTAAATAGCTTGCATAGTGTTCTTTATTGTGGTTTTCAGCATGCAGGGTTTTATAAAGGTATCATTAACTCTATTTTGATTTTACTGCTTATAATTTCCCCTACTAAGCCTCTTAAGCTCACCCCCATCCTTTCCTCACAAATTAGCTTGTGATAGTCCTAGGTGACTACAGTGGGTCGATACTCCGATGTTTAGTAGTCAGCGTGAGATATCGGTAACGACATTATGTTTTGTTTGATACACAAATTATGCAGTCTTGCACAGTGTAGTATTTGTATATATGTTAAGTATGTGGGATGTATGATAATGTATCATGTTGACCATCTATGAGTTATGACATGCCTTATGGTACTTAATTTGATAAGATAGGTAATATATGGAATAGCAACTTACTTGTATGTAATGGTGGTAGTATGATGGAGATATCTATTGACTATAATTATGAGATTCTGAGTTGCTTTGGTGGCAAATGCATTGTGGTTGAGGTTGCTATATAATTGTGTTTACCTTGTAGGAGGGCTAGGCTAATTTTAAGCCGTTATACTGTCGGATTTTCTAAGAAATCTTTGACTTAGAGAGTGAATGTATTTATAAGTGATGTTGACGAATCCAAATTATTATTACTCATTAAAGCAAGCTTGAATTGATGCATAGACTATGCTCACTAAAATGGTATAGTAAAAGATTCAATAAAAAAAATTCTGGCCCTAATTTCTGACTTTCGTTGATTAATGCGATCAAACAAGTCTTTACATTCTTCCATCGAAGAATTCATTTGGTGCATTATGAATTTATCTTAACTTTGAGTTGTTCATTTGATCTTCTTATTATTATTTATTATTATTATTATTATTATTATTATTATTATTATTATTATTATTATTATTATTATTATTATTTTATTATTATTATTATTCATATGTTTTTCATTATTTGTTGATAAATATTAATTCTTAATTCTTGAAAATTCTTTCTAAATGTTCCATCAATTTGGATAAACATAGAGAAAGTTTTTCACTTAGGAATTTCTTAAATGTTACTCATTTGCAATTACTCTAAGCATTCCATCATCTCAATCCTCACTTTATTAAAAATTTATGGCATTTTTATTTACATTTATATTTTTTAATGATTTTATTTTACAAGATTATTTTAATTTGCATTTTATTTTATAAAGAATTTTAATTTACAATATGTTTTATGAATTTTATGTGTAAACCTAACTTAGGTTTTAACTATAACTTTTATATATTTTTTTTTTTTTTTAATAACTAATCTTGATTTCAAAATAAAATAGTTGAATCAAAATAAAGAAACCAAATAAATCAAATAAAAAATAAATGAAAAAATTAAAAAAATAAAATTGAGAGAAAACATTAGACATAAATAAATAAATAAAACAAATAAAAACAAAGATTAAATGTTTTGCATTTGAACTAATAGTGTGAAGACCATGAATTTTCGAAAATAAATAGTAAATATCTAGAAAAATTTAATTTGGATAAGTTGCAATCCAAATTAAATAAGAAAAGAAATGGAGAAAATAATTTTGGATATTTAGAAATCCAAACTTAATAAGAAATAAAAATATTTTTGATATATTTATATAATGATATTATATAAATATACTTTTGATAAATATAAATATTATTTTTGTATTAAAAGTGTAAAAATATATATATGTATTTTGATACAAAAATATGTATTTAAATACATATTATATAATAGCATATTTATATATAATTATAATTATATGTATAATTATAATGTGTATATTTATTATTAAATTAAGTATATTAATAAATAATATTGAAAAAAAAAAAAGGAAGGAAGAGGCGGGAATCGGGTTATCCCGATTCCCAGCCTTTTCTCCTTTGTTCCAAAACAGAGGAGAAAACAAAAGAAAAAGAAGAGAAGCCGGCCAATGTCGGCCGGCCAAAGGAGAAAGCGGAAGAGAGAGGAGCATTGTCGGCGAGACGAGAGGGAAGAGGAGAAGCTAGCCGGCGGCGGAGAAAAGGGAAAGAGGAAAGAGAAATTGAGTGCGGAAAGGAAAAACCCGAGAAGGAAAAGAAGAAGTGGAACGGCGGTGCCAGCCAATCCGGGCACCGCCATCGACACCAACGCCACCGGTGAAGACCCGAGAAGGAAAAGGAGGCCACAACAGTGAAGGAAACCGACGGAGGAAGTAGAAAAGAGGAAGGAAAGGAGTCGAGAACCACGGACTAGATCCGACGCCGTTGCCGGTGATGGGGCAAAACCGAGGCCAGATCCGGCTTCGTGGCAACCTCGGCAAGCTGTTGGGTGTCCGAATCGCAGGAAATGGTGGCCGCCGGTGGCTGAACCGGCCAAGCAAAGACTGAACCGGTCCAACCCGATTCGACCCGGTCCGACCCGACTAACCCGATCAACCGACCTGACCCGATTTGACCCGGTCAACCCGACCCGACTTGGCCAGAAAAAAAAAGAGAAAGAAAAAGAAAAGAAAAAGAAGAAAAGAAAAAGAAAAGTTAAAAAAAGAAAAGAAAAAGGAAAAAGAAGAAGAAGAAGAAATGGGTAAGGAAAATTAAAAGTTTTGCTATATTTCTATGGAATTTATTAGAAATTGTTGGATTATTTTCTAAATAAAAATATGTGTTAATTATTGAAATTGTAGCAAAACGAAAATGAGACGAATGGTGGAGTTCGGCAAGGCTCGAAAAAAATCGGAAAGTACGTTAAGCTTGGCGAATAGGTAAGATACTCATATAAAGCCTTAGTAGCATTATATTGTATGTGGGATTTATGATGTTATATGATGCATTGATGGAATGATTTTTAATGGAATTGTGATTTTTTTATATGATGCATCGATTTAAATTAATTTGCTAAAAATGCTAAGAGGACCCACAACTGATGGTGGGGGTCTTAGTAAGAGGTAAAAATTGGTGAGAATCAACGGCTGCAAGTATAAATTGTGTTTCCTTGCAGGAGGTTTAGAGAAAATTAAGCCGTTATGCTGCCGAAATTTCCACGAAAATGTTTAAGGAAAAATATTAAGTTCTCATCTAAATGGAATCCTGAAAGAATTATCGAAGATAAGTTTGAAAGGATCTTACAGTATCATAGGAAAAATTGATTTTTAAATGGTTGAGAAGGTTAATGGATGAGCACGATAATGTGAGGAATTTTGTTGTGAATCTTATAGAGTCGATAATTCGAGTTATTTAACATTACAAGTTGACTATCGAGCAGAAATTGAGGTCGAATCTCGATAGTTGGAGTATTGATAGATGTAACGATGATTATATGATATTGCTTTGAAGAGAAGATCATAGTTGAAAATTGATGGTTAAATGATTGGATTGTGAAGTTACTAATGGAGTAATGATTTTCAGAATTTACCGAGTCTGGTTTCTTGATTTTGAAATAATTCCAAAACGTGATAATATGGACAAATTCGAAAGATCGAAATGGAGACGTTTTCACCGTCCTACATTGTACTGTCGGATATACGTGAGATAATAAACGGACATACCCTAGTAATATGGGTCTTAGTATCGATACGATGGTACACAATGAATAGTTATGATATTGAATCATAATGAATGTACGAATTGTGCATGCAGAAAATTGATTGAAATTGAGATTGAATTACGACACAATCCGATCAATTATGGGTTCAAAGAAATGAGTGATAAATATGTGAAAAGGTGGTTGTGCTTATGACCTTAGAATAGATCTCGAATAATAAGATCGACAATTGCATAAATTCGGATGAAGTCATAAAGGCCGCATAAAAGTTGATTTGAGGATTTAGATATGATTTTGTGATCGTAAATGAAATTGAACCTCAAATCGGAAATGATAAACATGTATCAATAGATCAAATCATAAATGGATTTGATAAGTGACTATCGATGTGGTGATTCTGTTACCCTCGATGTCGATTCTGGAATAGATATTGAGTGATGATATTATTATTTGCATAATTTCGGTACCTTGATGACTAATTAGAAACATGATGTTTAAAAGCTTATAGAAACTTAGAGGATTCATACTAATGATGCGATCCTAATATTGATGATGAAGTGTATAAATGATTATAATAGTCGATGACGATCGAGAAAGGATATTGAATACCGAATAGTCTGAATACCAAGTGATTCGATTTCCAAATGAATTGAGTACTGAGCAAATTGAATACCGAACTAAATGAATAGTGAATGAATTGCATAGTGATTTACTGACTTGACAGAAAGAAAGTCTTGAAATCGAATAATTGATCGTGATAAAGTTAAAGGAATCGTTTCACTGTATTGATGAAAATATTACTGAAGTTGCATACTGAAATGTTTTATAGCATCGCATTTAAGCATGCTTTCTTGCAACTTGAAACATTTTAATAATGTTTATATGAATACTGAAATGTATTGATTTGTTTTGAAATGAAAGTATATGGTAGATATATATATATATATATTTTTTTTTTTGATATATGAAGTCTCATACAGAATTTTACCATATGCTTTACATGATATTGAAAAGAAAGCTATAGATTTAAATGTTTTATGAGACTGTAGGCACCCTAAAAGAATGAAATTCAATAAAGCATAGTGGAAACCGCCTAATTGGAGCTTTACTCATTAGGCAGAGAGATGCTTGTCCGACAATAGTCGTGGACAGGTCTCAGTCACGCCTGATCAGTGGGGCTGAGAGAGATGAGGTCTATGGCCATAGATAGCGCTCTAGTTGGTTTCCAGGGGACGATGACATGATTTTCACTGCTAGCTGCAGTGATTTAAGTCTTTATTGATAGAGATGATAGGGATCTAGCCTAGTCTCTAGCTGATATGATATGAAGTCTAGAGTATGATTTTATTGATATGAACTCTAGACTTGACATGATTTATACTGTATATGAAACAAATTTGAAATGAAATATGTTTTGAAACAGTACATGTTTTAAACATGTTTTAAATGTCCATGAGATATGATTTCGACACTTATATGATTTATATATGATTTTATGTCGAACATGGCATGATATGCGGTCTAGAGTATACTTTGATTTGATATGAGCTCTAGACCTGATATAACTTACAGTATATGTTTTAAAAGTACATGATAAATGATTTCGACACTTATATATGATTATATACGATGTTGTGTCGAATTTAAAATGATATGCGGTCTAGAGTATAGATTGATTTGATATGAACTCTAGACCTGATATGACTTATAGTATATGAAAAATGTTTTAAAACTGCACATGTTTTAGACTTGCTCTAAAAATGAATACATAAATTGAAATTGAACATGTTTTTATCATGCCGTAAAGGTAGACTTGAATGAATTGAAATTTCATACGTGGAGCATTTTCTAAAGTACATATGATACGATTAGAAATGATAGCGGTTTGTACAGTAACGCTACATAAATTGCATATTAAACCCTGATATGATAATATGCTTCGTACATGAGAGTTACATGAGGAATGTCATGACTCGACATTAATGATATTTCATCTAGACGATGATATGATATGATATGATATATGAACATAAGATTGATATGAAGAGAATTGTAAACTTACACTATGGTAATCATGATTTCTCTATATGGAAAGTGATATGAGATGATAAATTACAGGAGTACAATTATGAAACATAAAGTGAATTGACATGATGCTTTAATTAGACATGATGTACTCCGAGATAGAGAAAAATATAGACTAATAGTATATGACATTCAATTTGGACACGACAGATTGTTGTGCGATGCACTATAGTGTAAGTACGAGAAGATTGAAAAAGTGATTATGATGATTTATTTAAAAGTATAAGGGATAGACAGATGATAAGAAATAAGATAATGATATGTTACCGATGAGAAAGGATTAACTGTAATAGCAAACTTGCAAGTTTTGAGCATTGCAGTTTAAGACAGTGTAATCCTACTCTTGTATTTATATTAGTATCTTACTGAGCCGTTGTTCTGCTCACCCCACTAAATTTCATATCTTTCAGATTTTTGAAGTTAACATCTGTCATATGAGCTGCTAAGTGGGCATCGGAGACGGTGTATGGACTTGGTACTAGTCTTCTAAGGTATTTGTTCTTTATAAAATACTTGTTTACATGTAAGACTTTAATTGATGCACAGTACATATTCTGTTTAACAAGTCGGGATGTAACTAAGAACCATTTTCGTGTTAGTTAAATATTTAAATGAAATGACTATAGGTCACCTAGATAGTATAGTAATTACACTGACACCGAATACAAACCTTAAAATGAAAAAAGAAAAATTTAGTCCATAAATTTGTAGACTAAGAAAAGTATAAGAATCAAGCGAAAGTCGCGGTCTTCAGGTCGTGACAAATAGCGTATCTAAAATATTAACAAGGTTTTTTCTCTCTTGCGGTTACATCATTTCATAACCGTTTGCATTGGAGTTTTGTCTTGTGTAATACTAACATTGTCAAAATGGGTCGAGTCAAAAAGTTATTTTCCTTAAATGGGTTTGAAAACACAAGCCCATATCTGGCCCTAAGAGCTAACAGGCTTAAATAGGCCAGCTCGTATTTTAATTAATAAAAAAATAAAATATATATTAACATCCCATTTTTTAGTAAATAAACAAAATAAAATTTTGAAATAAATATTAAACAAACATCAATAAATTCATATAAAATTCATAACATCAAGTCTTTTACATCATTTGAACATTACATAATAATTATCTAACAATCATAATATAAATTGTATTAACAAACTTAGAGACTAAAAAATATAACAAGTCTCAACAATATTAAAAAACAAAAACATGATAAATAAATTCTATGTCCATATTCTCCAATTTCATCAAGTGTCAATCATATTCAATCAACTCATTTTCAATTTCACCATCTACAAACATATATAAAGAACAATATAAGAACTCACAAGAAATAAACTTATGAATTGATTAAAAATTGTCAACTAATTAATAAGATTACCTTCAAAACCAAGAATCAATTTTAGGTGCAAATGAGAGTTTTCCACATTCTCATGATCTAAAGAACTTCTATACATGCTTAAAACATGGGAACTAATACCAAAAGAACTCTATGATGCCACTGTTGTTATTAGAATGCTTAAGATATCACAAACTATACTTGCAAGCTCTAAAATCTTTGCTTATGATCTTTCCACCATTGTAACACACTTAAATCTTTAATGATGTGACCTATAATCTTTGGTTCTTCCAAATAAAGATCTAATTGAGATTTTTGGTTCTTTCACTTGAATAGTTTCAAACCTTTTGAAAGCCTATATAATTGGACATTTCAAAATAGATTTATTGTCATTACAACAAAGAATTAAAAATAAAAGTATATACTTAAAAAACAAAAATGATCTTACATCACTCAAAAGTAAGTGTGTTATTCCCCTTCTAACTAGCATGTATAAGAGATTGTGAGTCATTAGATTGGCTTGAAGTAGAAGACTCATTAAAAGACTTTTCAAATATTGATTGAAAAGAAGGTAAAGCTTCTTCTTTAAGCATTCCAATTTCTCATCACAATTTATTGGATCAAGCTCACTAAAGCAAAATTTTATCATTTGGAGTTTCATTCATAGGTCAAGGATGGCTCCAAGAGTAAGCACAATGCCATAAGCACTCCAATACTTGTCAAACTTCACTTTCATCTGAAGGGCTACACCCCTTATAACATCATCTTCACTTATCATACTTCCTATTAAAAGACATTCTATTTGCCATACTTGCATGAAGTACAAATTAGATGTTGGATAAGTTGAACTGGAAATCAACATTATCATATCATAAAAAGGGCGCAAGAACTCACACATTTTCTTCCCTCATTCCTATTCTACATTTGATGGACAAAACATAAAGTTACTATAATCTAACTTGAGAGAAGTGAATGCACATTGATATTTAAGTGCACTTTCAAGCATGACAAATGTGGACTTCCATCTAGTAGAGATCTCTATGCGTAAACTCACTTCGGTTTGAATATCTCCAAACATTTTCACTTACTCTCGAAATTGTATCATCCTTGCTTTCCATGCCATCACATATTTGATATTTGATACTCTCTCGAATATTATGCAAGGCATCATTAGCTACTTTTAAACCTTCTTGAACTATAAGGTTCAAAATATGAGCATAACACCTTATATGAAAAAATTCACCATGACATGTAACGTCTGAAATTAGAGAATTTCGAATCAACTTTTTCTTTTTAAAACACTTATTCACTTACGATCTTTTGGTTTGTATTCGGTGTCAGTGTAAGCACTCTTCACATTTTTTTTCGTCAACTCACTATACCATTAACCAAATAAATAAATTAGAAATTTAATGTATCTACAATCAGATGTTTACCCATACAGTTTACATCCCACTATAAAATTTATATTCTTTTTCATACATACATTTGCTGTGCAATTAAACGTCTGAATATAAATGTAAATATGTACATGTTCGTTTGTTACTTTAAACTTCTAATAATTTCCTCACCAGGTCTGGACGCATAGATAGACACATACACTGAAAAGTTATCTGGGAGAGGAGAAGTAAGGGGGTGAGCTTTAGGAAAGCTCAGTCAGAAACATATATAAAAGTGCTAAAAACATTATGAAAATGCTTTTGAAATCATATCATAAGTCATTTCAATATACAGCCCATTTATAATTTATATATGAAAACACTGTAGTACACAGTAAACCGTTTTTGTAACAAAAATCAATTTAATGTCAATAAATAGTTCAGTAAATAGTACGGTAGCAGTTTAGTATCAGTACATAGTTCGATATCCTTAAACCCTTGAGTACCAGTACACAGTAAAATGCAATACTTATTTTTAATCTTATTATAAATTATTTCAAAAAGAAAACAGTTTATAAACAATATTTGAAAACACTGCAGTGATCAGATTTGTAGTAGTAAATAGTTTACTATTTGTAAACAGTTTAATTATAAACAGTACGGTAAACAGTTCAATTATCAATAAACAATTCAATAATAGGAAACAGTTCAATAATAGGAAACAGTTCAGTAATAATAAACAGTTCAGTGATCGTAAACAGTTCAGTACCAGTAAACAGTTCAGTACCAGCAACAATACAGTAAACAGTAACAGTAAGTGGAGACCAGGCATCGCCCAAAGTATATCATGCTATAACAGTAATCCCCGAAGGGAGTAACTGTAAACACGTGAGACATATGGCCATAGTGTATAGGTGTACACTTGCCATGCGATAACCGGGAATTTTTCTATTTTTGGAATTAATTACCCGGAAATAAATAAATAAATTTGTTTACGAAATGGAATATGGTTGGAATTTCAGAAATTAATGAAGTGACGAATTTGAGAAATACGTATTGAGGAATTTAATTTGGATATTAAGAGATCCAAAATTAAAAGAGATGAAAACGTGTATAATTATATATTTATATATCTATATATATAAATATATTTTATATAAATACATATGTACATATATGAAATATAGTATATATATTATTATTATATAATGATATATACTATTTTATATCATAAATAAATACATATGTATATTATTATACATTTATTTATATATATAAATATATATGATATATATTAATTGCAATTAAAGTGTATAAAAATGCATATAAATTATTGGTACAAAAATATGTATTTATATACATATATTGTTATAATTATATTTATAAATATACTTTATAAATATAATTATATATATTATAAAAAAAAGAAAATAAGACAGAAACGGGAATCGGGTATCCCGAAACCCGAATGGAAGCCGACCCTTGTCGGCGAGTAGAGAAGGAAGAGAGGGAGGAGAAGGTCATTGCCGGCAAGAAGAGGAAGAGAAGAAGCGACCGACGACGGAAAAGAAAAGAGAAAGAAGCAAAACGAAGCGGGAAAGAAAAGAGAAAAAAAGGGAAAGAGGAAAAAAAGGAAAGGGGCGGTGCCGGCCGATTCAGGCATCGCCATTGCCACTTGCATCGCCAGTGAAGGGAGACCAAGGTGAAAGGAATGGCCGGTGGTGAAGGGGGAGGAGAAAAGAGGGAGAAAAGAGGAGGAAAAAAGTGAACTGGTCGCCGCCGCCACCGATTGGGAGGAAAAAGAGACCAGAAATGGCTTCGGCACAACCTCGGCCAGCTGTGGGAGGTTTGAACCGACGGAGAACCGGTTGATGAGGGGCTGAACCGGCTGAGGGAGGCTGAACCGGTTTGAACCGGTTCAGACTAGAAAAAGGAAAAAAGAAAAAGAAAAAAAGAAAAGAAAAGAAAAAGAAAAAGAAAAGAAAAAGGAAGAAAGAAGAAGAAAATGGGTAGGAAAATTTATTAGAATTTTATTATTATTATTTTGTTGAATAATTTTATAAATTTCTAAATGCGAGTATGGGCTTGAACTTGTAGAGATTATACAAGAACGATTGGAGCATGAACGAATTTGGGAGAGATTACATCGTCAACTTTGATACTAGGTAAGATACTTTTATAAAATAGTAGTAGTGTTATATTGTATAGTTTGGAATTGTGATCTTGAGGATGAATTATTGATGAAATGATGTTAAAATAGTAAAAGGACCCACAATTGGTGGTGAGGTTCTTAGTAAGAAGTATTTATCGGAACGTAGGGGATACAAAATAAATCATGAAAATCAACTGCCTTGTGGTTTATAAATTGTATTTTCCTTGCAGGAGGTTTTTAATAAAATTAAGCGGTTATGCTGCCGAAGTTTATATGAAATTGTTTGATGAAAAAGGTTAAGGTTTTCTCGTATAAATGGAACTTTGGAAAGAATTATCGAAAGATAAGCTTTGAAGGGACTTTATCGTATTGTTGGAAAAATCGATTTTTTGAATAGTTTGAGAAGGTAAATGGTTAAGCATGATAACATGATGAATTATCTTGTGTAAGCCTTATAGAATCGATAAATTGATTTATCTTAATATCACGAATTGGTTATCAAGTTGAAATTAAGGTTGAATATCGATTTAGTCGAATCATTGATAAAATTAATGATGATTATATGGTATAGCTTGGAAGAGAATATCGAGGTTGTAATTTAGATGGTTGAACGATTGAATTGTGGAATTATCGACGGAGTGATGATTTTAGAATTTATTAATTTCGATTTCTTGATTTTAGAGTAGTTTCAAACATGATAACACGGACATTGCAAGAGGTCAATGTTGAGATGGTTATATTGTCGAATATACGTGAGAAAATAAGCGGACCTACACTTGTGGTAGGGGTTTTTATGGTATATGATGGATAGTTGTGATATCGAGTTATAACAAATGTATGACTTGTGCATACATAATCTTATTGAAATTGAAGTTGAATTCCGATATAATCTAATCATTGATAGATTCAAATAAATGAGTGTCAAACATATGATTATATGGCTCCGGTTATAACTTTGGAATAAGTCTTGAATAATAAGATTGACAATTGTATAAGTTTGGTATTCTGACATAAAATGTCTTGCAACATTGTTTGATAGTGGAAATTGTCCATATCTCTTAAGTGGGTAAACTACTACCCTAAAATTGATTCGATAATACCTTTATAGAGAATTCTATCATAGTATTATATCATACAAGCCATATAAAAAGAAATTGATTTGAAAACTGTGATTGATTTTGTGATAGTGAATGAAATTGGACATCAAGTCGGAATTATGATTGAGTGTCAATATGTTAGACCATAGATGGATTGGATAGGTGATAATTGATCTTGTGATTTTATATCCTCGATGTTGACTCTGGAATAGGTCTTGAATGATGATATCGGTAATTGCATAATTTCAGTATCTTGATGGTTATATAAAAATGTGATATTTAAATATTCATAGATACTAAGAGGATTTATACTGACGGTGGGGGTCCTGGTATTGATGATGAAATGTATAAGTGATTGTTATAGTCGATAATTATTGAGAAATGATATTGAATATTGAGGAACCACAAAGAATATTGAATTTACCTATTAGGTATGATTCGATTGAAATCAAAAGGATGAAAATGAGGAATTGGGAGTATAGTTAGTGCTATATCAAATGATACTACATTGATGTATTTCATGAGCATGATAGCAAATTGTCTTTAACTCTGGTTTTAAATTACATTGCTTTTAAGCATGCTTTGTTTATAACTTGAGATTTTGAAAGGATTTATTCATGCGATACTTATATGAATAAATGTTTGAATCATTTTGAAAGGACTGAATATATAGTGTAAGTGTATGTATTTACATATGTAAATGATCTTAAAGAAATGTGTTGCATACTTTACACTATTTTCATAAGAAAGTGAAATGTTTAAATGTTCTATGAGACTACAGGCACTCTAAAAGAGTTAAATTCAATAAAGCATAGTGGAAACCGCCTAATTAGAGATTACTCATTAGGCAAAGATGCTTGTCCGACAATAGTCGTGGACAAGGCTCGATCACACTTGATCAGTAGGGTTGAGAGAGATGAGGTCTATGGCCATAGATAGCGCCCTAGTTGGTTTCCAGGGGACGATGACATGATTTTCACTGCTAGCTACAGTGATTTAAGTCTTTATTGATAGAGCATTAGGGATTTAGCCTAGTCTCAAACCGATACGATATGAAGTCTAGAGTATGATTTTATTTGATATGAACTCTAGACTTGACATGATTTTTACAGTACATGAGATATGTTTGAGATGGAATATGTTTTAGACATGCTATAAAAGATGAACATGAGATATGTTTTTAAACTGTACATGTTTTAAACATGCTTTAAAAGTACATGTAATATGATTTCGATACTCCATATGATTCATATATGATTATATGTCAAACATGATATGATATGCTGTCTAGAGTATAGTTTTATTTGATATGAACTCTAGACTTGACATGGTTTTATAGTATATGTGAAATGTTTTGAGACTGTACATGTTTTAGACACGCTTTAAAACTGAATATGAAATGTTTATGACATTACATGTATTTTTAAACATGCCTTAAAAGTGCAACTAATATGATTTGCGAATTGCACATACTTTAACATGTCTTAAAAGTAAACATGAAATGAAATGAGATTTTACATGTCTTAAACATGCTCTAAAAGTATAGGTAATATGATATGAAATGATAGTCGTCTTATACAGTAAAGCTTGCATAAGTTTGCACGCTGAGTCATGACATAACGACATTCTATCTATATGATGTCATGATATTACACTGTACATGAACATAAGATTTATACGAAGAGAATTATGACTTTACCGTGATCATGATTTTTCATATGAAAAGTAATATGAGTTGATATAATACAGGAGTATAATCGTTAAATGTAAAGTGACTTGATATGATATCTCAATTGAACATGATATACTATGAGATTGACGTGAGCGTGGATTAATAGTATATGACATTCAAGTTATACATGATGTATTGTTGTACGATGCATTGTAGTATAAGGACAAGAAGATTGAAAGTGATTAAATTGATTTATTTAGAGGTTTGAGTGATGGACAAATGTCGAGAATGGAGATAATGAGGTACTTCTCCTTGTTGCTACCTGTCGCACACTATTATCCCTGTAGTAGGTGTCTTTCTGACCTTTTTCACTTGTCGCAAGTATCTTTACCTATTGTAGGATTTGCCACCTTCACGCCCTAAAACCTTTCTAGATTCCCATGTTGATGTGCACGGACAAGAGAAAACGTAGCTTGGAGTTTGAAGGAGCTGAAAACGCAACAGGATTGAAGCAAGGATGAAGAATGACAACTTCTGAAAACCTAGACCCGAAGCCTAAAGAGACTCAAACCCAAAGGTATTGGACCTTGACCCTACGAATAAGAATTTGAGAACCTAAGGTATAGTAATGGTGGATGGTGAAGAAGGAGGTGCCACAAGGAAGAAGACCTTGATAAGCCTAGTAGAGAGGGAACCCAAGAGAAAGGCACACTCAAATTTTGAAATTCAAAACTGATCTGTTCATCAATAGCGTTTACAAGGTATTTATAATAATACCTAGCACTTAAGCCCATAAACAAGTGGGTTGGAATTAACACCAACAGAAAATAAGACTAAACCCAAATTCATGCCTAAACCTAGTTACATAAAATAAATAGTCCAAGACACAACAAGACTCAAACGTGGGCTATTCAAACACTTAGCCCATCTTATTGTTAAGCTAAAATAAGACAGTAAGTCATGCTCATGTCGTTTGGGCTTCCAAGCAAGTATAGATGTCTTGGGACACTTCATGGAAGCTTCCTTGACACTTCAATGATGCCAGAGCTTGTTGCATTAATGAGGTCAGGGCTTGTTGCGTCTTCTTGGCTCGAGCTCGGGTAATTGGACATTCTTGGATGACCAATGGATCCTTAGCATCACGAACATCACGAGCAAGTGGATCTCCATCATTCCTCCTCTCCTCAAAAGGATTTGTCCTTAAATCGCATATACCTTCATCAAAAGAAAAGGGAGAAAGATCATAAACATTAAAAGTAGCAGATACACCATACTCACCAGGAAGATCCAATCGGTAGGCATTATCGTTGATCTTCTCTATGACTTGGAATGGTCCATCTCTTCGGGGATGCAGCTTGGTTCGTCGCTGAACAGGAAACCTCTCCTTTCCATATGCACCCAAACCCAATCACCAGGCTCAAATACTAATTTCTTTCGATGCTTATTTGCTTGGGTGGTATACTGCTCAGTCTTCTTTTCAATAGCGTGACGTACTCTCTCATGGAGTTGCTTCACAAACTTAGCTTTCTGTTCTCCATCCAAGTTACTCTGCTCAGCACGAGGTAATGGCAACAAATCCAAGGGAGCAAGAGGATTGAAACCATAAACAACTTCGAATGGATAGCAACTCGTAGTGGAGTGGACACTGCGGTTATACGCAAACTCCACATGTGGCAAGCAATCTTCCCAATTCTTCAAATTCTTCTGTATAATGGACCTCAATAATGTAGATAGGGTTCGGTTGACGACCTCAGTCTGTCCATCAATCTGGGGGTGACAAGTGGTGGAGACTAACAATTTAGTTCCCAACTTTCCCCATAACGTCTTCCAAAAGTAACTAAGGAACTTGGTGAAGGAAACCGAAACAAACATGCAGCGGAATTTAAATCATTCGGCCTCCACCAGGATCGATTTGGAGGGTTGCCTGATTAGGGTTTCGAGATTTTACCTAACGTTTTCTCTGATTTTTCTGTCTTTGGTCGAATCACAAGCAGCAACTTTTCGTTCCTGCCTCTATGGTATCCACACGAACGGATCTCACGACTCTTGAACGTCTCACGATCAGCAGCCTTAAAGAGCGTTTTTTTTTATTCTTATAATCGATTTGCTAGCTTCGATTAAAAGAATACTTTTTTTTTCTTTTTTAATTGTGTGGCTCTGTTTTAGAAAAACATCCTTTTTATAGGCAGTAAATTTTACCCTAAAATTTGCTGCCAAACAGAACTCTAATCCTACTTAGAATAGGATTAACTATATCCTTAATCCAATTCAGAATAGGATTAGATATATCCTTAATCCAATTCAGAATAGGATTAATTAAGCTCCTCATTGATCCGTTCTAAGTGTGCGACCCAATAGGTTCTCAAAACAATGGCAATGACAAAATTGTCACAGGTAATGAGCGGTATCTAGCAACACATCATTGCTACCCATGTAACGAGAATGTCAATGACTCGACATAACCTTACTCGTGATAGATGTTACCGTGTAGTCTAATCCCTTTATCCTTTGATGTCTTGATTAGACACAAGTCATGGAATGTGTCACACTTGTATAGTCTAATCAGCGTTTCTTGATTCCTGAGTAGACTAATTAAACAAATAAAATCAATATCTCATATTGACTTATTCGAGCACGGCCATGCATTTCTTAGTCTCACTCTATCAAAGGGCCCAAGACATCACTCTTGTTATATAAGAGGGATAAATTCTATCTTGATCACTCAACATCTCTCTACATAGATCAAGGCATACCCAATTACTACCTTTATAGTCCATCCTGTTACGAATGACATCTAGCAGCATTAAAGTATGCAATTCTCTATGTTGGGATCTTTGATGATCTCAAGTCAAAGGATCACATACACCATCATCACTATGAGAATCGCTTATGACACTCATATAACAATCCATGTAGCGTTCTCATGGAGGGTCGATCCAGTACATAGTTCTCTAACATGTACCTATGTGATGACTTGATATCCTATATCCATGACAATGGTCATCAGTCAACCACATACTAGTCTTATCGTATCATTGTTATCCTTGTTCACAATAATACTTGACTAGGGATATTTTAAGAATAGTGTGTTATTACTATTCTAAGGACATTATCATATAAGATTACATTACGCAGTTATAAAACAAATATAATAATGAACTATAATAAATAAAATGTCATGATACATAAAAAATGCCAAAGTCAATCATCTAATGAATGGTTCTAAGGGCATAATCCAACACTTGGCATCTCGATCAGAAACAATGGTCCTCGGTACACTATGTAGACGTACTATCTCTTTGAAGAAAAGCTCAGCAACGTTGCTCGCATCATCCGTCTTGTGGCAAGCGATGAAATGAGCCATCTTGGAGAACCTGTCAACCACAACAAAAATAAAATCTCTATCGCGTTTTGTTTTAGGCAAGCCCAAAACAAAATCCATAGAGATATTAGTCCATGGAGTACTAGGAATGGGTAAAGGAGTATATAAACCATGATTATGAACTCTAGATTTAGCTTGCCTATATGAAATGCATCTATCACATAATCTCTCTACATCTCTCCTCATGTTAGGCCAAAAGAAATGTTCTTGCAAAACAGCTAGAGTTTTTCTAACCCCGAAGTGACCCATTAATCCTCCACTATGGGCTTCTCTAACTAACAGCTCGAGCAATGAACTCCTAGGCACACATAATTTATTTTCTCTAAATAAGAACCCATCGTGCCTAAAGAACTTGCCAAAGCCAGATGTAGCACATGCATCATAAACTTTACCAAAATCAACATCATCAGCATACTGTTCTTTGATATACTCAAATCCTAAAAGTTTAGCATCAAGAGTAGTGATAAGAGTATACCTACAAGATAACGCATTAGCTACGACGTTCTCTTTACCTTGTTTGTACTTGATCACGTACGGGAACGTCTCAATGAACTCTATCCACTTGGCATGACGCCTATTCAGCTTACTCTGTCTTTTCAGATGCTTCAAGGACTCGTGATTAGTGTGGATGACAAATTCTTTGGGCCACAAGTAATGTTGCAATGTCTCCAAGGCCCTCACTAAGGTGTGTATCTCCTTGTCATATGTGGGATAGTTAAGTGCTGCGCCACTTAACTTCTCACTAAAGAAAGCAATTGGACGTTTTTCCTGCATAAGCACAGCTCCAATACCTACACCTGAGGCATCGCACTCAATCTCAAAAGTTTTAGTAAAGTCAGGTAGAGATAACAAAGGAGCAGAACAAAGTTTATCCTTAAGCAAATTAAAAGCATGCTCTTGTGCAGGACCCCAATGAAATGCAACATTCTTTTTGACCACTTCGGTCAAAGGTGCAGCTATAGTGCTAAAATCTCTAACGAATCGACCATAGAAACTAGCTAAACCATGGAAACTACACACCTCAAAAACAGACTTAGGTACAGGCCAATCTTTAATTGCCTTTACCTTCTCATTATCAACAGAAATGCCATGTGAAGAAACTACATACCCAAGGAAAACAATCTTATTAGTGTAGAATGTACATTTCTTAAGATTGGCATACAAACTTTCATTCCTCAAAACAGTAAGAACATTCCGAAGATGCTCAACATGCTCATGTAGACTCTTACTGTAGATCAAAATGTCATCAAAATAGACAACCACATACTTACCAATGAATTCACGTAAAACATGGTTCATTAATCGCATGAATGTACTGGGTGCATTAGTCAAGTCAAAAGGCATAACTAACCACTCGTAGAGACCATGTTTAGTCTTAAATGCGGTTTTCCATTCATCACCTTCTTTCATACGAATTTGGTGATATCCGCTCTTTAAATCGATTTTAGAAAACATGCATGCACCATGTAACTCATCAAGCATGTCATCTAGCCTAGGAATAGGATAGCGGTACTTTACAGTGATTTTGTTGACGGCTCAGCAGTCAACACACATCCTCTATATCCTATCTTTTTTTGGCACAAGTAGCACAGGCACGGCGTATGGACTCATGCTCTCTCTCACATAACCTTTTCTCATGAGCTCCTCAACTTGCCTTTGAAGCTCCTTCGTCTCCTCGGGATTACTGCTGTAGGCTGGATGGTTAAGAATGGAAGCTCCGGGGACAAGGTCAATCGTGTGCTCGATCCCACGAATCGGTGGTAATCCACTTGGGACCTCCTCAGGGAGTACATCCTCGAACTCTTGCAACAATGAGACAACATCAGTAGGCAAAGTATCATGGAGTTCAGCATTAATAAAATAAGAATCTTTAAATAAGAGTAACAAGATAAGAGACTTAGCAAGAAATGCAGTCTTCACATCTCGGGGTTTGGCATAGCAGCTCACTGTTTTGCTGTCCTTGTTTTCCTTCTTTTCTTTAGCTTGCTTTCTTTGCTTGTCATGTTGCTCCTTTAGCCTTAATTGGTCCTCATAAATCTCCTTGGGGCTAAGGGGAGCAAGAGCAATCTTCTTGCCATCCATAGTAAAGGAGTAACGGTTAGTGTAACCGTCGTGGATGACTCTCCGATCATACTGCCATGGTCTACCCAACAATAGGTGGCTAGCTTGCATGGGCACCACGTCACACAACACCTCATCTCGATACCTTCCAATACGAAAAGGAACCAAGACTTGCTTCACCACATTCACTTCACCATAGTCATTAATCCACTGCAACTTATATAGGTGGTGATGCTTGGTAGTGGGCAACTTTAATTTATCAACAAGGTATGTGCTAGCAACATTAGTACAACTCCCACCATCAATGATTACAGTGCATACCTTGTCATTAATATGACACCTCGTATGGAAGATGTTCTCACGTTGTGCCTCATCTTCAAACTTCACATGGGTATTAAGAGCACGCCTGGCAACAAGTGCTTCACCATGAGCAGCATACTCAACAACTTCTTCTTCTTTAGCTTCTTCTAACGCAGGC
Organism: Heritiera littoralis; assembly: GCA_031772115.1. Classification (NCBI taxonomy): domain Eukaryota; kingdom Viridiplantae; phylum Streptophyta; class Magnoliopsida; order Malvales; family Malvaceae; genus Heritiera; species Heritiera littoralis. The sequence goes on along the minus strand of JAPDPK010000037.1, from coordinate 1,293,515 downwards.
ATATCATCTTCAACACCGACTTCAGAACCTTCACTCTCAACATCGCCATTCCCATGCATGATCATCACTCTACGGTTGGGACAGTGTGAGGCAATATGTCCACGACCTAAACACTTGAAACACTTAATGTCACGTGTCCTACTCTGGGATGCTTGGGCAGGTTTAGTCTTGGGCTTTGGAGGGCCCTCAGGCTTGGGCTTAGCAAAGCTCTCTGACTTAGGCGCAGACACAGGCTTATCATCCCTACGAAAGGTGTTAGATTTCCAAACAGGAACTGAACTAGGAGTGAAACGGGATGTACCTTTCCTTTGGAGTTGCCTTTCCACTTTGATGGCCACATGCAGCAACTCCTCTAAATCCATGTAATGCTGCAACTCTACTATATTGGCAATCTCACGGTTTAAGCCTTGGAGAAAACGAGCCATAGTAGCTTCTGCATCCTCCTGGATATTGGCTCGGATCATGGTTATTTCCATCTCTTTGTAGTAATCCTCAACACTCTTTGAGCCCTGGGTAAGACATTGGAGTTTCTGGTATAACTCCCTGTAGTAATGAGTAAGAACAAATCTCTTCCTCATGATGCGCTTCATCTCATCCCATGTAGACATTGGAGAATCTCCATATCTTCTTCTGCTAATGACTAACTGATCCCACCAAACCATAGCATACTCTGTGAACTCAATTGCTGTAAGTTTGACCTTCTTTTCCTCGGAGTAGTGGTGGCAGTCAAACACCATTTCAATCTTCCTTTCTCACTCCAAATATGCCTCAGGATCATTCTTGCCTTGGAAATGAGGAATCTTTAATTTTATACTGCCAAGGTTTCCATCCATCTTCTCCTTGCCTCTATCACAGGCTCTATCAACTCGATCTTGATACCCATGGTACCTTCTATGATGTCTATCTATCCCAGACTCTACGTTCGAATCATACCTAACATTATCATCATACTCGTCATTGGCAACAACCTTACTTTTGAGATGAGAAGTATCACCTTGCTGGATCTGTGCAAACCGAGCTTCATGTTGGTTCAACTTATCATGACTGTCATTGAATTTCCGTCCATCCGTTGGAACTCTTGTTGCATTGCCTGAAGCATGAATTCAATCTTTTTAAAGTCGGACTTATCACCTTCAGAAGACATTTTCAACAAATATATCCTCACGTGTTTACACTCGTGTTTCACTCAAGTAATTTGGCTTTTCTCTACTAATGTTTCTCACACACTCATGCCTTTTTCCCTTACTCTACCTTAACTCTACAGGTTCACAATCGCACTAGAGACTCAGTCAAAGAATCAACTTCGCAGGATCAACTAATTCACCAAGTATTGTCACCAAGTATTTTCCTTTTTTTTTTTTGAATTCTTCTCCCTTTTGTTGTTTTTTCACAGAAAGGTGTGGCTAGGGTGACTTAAAGAAAGAGAAAAAAATAAAATAAAAATAGAAAAAAATAAAAAAAAATCACTAGAAGGACAAAAAAAAAATGAAAATGGCCTAAAACTATAGGAAAACGATGGAATTTGGCCAAGATAGGATGTGGCCCGTAAAACTTTGTTTTCTTTAAAACAGGTACTTGCACGCCTCCTAACTCAACCAAAATTTTTTGTTTGAACAGTACCACAACAATTTTTTTTTCGAATTCTTTTTTTTTCTTCCTCAAATTCTTTTTTTTCCTCTTTTTTTTTTTTAATTTGAGGTTTGCGGTTTCCTTGAAAAGAGTAGGGGTGCGACTAGCGTTGAAATAAGTGGCTGAAGAAGTGCGGCTAGGTTTTTTTTTTGGAGGGATGCGGCTAGGGTTTTTTTTGGAGGGAAGCGGCTAGGGTTTTTTTGGAGGGATGCGGCTAGGTTTTTTTTGGAGGGATGCGGCTAGGTTTTTTTTGGAGGGATGCGGCTAGGGTTGTGATTGAAAAGTGAGTGACGCACTGACAAACCAGAAATCGAAAAATGAGTGACACAGACAAACCAGGAATCGAAACTTGAGCTCTGATACCAACTGATGTGCACGGACAAGAGAAAACGTAGCTTGGAGTTTGAAGGAGCTGAAAATGCAACAAGACTAAAGCAAGGATGAAGAATGACAACTTCTGAAAAACTAGACCCGAAGCCTAAAGAGACTCGAACCGAAAGGTATTGGACCTTGACCCTACGAATAAGAATTCGAGAACTTAAGGTATAGTAATGGTGGATGGTGAAGAAGGAGGCGCCACTAGGAAGAAGACCTTGATAAGCCTAGTAGAGAGGGAACCCAAGAGAAAGGCACACTCAAATTCTGAAATTCAAAAGTGATCTGTTCATCAATAGAGTTTACAAGGTATTTATAATAATACCTAGCACTTAAGCCCATAAACAAGTGGGCTGGAATTAACACCAACAGAAAATAAGACTAAACCCAAATTCATGCCTAAACCTAGTTACATAAAATAAATAGTCCAAGACACAACAAGACTCAAACGTGGGCTATTCAAACACTTAGCCCATCTTATTGTTAAGCTAAAATAAGACAGTAAGCCATGCTCATGTCGTTTGGGCTTCCAAGCAAGTATAGATGTCTTGGGACTCTTCATGGAAGCTTCCTTGACACTTCAATGATGTCAGAGCTTGTTGCATTAATGAGGTCAGGGCTTGTTGCGTCTTCTTGGCTCGAGCGCGGGTAATTGGGCCTCTTTGGATGACCAATGGATCCTTAGTATCACGAACATCACGAGCAAGTGGATCTCCATCACATGTACCTTCTATTCCTTTTGAATTGGTATTTGTTCGTCATGGCTAGTCACTATAGAGGTAAACCGATTAGGATAGGCCCCCTGACTTAGTAGCACGGATTTAGAAGCCCTTAGGGTCACATATCCTCTTCCTAAAACTATAGGCTTACGAGTAATGACAAGAGTTCTCCTGCCTTAGTTATTAGTGGTGTGGCAGTTTATTGAGCCTTTTTACATTTTGGCCTTTATTTCCCTCTCTCTAACCTTGGGTTGGACTTCCTTAGGTACAAAAATATAGGTCCATGTCAATTCCATCCTCATGGTTGGGCTTAACTTGTAGGATTCTCAATAGTATGCCGTGAGCATGACATTACACCGTATATCCCTTTATTGAATCATTCTTTAGAGTTCATGGATTGACCGGGTAAGTTTCATATTCTTTACAAATAGCTATTGAGAAAGACTTCAATAATAAACTTTTTAAGAGCTCAACAAACTATATAGGACTGAGAATGAATGGGTCATCATAGAGTTTCCAGCGGACTTAGGTATTCTTACTAGGTGGAATCGAAATACATGTGTTCACACAAGGTGTTCTAATAAGTTGAGTTTTGCACTTTTAAGAGAACAGTATAACAATTCTATTAACCTTTTGTGTTCTGTCAAGAAGCATAACTTATTTCCTATCCTCACTCCTGAGAATATTGCAGCGACCAATTAAGGAATAGGCAGAGCTTCTTCTAGTACCCTATCTATTATTGTGAACCCACCATTAACCTCAACTGCCCATGCTTCTACCTCTAATGACCCACCTTTAGTCCCTACCGTTGAACCAATAGACATGTAGACCCTTTGGCAAGAGATCTTTCTCCAGATTTAGATCATGAAGGGGATGAGTCTTATGAGATAGAGAGTACAAGTGGATCATCCAAAGAAGAACTAGAGTGGGATGAAGGCGACGCCTTTGGGAGTCCTTTCTATGATCTTTCTACGAATGAGAGCTTAGCTAATATAGACAATCTTGATGCATACTTAGGTTCTAATAGTGATTTTACTTTTGTGCATGTGATAAAGGTTTTCAGCATGGTTTATTGATGTCTTCTCTTTTTTTTTTTGTAGACATGAGTTTCCAAGACACCATTCGCAAGAGGAGGGCAGCTGCATCTTCCTCTAAGACTCCCTCGATGCACCTCCTCCTAAAAAGCAGCCTCATACCGAGGTACCTATTCTAAAGCACTCTTATGCTCCCACTCCCTCTCCGGTCACTAATCAAGGTGATTGTCCTACTCGAGTGGCCAAGCGGGGAAGGAAGGGAATCAACCTTTGTGACTATTTTGTTACCCAGTTCTAAAGGTCACGAGGACTTAGGATCCCAAAAGAGCAATCGTGCTCCTCGAAAGCCTCATTACGAGAATTGAAAGTGGCTTATCACTAAAGGGGAAATGATGGAGAGGCCTATTCTCCCAAGGTTGTGCCCCCAACTCTTACATGTTACACGATAGATGGGGGCACTATTGTTGATGGAGATGATTTTCAGACTTATCCAGGGGTTAATGACAACGACACCATCGAGGATGTTGAGGTAGCTTCTCATTTGGCTTGGAGCACCATTTTGCCCCAAGATGAAAAGGATCTTTTTAAAGGTTTTCTAGAGGGCAAGGACCACACTAACTACTACATTATGAAGGTAAGGAGTTCAACCTCTACTTGAGCACATATATTTCCTATTCTTTCCTTTGCTAACAGCTTTCTCGTTTTTTAGGCTGCTTAGCAAGTAGTGGCAGTTAGTGCGCAGCATAGGACCTAGTGGGAGCGTGTTGAAAAAGAGTTATAACAGCTTAGGGCTGAAAGGATTGACCTTTTGAATGAGGTCTAGCAACTACGTTTGCTCCCTAGTAGAGTGGAGGAGTTGAAGAGGGAGAATGAAGACATGAGGATCCAAGTAATAGGTCTTCAAAATAATCTAGATGTAGAGAAGATGAAAACTTCCTTTTTAGAGAGATATAAAGCGGCCTTTGATTCAACTTCAGATGAGCTGCGTAAGGTGAGGTTTCAACTTGATGAGGCCTTCAATGAAAACCAAAACTTACTTGACTTACAAAGGGCAATGGAAAACAAGCTTGCTGAGTTACAAAATTAGCCTCGAATCTCTCAAAGTGATCGCGATCGTATTCAGGCTGAAGCAGTATGAGAATATCGCCTCTCCTAAGAGTGCTTTAAGAAGAAACAATTATACTCCATGGATCAAGTATGGTTTTTATTTGGCCCGTGCTTGGCTGGAACAAAAGAGAACTGGTGAGATGTTCCTCGAGCTGCTATTCACTGATGAGGTCGAGCTATACAACCCTCTGTCTTGGACCAAATATGAGCCCAATTCTGAGAGCCCTGAAGAGTACATGGAAAAATAGGCTCAGGATAACTTGGCCAATCTCAATAGTCTTTGGCATCCTCGCCACCCACGTGATCAGCCTAAGTCAATTAGGGCTCTTGAGGGGTTAGATAGCGATGATCTTCATTTTTTAGATACTATCGCTATTGACCCCACCTCCGATCTTGTCATTGTTGAGACTGGGAGCCTCCCTAGTGATGCTCAAACCACTAAGGCAAGCTTTTCAATCGACTTAGTTTAAGATCCAGCTTTTGTTCCTCCTTTCGATTTTGCACCGGAGTTGTCTAGTTTCTTTTCATTATGTATTTTTTCTTTTAATCAAATAATTGTAACTCAAATGTTTGGACTTGATGATAGTTTCATTTGCAGTTTTATTTCTGGTGTATATGCTTTTCATGCGTGATAGTAAAATAGCATATCCGAATGATAATATATCCAACATTACATAATAACGTATCATGACATATGTAGATCATAATGATAACATATCAAAACATATGTGATTGGTAACATGATAACATATCCAAATGATACTATGTTCAACATGATAACATATCATGACATATCCAATATAGTGTTGCCCAGTTCTTTTACAAAGGATCATAGTTTCTTTCCAAAAAGAACTCTATTTGATCATTCACGTGCCGAGTATCTTCACTTTTTGCCAAAAAATCACCTTGTGCACTCTTCTCTTTGAGTTTATTATCTCATGGCTCACATCGTACACTTTTCGTTTAAACCTTTTTGTTGCCGTTCTCGCACATTTTTCACTTCAAGACTTTTTATTTTATGGCTTACATTGCATACTTTTCACTTCAAGCCTTTGTATTGCCCTTCTTGCCCATTTTTCGCTTTAGGACTTTTTATTTTATGGCTTACATCGTGTGCACTTTTTGCTTCAAGCCCTTTTATTGCCATTCTTGTGCATTTTTTCTTCGGGACTTTTTATTTTATGGCTTAACTTGCACACTTTTCGCTTCAAGCCTTTTCTTTTATGATGGGTGGCTGACTCGTGCATTTTTCACTTTTAGCCCCTTGATTTTGCCAGCTTTTTGCTTTTTTCTCTTTTTCCTGTGACATGCCTAACATACACATATAATTATCATAAAATAAACAAAGATATGAATAACTGGCATTTCATTTCATAAATCAAAGTACTTCAAATAGTAATATCTTCAACATATGTAACAAAGAAATGCAATAAGTCTTAAAATAAAACATTAAGCATTACTGCCAGTAAAACTTCAAATGGGTGGTGCTCCAAGTCTTTGAAATCTTCTTACCATGCAAAGTCTCCAAAGCACAGGTGCTCAATTCGATCATCCTCCTAATCTTGTAATGCCCTTCCCAGTTTGCTCAAAATTTACCATCCTTCTTATTTGTGTTGGTGATGGCTGATTTCCTTAGTACTAAATCCCCTTCTTGTAATGGCCTACTCTTGACCCGTGCATTGCCACTCTTTGTTGTAGTACCCGACCACTCCTTGTTGATAAGCGGCTAATTGTATTGCTACCATGTGTCTTAGCTCATTGATTAAGTCTAGATTCTCTTGAAGCCCTAGGGAATTAACTTCTTGCACAAAGGGAACCATCCTAGGTGATATGGCTCTAATTTCTACTGGTATTAGGGCTTTAGTTCCGTACACCAAATTAAATTGCATTTCTCCAGTCGACACTCGGCTCATGGTTTTGTAACCCCCTAGAATGCTAGGAAGTTCACCAACCCTTGCTCCTTTAGTCTTGTCTAGTAGAGTTTTCAACTTGTGGGCTATGGTCTTATTGCTTACCTCAGCTTGCCCATTGGCTTGCGAGTAGGAGACAGATGATATCCTAAGTTGGATCTTCAGCCCTTTGCAAATTTTTCAAAAAATGTTACAGTCAAATTGCTTTCCATGGTCAGCATTCAATGCCTGAGGGATTCCAAATCGGCATATGTGTCCTTCCACACCATGGCTTCTACTTTCTTATCAGTGATGGTGGCTAAGGGTTTTGCTTCTATCCATGTAGTAAAATAATCAGTAGCTACTAGCAAATACTTCCTCTGCCTTGTTGTTAATGGAAAGAGACACAAGACATGTAGCCCCCATTGCGCAAAAGGTGTAGGTTAGAAGGTTTTCTAGAGGGCTGAGATGGGTACGAATGTGATGGGAACAAATCTCTAGCACTTGTCATATCGATATACCTTGTCTGCAACATCTCGTTTTAATGTCGGCTTATGGAATCCAACTAGAAGGATTTTCATGCTAAGGCCCGACCCCCTAAATGCTCTCCACAAACTCTCTTATGGACTTTGACTAGAGTATAGCCAGCTTGCTCAGGTCCTAGACACTTTAGTAAGGGCATAGTAAACCCCTATTTGTATAGCTCCCTATTCACCATGGTAAACTTGGCACTTTGTACTTTCAACCTCCGAGCTTCTTCTTTATCAGTTTGAAGCTTCCCTTCCAATATATAGTCCTTGATTGGAGTTCTCTAATCATCCCTAGCTTTAACGTCACAAATTACCTCTTTCTCAATGCTTAGCTTCACCAGACATTCCACCCTCACTATTTTACCTTTCGTTTCCTTAGAAGAGGCTCCTGCATTAGTGTTCTCGGATTGGTTGATTTGAGTTAATAGAAAATTTTTGAATGAATGCACCAATAATTGGACTTTCTATAAGTACAACACAAAGGTAGGCTTTCATATTTCATATTCACTGAGAAATTGATTCACCACTAATTGGGAGTCGCTGGGGCCACTAGATTGCTGACTTGTAATTTCTCAGCCAACTTCATTCCCACTATCAGAGCCTCATACTCAACTATATTGTTCGAACTTGGGAAGTCAAAGCATGAAGAATACTTAAAGACTTCTCCTTCAGGCAAGATTAGAACATGCTTGCTCCATTGCCGTTTACATTATAGGCTCCATCCACAAACAATTTCCACCATGCTAACTCTGGTTCATCTTGATTCTTTCGACCTGTGCATTCAACGATAACATTTGCCAAGGCCTGCCCCTTTATTGCTTGGCGAGGTTGGAAATGTATGTCATATTCTCTAAGTTCAATAGGCCACTTAGTTAGCCACCCCGAATGTTCAGGCTTTTGCAATATCCGCCTCAAAGGTTGATCGGTCAAGCAGTGATCGAATGTGCCTGGAAGTAATAGCATAACTTTCGAGTTGCCATTACCAGTAATAGGCCCACCTTTTCAGCTTGGGGATTTCTTGTTTCTATATCCAATAGCACCTTGCTTACATAGTAAACTGGGCAATCCTTATCTCCATCTTTTTCAAAAGGACTACACTAACTACCTTTTCTCCTATTCCAGGTATATGAAAAGCTTCTCTCCTGACTAGGGTCTTGACAATAACGGTAACTCTTTCAGACACTCCTTCAATTTATCAAAAGCGATTTGGCATTCCTCTGTCCACTTGAAATTCTTTCCTCCTTTAAATGCTTTAAAGAATGGTAGGCTCTTTTTTCCAGCTAGCCTTTGCACTTCTCTCACAATGGAAAGGGGTTGCATATCCAAGATAGCTTGAATCTTTTTAGGGTTGGCTTCAATTCCTTGATTGGTGATCATAAATTCTAAGAACTTTCCCGATCTTACCTCGAATGAGCATTTGTTGGGATTCAACTTCATTTTATACTGTCGCAATACTTTAAACACCTTTCATTCCTCCTCACGGCTCTTTATGAAAATGTCATTCACATACACCTCCATAGTATTTCCTAACATGTTCTTGAACACCTTATTCATCATGCGGTGGTATGTGGCACTCGCATTCTTCAAGTCAAAGGGCATCACTCAAGAGTAATATGTTCCATTATTAGTGATAAATGATGGCTACTCCTCATCATTATGGTGCATCATAATTTGATAGTACCGAAAAGGCATCCAAAAATCTCATGAGTTCTTATCTTGAAGTTTCATCCACCAGTTTATCGATGTATGGTAGTCGATAGGAATTTTTAGGGTGGGCTTGTTCAAATCAATGAAGTGCACACACATCTTCCACTTTCTATTAACTTTCTTCACCATCACCATATTTGCCAACCATTCAAGATAGTGGACTTCCCTTATAAAACCTGCTTGTAACAACTTCGATATCTCTTCATCTATGACCTACTGTTTTTTCGGAGCGAAATTTCATTTCTTCTGCTTAACCAGTTTGGCTTCTGGGACGACGTTCAACTAGTGGCAAATAACCTCAGGGTTAATTTTAGGCATGTTAGCAAGGATCCATGCAAAGACATTAGATTTCTCTCTCATACATTGCACTATCTCTTTCTTCATCAGGTAGTTGACGTCCCATGTAGACTACCTTCTCCTTATCATTCTCCTTCAATTGAATTGTCTCCATCTCTTCATTGGGTTTGGGCTTGGTCGGTTTCTTGATTGTAAATTTCTTTCCTCTGAATCCCCTTACATGTAGTAGACGCGATATAACTCATCCTCGCTTTCCTCTTATCTCCCCTTACTTTACCTACACCGTTAGGTGTTGGGAATTTCATCAATAAATAACATGGCAAAACCATAGCCCTCATATCATTTAGCAAGGGTTACTCAAAGATTATATTGTCAGCTGCCGAAGTCGACTTTACTACCATGAATAACACTTATCGAATCACGCTTTTCGAGCTTTCACCAAGAGTAACGGGTAATTGGATTGCCCTTGCAACTATCATTTTTTCACTAGAAAACCCATGTAAGGTGTGGGTACCAGCTTCAACCTATCTTCCAAAATATTCATCTTTTCAAAACAGTTCCAATAAATCAAATTTATAAAACTTCCATTATCAACCAAAATCCAACTGATTAGATGTTTAGTAACAATTGCCGAAATCACCATTAGGTCATCATGAGGAATCACTATATCTCCTCGATCACTGGTGTAAAGGTGATCGACTCTTTGTCTTGTGCTTCCTTCATCATTGAACAGACTTGATAAGCTTGTCTGGCATAAGTTTTTTAGGATGAGGAGAAGTTTTCTGCCATTAAGTCTCCTCTAGAGATGACATTAATGGCATGCCCAATAGGTTCATTATCCTCCTCCTGATCTCTCCGATCTGTCCTTTTCTCCTTATTTCTCCCCTTTATCTCTTTTATTCTCATTTCACCTATTTTTGGCATTATTTCGTGTGGGATACCAGACTTTCTCATTCCTCCATACAAACCTATCTATCTTTCCTTTTCTGGCTAATTTCTCTAATTGATTCATTAGGTCCTTACATCTTTCAATAGCATGCCCATGCCAAGCATGGAAATTGCAATTAAGTACAAATCTCGACCTATATTTCCCTATGCCTTCTTTAAAAATTGTATCTATCTCAATCCTTCTATAGCTATTAAGACTAAGGCTCGAGGCTCAATAAGCTGAGTGTAGTTACTATATCTCAGCTTAGGGGCCTTTTTTGATTTATCTAACCGATTGGTAAACCCATTAGCAGATTCTCTCCCTCGCTTCTTCCTTTCTCTATGCTTCTCAAGCGATATCCTCTTCATCACTTCCTCTTGAGTGATGTACTTATTTACACTAAAGAACAATTCTAAAATCATGGTAGGTTTATCCAACAACAAAAACTCTTGTAATTTCTCAATTTAGTCCCTTGTAACATTGCTGCCACAGCTCCCCCAACTTGTAAGTCCCGAACTTCCAAAGTTGCATCTCGAGATCGATCCACATAGCTTTTTAATGATTCCTTATTTCCCTCTTTAAGTGTGAGCAAATAAGTAGGTTCCTTCCTTTGGCTGTTAATTATAAAGGCCTTCAAAAATTCGCTTTGTACTTGGTCAAAGGAGGCAATTGATCCCTTAGGTAGACAATTGAACCATTTCATCGCATGACCGATTAGGGTGAGTGAGAAGGCTCTGCAGATGATTTCATCTTCCCACCCGTGAAGCACCATCAGTGCTTCATAATTCTGCATATGATCTTAAGCATCTGTTTTTCCATAGTATGCAGTCATTTACGATATTTTGAACTTTGGGAGTAAAAGTTTCTCCATAATAGCCGCACTAAACGGTACCCACTTCCTTTGACTTTCTTTTGCAGATACCAACCTCTTCTCTTCCAACACTTGTTCTATCATTTTCTTCATGTCGACTACAGGTGCAAGATGATTTCTCCCCTTCTTTTTGTTAGACGAATCAAGCTAATCATCATCTACTACCTCTTTTCCTTTATCCTGTAAGGAAACATTTCGCATCATTCTCGTATTCCAAGAGGGTTAGTCTCCGAGCCCGTCCACCAGACACTTTCCCTACCAAAAGCTAGTTGTGTTCGTCCAAACCCCACCTTTCCAGCTCCTCCCACACCTTGCATTGGTTTGGGTCCAGTTTGCCAATCGGGAAGATCTGACATACTTTACCACAACCTAAAGGACCCTGCCACCTAGGAGACCTTGTTGTAGCTTGCGCATCCTACCACTTGGAGGACCATGTCGCAACCTATGTATCCTGTAGCCTAGGTGATATTGCCACAACCTGCACACCCTACCACTTGGGGGACCCTACCGCAACTTGTGTTTGCTGCCTCCCAGTTTCACGTGGTTTCCTCTCCCAACTTGTTTCTCCCATAAGGTTTTGTAAAGCTTGGGGTAAATTCAATTGAGGGAGAACTCCCTTGAAGAGGTCAACCATGGCTCGCAACGCTTGAGTCATCTCTTCACTATGCCCTTTCAAAGCTTTAAATTCGACTAAGGATACCGTTGCTCCAGGCTCTTCCATATTCTCTTGAGTTCTCTTTTAGGGTTGACGGTCTAGAGAACTTACAGAGTCTTCATCACTACCATCTCTCACCATTGCTGATCTTGCCTTCACCATTTTCCAAACAATAAGATTTTTGTATCGTTTCCCACAAACGACACCAATTATTGTTGCATAGAACAACAATGATTAAATGCTGATGTAGATTGCGTACTTCTCTTGAACACATGTCACTAAGAGCTCTACAAGAAAAAGAAGTCAGAGAGATGCAGAGGGTTGTTCCTTACGTAAGCACTCTGATGCTTAAGTCAGAAAAGGAATTTGGCAGAGTCTTAGTAAGCAGAAGATAGAGCTTGGAATGAAACAACGCCCCTGTACTGTATTTATACATGAAATATTATCTTAGTTGCCACAGTAATTATCGATGCTATGAATTTGGTATGATTAAACATGTTAGGAGCAATTTTGTCTTTTTGTCGCTTTGATCCTTAGAAATAGAGCTCCTACGGAAAGGCCCCCCTATCACTGGCGGGAGGAAGCTTTTGATGTGCAAAAGGTGGATGGCAGGAGACAGTTCCTGTAACCGGCAAGAGGTTTCTCCCCATGACAGAAGGTGGTTTCCACCACCGACGAGAGGGTGTCTCCACCATCTTCAAGCTTCTCTTTATGCCACGTGGCTCCGTCCTAAGTTGCCATGTGTCTGGTGGTTTTGTCTTTACGGGCTTGTTTATTTGGGTTGGGCCAGACCCATATCAATTCATATTCCAATTAGGTCAAATCGAATCAAAAAAGAATTAGATCAGTTAAAAATTTTTTTAATTTTGTTCATATTTGTGCATTTCAAATCAAGACAATACCGGTTTTGATTAATTTGAGTGAGGATGATTTTGAGTTTAGGTTAATTCAGCTTTGAATCGTTTCAATTTCAAATCAAATTTAAATGATTTAGAAGTAATTTAACATGAAATTATGTTTTGTTAAATATAAAATTTATTTTATTATAATAAAAATTATTAATAATTTTCTATTGACTAATTCGTAATATTTATTTTTAATATTTCACACATTAGTTATTAATTTATTATTAGTGGTTGATATTAATATTTAATACACTCATATTCATTGATATTACTCATTAATAATAATTAAAAATAAGCAAATAGCTAAATTATTTTAAGAAGATTTCCCACGAGAGTTATCATTAAAGAGAATGATAATGTGAAAAATGCACAATTGGCATTATTAATAATAATTTTCTATTGAATAATATTTAATATTTATTTTTGTATTTCATACACTAGTAATAATTTATGGGCATTGATAATGTGTAGTCTCTATATACTGTCAATGCACTAGAAGTTGACACCTCATCAATATGCAAACTAAAAATATGTCAAGCCCTTAAAAATAAATACAAATATATTTTTTTCAATTTGCTCATAAGGGCTTATTGATAAGGTGTCAACTTTTTATGTACTGACGGTGTATAAAGACTATGCACTATGAGTGCATCATATATAAATATTTAATTTATTATCAACGATTGATATTAATGTTTAATACAATCAAATTTGTCCACATTACAATTAATAATGAATTCAAAATGAGACATAACTCGATAATTTTATGAAGATTCATCATGAGAGTCATCACTAAAGAATATGATAATGTCAAAAAAATATTATATATTAATTTTTAATTGACTAATGTCATGTTGTTTCCTAGATCTAGGTTGCTAAACATTAAATTTATAGAGTCCCCACCAACTTTCTTTATCTAGGTGTGATTTGTTATCTATTTGAATTAATCTTCATAAAGAATTCTTAAACTTGGGTTATGTTTTCCTAAGAAAAATAAGCCTTAGTATGCATTTTCAAAATTTTGAGTTTGGGAGTTCATTTACATATAAATGAGATTTTAGCACCCCGACTACGCTGAAAATTGGTATTAATGTTATGTTATCTTAACATTGTCCTAAATGGATAGTCTTTGTTAAAAATTTATCCTTTAAATATTGAAAATTCTTTTAAGTTTTCTCCATCATTCTAAACGAGTAACCTTCATCACATTCAAAAGTATCTAAGGCGTATCATTCTTTATAACATTCGCTAAATAACATTCGCTAAATACGCATGTACGCATAAGCTGAATAATTGATAGAAGACTAATATAATTAATTTACTAGAAACTTTGATGGTTGTCAAAAGGAGTGAGGTCATTTGGCTACTTGGGAAAATTGGTGGAAATTCTGAAAACTGAGTAAAATGGCAAATTTCCACACCTCAGTATCAACTATGTAATCATAAGGAAGAGTACACTTAGTGTAAAATGCTGTATAATTAAATTAAAGTAGTTGATTATATAAACATATATATATGTATCTTTTTGATATGTAAATTATATAACCTAATTTAATCATGTGCAAGGTGTGTGCAACATGTGATTGAATGGTTAATGTATATTATAAGATTAGCAAGTGTGGCCTTTCCATTGTTATCCCTATTGCCTTGTTATATTCTAAATTAAATAAATTTAATAAAAGCGAATGAAAAGACATGGCAATTTGGGAGAAAGCATAACAAAACAAGTGGCTCCCTTGCATGTTGTAATGATGAAACACAAATTTGAGTGGGAAAGCATAGTAATTAACGAGAGCAAGAGAGAAAGTGGGGATGACTTTGCTGTTAACAGCAATTAAGGAAAGTAACACACAAAGTGTGAAAGAGAAAGCAATTGGCAATGTGAGGAAAAAGGTGGAACCAAATGCATGCATGGCTAGATTTTGGTGATTAACAGCAATTAGGAGAGGAATTGGAAGATAGGTGAGTTACTCTTGGGTTCTTGAAGAGAAAAGAAAGGAGAAGTCTTGGCTTTGTGAAAAAATAAATACAAGGAGAAAGAAATTGAAATAGAAAGGAAAGTATAAGAGAGAAAACCAAGAGTGATATTGGCTTAAGGTGTTTGGTTTCAATGATCCAAGGTGAGAAAATCTTACTTGTTTGAGTTTCATAAGTTGTCATGATTTTTGTAAATAAGCCCTTGTATGTCATTTTGCTAGGAATTGGAAGTGAAGTTGCATTTGAGGTCTTTGTTGCTTAGGACAATTGATCATGAGTTATTAAGATGAATAACTTCATTCCTTGGCAATGCTTTTAAAGAATTGATTAATCCTCCATCTGTGCTTTGTTCATGACCCAACTTTAAAAATTCATCCCAATTAATCCATAGTAAGTTTAATTCTAAAATTTTTCTAGCTTATTACACATCAAGTTAGGTTTATTTCAGAATTGGAATTACTTGATTTGGAGTTCATTAGCTTGAGAATTATGTAAGTTAGTCGAGGGTACTCACTACTAAAAATGCACTTCACAAGGTGATATTTAAAAATTCATGGAAATTGATTCAAGTTGAATTAGGCTTCAGTTTTTCATTTCTAGATAGGGAATTGAGTTAGGTTTCATATGGTTTTGGAATCACATTAATTGGACATCCCTACATTTGGTTTGTACATTTTAGTGCACAAAGGTCAGTTGGCTATACTCCTAGACGTGCATGCACATAGGGTAATTTTGGGAATTTTTTGATGTTGATACAGAATGAACTAAATTATGAGCCTTACATTTCCAGACAGGTAATTGAGTTAGGTTTTATAGAATTACAATAATTAGACATCCCTACATTTAGTTATGTTTATTTTAGAGCTCAAAAGTTAGTTGGCTATTTTGCCTAAACTTACCTGCACATAGGGTAACTTTGAGAATTTTCTGGTGTTGATCTAGAATGAATTAAATTATGGGCCTTATATTTCCAAATAGGGATTTAAGTTAGGTTTCATAAAAAAAATTGGCAATTTGACAATCGAACTTTGAATTTTCTGGATAAGGGTAGAAGAGTGCTGAAAGGTCTGAATTATAAGTAAACAGTAAGTTCATGTAATACTATATTTTGTGGGAATATGTTTGATTGGTGAAATAAGTAATTAAAATTGAGAATATGATAGTATGGTGGTATTTGATGAGCAAAGTAAGGTATAAGATTTTAGTGAAAGAAAAGTATACTAACAAGTTTCGAAATTGGTTGTAAATAGGCTGTGCAAATTAGACCACAAAGTGGTTTTAAAATGGAGCTTGTGGCTAAAATTAGAGGTAACTTCTATTACTTGACCAAAAAAATGAGCAAATGCGATTAATACAAGTTCATGGAATAAATGTATCGTATAATTCTTATTTGTAGCTAATTATCAAGTTACGTAGCAATTCGCGCGAAATTAGGAAACGTGAGCCCAGTAGTGTAATTATCAGTATATAAGTGTAAGTAGAAGTATAAGTGGAAATTGCTTGATTTAAATTATTTTAGGCTTAATAGCCAAATAAGCCCTCAACCTTTAGCCCAAAATAGAATTCAGCCCTCAACGTTTTCTTGCGTGACATTCAGTCCATAAACTTTTATTTCGGTAGACATAAACCTTCAACCTTTTAAAATTATGCAATTAAGTTCAAATTTGTTAAATAACACTAACTGCCGTTAGTATATCTAACGTGAAAGTTGACGAGGATAGCTTAGTTGGCTACCATGTGGCATGCCACGTGTGCAATACTAATGACAGTTAGTGTTATTTAACAGATTTGGACTTAATTGCATAATTTTAAAAGGTTGAGGGTTTATTTCCACTGAAATAAAAGTTTATGGATTGAATTTTATGCGATAAAATGTTGAGGGTGGAATTCCATTTTGGGCTAAAGGTTGAGGCTTATTTGGCTATTAAGCCATTATTTTATAAGTTTATGTTTCAATCATGCTTTAATACCTTGATTTATGCAAAGTGTGCTTGATTGATTTATGTCATGATTTATTTTAAAGGATACGATGAATTTTGATATCATTACCCTAGTGTTGATTTGAGATGCTCATATGTTTATAGCGTTTTGATTTATAATCCGACGATGCATTATGCTTTAAAAGAAATAAATGATTTTAACATGCTTTTTCTATACTTAGCTGAATGTGATGTTTTTATATGAATTTTCATATGAATTTAATGGCTAAGAAAGAGGTAACAGAGTTTGGAGATATAGTGAATGTTCTCAACACACTAAGAATTTTAATCATGGTCCAAATAGTGTTAGGATTGGATCTCTTCATAGTGATTTTGTGAAAATAGCACCTTTAAATTACTAAAACAAGTATTAAGTTTGGTTTTGCTGTAAGAGGATCCATATTTGGTTTGATCCTACCACAATTAGACCAATATATATTGTCAAGTAATATTTGAACAACGGGCTGGTGAACTTGTGTGCACATAAGTAGATTCCTAGAGAGGAACAGTTCCTAGAGAGGAACAGTTCCTAGAAAGGAACGAGCAGGTTCATTGATAGCACTGCAGTGATTCGATGTTTATGATATGAGCTCTAGACATGAGACTTGTTGGTGCAACTTCACACTTTTACGTATATGCCTGAAATGTTTATTGAGACGATGTTTTATTATGCTTTTACAAGTTACGATTTATATAGTTTATAAGTGCATGCACGACTATGTTGTTTTTGAAGATTGCATAGCGAACTTTAAATTTTATGATTGTAGAACATGATTCATTGATTGCATGCCTAATGATTTTAATACCATTTATAACATATGATTTCTAAATAGCTTGCATAGTGTTCTTTATTGTGGTTTTCAGCATGCAGGGTTTTATAAAGGTATCATTAACTCTATTTTGATTTTACTGCTTATAATTTCCCCTACTAAGCCTCTTAAGCTCACCCCCATCCTTTCCTCACAAATTAGCTTGTGATAGTCCTAGGTGACTACAGTGGGTCGATACTCCGATGTTTAGTAGTCAGCGTGAGATATCGGTAACGACATTATGTTTTGTTTGATACACAAATTATGCAGTCTTGCACAGTGTAGTATTTGTATATATGTTAAGTATGTGGGATGTATGATAATGTATCATGTTGACCATCTATGAGTTATGACATGCCTTATGGTACTTAATTTGATAAGATAGGTAATATATGGAATAGCAACTTACTTGTATGTAATGGTGGTAGTATGATGGAGATATCTATTGACTATAATTATGAGATTCTGAGTTGCTTTGGTGGCAAATGCATTGTGGTTGAGGTTGCTATATAATTGTGTTTACCTTGTAGGAGGGCTAGGCTAATTTTAAGCCGTTATACTGTCGGATTTTCTAAGAAATCTTTGACTTAGAGAGTGAATGTATTTATAAGTGATGTTGACGAATCCAAATTATTATTACTCATTAAAGCAAGCTTGAATTGATGCATAGACTATGCTCACTAAAATGGTATAGTAAAAGATTCAATAAAAAAAATTCTGGCCCTAATTTCTGACTTTCGTTGATTAATGCGATCAAACAAGTCTTTACATTCTTCCATCGAAGAATTCATTTGGTGCATTATGAATTTATCTTAACTTTGAGTTGTTCATTTGATCTTCTTCTTATTATTATTATTATTATTATTATTATTATTATTATTATTATTATTATTATTATTATTATTATTATTATTATTATTATTATTATTATTATTATTATTCATATGTTTTTCATTATTTGTTGATAAATATTAATTCTTAATTCTTGAAAATTCTTTCTAAATGTTCCATCAATTTGGATAAACATAGAGAAAGTTTTTCACTTAGGAATTTCTTAAATGTTACTCATTTGCAATTACTCTAAGCATTCCATCATCTCAATCCTCACTTTATTAAAAATTTATGGCATTTTTATTTACATTTATATTTTTTAATGATTTTATTTTACAAGATTATTTTAATTTGCATTTTATTTTATAAAGAATTTTAATTTACAATATGTTTTATGAATTTTATGTGTAAACCTAACTTAGGGTTTTAACTATAACTTTTATATATTTTTTGTTTTTTTTAATAACTAATCTTGATTTCAAAATAAAATAGTTGAATCAAAATAAAGAAACCAAATAAATCAAATAAAAAATAAATGAAAAAATTAAAAAAATAAAATTGAGAGAAAACATTAGACATAAATAAATAAATAAAACAAATAAAAACAAAGATTAAATGTTTTGCATTTGAACTAATAGTGTGAAGACCATGAATTTTCGAAAATAAATAGTAAATATCTAGAAAAATTTAATTTGGATAAGTTGCAATCCAAATTAAATAAGAAAAGAAATGGAGAAAATAATTTTGGATATTTAGAAATCCAAACTTAATAAGAAATAAAAATATTTTTGATATATTTATATAATGATATTATATAAATATACTTTTGATAAATATAAATATTATTTTTGTATTAAAAGTGTAAAAATATATATATGTATTTTGATACAAAAATATGTATTTAAATACATATTATATAATAGCATATTTATATATAATTATAATTATATGTATAATTATAATGTGTATATTTATTATTATTAATTAAGTATATTAATAAATAATATTGAAAAAAAAAAAAGGAAGGAAGAGGCGGGAATCGGGTTATCCCGATTCCCAGCCTTTTCTCCTTTGTTCCAAAACAGAGGAGAAAACAAAAGAAAAAGAAGAGAAGCCGGCCAATGTCGGCCGGCCAAAGGAGAAAGCGGAAGAGAGAGGAGCATTGTCGGCGAGACGAGAGGGAAGAGGAGAAGCTAGCCGGCGGCGGAGAAAAGGGAAAGAGGAAAGAGAAATTGAGTGCGGAAAGGAAAAACCCGAGAAGGAAAAGAAGAAGTGGAACGGCGGTGCCAGCCAATCCGGGCACCGCCATCGACACCAACGCCACCGGTGAAGACCCGAGAAGGAAAAGGAGGCCACAACAGTGAAGGAAACCGACGGAGGAAGTAGAAAAGAGGAAGGAAAGGAGTCGAGAACCACGGACTAGATCCGACGCCGTTGCCGGTGATGGGGCAAAACCGAGGCCAGATCCGGCTTCGTGGCAACCTCGGCAAGCTGTTGGGTGTCCGAATCGCAGGAAATGGTGGCCGCCGGTGGCTGAACCGGCCAAGCAAAGACTGAACCGGTCCAACCCGATTCGACCCGGTCCGACCCGACTAACCCGATCAACCGACCTGACCCGATTTGACCCGGTCAACCCGACCCGACTTGGCCAGAAAAAAAAAAGAAAGAAAAAGAAAGAAAAAGAAGAAAAGAAAAAGAAAAGTTAAAAAAAGAAAAGAAAAAGGAAAAAGAAGAAGAAGAAGAAATGGGTAAGGAAAATTAAAAGTTTTGCTATATTTCTATGGAATTTATTAGAAATTGTTGGATTATTTTCTAAATAAAAATATGTGTTAATTATTGAAATTGTAGCAAAACGAAAATGAGACGAATGGTGGAGTTCGGCAAGGCTCGAAAAAAATCGGAAAGTACTTAAGCTTGCGAATAGGTAAGATACTCATATAAAGCCTTAGTAGCATTATATTGTATGTGGGATTTATGATGTTATATGATGCATTGATGGAATGATTTTTAATGGAATTGTGATTTTTTTATATGATGCATCGATTTAAATTAATTTGCTAAAAATGCTAAGAGGACCCACAACTGATGGTGGGGGTCTTAGTAAGAGGTAAAAATTGGTGAGAATCAACGGCTGCAAGTATAAATTGTGTTTCCTTGCAGGAGGTTTAGAGAAAATTAAGCCGTTATGCTGCCGAAATTTCCACGAAAATGTTTAAGGAAAAATATTAAGTTCTCATCTAAATGGAATCCTGAAAGAATTATCGAAGATAAGTTTGAAAGGATCTTACAGTATCATAGGAAAAATTGATTTTTAAATGGTTGAGAAGGTTAATGGATGAGCACGATAATGTGAGGAATTTTGTTGTGAATCTTATAGAGTCGATAATTCGAGTTATTTAACATTACAAGTTGACTATCGAGCAGAAATTGAGGTCGAATCTCGATAGTTGGAGTATTGATAGATGTAACGATGATTATATGATATTGCTTTGAAGAGAAGATCATAGTTGAAAATTGATGGTTAAATGATTGGATTGTGAAGTTACTAATGGAGTAATGATTTTCAGAATTTACCGAGTCTGGTTTCTTGATTTTGAAATAATTCCAAAACGTGATAATATGGACAAATTCGAAAGATCGAAATGGAGACGTTTTCACCGTCCTACATTGTACTGTCGGATATACGTGAGATAATAAACGGACATACCCTAGTAATATGGGTCTTAGTATCGATACGATGGTACACAATGAATAGTTATGATATTGAATCATAATGAATGTACGAATTGTGCATGCAGAAAATTGATTGAAATTGAGATTGAATTACGACACAATCCGATCAATTATGGGTTCAAAGAAATGAGTGATAAATATGTGAAAAGGTGGTTGTGCTTATGACCTTAGAATAGATCTCGAATAATAAGATCGACAATTGCATAAATTCGGATGAAGTCATAAAGGCCGCATAAAAGTTGATTTGAGGATTTAGATATGATTTTGTGATCGTAAATGAAATTGAACCTCAAATCGGAAATGATAAACATGTATCAATAGATCAAATCATAAATGGATTTGATAAGTGACTATCGATGTGGTGATTCTGTTACCC
Organism: Heritiera littoralis; assembly: GCA_031772115.1. Taxonomy (NCBI): domain Eukaryota; kingdom Viridiplantae; phylum Streptophyta; class Magnoliopsida; order Malvales; family Malvaceae; genus Heritiera; species Heritiera littoralis. Next base: position 1,272,164 of record JAPDPK010000037.1, on the reverse strand, counting down.
TCGATGTCGATTCTGGAATAGATATTGAGTGATGATATTATTATTTGCATAATTTCGGTACCTTGATGACTAATTAGAAACATGATGTTTAAAAGCTTATAGAAACTTAGAGGATTCATACTAATGATGCGATCCTAATATTGATGATGAAGTGTATAAATGATTATAATAGTCGATGACGATCGAGAAAGGATATTGAATACCGAATAGTCTGAATACCAAGTGATTCGATTTCCAAATGAATTGAGTACTGAGCAAATTGAATACCGAACTAAATGAATAGTGAATGAATTGCATAGTGATTTACTGACTTGACAGAAAGAAAGTCTTGAAATCGAATAATTGATCGTGATAAAGTTAAAGGAATCGTTTCACTGTATTGATGAAAATATTACTGAAGTTGCATACTGAAATGTTTTATAGCATCGCATTTAAGCATGCTTTCTTGCAACTTGAAACATTTTAATAATGTTTATATGAATACTGAAATGTATTGATTTGTTTTGAAATGAAAGTATATGGTAGATATATATATATATATATTTTTTTTTTTTGATATATGAAGTCTCATACAGAATTTTACCATATGCTTTACATGATATTGAAAAGAAAGCTATAGATTTAAATGTTTTATGAGACTGTAGGCACCCTAAAAGAATGAAATTCAATAAAGCATAGTGGAAACCGCCTAATTGGAGCTTTACTCATTAGGCAGAGAGATGCTTGTCCGACAATAGTCGTGGACAGGTCTCAGTCACGCCTGATCAGTGGGGCTGAGAGAGATGAGGTCTATGGCCATAGATAGCGCTCTAGTTGGTTTCCAGGGGACGATGACATGATTTTCACTGCTAGCTGCAGTGATTTAAGTCTTTATTGATAGAGATGATAGGGATCTAGCCTAGTCTCTAGCTGATATGATATGAAGTCTAGAGTATGATTTTATTGATATGAACTCTAGACTTGACATGATTTATACTGTATATGAAACAAATTTGAAATGAAATATGTTTTGAAACAGTACATGTTTTAAACATGTTTTAAATGTCCATGAGATATGATTTCGACACTTATATGATTTATATATGATTTTATGTCGAACATGGCATGATATGCGGTCTAGAGTATACTTTGATTTGATATGAGCTCTAGACCTGATATAACTTACAGTATATGTTTTAAAAGTACATGATAAATGATTTCGACACTTATATGATTTATATACGATGTTGTGTCGAATTTAAAATGATATGCGGTCTAGAGTATAGATTGATTTGATATGAACTCTAGACCTGATATGACTTATAGTATATGAAAAATGTTTTAAAACTGCACATGTTTTAGACTTGCTCTAAAAATGAATACATAAATTGAAATTGAACATGTTTTTATCATGCCGTAAAGGTAGACTTGAATGAATTGAAATTTCATACGTGGAGCATTTTCTAAAGTACATATGATACGATTAGAAATGATAGCGGTTTGTACAGTAACGCTACATAAATTGCATATTAAACCCTGATATGATAATATGCTTCGTACATGAGAGTTACATGAGGAATGTCATGACTCGACATTAATGATATTTCATCTAGACGATGATATGATATGATATGATATATGAACATAAGATTGATATGAAGAGAATTGTAAACTTACACTATGGTAATCATGATTTCTCTATATGGAAAGTGATATGAGATGATAAATTACAGGAGTACAATTATGAAACATAAAGTGAATTGACATGATGCTTTAATTAGACATGATGTACTCCGAGATAGAGAAAAATATAGACTAATAGTATATGACATTCAATTTGGACACGACAGATTGTTGTGCGATGCACTATAGTGTAAGTACGAGAAGATTGAAAAAGTGATTATGATGATTTATTTAAAAGTATAAGGGATAGACAGATGATAAGAAATAAGATAATGATATGTTACCGATGAGAAAGGATTAACTGTAATAGCAAACTTGCAAGTTTTGAGCATTGCAGTTTAAGACAGTGTAATCCTACTCTTGTATTTATATTAGTATCTTACTGAGCCGTTGTTCTGCTCACCCCACTAAATTTCATATCTTTCAGATTTTTGAAGTTAACATCTGTCATATGAGCTGCTAAGTGGGCATCGGAGACGGTGTATGGACTTGGTACTAGTCTTCTAAGGTATTTGTTCTTTATAAAATACTTGTTTACATGTAAGACTTTAATTGATGCACAGTACATATTCTGTTTAACAAGTCGGGATGTAACTAAGAACCATTTTCGTGTTAGTTAAATATTTAAATGAAATGACTATAGGTCACCTAGATAGTATAGTAATTACACTGACACCGAATACAAACCTTAAAATGAAAAAAGAAAAATTTAGTCCATAAATTTGTAGACTAAGAAAAGTATAAGAATCAAGCGAAAGTCGCGGTCTTCAGGTCGTGACAAATAGCGTATCTAAAATATTAACAAGGTTTTTTCTCTCTTGCGGTTACATCATTTCATAACCGTTTGCATTGGAGTTTTGTCTTGTGTAATACTAACATTGTCAAAATGGGTCGAGTCAAAAAGTTATTTTCCTTAAATGGGTTTGAAAACACAAGCCCATATCTGGCCCTAAGAGCTAACAGGCTTAAATAGGCCAGCTCGTATTTTAATTAATAAAAAAATAAAATATATATTAACATCCCATTTTTTAGTAAATAAACAAAATAAAATTTTGAAATAAATATTAAACAAACATCAATAAATTCATATAAAATTCATAACATCAAGTCTTTTACATCATTTGAACATTACATAATAATTATCTAACAATCATAATATAAATTGTATTAACAAACTTAGAGACTAAAAAATATAACAAGTCTCAACAATATTAAAAAACAAAAACATGATAAATAAATTCTATGTCCATATTCTCCAATTTCATCAAGTGTCAATCATATTCAATCAACTCATTTTCAATTTCACCATCTACAAACATATATAAAGAACAATATAAGAACTCACAAGAAATAAACTTATGAATTGATTAAAAATTGTCAACTAATTAATAAGATTACCTTCAAAACCAAGAATCAATTTTAGGTGCAAATGAGAGTTTTCCACATTCTCATGATCTAAAGAACTTCTATACATGCTTAAAACATGGGAACTAATACCAAAAGAACTCTATGATGCCACTGTTGTTATTAGAATGCTTAAGATATCACAAACTATACTTGCAAGCTCTAAAATCTTTGCTTATGATCTTTCCACCATTGTAACACACTTAAATCTTTAATGATGTGACCTATAATCTTTGGTTCTTCCAAATAAAGATCTAATTGAGATTTTTGGTTCTTTCACTTGAATAGTTTCAAACCTTTTGAAAGCCTATATAATTGGACATTTCAAAATAGATTTATTGTCATTACAACAAAGAATTAAAAATAAAAGTATATACTTAAAAAACAAAAATGATCTTACATCACTCAAAAGTAAGTGTGTTATTCCCCTTCTAACTAGCATGTATAAGAGATTGTGAGTCATTAGATTGGCTTGAAGTAGAAGACTCATTAAAAGACTTTTCAAATATTGATTGAAAAGAAGGTAAAGCTTCTTCTTTAAGCATTCCAATTTCTCATCACAATTTATTGGATCAAGCTCACTAAAGCAAAATTTTATCATTTGGAGTTTCATTCATAGGTCAAGGATGGCTCCAAGAGTAAGCACAATGCCATAAGCACTCCAATACTTGTCAAACTTCACTTTCATCTGAAGGGCTACACCCCTTATAACATCATCTTCACTTATCATACTTCCTATTAAAAGACATTCTATTTGCCATACTTGCATGAAGTACAAATTAGATGTTGGATAAGTTGAACTGGAAATCAACATTATCATATCATAAAAAGGGCGCAAGAACTCACACATTTTCTTCCCTCATTCCTATTCTACATTTGATGGACAAAACATAAAGTTACTATAATCTAACTTGAGAGAAGTGAATGCACATTGATATTTAAGTGCACTTTCAAGCATGACAAATGTGGACTTCCATCTAGTAGAGATCTCTATGCGTAAACTCACTTCGGTTTGAATATCTCCAAACATTTTCACTTACTCTCGAAATTGTATCATCCTTGCTTTCCATGCCATCACATATTTGATATTTGATACTCTCTCGAATATTATGCAAGGCATCATTAGCTACTTTTAAACCTTCTTGAACTATAAGGTTCAAAATATGAGCATAACACCTTATATGAAAAAATTCACCATGACATGTAACGTCTGAAATTAGAGAATTTCGAATCAACTTTTTCTTTTTAAAACACTTATTCACTTACGATCTTTTGGTTTGTATTCGGTGTCAGTGTAAGCACTCTTCACATTTTTTTTCGTCAACTCACTATACCATTAACCAAATAAATAAATTAGAAATTTAATGTATCTACAATCAGATGTTTACCCATACAGTTTACATCCCACTATAAAATTTATATTCTTTTTCATACATACATTTGCTGTGCAATTAAACGTCTGAATATAAATGTAAATATGTACATGTTCGTTTGTTACTTTAAACTTCTAATAATTTCCTCACCAGGTCTGGACGCATAGATAGACACATACACTGAAAAGTTATCTGGGAGAGGAGAAGTAAGGGGGTGAGCTTTAGGAAAGCTCAGTCAGAAACATATATAAAAGTGCTAAAAACATTATGAAAATGCTTTTGAAATCATATCATAAGTCATTTCAATATACAGCCCATTTATAATTTATATATGAAAACACTGTAGTACACAGTAAACCGTTTTTGTAACAAAAATCAATTTAATGTCAATAAATAGTTCAGTAAATAGTACGGTAGCAGTTTAGTATCAGTACATAGTTCGATATCCTTAAACCCTTGAGTACCAGTACACAGTAAAATGCAATACTTATTTTTAATCTTATTATAAATTATTTCAAAAAGAAAACAGTTTATAAACAATATTTGAAAACACTGCAGTGATCAGATTTGTAGTAGTAAATAGTTTACTATTTGTAAACAGTTTAATTATAAACAGTACGGTAAACAGTTCAATTATCAATAAACAATTCAATAATAGGAAACAGTTCAATAATAGGAAACAGTTCAGTAATAATAAACAGTTCAGTGATCGTAAACAGTTCAGTACCAGTAAACAGTTCAGTACCAGCAACAATACAGTAAACAGTAACAGTAAGTGGAGACCAGGCATCGCCCAAAGTATATCATGCTATAACAGTAATCCCCGAAGGGAGTAACTGTAAACACGTGAGACATATGGCCATAGTGTATAGGTGTACACTTGCCATGCGATAACCGGGAATTTTTCTATTTTTGGAATTAATTACCCGGAAATAAATAAATAAATTTGTTTACGAAATGGAATATGGTTGGAATTTCAGAAATTAATGAAGTGACGAATTTGAGAAATACGTATTGAGGAATTTAATTTGGATATTAAGAGATCCAAAATTAAAAGAGATGAAAACGTGTATAATTATATATTTATATATCTATATATATAAATATATTTTATATAAATACATATGTACATATATGAAATATAGTATATATATTATTATTATATAATGATATATACTATTTTATATCATAAATAAATACATATGTATATTATTATACATTTATTTATATATATAAATATATATGATATATATTAATTGCAATTAAAGTGTATAAAAATGCATATAAATTATTGGTACAAAAATATGTATTTATATACATATATTGTTATAATTATATTTATAAATATACTTTATAAATATAATTATATATATTATAAAAAAAAAAAATAAGACAGAAACGGGAATCGGGTATCCCGAAACCCGAATGGAAGCCGACCCTTGTCGGCGAGTAGAGAAGGAAGAGAGGGAGGAGAAGGTCATTGCCGGCAAGAAGAGGAAGAGAAGAAGCGACCGACGACGGAAAAGAAAAGAGAAAGAAGCAAAACGAAGCGGGAAAGAAAAGAGAAAAAAAGGGAAAGAGGAAAAAAAGGAAAGGGGCGGTGCCGGCCGATTCAGGCATCGCCATTGCCACTTGCATCGCCAGTGAAGGGAGACCAAGGTGAAAGGAATGGCCGGTGGTGAAGGGGGAGGAGAAAAGAGGGAGAAAAGAGGAGGAAAAAAGTGAACTGGTCGCCGCCGCCACCGATTGGGAGGAAAAAGAGACCAGAAATGGCTTCGGCACAACCTCGGCCAGCTGTGGGAGGTTTGAACCGACGGAGAACCGGTTGATGAGGGGCTGAACCGGCTGAGGGAGGCTGAACCGGTTTGAACCGGTTCAGACTAGAAAAAGGAAAAAAGAAAAAGAAAAAAAGAAAAGAAAAGAAAAAGAAAAAGAAAAGAAAAAGGAAGAAAGAAGAAGAAAATGGGTAGGAAAATTTATTAGAATTTTATTATTATTATTTTGTTGAATAATTTTATAAATTTCTAAATGCGAGTATGGGCTTGAACTTGTAGAGATTATACAAGAACGATTGGAGCATGAACGAATTTGGGAGAGATTACATCGTCAACTTTGATACTAGGTAAGATACTTTTATAAAATAGTAGTAGTGTTATATTGTATAGTTTGGAATTGTGATCTTGAGGATGAATTATTGATGAAATGATGTTAAAATAGTAAAAGGACCCACAATTGGTGGTGAGGTTCTTAGTAAGAAGTATTTATCGGAACGTAGGGGATACAAAATAAATCATGAAAATCAACTGCCTTGTGGTTTATAAATTGTATTTTCCTTGCAGGAGGTTTTTAATAAAATTAAGCGGTTATGCTGCCGAAGTTTATATGAAATTGTTTGATGAAAAAGGTTAAGGTTTTCTCGTATAAATGGAACTTTGGAAAGAATTATCGAAAGATAAGCTTTGAAGGGACTTTATCGTATTGTTGGAAAAATCGATTTTTTGAATAGTTTGAGAAGGTAAATGGTTAAGCATGATAACATGATGAATTATCTTGTGTAAGCCTTATAGAATCGATAAATTGATTTATCTTAATATCACGAATTGGTTATCAAGTTGAAATTAAGGTTGAATATCGATTTAGTCGAATCATTGATAAAATTAATGATGATTATATGGTATAGCTTGGAAGAGAATATCGAGGTTGTAATTTAGATGGTTGAACGATTGAATTGTGGAATTATCGACGGAGTGATGATTTTAGAATTTATTAATTTCGATTTCTTGATTTTAGAGTAGTTTCAAACATGATAACACGGACATTGCAAGAGGTCAATGTTGAGATGGTTATATTGTCGAATATACGTGAGAAAATAAGCGGACCTACACTTGTGGTAGGGGTTTTTATGGTATATGATGGATAGTTGTGATATCGAGTTATAACAAATGTATGACTTGTGCATACATAATCTTATTGAAATTGAAGTTGAATTCCGATATAATCTAATCATTGATAGATTCAAATAAATGAGTGTCAAACATATGATTATATGGCTCCGGTTATAACTTTGGAATAAGTCTTGAATAATAAGATTGACAATTGTATAAGTTTGGTATTCTGACATAAAATGTCTTGCAACATTGTTTGATAGTGGAAATTGTCCATATCTCTTAAGTGGGTAAACTACTACCCTAAAATTGATTCGATAATACCTTTATAGAGAATTCTATCATAGTATTATATCATACAAGCCATATAAAAAGAAATTGATTTGAAAACTGTGATTGATTTTGTGATAGTGAATGAAATTGGACATCAAGTCGGAATTATGATTGAGTGTCAATATGTTAGACCATAGATGGATTGGATAGGTGATAATTGATCTTGTGATTTTATATCCTCGATGTTGACTCTGGAATAGGTCTTGAATGATGATATCGGTAATTGCATAATTTCAGTATCTTGATGGTTATATAAAAATGTGATATTTAAATATTCATAGATACTAAGAGGATTTATACTGACGGTGGGGGTCCTGGTATTGATGATGAAATGTATAAGTGATTGTTATAGTCGATAATTATTGAGAAATGATATTGAATATTGAGGAACCACAAAGAATATTGAATTTACCTATTAGGTATGATTCGATTGAAATCAAAAGGATGAAAATGAGGAATTGGGAGTATAGTTAGTGCTATATCAAATGATACTACATTGATGTATTTCATGAGCATGATAGCAAATTGTCTTTAACTCTGGTTTTAAATTACATTGCTTTTAAGCATGCTTTGTTTATAACTTGAGATTTTGAAAGGATTTATTCATGCGATACTTATATGAATAAATGTTTGAATCATTTTGAAAGGACTGAATATATAGTGTAAGTGTATGTATTTACATATGTAAATGATCTTAAAGAAATGTGTTGCATACTTTACACTATTTTCATAAGAAAGTGAAATGTTTAAATGTTCTATGAGACTACAGGCACTCTAAAAGAGTTAAATTCAATAAAGCATAGTGGAAACCGCCTAATTAGAGATTACTCATTAGGCAAAGATGCTTGTCCGACAATAGTCGTGGACAAGGCTCGATCACACTTGATCAGTAGGGTTGAGAGAGATGAGGTCTATGGCCATAGATAGCGCCCTAGTTGGTTTCCAGGGGACGATGACATGATTTTCACTGCTAGCTACAGTGATTTAAGTCTTTATTGATAGAGCATTAGGGATTTAGCCTAGTCTCAAACCGATACGATATGAAGTCTAGAGTATGATTTTATTTGATATGAACTCTAGACTTGACATGATTTTTACAGTACATGAGATATGTTTGAGATGGAATATGTTTTAGACATGCTATAAAAGATGAACATGAGATATGTTTTTAAACTGTACATGTTTTAAACATGCTTTAAAAGTACATGTAATATGATTTCGATACTCCATATGATTCATATATGATTATATGTCAAACATGATATGATATGCTGTCTAGAGTATAGTTTTATTTGATATGAACTCTAGACTTGACATGGTTTTATAGTATATGTGAAATGTTTTGAGACTGTACATGTTTTAGACACGCTTTAAAACTGAATATGAAATGTTTATGACATTACATGTATTTTTAAACATGCCTTAAAAGTGCAACTAATATGATTTGCGAATTGCACATACTTTAACATGTCTTAAAAGTAAACATGAAATGAAATGAGATTTTACATGTCTTAAACATGCTCTAAAAGTATAGGTAATATGATATGAAATGATAGTCGTCTTATACAGTAAAGCTTGCATAAGTTTGCACGCTGAGTCATGACATAACGACATTCTATCTATATGATGTCATGATATTACACTGTACATGAACATAAGATTTATACGAAGAGAATTATGACTTTACCGTGATCATGATTTTTCATATGAAAAGTAATATGAGTTGATATAATACAGGAGTATAATCGTTAAATGTAAAGTGACTTGATATGATATCTCAATTGAACATGATATACTATGAGATTGACGTGAGCGTGGATTAATAGTATATGACATTCAAGTTATACATGATGTATTGTTGTACGATGCATTGTAGTATAAGGACAAGAAGATTGAAAGTGATTAAATTGATTTATTTAGAGGTTTGAGTGATGGACAAATGTCGAGAATGGAGATAATGAGGTACTTCTCCTTGTTGCTACCTGTCGCACACTATTATCCCTGTAGTAGGTGTCTTTCTGACCTTTTTCACTTGTCGCAAGTATCTTTACCTATTGTAGGATTTGCCACCTTCACGCCCTAAAACCTTTCTAGATTCCCATGTTGATGTGCACGGACAAGAGAAAACGTAGCTTGGAGTTTGAAGGAGCTGAAAACGCAACAGGATTGAAGCAAGGATGAAGAATGACAACTTCTGAAAACCTAGACCCGAAGCCTAAAGAGACTCAAACCCAAAGGTATTGGACCTTGACCCTACGAATAAGAATTTGAGAACCTAAGGTATAGTAATGGTGGATGGTGAAGAAGGAGGTGCCACAAGGAAGAAGACCTTGATAAGCCTAGTAGAGAGGGAACCCAAGAGAAAGGCACACTCAAATTTTGAAATTCAAAACTGATCTGTTCATCAATAGCGTTTACAAGGTATTTATAATAATACCTAGCACTTAAGCCCATAAACAAGTGGGTTGGAATTAACACCAACAGAAAATAAGACTAAACCCAAATTCATGCCTAAACCTAGTTACATAAAATAAATAGTCCAAGACACAACAAGACTCAAACGTGGGCTATTCAAACACTTAGCCCATCTTATTGTTAAGCTAAAATAAGACAGTAAGTCATGCTCATGTCGTTTGGGCTTCCAAGCAAGTATAGATGTCTTGGGACACTTCATGGAAGCTTCCTTGACACTTCAATGATGCCAGAGCTTGTTGCATTAATGAGGTCAGGGCTTGTTGCGTCTTCTTGGCTCGAGCTCGGGTAATTGGACATTCTTGGATGACCAATGGATCCTTAGCATCACGAACATCACGAGCAAGTGGATCTCCATCATTCCTCCTCTCCTCAAAAGGATTTGTCCTTTAAATCGCATATACCTTCATCAAAAGAAAAGGGAGAAAGATCATAAACATTAAAAGTAGCAGATACACCATACTCACCAGGAAGATCCAATCGGTAGGCATTATCGTTGATCTTCTCTATGACTTGGAATGGTCCATCTCTTCGGGGATGCAGCTTGGTTCGTCGCTGAACAGGAAACCTCTCCTTTCCATATGCACCCAAACCCAATCACCAGGCTCAAATACTAATTTCTTTCGATGCTTATTTGCTTGGGTGGTATACTGCTCAGTCTTCTTTTCAATAGCGTGACGTACTCTCTCATGGAGTTGCTTCACAAACTTAGCTTTCTGTTCTCCATCCAAGTTACTCTGCTCAGCACGAGGTAATGGCAACAAATCCAAGGGAGCAAGAGGATTGAAACCATAAACAACTTCGAATGGATAGCAACTCGTAGTGGAGTGGACACTGCGGTTATACGCAAACTCCACATGTGGCAAGCAATCTTCCCAATTCTTCAAATTCTTCTGTATAATGGACCTCAATAATGTAGATAGGGTTCGGTTGACGACCTCAGTCTGTCCATCAATCTGGGGGTGACAAGTGGTGGAGACTAACAATTTAGTTCCCAACTTTCCCCATAACGTCTTCCAAAAGTAACTAAGGAACTTGGTGAAGGAAACCGAAACAAACATGCAGCGGAATTTAAATCATTCGGCCTCCACCAGGATCGATTTGGAGGGTTGCCTGATTAGGGTTTCGAGATTTTACCTAACGTTTTCTCTGATTTTTCTGTCTTTGGTCGAATCACAAGCAGCAACTTTTCGTTCCTGCCTCTATGGTATCCACACGAACGGATCTCACGACTCTTGAACGTCTCACGATCAGCAGCCTTAAAGAGCGTTTTTTTTTATTCTTATAATCGATTTGCTAGCTTCGATTAAAAGAATACTTTTTTTTTCTTTTTTAATTGTGTGGCTCTGTTTTAGAAAAACATCCTTTTTATAGGCAGTAAATTTTACCCTAAAATTTGCTGCCAAACAGAACTCTAATCCTACTTAGAATAGGATTAACTATATCCTTAATCCAATTCAGAATAGGATTAGATATATCCTTAATCCAATTCAGAATAGGATTAATTAAGCTCCTCATTGATCCGTTCTAAGTGTGCGACCCAATAGGTTCTCAAAACAATGGCAATGACAAAATTGTCACAGGTAATGAGCGGTATCTAGCAACACATCATTGCTACCCATGTAACGAGAATGTCAATGACTCGACATAACCTTACTCGTGATAGATGTTACCGTGTAGTCTAATCCCTTTATCCTTTGATGTCTTGATTAGACACAAGTCATGGAATGTGTCACACTTGTATAGTCTAATCAGCGTTTCTTGATTCCTGAGTAGACTAATTAAACAAATAAAATCAATATCTCATATTGACTTATTCGAGCACGGCCATGCATTTCTTAGTCTCACTCTATCAAAGGGCCCAAGACATCACTCTTGTTATATAAGAGGGATAAATTCTATCTTGATCACTCAACATCTCTCTACATAGATCAAGGCATACCCAATTACTACCTTTATAGTCCATCCTGTTACGAATGACATCTAGCAGCATTAAAGTATGCAATTCTCTATGTTGGGATCTTTGATGATCTCAAGTCAAAGGATCACATACACCATCATCACTATGAGAATCGCTTATGACACTCATATAACAATCCATGTAGCGTTCTCATGGAGGGTCGATCCAGTACATAGTTCTCTAACATGTACCTATGTGATGACTTGATATCCTATATCCATGACAATGGTCATCAGTCAACCACATACTAGTCTTATCGTATCATTGTTATCCTTGTTCACAATAATACTTGACTAGGGATATTTTAAGAATAGTGTGTTATTACTATTCTAAGGACATTATCATATAAGATTACATTACGCAGTTATAAAACAAATATAATAATGAACTATAATAAATAAAATGTCATGATACATAAAAAATGCCAAAGTCAATCATCTAATGAATGGTTCTAAGGGCATAATCCAACACTTGGCATCTCGATCAGAAACAATGGTCCTCGGTACACTATGTAGACGTACTATCTCTTTGAAGAAAAGCTCAGCAACGTTGCTCGCATCATCCGTCTTGTGGCAAGCGATGAAATGAGCCATCTTGGAGAACCTGTCAACCACAACAAAAATAAAATCTCTATCGCGTTTTGTTTTAGGCAAGCCCAAAACAAAATCCATAGAGATATTAGTCCATGGAGTACTAGGAATGGGTAAAGGAGTATATAAACCATGATTATGAACTCTAGATTTAGCTTGCCTATATGAAATGCATCTATCACATAATCTCTCTACATCTCTCCTCATGTTAGGCCAAAAGAAATGTTCTTGCAAAACAGCTAGAGTTTTTCTAACCCCGAAGTGACCCATTAATCCTCCACTATGGGCTTCTCTAACTAACAGCTCGAGCAATGAACTCCTAGGCACACATAATTTATTTTCTCTAAATAAGAACCCATCGTGCCTAAAGAACTTGCCAAAGCCAGATGTAGCACATGCATCATAAACTTTACCAAAATCAACATCATCAGCATACTGTTCTTTGATATACTCAAATCCTAAAAGTTTAGCATCAAGAGTAGTGATAAGAGTATACCTACAAGATAACGCATTAGCTACGACGTTCTCTTTACCTTGTTTGTACTTGATCACGTACGGGAACGTCTCAATGAACTCTATCCACTTGGCATGACGCCTATTCAGCTTACTCTGTCTTTTCAGATGCTTCAAGGACTCGTGATTAGTGTGGATGACAAATTCTTTGGGCCACAAGTAATGTTGCAATGTCTCCAAGGCCCTCACTAAGGTGTGTATCTCCTTGTCATATGTGGGATAGTTAAGTGCTGCGCCACTTAACTTCTCACTAAAGAAAGCAATTGGACGTTTTTCCTGCATAAGCACAGCTCCAATACCTACACCTGAGGCATCGCACTCAATCTCAAAAGTTTTAGTAAAGTCAGGTAGAGATAACAAAGGAGCAGAACAAAGTTTATCCTTAAGCAAATTAAAAGCATGCTCTTGTGCAGGACCCCAATGAAATGCAACATTCTTTTTGACCACTTCGGTCAAAGGTGCAGCTATAGTGCTAAAATCTCTAACGAATCGACCATAGAAACTAGCTAAACCATGGAAACTACACACCTCAAAAACAGACTTAGGTACAGGCCAATCTTTAATTGCCTTTACCTTCTCATTATCAACAGAAATGCCATGTGAAGAAACTACATACCCAAGGAAATCTTATTAGTGTAGAATGTACATTTCTTAAGATTGGCATACAAACTTTCATTCCTCAAAACAGTAAGAACATTCCGAAGATGCTCAACATGCTCATGTAGACTCTTACTGTAGATCAAAATGTCATCAAAATAGACAACCACATACTTACCAATGAATTCACGTAAAACATGGTTCATTAATCGCATGAATGTACTGGGTGCATTAGTCAAGTCAAAAGGCATAACTAACCACTCGTAGAGACCATGTTTAGTCTTAAATGCGGTTTTCCATTCATCACCTTCTTTCATACGAATTTGGTGATATCCGCTCTTTAAATCGATTTTAGAAAACATGCATGCACCATGTAACTCATCAAGCATGTCATCTAGCCTAGGAATAGGATAGCGGTACTTTACAGTGATTTTGTTGACGGCTCAGCAGTCAACACACATCCTCTATATCCTATCTTTTTTTGGCACAAGTAGCACAGGCACGGCGTATGGACTCATGCTCTCTCTCACATAACCTTTTCTCATGAGCTCCTCAACTTGCCTTTGAAGCTCCTTCGTCTCCTCGGGATTACTGCTGTAGGCTGGATGGTTAAGAATGGAAGCTCCGGGGACAAGGTCAATCGTGTGCTCGATCCCACGAATCGGTGGTAATCCACTTGGGACCTCCTCGGGAGTACATCCTCGAACTCTTGCAACAATGAGACAACATCAGTAGGCAAAGTATCATGGAGTTCAGCATTAATAAAATAAGAATCTTTAAATAAGAGTAACAAGATAAGAGACTTAGCAAGAAATGCAGTCTTCACATCTCGGGGTTTGGCATAGCAGCTCACTGTTTTGCTGTCCTTGTTTTCCTTCTTTTCTTTAGCTTGCTTTCTTTGCTTGTCATGTTGCTCCTTTAGCCTTAATTGGTCCTCATAAATCTCCTTGGGGCTAAGGGGAGCAAGAGCAATCTTCTTGCCATCCATAGTAAAGGAGTAACGGTTAGTGTAAACCGTCGTGGATGACTCTCCGATCATACTGCCATGGTCTACCCAACAATAGGTGGCTAGCTTGCATGGGCACCACGTCCACACAACACCTCATCTCGATACCTTCCAATACGAAAAGGAACCAAGACTTGCTTCACCACATTCACTTCACCATAGTCATTAATCCACTGCAACTTATATAGGTGGTGATGCTTGGTAGTGGGCAACTTTAATTTATCACAAGGTATGTGCTAGCAACATTAGTACAACTCCCACCATCAATGATTACAGTGCATACCTTGTCATTAATATGACACCTCGTATGGAAGATGTTCTCACGTTGTGCCTCATCTTCAAACTTCACATGGGTATTAAGAGCACGCCTGGCAACAAGTGCTTCACCATGAGCAGCATACTCAACAACTTCTTCTTCTTTAGCTTCTTTCTAACGCAGGAGCATCATCTTCAACACCGACTTCAGAACCTTCACTCTCAACATCGCCATTCCCATGCATGATCATCACTCTACGGTTGGGACAGTGTAGGCAATATGTCCACGACCTAAACACTTGAAACACTTAATGTCACGTGTCCTACT
The DNA here is from genome assembly GCA_031772115.1 of Heritiera littoralis. NCBI lineage: Eukaryota > Viridiplantae > Streptophyta > Magnoliopsida > Malvales > Malvaceae > Heritiera > Heritiera littoralis. Next base: position 1,256,786 of record JAPDPK010000037.1, on the reverse strand, counting down.
CTGGGATGCTTGGGCAGGTTTAGTCTTGGGCTTTGGAGGGCCCTCAGGCTTGGGCTTAGCAAAGCTCTCTGACTTAGGCGCAGACACAGGCTTATCATCCCTACGAAAGGTGTTAGATTTCCAAACAGGAACTGAACTAGGAGTGAAACGGGATGTACCTTTCCTTTGGAGTTGCCTTTCCACTTTGATGGCCACATGCAGCAACTCCTCTAAATCCATGTAATGCTGCAACTCTACTTATTGGCAATCTCACGGTTTAAGCCTTGGAGAAAACGAGCCATAGTAGCTTCTGCATCCTCCTGGATATTGGCTCGGATCATGGTTATTTCCATCTCTTTGTAGTAATCCTCAACACTCTTTGAGCCCTGGGTAAGACATTGGAGTTTCTGGTATAACTCCCTGTAGTAATGAGTAAGAACAAATCTCTTCTCATGATGCGCTTCATCTCATCCCATGTAGACATTGGAGAATCTCCATATCTTCTTCTGCTAATGACTAACTGATCCCACCAAACCATAGCATACTCTGTGAACTCAATTGCTGTAAGTTTGACCTTCTTTTCCTCGGAGTAGTGGTGGCAGTCAAACACCATTTCAATCTTCCTTTCTCACTCCAAATATGCCTCAGGATCATTCTTGCCTTGGAAATGAGGAATCTTTAATTTTATACTGCCAAGGTTTCCATCCATCTTCTCCTTGCCTCTATCACAGGCTCTATCAACTCGATCTTGATACCCATGGTACCTTCTATGATGTCTATCTATCCCAGGACTCTACGTTCGAATCATACCTAACATTATCATCATACTCGTCATTGGCAACAACCTTACTTTTGAGATGAGAAGTATCACCTTGCTGGATCTGTGCAAACCGAGCTTCATGTTGGTTCAACTTATCATGACTGTCATTGAATTTCCGTCCATATCCGTTGGAACTCTTGTTGCATTGCCTGAAGCATGAATTCAATCTTTTTAAAGTCGGACTTATCACCTTCAGAAGACATTTTCAACAAATATATCCTCACGTGTTTACACTCGTGTTTCACTCAAGTAATTTGGCTTTTCTCTACTAATGTTTCTCACACACTCATGCCTTTTTCCCTTACTCTACCTTAACTCTACGGTTCACAATCGCACTAGAGACTCAGTCAAAGAATCAACTTCGCAGGATCAACTAATCACCAAGTATTGTCACCAAGTATTTTCCTTTTTTTTTTTTGAATTCTTCTCCCTTTTGTTGTTTTTTCACAGAAAGGTGTGGCTAGGGTGACTTAAGAAAGAGAAAAAAATAAAATAAAAATAGAAAAAAATAAAAAAAAATCACTAGAAGGACAAAAAAAAAAAATGAAAATGGCCTAAAAACTATAGGAAAACGATGGAATTTGGCCAAGATAGGATGTGGCCGATAAAACTTTGTTTTCTTTAAAACAGGTACTTGCACGCCTCCTAACTCAACCAAAATTTTTTGTTTGAACAGTACCACAACAATTTTTTTTTCGAATTCTTTTTTTTTCTTCCTCAAATTCTTTTTTTTCCTCTTTTTTTTTTTTAATTTGAGGTTTGCGGTTTCCTTGAAAAGAGTAGGGGTGCGACTAGCGTTGAAATAAGTGGCTGAAGAAGTGCGGCTAGGTTTTTTTTTTGGAGGGATGCGGCTAGGGTTTTTTTTGGAGGGAAGCGGCTAGGGTTTTTTTTGGAGGGATGCGGCTAGGTTTTTTTTGGAGGGATGCGGCTAGGTTTTTTTTGGAGGGATGCGGCTAGGGTTGTGATTGAAAAGTGAGTGACGCACTGACAAACCAAAATCGAAAAATGAGTGACACAGACAAACCAGGAATCGAAACTTGAGCTCTGATACCAACTGATGTGCACGGACAAGAGAAAACGTAGCTTGGAGTTTGAAGGAGCTGAAAATGCAACAAGACTAAAGCAAGGATGAAGAATGACAACTTCTGAAAAACTAGACCCGAAGCCTAAAGAGACTCGAACCGAAAGGTATTGGACCTTGACCCTACGAATAAGAATTCGAGAACTTAAGGTATAGTAATGGTGGATGGTGAAGAAGGAGGCGCCACTAGGAAGAAGACCTTGATAAGCCTAGTAGAGAGGGAACCCAAGAGAAAGGCACACTCAAATTCTGAAATTCAAAAGTGATCTGTTCATCAATAGAGTTTACAAGGTATTTATAATAATACCTAGCACTTAAGCCCATAAACAAGTGGGCTGGAATTAACACCAACAGAAAATAAGACTAAACCCAAATTCATGCCTAAACCTAGTTACATAAAATAAATAGTCCAAGACACAACAAGACTCAAACGTGGGCTATTCAAACACTTAGCCCATCTTATTGTTAAGCTAAAATAAGACAGTAAGCCATGCTCATGTCGTTTGGGCTTCCAAGCAAGTATAGATGTCTTGGGACTCTTCATGGAAGCTTCCTTGACACTTCAATGATGTCAGAGCTTGTTGCATTAATGAGGTCAGGGCTTGTTGCGTCTTCTTGGCTCGGCGCGGGTAATTGGCCTCTTTGGATGACCAATGGATCCTTAGTATCACGAACATCACGAGCAAGTGGATCTCCATCACATGTACCTTCTATTCCTTTTGAATTGGTATTTGTTCGTCATGGCTAGTCACTATAGAGGTAAACCGATTAGGATAGGCCCCCTGACTTAGTAGCACGGATTTAGAAGCCCTTAGGGTCACATATCCTTTCCTAAAACTATAGGCTTACGAGTAATGACAAGAGTTCTCCTGCCTTAGTTATTAGTGGTGTGGCAGTTTATTGAGCCTTTTTACATTTTGGCCTTTATTTCCCTCTCTCTAACCTTGGGTTGGACTTCCTTAGGTACAAAAATATAGGTCCATGTCAATTCCATCCTCATGGTTGGGCTTAACTTGTAGGATTCTCAATAGTATGCCGTGAGCATGACATTACACCGTATATCCCTTTATTGAATCATTCTTTAGAGTTCATGGATTGACCGGGTAAGTTTCATATTCTTTACAAATAGCTATTGAGAAAGACTTCAATAATAAACTTTTTAAGAGCTCAACAAACTATATAGGACTGAGAATGAATGGGTCATCATAGAGTTTCCAGCGGACTTAGGTATTCTTACTAGGTGGAATCGAAATACATGTGTTCACACAAGGTGTTCTAATAAGTTGAGTTTTGCACTTTTAAGAGAACAATATAACAATTCTATTAACCTTTTGTGTTCTGTCAAGAAGCATAACTTATTTCCTATCCTCACTCCTGAGAATATTGCACGACCGATTAGGAATAGGCAGAGCTTCTTCTAGTACCCTATCTATTATTGTGAACCCACCATTAACCTCAACTGCCCATGCTTCTACCTCTAATGACCCACCTTAGTCCCTACCGTGAACCAATAGACATGTAGACCCTTGGCAAGAGATCTTTCTCCAGATTTAGATCATGAAGGGGATGAGTCTATGAGATAGAGAGTACAAGTGGATCATCCAAAGAAGACTAGAGTGGGATGAAGGCGACGCCTTTGGGAGTCCTTTCTATGATCTTTCTACGATGAGAGCTTAGCTAATATAGACAATCTTGATGCATACTTAGGTTCTAATAGTGATTTTACTTTTGTGCATGTGATAAAGGTTTTCAGCATGGTTTATTGATGTCTTCCTTTTTTTTTTTGTAGACATGAGTTTCCAAGACACCATTCGCAAGAGGAGGGCAGCTGCATCTTCCTCTAAGACTCCCTCGATGCACCTCCTCCTAAAAAGCAACCTCATACCGAGGTACCTATTCTAAAGCACTCTTATGCTCCCACTCCTCTCCGGTCACTAATCAAGGTGATTGTCCTACTCGAGTGGCCAAGCGGGGAAGGAAGGGAATCAACCTTTGTGACTATTTTGTTACCCAGTTCTAAAGGTCACGAGGACTTAGGATCCCAAAAGAGCAATCGTGCTCCTCGAAAGCCTCATTAGGAGAATTGAAAGTGGCTTATCACTAAAGGGAAATGATGGAGAGGCCTATTCTCCCAAGGTTGTGCCCCAACTCTTACATGTTACACGATAGATGGGGGCACTATTGTTGATGGAGATGATTTTCAGACTTATCCAGGGGTTAATGACAATGACACCATGAGGATGTTGAGGTAGCTTCTCATTTGGCTGGACACCATTTTGCCCCAAGATGAAAAGGATCTTTTTAAAGGTTTTCTAGAGGGCAAGGACCACACTAACTACTACATTATGAAGGTAAGGAGTCAACCTCTACTTAAGCACATATATTTCCTATTCTTTCCTTTGCAACAGCTTTCTCGTTTTTTAGGCTGCTTAGCAAGTAGTGGCAGTTATGCGCAGCATAGGACCTAGTAAGAGCGTGTTGAAAAAGAGTTATAACAGCTTAGGGCTGAAAGGATTGACCTTTTGAATGAGGTCTAGCAACTACGTTTGCTCCCTAGTAGAGTGGAGGAGTTGAAGAGGGAGAATGAAGACATGAGGATCCAAGTAATAGGTCTTCAAAATAATCTAGATGTAGAGAAGATGAAAACTTCCTTTTAGAGAGATATAAAGCGGCCTTTGATTCAACTTCAGATGAGCTGCGTAAGGTGAGGTTTCAACTTGATGAGGCCTTCATGAAAACCAAACTTACTTGACTACAAAGGGCGATGGAAAACAAGCTTGCTGAGTTACAAAATAGCCTCGAATCTCTCAAAGTGATCGCGATCGTATTCAGGTTGAAGCAGTATGAGAATATCGCCTCTCCAAGAGTGCTTTAAGAAGAAACAATTATACTCATGGATCAAGTATGGTTTTTATTTGGCCCGTGCTTGGCTGGAACAAAAGAGACTGGTGAGATGTTCCTCGAGCTGCTATTCACTGATGAGGTCGAGCTATACAACCCTCTGTCTGGACCAAATATGAGCCCAATTTGAGAGCCCTGAAAGTACATGGAAAAATAGGCTCAGGATAACTTGGCCAATCTCAATAGTCTTTGGCATCCTCGCCACCCACGTGATCAGCCTAAGTCAATTAGGGCTCTTGAGGGGTTAGATAGCAATGATCTTCATTTTTTAGATACTATCGCTATTGACCCCACCTCCGATCTTGTCATTGTTGAGACGGAGCCTCCCTAGTGATGCTCAAACCACTAAGGCAAGCTTTTCAATCGACTTAGTTTAAGATCCAGCTTTTGTTCCTCCTTTCGATTTTGCACCAGAGTTGTCTAGTTTCTTTTCATTATGTATTTTTTCTTTTAATCAAATAATTGTAACTCAAATGTTTGGACTTGATGATAGTTTCATTTGCAGTTTTATTTCTGGTGTATATGCTTTTCATGCGTGATAGTAAATAGCATATCCGAATGATAATATATCCAACATTACATAATAACGTATCATGACATATGTAGATCATAATGATAACATATCAAAACATATGTGATTGGTAACATGATAACATATCCAAATGATACTATGTTCAACATGATAACATATCATGACATATCCAATATAGTGTTGCCCAGTTCTTTTACGAAGGAGCATAGTTTCTTTCCAAAAAGAACTCTATTTGATCATTCACGTGCCGAGTATCTTCACTTTTTGCCAAAAAATCACCTTTGCACTCTTCTCTTTGAGTTTATTATCTCATGGCTCACATCACACTTTTCGTTTAAACCTTTTTGTTGCCTTCTCGCACATTTTTCACTTCAAGACTTTTTATTTTATGGCTTACATTGCATACTTTTCACTTCAAGCCTTTGTATTGCCCTTCTTGCCCATTTTTCGCTTTAGGACTTTTTATTTTATGGCTTACATCGTGTGCATTTTTTGCTTCAAGCCCTTTTATTGCCATTTGTGCATTTTTTCTTCGGACTTTTTATTTTATGGCTTAACTTGCACACTTTTCGCTTCAAGCCTTTTCTTTTATGATAGGTGGCTGACTCGTGCATTTTTCACTTTTAGCCCCTTGATTTTGCCAGCTTTTTGCTTTTTTCTCTTTTTCCTGTGACATGCCTAACATACACATATAATTATCATAAAATAAACAAAGATATGAATAACTGGCATTTCATTTCATAAATCAAAGTACTTCAAATAGTAATATCTTCAACATATGTAACAAAGAAATGCAATAAGTCTTAAAATAAAACATTAAGCATTACTGCCAGTAAAACTTCAAATGGGTGGTGCTCCAAGTCTTTGAAATCTTCTTACCATGCAAAGTCTCCAAAGCACAGGTGCTCATTCGATCATCCTCCTAATCTTGTAATGCCCTTCCCAGTTTGCTCAAAATTTACCATCTTATTTGTGTTGGTGATGGCTGATTTCCTTAGTACTAAATCCCCTTCTTGTAATGGCCTACTCTTGACCCGTGCATTGCCACTCTTTGTTGTAGTACCCGACCACTCCTTGTTGATAAGCGGCTAATTGTATTGCTACCATGTGTCTTAGCTCATTGATTAAGTCTAGATTCTCTTGAAGCCCTAGGAATTAACTTCTTGCACAAAGGGAACCATCCTAGGTGATATGGCTCTAATTTCTACTGGTATTAGGGCTTTAGTTCCGTACACCAAATTAAATTGCATTTCTCCAGTCGACACTCGGCTCATGGTTTTGTAACCCCCTAGAATGCTAGGAAGTTCACCAACCCTTGCTCCTTTAGTCTTGTCTAGTAGAGTTTTCAACTTGTGGGCTATGGTCTTATTGCTTACCTCAGCTTGCCCGTTGGCTTGCGAGTAGGAGACAATTGATATCCTAAGTTGGATCTTCAGCCCTTTGCAGATTTTTCAAAAAATGTTACAGTCAAATTGCTTTCCATGGTCAGCATTCAATGCCTGAGGGATTCCAAATCGGCATATGTGTCCTTCCACACCATGGCTTCTACTTTCTTATCAGTGATGGTGGCTAAGGGTTTTGCTTCTATCCATGTAGTAAAATAATCAGTAGCTACTAGCAAATACATCCTCTGTCTTATTGTTAATGGAAAGAGACGCAAGACATGTAGCCCCCATTGCGCGAAAGGTGTAGGTTAGAAGGTTTTCTAGAGGGCTGAGATGGGTACGAATGTGATGGGAACAAATCTCTAGCACTTGTCACATCGACATACCTTGTCTGAAACATCTCGTTTTAATGTCGGCTTATGGAATCCAACTAGAAGGATTTTCCTGCTAAGGCCTGACCCCCTAAATGCTCTCCGCAAACTCTCTTATGGACTTTGACTAGAGTATAGCCAGCTTGCTCAGGTCCTAGACACTTTAGTAAGGGCATAGTAAACCCCCATTTGTATAGCTCCCTATTCACCATGGTAAACTTGGCACTTTGTACTTTCAACCTCCGAGCTTCTTCTTTATCAGTTGGAAGCTTCCCTTCCAATATATAGTCCTTGATTGGAGTTCTCTAATCATCCCTAGCTTCAACGTCACAAATTACCTCTTTCTCAATGCTTAGCTTCACCAGACATTCCACCCTCACTATTTTACCTTTCGTTTCCTTAGAAGAGGCTCCTGCATTAGTGTTCTCGAATTGGTTGATTTGAGTTAATAGAAAATTTTTGAATGAATGTACCAATAATTGGACTTTCTATAAGTACAACACCAAGGTAGGCTTTCGTATTTCATATTCACTGAGAAATTGATTCACCACTAATTGGGAGTCGCTGGGGCCACTAGATTGCTGACTTGTAATTTCTCAGCCAACTTCATTCCCACTATCAGAGCCTCATATTCAACTATATTGTTCGAACTTGGGAAGTCAAAGCATGAAGAATACTTAAAGACTTCTCCTTCGGGCAAGATTAGAACATGCCTGCTCCATTGCCGTTTACATTATAGGCTCCATCCACAAACAATTTCCACCATGCTAACTCTGGTTCATCTTGATTCTCTCGACCTGTGCATTCAACGATAACATTTGCCAAGGCCTGCCCCTTTATTGCTTGGCGAGGTTGGAAATGTATGTCATATTCTCTAAGTTCAATAGGGCACTTAATGTTCAGGCTTTTGCAATATCCACCTCAAAGGTTGATCGGTCAAGCAGTGATCGAATGTGCCTGGAAGTAATAGCATAACTTTCGAGTTGCCATTGCTAGTAATAGGCCCACCTTTTCAGCTTGGGGATTTCTTGTTTCTATATCCAATAGCACCTTGCTCACATAGTAAACTGGGCAATCCTTATCTCCATCTTTTTCAAAAGGACTACACTAACTACCTTTTCTCCTATTCCAGGTATATGAAAAGCTTCTCTCCTGACTAGGGTCTTGACAATAACGGTAACTCTTTCAGACACTCCTTCAATTTATCAAAAAAGATTTGGCATTCCTCTGTCCACTTGAAATTCTTTCCTCCTTTAAATGCTTTAAAGAATGGTAGGCTCTTTTTTTCGGTTAGCCTTTGCACTTCTCTCACAATGGAAAGGGGTTGCATATCCAAGATAGCTTGAATCTTTTTAGGGTTGGCTTCAATTCCTTGATTGGTGATCATAAATTCTAAGAACTTTCCCGATCTTACCTCGAATGAGCATTTGTTGGGATTCAACTTCATTTTATACTGTCGCAACACTGTAAACACCTTTCATTCCTCCTCACGGCTCTTTATGAAAATGTCATTCACATACACCTCCATAGTATTTCCTAACATGTCCTTGAACACCTTATTCACCATGCGGTGGTATGTGGCACTCGCATTCTTCAAGTCAAAGGGCATCACTCAAGAGTAATATGTTCCATTATTAGTGATAAATGATGACTACTCCTCATCATTAAGGTGCATCATAATTTGATAGTACCGAAAAGGCATCCAAAAATCTCATGAGTTCATATCTTGAAGTTTCATCCACCAGTTTATCGATGCATGGTAGTCGATAGGAATTTTTAGGGCGGGCTTGTTCAAATCAGTGAAGTCTACACACATCCTCCACTTTCAATTAACTTTCTTCACCATCACCATATTTGCCAACCATTCAAGATAGTGGACTTTCACTTATAAAACCTGCTTGTAACAACTTCGATATCTCTTCATCTATGACCTACTGTTTTTTCGGAGCGAAATTTCGTTTCTTCTGCTTAACCAGTTTGGCTTCTGGGACGACGTTCAACTTGTGGCAAATAACCTCAGGGTTAATTTTAGGCATGTTAGCAAGGATCCATGCAAAGACATTAGATTTCTCTCTCATACATTGCACTATCTCTTTCTTTATCAGGTAGTTGACGTCCTATGTAGACTACCTTCTCCTTATCATTCTCCTTCAATTGAATTGCTCCATCTCTTCATTTGGGTTTGGGCTTGGTTGGTTTCTTGATTGTAAATGTTTCTTTCCTCTGAATCCCCTTACATGTAGTAGACACGATATAACTCATCCTCGCTTTCCTCTGATCTCCCCTTACTTTACCTACACCGTTAGGTGTTGGGAATTTCATCAATAAATAACATGGCAAAACCATAGCCCTCATATCATTTAGCAAGGGTTACTCAAAGATTATATTGTAAGCTATCGATGTCGACTTTACTACCATGAATAACACTTATCGAATCACGCTTTTCGAGCTTTCACCAAGAGTAACGGGTAATTGGATTGCCCTTGCAACTATCATTTTTTCACTAGAAAACCCATGTAAAGGTGTGGGTACCAGCTTCAACCTATCTTCCAAAATATTCATCTTTTCAAAACAGTTCCAATAAATCAAATTTATAAAACTTCCATTATCAACCAAAATCCAACTGATTAGATGTTTAGTAACAATTGCCGAAATCACCATTAGGTCATCATGAGGAATCACTATATCTCCTCGATCACTGGTGTAAAGGTGATCGACTCTTTGTCTTGTGCTTCCTTCATCATTAAACAGACTTGATAAGCTTGTCTGGCATAAGTTTTTTGGGATGAGGAGAAGTTTTCTGCCATTAAGTCTCCTCTAGAGATGACATTAATGGCATGCCCAATAGGTTCATTATCCTCCTCCTGATCTCTTCGATCTGTCCTTTTTCTCCTTATTTCTCCCCTTTATCTCTTTTATTCTCATTTCACCTATTTTTGGCATTATTTCGTGTGGGATACCAGACTTTCTCATTCCTCCAGGCAAACCTATCTATCTTTCCTTTTCTGGCTAATTTCTCTAATTGATTCATTAGGTCCTTACATCTTTCAATAGCATGCCCATGCCAAGCATGGAAATTGCAATTAAGTACAAATCTCGACCTATATTTCCCTATGCCTTCTTTAAAAATTGTATCTATCTCAATCCTTCTATAGCTATTAAGATTAAGGCTCGAGGCTCAATAAGCTGAGTGTAGTTACTATATCTCAGCTTAGGGGCCTTTTTTGATTTATCTGACCCATTGGTAAACCCACTAGCAGATTCTCTCCCTTGCTTCTTCCTTTCTCTATGCTTCTCAAGCGATATCCTCTTCATCACTTCCTCTTGAGTGATGTACTTATTTACACTAAAGAACAATTCTAAAATCATGGTAGGTTTATCCAACAACAAAAACTCTTGTAATTTCTCAATTTAGTCCCTTGTAACATTGCTGCCACAGCTCCCCCAACCTGTAAGTCCCAAACTTCCAAAGTTGCATCTCGAGATCGATCCACATAGCTTTTTAATGATTCCTTATTTCCCTCTTTAAGTGTGAGCAAATAAGTAGGCTCCTTCCTCTGGCTGTTAATTATAAAGGCCTTCAAAAATTCGCTTTGTACTTGGTCAAAGGAGGCAATTGATCCCTTAGGTAGACTATTGAACCATTTCATCGCATGACCGATTAGGGTTAGTGAGAAGGCTCTGCAGATGATTTCATCTTGCCACCCGTGAAGCACCATCAGTGCTTCATAATTCTGCATATGATCTTAAGCATCTATTTTTCCATAGTATGCAGTCATTTACGATATTTTGAACTTTGGGAGTAAAAGTTTCTCCATAATAGCCGCACTAAATGGTACCCACTTCCTTTGACTTTCTTTTGCAGGTACCAACTTCTTCTCTTCCAACACTTGTTCTATTGTTTTCTTCATGTCGACTACAGGTGCAAGATGATTTCTCCCATTCTCTCTGTTAGACGAATCAAGCTAATCATCATCTACTACCTCTTTTCCTTTATCCTGTAAGGAAACATTTCGCATCATTCTCATATTCCAAGAGGGTTAGTCTCCGAGCCCGTCCACCAGACACTTTCCCTACCAAAAGCTAGTTGTGTTCGTCCAGACCCCACCTTTCCAGCTCCTCCCACACCTTGCATTGGTTTGGGTCCAGTTTGCCAATCGGGAAGATCTGACATACTTTACCACAACCTAAAGCACCCTGCCACCTAGGAGACCTTGTTGTAGCTTGCGCATCCTACCACTTGAAGGACCCTGTCGCAACCTATGCATCCTGTAGCCTAGGTGATCTTGCCACAACCTGCACACCTTGCCACTTAGGGGACCCTACCTCAACTTGTGTCTCTTGCCTCCCAGTTTCACGTGGTTTCCTCTCCCAACTTGTTTCTCCCATAAGGTTTTGTAAAGCTTGGGGTAAATTCAATCGAGGGAGAACTCCCTTGAAGAGGTCAACCATGGCTCGCAACGCCTGAGTCATCTCTTCACTATGCCTTTTCAAAGCTTCAAATTCGACTAAGGATACCGTTGCTCCAGGCTCTTCCATATTCTCTTGAGTTCTCTTTTAGGGCTGACTGTCTAGAGAACTTACAGAGTTTTCATCACTGCCATCTCTCACCATTGCTGATCTTGCCTTCACCATTTTCCAAACAATAAGATTTTTGTATCGTTTCCCACAAACGACACCAATTGTTGTTGCATAGAACAACAATGATTAAATGCTGATGTAGATTGCGTATTTCTCTTGAACACATGTCACTAAGAGCTCTACAAGAAAAAGAAGTCAGAGAGATGCAGAGGGTTGTTCCTTACGTAAGCACTCCGATGCTTAAGTCAAAAAAGGAATTTGGCAGAGTCTAAGTAAGCAGAAGATAGAGCTTGGAATGAAACAACGCCCCTGTACTTTATTTATACATGAATAATTATCTTAGTTGCCACAGTAATTATCGATGCTATGAATTTGGTATGATTAAACATGTTAGGAGCAATTTTGTCTTTTCGTCGCTTTGATCCTTAGAAATAGAGCTCCTACGGAAAGGCCTCCCTATCACTGGCGGGAGGAAGCTTTTGATGTGCAAAAGGTGGATGGCAGGAGACAGTTCCTGTAACTGGCAAAAGGTTTCTCCCCATGACAGAAGGTGGTTTCTGCCACCGACGAGAGGGTGTCTCCACCATCTTCAAGCTTCTCTTTATGCCACGTGGCTCCGTCCTAAGTTGCCATGTGTCTGGTGGTTTTGTCTTTATGGGCTTGTTTATTTGGGTTGGGCCAGACCCATATCAATTTCATATTCCAATTAGGTCAAATCGAATAAAAAAAGAATTAGATCAGTTAAAAATTTTTTTAAGTTAGTTCATATTTGTGCATTTCAAATCAAGACAATACCGGTTTTGATTGATTTGAGTGAGGATGATTTTGAGTTTAGGTTAATTCAGCTTTGAATCGTTTCAATTTCAAATCAAATTTAAATGATTTAGAAGTAATTTAACATGAAATTATGTTTTGTTAAATATAAAATTTATTTTATTATAATAAAAATTATTAATAATTTTCTATTGACTAATTCGTAATATTTATTTTTAATATTTCACACATTAGTTATTAATTTATTATTAGTGGTTGATATTAATATTTAATACACTCATATTCATTGATATTACTTATTAATAATAATTAAAAATAAGCAAATAGCTAAATTATTTTAAGAAGATTTCCCACGAGAGTTATCATTAAAGAGTATGATAATGTGAAAAATGCACGATTGGCATTATTAATAATAATTTTCTATTGAATAATATTTAATATTTATTTTTGTATTTCATACACTAGTAATAATTTATGGGCATTGATAATGTATAGTCTCTATATACTGTCAATGTACTAGAAGTTGACACCTCATCAATATGCAAACTAAAAAAATGTCAAGCCCTTAAAAATAAATACAAATATATTTTTTTCAATTTGCTCATAAGGGCTTATTGATAAGGTGTCAACTTTTTATGCACTGACGGTGTATAAAGACTATGCACTATCAGTGCATCATATATAAATATTTAATTTATTATCAATGATTGATATTAATGTTTAATACAATCAAATTTGTCCACATTACAATTAATAATGAATTCAAAATGAGAAAATAACTCGATAATTTTACGAAGATTCATCATGAGAGTCATCACTAAAGAATATGATAATGTCAAAAAAATATTATTTATTAATTTTCTATTGACTAATGTCATGTTGTTTCCTAGATCTAGGTTGCTAAACATTAAATTTATAGAGTCCCCACCAACTTTCTTTATCTAGGTGTGATTTGTTATCGATTTGAATTAATCTTCATAAAGAATTCTTAAACTTAGGTTATGTTTTCCTAAGAAAAATAAGCCTTAGTATGCATTTTCCAAATTTTGAGTTTGGGAGTTCATTTACATATAAATGAGATTTTAGCACCCCGACTACGCTGAAAATTGGTATTAATGTTATGTTATCTTAACATTGTCCTAAATGGATAGTCTTTGTTAAAAATTTATCCTTTAAATAATGAAAATTCTTTTAAGTTTTCTCCATCATTCTAAACGAGTAACCTTCATCACATTCAAAAGTATTTAAGGCGTATCATTCTGTATAACATTCGCTAAATACGCATGTACGCATAAGTTGAATAATTGATAGAAGACTAATATAATTAATTTACTGGAAACTTTGATGGTTGTCAAAAGGAGTGAGGTCATTTGGCTACTTGGGAAAATTGGTGGAAATTCTGAAAACTGAGTAAAATGGCAAATTTCCACACCTTAGTATCAACTATGTAATCATAAGGAAGAGTACACTTAGTGTAAAATGCCGTATAATTAAATTAAAGTAGTTGATTATATAAACATACCTATATATGTATCTTTTTGATATGTAAATTATATAACCTAATTTAATCATGTGCAAGGTGTGTGCAACATGTGATTGAATGGTTAATGTATATTATAAGATTAGCGAGTGTGGCCTTTCCATTGTTATCCCTATTGCCTTGTTATATTCTAAATTAAATAAATTTAATAAAAGCGGATGAAAAGACATGGCAATTTGGGAGAAAGCATAACAAAACAAGTGGCTCCCTTGCATGTTGTAATGATGAAACACAAATTTGAGTGGGAGAGTATAGTAATTAATGAGAGTAAGAGAGAAAGTGGGGATGACTTTGTTGTTAACAGCAATTAAGGAAAGTAACACAAAGTGTGAAAGAGAAAGCAATTGGCAATGTGAGGAAAAAGGTGGAACCAAATGCATGCATGGCTAGATTTTGGTGATTAACAACAATTAGGAGAGGAATTGGAAGATAGGTGAGTTACTCTTGGGTTCTTGAAGAGAAAAGAAAGGAGAAGTCTTGGCTTTGTGAAAAAATAAATACAAGGAGAAAGAAATTGAAATAGAAAGGAAAGTATAAGAGAGAAAACCAAGAGTGATATTGGCTTAAGGTGTTTGGTTTCAATGATCCAAGGTGAGAAAATCTTACTTGTTTGAGTTTCATGAGTTGTCATGATTTCTGTAAATAAGCCCTTGTATGTCATTTTGCTAGGAATTGGAAGTGAAGTTGCATTTGAGGTCTTTGTTGCTTAGGACAATTGATCATGAGTTATTAAGGTGAATAACTTCATTCCTTGGCAATGCTTTTAAAGAATTGATTAATCCTCCATCTGTGCTTTGTTCATGACCCAACTTTAAAAATTCATCCCAATTAATCCATAGTAAGTTTAATTCTAAAATTTTTCTAGCTTATTACACATCAAGTTAGGTTTATTTCAGAATTGGAATTACTTGATTTGGAGTTCATTAGCTTGAGAATTATGTAAGTTAGTTGAGGGTACTCACTACTAAAAATGCACTTCACAAGGTGATATTTAAAAATTCATGGAAATTGATTCAAGTTGAATTAGGCTTCAGTTTTTCATTTCTAGATAGGGAATTGGGTTAGGTTTCATATGGTTTTGGAATCACATTAATTAGACATCCCTACATTTGGTTTGTACATTTTAGTGCACAAAGGTCAGTTGGCTATACTCCTATACGTGCATGCACATAGGGTAATTTTGGGAATTTTTTGATGTTGATACAGAATGAACTAAATTATGAGCCTTACATTTCCAGACAGGTAATTGAGTTAGGTTTTATAGAATTACAATAATTAGACATCCCTACGTTTAGTTATGTTTATTTTAGAGCTCAAAAGTTAGTTGGCTATTTTGCCTAAACTTGCCTGCACATAGGGTAACTTTGAGAATTTTCTGGTGTTGATCTAGAATGAATTAAATTATGGGCCTTATATTTCCAAATAGGGATTTAAGTTAGGTTTCATAAAAAAAAATTGACAGTTTGACAATGGAACTTTGAATTTTCTGGATAAGGGTAGAAGAGTGCTAAAAGGTCTGAATTATAAGTAAACAGTAAGTTCATGTAATACTATATTTTGTGGGAATATGTTTGATTGGTGAAATAAGTAATTAAAATTGAGAATATGATAGTATGGTGCTATTTGATGAGCAAAGTAAGGTATAAGATTTTAGTGAAAGAAAAGTATACTAACAAGTTTCGAAATTGGTTGCAAATAGGCTGTGCAAATTAGACCACAAAGTGGTTTTAAAATGGAGCTTGCGACTAAAATTAGTGGTAACTTCTATTACTTGACCAAAAAAATGAGCAAATGCGATTAATACAAGTTCATGGAATAAATGTATCGTATAATTCTTATTTGTAGCTAATTATCAAGTTACGTAGCAATTCGCGCGAAATTAAGAAACGTGAGCCCAGTAGTGTAATTATCAGTATATAAGTGTAAGTAGAAGTATAAGTGGAAATTGCTTGATTTAAATTATTTTAGGCTTAATAGCCAAATAAGCCCTCAACCTTTAGCCCAAAATAGAATTCAGCCCTCAACGTTTTATTGCGTGACATTCAGTCCATAAACTTTTATTTTGGTAGAAATAAACCCTCAACCTTTTAAAATTATGCAATTAAGTTCAAATTTGTTAAATAACACTAACTGCCGTTAGTATATCTAACGTGAAAGCTGACGTGGATAGCTTAGTTGGCTGCCATGTGGCATGCCACGTGTGCAATACTAATGGCAGTTAGTGTCATTTAACAGATTTGGACTTAGTTGCATAATTTTAAAAGGTTGAGGGTTTATTTCCACTGAAATAAAAGTTTATGGATTGAATTTTATGTATAAAATTTTGAGGGTGGAATTCCATTTTGGGCTAAAGGTTGAGGCTTATTTGGCTATCAAGCCATTATTTTATAAGTTTATGTTTCAATCATGCTTTAATACCTTGATTTATGCAAAGTGTGCTTGATTGATTTATGTCATGATTTATTTTAAAGGATACGATGAATTTTGATATCATTACCCTAGTGTTGATTTAAGATGCTCATATGTCTATAGCGTTTTGATTTATAATCCGACGATGCATTATGCTTTAAAAGAAATAAATGATTTTAACATGCTTTTTCTATACTTAACTGAATGTGATGTTTTTATATGAATTTTCATATGAATTTAATGGCTAAGAAAGAGGTAACAGAGTTTGGAGATATAGTGAATGTTCTCAACACACTAAGAATTTTTAATCATGGTCCAAATAGTGTTAGGATTGGATCTCTTCACAATGATTTTGTGAAAATAGTACCTTTAAATTACTAAAACAAGTATTAAGTTTGGTTTTGCTGTAAGAGGATCCACATTTGGTTTGATCCTACCACAATTAGAGCAATATATATTGTCAAGTAATATTTGATCAATGGGCTGGTGAACTTGTGTGCACATAAGTAGATTCATAGAGGGGAACAGTTCCTAGAAAGAAACGAGCAGGTTCACTGATAGCACTGCAGTGATCCGATGTTTATGATATGAGCTATAGACATGAGACTTGTTGGTGCAACTTCACACTTTTACGTATATGCCTGAAATGTTTATTGAGACGATGTTTTATTATGCTTTTACAAGTTACGATTATATAGTTTATAACAGCATGTACGACTATGTTGTTTTTGAAGATTGCATAGCGAACTTTAAATTTTATGATTGTAGACCATGATTCATTGATTGCATGCCTAATGATTTTAATACCATTTATAACATATGATTTCTAAATAGCTTGCATAGTGTTCTTTATTGTGGTTTTCAGCATGCAGGGTTTTATAAAGGTATCATTAACTCTATTTTGATTTTACTGCTTATAATTTCCCCTACTAAGCCTCTTAAGCTCACCCCCATCCTTTCCTCACAAATTAGCTTGTGATAGTCCTAGGTGACTACAGTGGGTCGATACTCCGATGTTTAGTAGTCAGCGTGAGATATCGGTAACGACATTATGTTTTGTTTGATACACAAATTATGCAGTCTTGCACAGTGTAGTATTTGTATATATGTTAAGTATGTGGGATGTATGATAATGTATCATGTTGACCATCTATGAGTTATGACATGCCTTATGGTACTTAATTTGATAAGATAGGTAATATATGGAATAGCAACTTACTTGTATGTAATGGTGGTAGTATGATGGAGATATCTATTAACTATAATTATGAGATTCTGAGTTGCTTTGGTGGCAAATGCATTGTGGTTGGGGTTGCTATATAATTGTGTTTACCTTGTAGGAGGGCTAGGCTAATTTTAAGCCGTTATACTGTTGGATTTTCTAAGAAATCTATGACTTAGAGAGTGAATGTATTTATAAGTGATGTTGATGAATCCAAATTATTATTACTCATTAAAGCAAGCTTGAATTGATGCCTAGACTATGCTCACTAAAATGGTATAGTAAAAGATTCAATAAAAAAAATTCTGGCCTTAATTTCTGACTTCCGTTGATTAATGCGATCAAACAAGTCTTTACATTCTTCCATCGAAGAATTCATTTGATGCATTATGAATTTATCTTAACTTTGAGTTGTTCATTTGATCTTATTATTATTATTATTATTATTATTATTATTATTATTATTATTATTATTATTATTATTATTATTATTATTATTATTATTCATCTGTTTTTCATTATTTGTTGATAAATATTAATTCTTAATTCTTGAAAATTCTTTCTAAATGTTCCATCAATTTGGATAAACATAGAGAAAGTTTTTCACCTAGGAATTTCTTAAATGTTACTCATTTGCGATTACTCTAAGCATTCCATCATCTCAATCCTCACTTTATTAAAAATTTATGGCATTTTTATTTACATTTATATTTTTTAATGATTTTAATTTACAAGATTATTTTAATTTGCATTTTATTTTATAAAGAATTTTAATTTACAATATGTTTTGTGAATTTTATGTGTAAACCTAACTTAGGTTTTTAACTATAATTTTTATATATTTTTTGTTTTTTTAATAACTAATCTTGATTTCAAAATAGAATAATTGAATCAAAATAAAGAAACCAAATAAATCAAATAAATAAATAAATGAAAAAATTAAAAAAATAAAATTGAGAAAAAAGATTAGACATAAATAAATAAATAAAACAAATAAAAACAAAGATTAAATGTTTTGCATTTGAACTAATAGTGTGAAGACCATGAATTTTCGAAAATAAATAGTAAATATCCAGAAAAATTTAATTTGGATAAGTTGCAATCCAAATTAAATAAGAAAAGGAATGGAGAAAATAATTTTGGATATTTAGAAATCCAAATTTAATAAGAAATAAAAATATTTTTGATATATTTATATAATGATATTATATAAATATACTTTTGATAAATATAAATATTATTTTTGTATTAAAAGTGTAAAAATATATATATGTATTTTGATACAAAAATATGTATTTAAATACATACTATATAATAGCATATTTATATATAATTATAATTATATGTATAATTATAATGTGTATATTTATTATTATTAATTAAGTATATTAATAAATAATATTGAAAAAAAAAAAGAAGGAAGAGACAGGAATCGGGTTCTCCCAATTCCCAACCTTTTCTCCTCTGTTCCAAAACAGAGGAGAAAACAAAAGAAAAAGAAGAGAAGCCGGCCAATGCCGGCCGGCCAAAGGAGAAAGCGGAAGAGAGAAGGGCATCGTCGGCGAGACGAGAGGGAAGAGGAGAAGCTAGCCGGCGGCGGAGAAAAGGGAAAGAGGAAAGAGAAATCGAGTGCGGAAAGGAAAAACCCGAGAAGGAAAAGAGGAAGTGGAACGGCGATGCCGGCCAATCCGGGCACCGCCATTGACACGAACGCCACCGGTGAAGACCCGAGAAGGAAAAGGAGGCCACGACGATGAAGGAAACCGACGGAGGAAGGAGAAAAGAGGAAGGAAAGGAGCCGAGAACCACGGACTAGATCCGACGCCGTCGCCGGTGATGGGGCGAAACCGAGGCCAGATCTGGCTTCGTGGCAACCTCGGCAAGCTGTTAGGTGTCAGAATTGCCAGAAATGGTGGCTGCCGGTGGCTGAACCGGCCAAGCAAAGTCTGAACCGGCGGAACCGGTCCAACCCGATTCGACCCGGTCCTACCCAGTTGACCCGGTCAACCTGACCTGACCCGATTTGACCTGGTCAACCCGACCCGACTCGGCCAGAAAAAAAAAGAGAAAGAAAAAGAAAAGAAAAAGAAGAAAAGAAAAAGAAAAGAAAAAAAAAGAAAAGAAAAAAGAAGAAGAAGAAGAAGAAGAAGAAGAAGAAGAAGAAGAAGAAGAAGAAGCAGAAGAAATGGGTAAGGAAAATTAAAAGTTTTGCTATATTTCTATGGAATTTATTAGAAATTGTTGGATTATTTTCTAAATAAAAATATGTGTTAATTATTGAAATTGTAGCAAAACAGAAATGAGACGAATGGTGGAGTTCGGCAAGGCTCGAAAAAAATCGGAAAGTACGCTAAGCTTGGCGAATAGGTAAGATACTCTTATAAAGCCTTAGTAGCATTATATTGTATGTGGGATTTATGATGTTATATGATGCATTGATGGAATGATTTTTAATGGAATTGTGATTTTTTTATATGATGCATCGATTTAAATTGATTTGCTAAAAATGCTAAGAGAACCCACAACTGATGGTGGGGGTCTTAGTTAGAGGTAAAAATTGGTGAGAATCAACGGCTGCAAGTATAAATTGTATTTCCTTGCAGGAGGTTTAGTGAAAATTAAGCTGTTATGCTGCCGAAATTTCCACAAAAATGTTTAAGGAAAAATATTAAGTTCTCATCTAAATGGACTCCTGAAAGAATTATTGAAGATAAGTTTGAAAGGATCTTACGGTATCATAGGAAAAATTGATTTTTAAATGGTTGAGAAGGTTAATGGATGAGCAAGATAATGTGAGGAATTTTGTTGTGAATCTTATAGAGTCGATAATTCGAGTTATTTAACATTACAAGTTGACTATCGAGCAGAAATTGAGGTCGAATCTCGATAGTTGGAGTATTGATAGATGTAACGATGATTATATGATATTGCTTTGAAGAGAAGATCATAGTTGAAAATTGACGGTTAAATGATTGGATTGTGAAGTTACTAATGGAGTAATGATTTTCAGAATTTACCGAGTCCGATTTCTTGATTTTGAAATAATTCCAAAACGTGATAATATGGACAAATTCGAAAGATCGAAATGGAGACGATTTCACCGTCCTACATTGTACTGTCGGATATACGTGAGATAATAAACGGACATACCCTAGTAATATGGGTCTTAGTATCGATACGATGGTACACAATGAATAGTTATAATATTGAATCATAATGAATGTACGAATTGTGCATGCAAAAAATTGATTGAAATTGAGATTGAATTACGACACAATCCGATCAATTATGGGTTCGAAGAAATTAGTGATAAATATGTGAAAAGGTGGTTGTGCTTATGACCTTAGAATAGATCTCGAATAATAAGATCGACAATTGCATAAATTCGGATTAAGTCATAAAGGCCGCATAAAAGTTGATTTGAGGATTTAGATATGATTTTGTGATGGTAAATGAAATTGAACCTCAAATCGGAAATGATAAACATGTATCAATAGATCAAATCATAAATGGATTTGATAAGTAACTATCGATGTGGTGATTCTGTTACCCTCGATGTCGATTCTGGAATAGATATTGAGTGATGATAATATTATTTGCATAATTTCGGTACCTTGATGACTAATTAGAAACATGATGTTTAAAAGCTCATAGAAACTTAGAGGATTCATACTAATGATGCGATCCTAATATTGATGATGAAGTGTATAAATGATTATAATAGTCGATGACGATCGAGAAAGGATATTGAATACCGAATAGTCTGAATACCAAGTGATTCGATTTCCAAATGAATTGAGTACTGAGCAAATTGAATACCGAACTAAATGAATAATGAATGAATTGCATAGTGATTTACTGACTTGACAGAAAGAAATTCTTGAAATCGAATAATTGATCGTGATAAAGTTAAAGGAATCGTTTCACTGTATTGATGAAAATATTACTGAAGTTGCATACTGAAATGTTTTATAGCATCGCATTTAAGCATGCTTTCTTGCAACTTGAAACATTTTAATAATGTTTATATGAATACTAAAAAGTATTGATTTGTTTTGAAATGAAAGTATATGGTAGATATATATATTTTGATATATGAAGTCTCATACAGAATTTTACCATATGCTTTACATGATATTGAAAAGAAAGCTATAGATTTAAATGTTTTATGAGACTGTAGGCACCCAAAAAGAATGAAATTCAATAAAGCATAGTGAAAACCGCCTAATTGGAGCATTGCTCATTAGGTAGAGAGATGCTTGTCCGACAATAGTCGTGGACAGGTCTCAGTCACGCCTGATCAGTGGGGCTGAGAGAGATGACGTCTATGGCCATAGATAGCGCCCTAGTTGGTTTCCAGGGGACGATGACATGATTTTCACTGCTAGCTATAGTGAGTTAAGTCTTTATTGATAGAGATGATAGGGATCTAACCTAGTCTCTAACGATATGATATGAAGTCTAGAGTATGATTTTATTGATATGAACTCTAGACTTGACATGATTTATACTGTATATGAAACAAATTTGAAATGAAATATGTTTTGAAACAGTACATGTTTTAAACATGTTTTAAAAGTCCATGAGATATGATTTCGACACTTATATAATTTATATATGATTTTGTGTCAAACATGGCATGATATGCGGTCTGGAGTATAGTTTGATTTGATATGAACTCTAGACCTGATATGACTTACAGTATATGTTTTAAAAGTACATGATAAATGATTTCGACACTTATATGATTTATATACGATGTTGTGTTGAATTTAAAATGATATGCGGTATAGAGTATAGATTGATTTGATATGAACTCTAGACCTGATATGACTTATAGTATATGAAAAATGTTTTAAAACCGCACATGTTTTAGACATGCTCTAAAAATGAATACATGAATTGAAATTGAACATGTTTTTATCATGCCGTAAAGGTAGACTTGAATGAATTGAAATTTCATACGTGGAGCATGTTCTAAAGTACATATGATACGATTAGAAATGATAGCAGTTTGTACAGTAAAGCTACATAAATTGCATATTAAACCCTGATATGATAATATGCTTCGTACATGAGAGTTACATGAGGAATGTCATGACTCGACATTAATGATTCTTCATCTAGACGATGATATGATATGATATGATATATGAACATAAGATTGATATTGAGAATTGTGAACTTACACTATGGTGATCATGATTTCTCTATATGGAAAGTGATATGAGATGATAGATTACAGGAGTACAATTATGAAACATAAAGTGAATT
The DNA here is from genome assembly GCA_031772115.1 of Heritiera littoralis. Taxonomy (NCBI): domain Eukaryota; kingdom Viridiplantae; phylum Streptophyta; class Magnoliopsida; order Malvales; family Malvaceae; genus Heritiera; species Heritiera littoralis. The sequence goes on along the minus strand of JAPDPK010000037.1, from coordinate 1,233,917 downwards.
GACATGATGCTTTAATTAGACATGATGTACTCCGAGATAGAGAAAAATATAGACTAATAGTATATGACATTCAATTTGGACACGACAGATTGTTGTGCGATGCACTATAGTGTAAGGACGAGAAGATTGAAAAAGTGATTATGATGATTTATTTAAAAGTATAAGGGATAGACAGATGACAAGAAATAAGATAATGGTATGTTATCGATAAGAAAGGATCAACTGTAATCGCAAACTTGCAAGTTTTAAGCATTGTAGTTTAAGACAGTGTAATCTTACTCTTGTATTTATATTAGTATCTTACTAAGCCGTAGTTTTGCTCACCCCACTAAATTTCATATCTTTTAGATTTTTGAAGTTAACATCTGTCATATGAGCTGCTAAGTGGGCATCGGAGATGGTGTATGGACTTGGTACTAGTCTTATGAGGTTTATGTTCTTTATAAAATACTTGTTTACATGTAAGACTTTAATTGATGCACAGTACATATTCTGTTTAACAAGTCGGGATGTAACTAAGAACCATTTCCGTGTTAGTTAAATATTTAAATGAAATAACTATAGGTCACCTAGATAGTATAGTAATTACACTGACACCGAATACAAACCTTAAAATGAAAAAAGAAAAATTTAGTCCATAAATTTGTAGAGTAAGAAAAGCATAAGAATCAAGTGAAAGTCACAGTCTTCTGGTCGTAATAGATTTAATGGTATCAGAGCACGGTTTGTCTCGTACGTGTCGGTGTAGTTGAGACCATAACAGTGTTACATCCCATTTACTGTGTAGTGTCTACATGTAAACTTGTTGATTTTCAATATATACCAAGATTGGTCAGCTATTAGTATGGGTGATACCAGTCGATGGCCTATTGAAACGGACTAGAAATCGTTAATGAATGGTATCGATATGGTATAGAAGAATTGTGTATCACCTTAAAGGAATAGGATATGAATGATCGAGAATGATTGATTGTGGCAGTTTATATAGAAGATAATGGAATGATTGTATAGAATATGATCGATATGTGAATTGAAAAGGATTAAAAGAAGTAAAGAAATAGCCAACGAAAAATGATTGAACCCAAATATATGGCTCGATTAAAAGTACAATCCCACCTTAATTATGAGGACTATTGGAAATTTAAAACTATGATTCGAGACATAAGGGATCACGAATTTGAAGCAGTTTTCGAATTTAAGACTGAAAGTGATTTCACTTGGTTATCACATCGAGATGTAATAAGAATACTACATGAAAAGAGATATGAGATAAAATGATTAATAAATGTTGCATTTATGGCAAGAGATGATTAACAGTAAAGTCTGCAATGAGGTGCAGCCTTGATTTATCAATGTGACAATGAGTGGTGGGATAATACGAAACCCAAAAGAAATATGATATTATGGAAGTGATTATAGACTGGTTGATCAAATTGAATCACTTTTCCATTTTCAGACTTCTAGATTTCTCTAATGCCTTAGTCAAAATATAAATATGAAACGGAGAGAATGTATGTGAAATTCCAGCGAGCGTTACATGTGATGGAATCTCTAATTGCCATATGCTTATGGGGAATAGCAAAAGGCTTTAGGATTCCAAATTTATTGACGGCATCGCTCCATGCTGATGTAAATATTTGAGCGTAGTAAGGAAAACGCTCGAAGATATGTTGAGAGAGCGGATGCACCAGATTTGAAAGCTACTAGAACAATTACATACTATTGATTAATTCAAATAAATGACAGTTATCAAACTTTATCGACTTGGCACCAAATGAGAGAAACGGATGATAAATAGTGAAACAGCTATTATGTGAAAAGAGAAGAAAGTGATGACTCTCAAAGTAATAAGAAATTTTAAAGAGTATAAATATATGGTGAAAAGTGATATGTAGTGGTATCAAAAGTGATTCTGATGTTAAAAATATGCTGACAGTATTATTTAAAAGATGATATAGAGGACAAGAATCATAAATATACGGAAGCATACCATCTCTAAATCTAAGTTAAATTCGGAGGACCGAATTTCTTAAGGTGGGGAGAATGTGAAGACCATGAATTTTCAAAAATAAATAGTAAATATCCGGGAAAATTTAATTTGGATAAGTTGCAATCCAAATTAAATAAGAAAAGAAATGGAGAAAATAATTTTGGATATTTAGAAATCCAAACTTAATAAGAAATAAAAATATTTTTGATATATTTATATAATGATATTATATAAATATACTTTTGATAAATATAAATATTATTTTTGTATTAAAAGTGTAAATATATATATGTATTTTGATACAAAAATATGTATTTAAATACATATTATATAATAGCATATTTATATATAATTATAATTATATGTATAATTATAATGTGTATATTTATTATTATTAATTAAGTATATTAATAAATAATATTGAAAAAAAAAAGAAGGAAGAGGCGGGAATTGGGTTATCTCGATTCACAGCCTTTTCTCCTCTGTTCCAAAACAGAGGAGAAAACAAAAGAAAAAGAAGAGAAGCTGGCCAATGCCGGCCGGCCAAAAGAGAAAGCGGAAGAGAGAGGAGCATCGTCAGTGAGACGAGAGGGAAGAGGAGAAGCTAGCCGACGGTAGAGAAAAGGGAAAGAGGAAAGAGAAGTCGAGTGCGGAAAGGAAAAACCCGAAAAGGAAAAGAGGAAGTGGAACGGCGGTGTCGGCCAATCTGGGCACCGCCATCGACACCAACGCCACCGGTGAAGACCCGAGAAGGAAAAGGAGGCCACGATGGTGAAGGAAACCGACGGAGGAAGGAGAAAAAAGGAAGGAAAGGAGCCGAGAACCACGGACTAGATCCGACGCCGTCGCAGGTGATGGGGCGAAACCGAGGCCAGATCCGGCTTCGTGGCAACCTCGGCAAGCTGTTAGGTGGCCGAACCGCCGAAAATGGTCGCCGTCGGTGGCTGAATAGGCCAAGCAAAGACTGAACTGGCAGAACTGGTCCAACTCGATTCGACCAAGTCCGACCCGCCTGACCCGGTCAACCCGACCCGACCCGTCCAGAAAAAAAAGAGAAAGAAAAATAAAAGAAAAAGAAGAAAAGAAAAAGAAAACAAAAAAAAGAAAAGAAAAAAGAAGAAGAAGAAGAAGAAGAAGAAATGGGTAAGGAAAATTAAAAGTTTTGCTATATTTCTATGGAATTTATTAGAAATTGTTGGATTATTTTCTAAATAAAAATATGTGTTAATTATTGAAATTGTAGCAAAACAGAAATGAGACAAATGGTGGAGTTCGGCAAGGCTCGAAAAAAATCGGAAAGTACGCTAAGCTTGGCGAATAGGTAAGATACTCTTATAAAGCCTTAGTAGCATTATATTGTATGTGGGATTTATGATGTTATATTGTATGTGGGATTTATGATGCATTGATGGAATGATTTTTAATGGAATTGTGATTTTTTTTATATGATGCATCGATTTAAATTGATTTGCTAAAAATGCTAAGAGGACCCACAACTGATGGTGGGGGTCTTAGTTAGAGGTAAAAATTGGTGAGAATCAACGACTGCAAGTATAAATTGTGTTTCCTTGCAGGAGGTTTAGAGAAAATTAAGCCGTTATGCTGCCGAAATTTCCACGAAAATGTTTAAGGAAAAATATTAAGTTCTCATCTAAATGGAATCCTGAAAGAATTATCGAAGATAAGTTTGAAAGGATCTTACGGTATCATAGGAAAAATTGATTTTTAAATGGTTGAGAAGGTTAATGGATGAGCACGATAATGTGAGGAATTTTGTTGCGAATCTTATAGAGTCGATAATTCGAGTTATTTAACATTACAAGTTGACTATCGAGCAGAAATTGAGGTCGAATCTCGATAGTTGGAGTATTGATAGATGTAACGATGATTATATGATATTGCTTTGAAGAGAAGATCATAGTTGAAAATTGACGGTTAAATGATTGGATTGTGAAGTTACTAATGGAGTAATGATTTTCAGAATTTACCGAGTCCGATTTCTTGATTTTGAAATAATTCCAAAACGTGATAATATGGACAAATTCGAAAGATCGAAATGGAGACGATTTCACCGTCCTACATTGTACTGTCGGATATACGTGAGATAATAAACGGACATACCCTAGTAATATGGGTCTTAGTATCGATACGATGGTACACAATGAATAGTTATAATATTGAATCATAATGAATGTACGAATTGTGCATGCAAAAAATTGATTGAAATTGAGATTGAATTACGACACAATCCGATCAATTATGGGTTCGAAGAAATTAGTGATAAATATGTGAAAAGGTGGTTGTGCTTATGACCTTAGAATAGATCTCGAATAATAAGATCGACAATTGCATAAATTCGGATTAAGTCATAAAGGCCGCATAAAAGTTGATTTGAGGATTTAGATATGATTTTGTGATGGTAAATGAAATTGAACCTCAAATCGGAAATGATAAACATGTATCAATAGATCAAATCATAAATGGATTTGATAAGTGACTATCGATGTGGTGATTCTGTTACCCTCGATGTCGATTCTGGAATAGATATTGAGTGATGATATTATTATTTGCATAATTTCGGTACCTTGATGACTAATTAGAAACATGATGTTTAAAAGCTCATAGAAACTTAGAGGATTCATACTAATGATGCGATCCTAATATTGATGATGAAGTGTATAAATGATTATAATAGTCGATGACGATCGAGAAAGGATATTGAATACCGAATAGTCTGAATACCAAGTGATTCGATTTCCAAATGAATTGAGTACTGAGCAAATTGAATACCGAACTAAATGAATAGTGAATGAATTGCATAGTGATTTACTGACTTGACAAAAAGAAAGTCTTGAAATCGAATAATTGATCGTGATAAAGTTAAAGGAATCGTTTCACTGTATTGATGAAAATATTACTGAAGTTGCATACTAAAATGTTTTATAGCATCGCATTTAAGCATGCTTTCTTGCAACTTGAAACATTTTAATAATGTTTATATGAATACTGAAATGTATTGATTTGTTTTGAAATGAAAGTATATGGTAGATATATATATATATTGATATATGAAGTCTCATACAGAATTTTACTATATGCTTTACATGATATTGAAAAGAAAGCTATAGATTTAAATGTTTTATAAGACTGTAGGCACCTTAAAAGAATGAAATTCAATAAAGCATAGTAGAAACCGCCTAATTGGAGCTTTGCTCATTAGGCAGAGAGTTGCTTGTCCGACAATAGTCGTGGACAGGTTTCAGTCACGCCTGATTAGTGGGGCTAAGAGAGATGAGGTCTATGGCCATAGATAGCGCCCTAGTTGATTTCCAGGGGACGATGACATGATTTTCACTGCTAGCTACAGTGATTTAAGTCTTTATTGATAGAGATGATAGGGATCTAGCCTAGTCTCTAACTGATATGATATGAAGTCTAGAGTATGATTTTATTGATATGAACTCTAGACTTGACATGATTTATACTGTATATGAAACAAATTTGAAATGAAATATGTTTTGAAACAGTACATGTTTTAAACATGTTTTAAAAGTCCATGAGATATGATTTCGACACTTATATGATTTATATATGATTTTGTGTCGAACATGGCATGATATGCGGTCTAGAGTATAGTTTGATTTGATATGAACTCTAGACCTGATATGACTTACAGTATATGTTTTAAAAGTACATGATAAATGATTTCGACACTTATATGATTTATATGTGATGTTGTGTCGAATTTAAAATGATATGCGGTCTAGAGTATAGTTTGATTTGATATGAACTCTAGACCTGATATGACTTATAGTATATGAAAAATGTTTTAAAACTGCACATGTTTTAGACATGCTCTAAAAATGAATACATGAATTGAAATTAAACATGTTTTTATCATGCCGTAAAGGTAGACTTGAATGAATTGAAATTTCATACGTGGAGCATGTTCTAAAGTACATATGATACGATTAGAAATGATAGCAATTTGTACAGTAAAGCTACATAAATTGCATATTAAACCCTGATATGATAATATGCTTCGTACATAAGAGTTACATGACGAATGTCATGACTCGACATTAATGATATTTCATCTAGACGATGATATGATATGATATATGAACATAAGATTGATATGAAGAGAATTGTGAACTTACACTATGGTGATCATGATTTCTCTATATGGAAAGTGATATGAGATAATAGATTACAGGAGTACAATTATGAAACATAAAGTGAATTGACATTATGCTTTAATTAGACATAATGTACTCCGAGATAGAGAAAAATATAGAGTAATAGTATATGACATTCAATTTGGACACGACAGATTGTTGTGCGATGCACTATAGTGTAAGGACGAGAAGATTGAAAAAGTGATTATGATGATTTATTTAAAAGTGTAACGGATAGACAGATGACAAGAAATAAGATAATGGTATGTTATCGATGAGAAAGGATTAACTGTAATCGCAAACTTGCAAGTTTTAAGCATTGCAGTTTAAGACAGTGTAATCCTACTCTTGTATTTATATTAGTATCTTATTGAGCCGTGGTTTTGCTGACCCCACTAAATTTCATATCTTTTAGATTTTTGAAGTTAACATCTGTCATATGAGCTGCTAAGTAGGCATCGGAGACGGTGTATGGACTTGGTACTAGTCTTCTGAGGTATATGTTCTTTATAAAATACTTGTTTACATGTAAGACTTTAATTGATGCACAGTACATATTCTGTTTAACAAGTCGGGATGTAACTAAGAACCATTTCCGTGTTAGTTAAATATTTAAATGAAATGACTATAGGTCACCTAGATAGTATAGTAATTACACTGACACCGAATACAAACCTTAAAATGAAAAAAGAAAAATTTAGTCCATAAATTTGTAGACTAAGAAAAGTATAAGAATCAAGTGAAAGTCGCGGTCTTCGAGTCGTGACAAATAGCGTATCTAAAATATTAACAAGGTTTTTTCTCTCTTGCGGTTAGATCATTTCATAACCGTTTGCATTGGAGTTTTGTCTTGTGTAATACTAACATTGTCAAAATGGGTCGAGGCAAAAAGTTATTTTCCTTAAATGGGTTTGAAAACACAAGCCCATATCTGGCCCTAAGAGCTAATAGGCTTAAATAGGCCAGCTTGTATTTTAATTAATAAAAAAATAAAATATATATTAACATCCCATTTTTTAGTAAATAAACAAAATAAAATTTTGAAATAAATATTAAACAAACATCAATAAATTCATATAAAATTCATAACATCAAGTCTTTTACATCATTTGAACATTACATAATAATTATCTAACAATCATAATATAAATTGTATTAACAAACTTAGAGACTAAAAAATATAACAAGTCTCAACAATATTAAAAAACGAAAACATGATAAATAAATTCTATGTCCATATTCTCCAATTTCATCAAGTGTCAATCACATTCAATCAACTCATTTTCAATTTCACCATCTATGATGCCAAAAGAACTCTATGATGCCACTGTTGTTATTAGAATGCTTAAAACATGGGAACTAATACCAAAAGAACTCTATGATGCCACTGTTGTTATTAGAATGCTTAAGATATCACAAACTATACTTGCAAGCTCTAAAAATCTTTGCTTATGATCTTTTCACCATTGTAACACACTTAAATCTTTAATGATGTGACCTATAATCTTTGGTTCTTCCAAATAAAGATCTAATTGAGATTTTTGGTTCTTTCACTTGAATAGTTTCAAACCTTCTGAAAGCCTATATCATTGGACATTTCAAAATAGATTTATTGTCATTACAACAGAGAATTAAAAATAAAAGTATATACTTAAAAAACAAAAATGATCATACATCACTCAAAAGTAAGTGTGCTATTCCCCTTCTAACTAGCATGTATAAGAGATTGTGAGTCATTAGATTGGCTTGAAGTAGAAGACTCATTAGAAGACTTTTCAAATATTGATTGAAAAGAAGGTAAAGCTTCTTCTTTAAGCATTCCAATTTCTCATCACAAGTTATTGGATCAAGCTCACTAAAGCAGAATTTTATCATTTGGAGTTTCATTCGTAGGTCAAGGATGGCTCCAAGAGTAAGCACAATGCCATAAGCACTCCAATACTTGTCAAACTTCACTTTCATCTGAAGGGCTACACCCCTTATAACATCATCTTCACTTATCATACTTCCTATTAAAAGACATTCTATTTGCCATACTTGCATGAAGTACAAATTAGATGTTGGATAAGTTGAACTGGAAATCAACATTGTCATATCATAAAAAGGGTGCAAGAACTCACACTTTTTCTTCCCTCATTCCTATTCTGCATTTTATGGACAAAACATAAAGTTACTATAATCTAACTTGAGAGAAGTGAATGCACATTGATATTTAAGTGCACTTTCAAGCATGACAAATGTGGACTTCCATCTAGTAGAGATCTCTATGCGTAAACTCACTTCGGTTTGAATATCTCCAAACATTTTCACTTACTCTCGAAATTGTATCATCCTTGCTTTCCATGCCATCACATATTTGATATTTGATACTCTCTCGAGTATTATGCAAGGCATCATTAGCTACTTTTAAACCTTCTTGAACTATAAGGTTCAAAATATGAGCATAACACCTTATATGAAAAAATTCACCATGACATGTAACGTCTGAAATTATAGAATTTCGAATCAACTTTTTCTTTTTAAAACACTTATTCACTTACTATCTTTTGGTTTGTATTCGGTGTCAGTGTAAGCACTCTTCACATTTTTTTCCCTCAACTCACTATACCATTAACCAAATAAATAAATTAGAAATTTAATGTATCTACAATCAGATGTTTACCCATACAGTTTACATCCCACTATAAAATTTATATTCTTTTTCATACATACATTTGCTGTGCAATTAAACGTCTGAATATAAATGTAAATATGTACATGTTCATTTGTTACTTTAAACTTCTAATAATTTCCTCACTAGATCTGGAAGCATAGATAGACATATACACTGAAAAGTTATCTGGGAGAGGAGAAGTAAGGGGGTGAGCTTTAGGAAAGCTCAGTCAGAAACATATATAAAAGTGCTAAAAACATTATGAAAATGCTTTTGAAATCATATCATAAGTCATTTCAATATACAACTCATTTATAATTTATATATGAAAACACTGTAGTACACAGTAAACCGTTTTTGTAACAAAAATCAATTTAATGTCAATAAATAGTTCAAGAAATAGTACGGCAGCAGTTTAGTATCAGTACATAGTTCGATATCCTTAAACCCTTGAGTACCAGTACACAGTAAAATGCAATACTTATTTTTAATCTTATTATAAATTATTTCAAAAAGAAAACAGTTTATAAACAATGTTTGAAAACACTGCAGTGATCAGATTTGTAGTAGTAAATAGTTTACTATTTGTAAACAGTTTAATTATAAACAGTACGGTAAACAGTTCAATTATCAATAAACAGTTCAATAATAGCAAACAGTTCAGTAATAATAAACAGTTCAGTGATCGTAAACAGTTCAGTAACAGTAAACAGTTCAGTACTAGCAACAATACAGTAAACAGTAACAGTAAGTGGAGACTAGGCATCACCCAAAGTATATCATGCTATAACAGTAATCCCCGAAGGGAGTAACTGTAAACACGTGAGACATATGGCCATAGTCTATAGGTGTCCTCAGTGTACACTTGCCATGTGATAACCGGGAATTTTTCTATTTTTGGAATTAATTACCTGAAAATAACTAAATAAATTTATTTACGAAATGGAATATGGTTGGAATTTCAGAAATTAATGAAGTGACGAATTTGAGAAATACGTATTGAGGAATTTAATTTGGATATTAAGAGATCCAAAATTAAAAGAAATGAAAACGTGTATAATTATATATTTATATATCTATATATATAAATATATTCTATATAAGTACATATGTACATATATGAAATATAGTATATATATTATTATTATGTAATGATATATACTATTTTATATCATAAATAAATACATATGTATATTATTATACATTTATTTATATATATAAATATATATGATATATATTAATTGCAATTAAAGTGTATAAAAATGCATATAAATTATTGGTACAAAAATATGTATTTATATACATATATTGTTATAATTATATTTATAAATATACTTTATAAATATAATTATATATATTATAAAAAAAAAGAAAATAAGACAGAAACAGGAATCGGGTATCCTGATTCCCCGTTTCTCCTCTGTTACAAACAGAGGAGAAACCCGAATGGAAGTCGACCCTTGTCAGCGAGCAGAGAAGGAAGGGAGGGAGGAGAAAGGTCATTGTCGGCGAGAAGAGGAAGAGAAGAAGCGACTGACGACGGAAAAGAAAAGAGAAAGGAGCAAAACGAAGCAGGAAAGAAAAGAGAAAAAGAGGGAAAGAGGAAAAAAAGGAAAGGGGCGGTGCCGACCGATTCAAGCATCGCCACTGCCACCTGCATCGCCAGCGAAGGGAGACCAAGGTGAAAGGAATGGCATGCGGTGAAGGGGGAGGAGAAAAGAGGGAGAAAAGAGGAGGAAAAAAACGAACCGGTCACCGCCACCAGCGATTGGGAGGAAAAAGAGACCAGAAATGGCTTCAGCACAACCTCGGCCAGCTATGGGAGGTTTGAACTGACGGAGAACCGGTTGATGAGGGGCTGAACCGGCTGAGGGAGGCTGAACCGGTCTAGATAAAGGAAAAAAGAAAAAGAAAAAAAAGAAAAGAAAAGAAAAAGAAAAAGAAAAAGAAAAGAAGAAGGAAGAAAGAAGAAGAAAATGGGTAGGAAAATTTATTAGAATTTTATTATTATTATTTTGTTGAATAATTTTATAAATTTCTAAATGCGAGTTTGGGCTTGAACTTGTAGAGATTATACAAGAACGATTGGAGCATGAACGAATTTGGGAGAGATTACATCGTCAACTTTGATACTAGGTAAGATACTTTTATAAAGTAGTAGTAGTGTTATATTGTATAGTTTGGAATTGTGATCTTGAGGATGAATTATTGATGAAATGATGTTAAAATAGTAAGAGGACCCACAATTGGTGGTGAGGTTCTTAGTAAGAAGTATTTATCGGAATGTAGGGGATACAAAATAAATCATGAAAATCAACTGCCTTGTGGTTTATAAATTGTATTTTCCTTGCAGGAGGTTTTTAATAAAATTAAGCAATTATGCTGGTGAAATTTATATGAAATTGTTTGATGAAAAAGGTTAAGGTTTTCTCGTATAAATGGAACTTTGGAAAGAATTATTGAAAGATAAGCTTTGAAGGGACTTTATCGTATTGTCGGAAAAATCGATTTTTTGAATAGTTTGAGAAGGTAAATGGTTAAGCATGATAACATGATGAATTATGTTGTGTAAGCCTTATAGAATCGATAAATTGATTTATCTTAATATCACGAATTGGTTATCAAGTTGAAATTAAGGTTGAATATCGATTTAGTCGAATCATTGATAAAATTAATGATGATTATATGGTATAGCTTGGAAGAGAATATCGAGGTTGTAATTTAGATGGTTGAACGATTGAATTGTGGAATTATCGACGGAGTGATGATTTTAGAATTTATTAATTTCGATTTCTTGATTTTGGAGTAGTTTCAAACATGATAACACAGACATTGCTAGAGGTCAATGTTGAGATGGTTATATTGTCGAATATACGTGAGAAAATAAGCGGACCTACACTTGTGGTAGGGGTCTTAGCATCAATATTGTGGTATATGATGGATAGTTGTGATATCGAGTTATAACAAATGTATGACTTGTGCATACATAATCTTATTGAAATTGAAGTTGAATTCCAATATAATCTAATCATTGATAGATTCAAATAAATGAGTGTCAAACATGTGATTATATGGCTCCGGTTATAACTTTGGAATAAGTCTTGAATAATAAGATTGACAATTGTATAAGTTTGGTATTCTGACATAAAATGTCTTTTAACATTGTTTGATAGTGGAAATTGTCCATATCTCTTAAATGGGTAAACTGCTACCCTAAAATTGATTCGATAATACCTTTATAGAGAATTCTATCATAGTATTAATCATACAAGCCATATAAAAAGAAATTGATTTGAAAACTGTGATTGATTTTGTGATAGTGAATGAAATTGGACATCAAGTCGGAAATATGATCGAGTGTCAATATGTTAGACCATAAATGGATTGGATAGGTGATAATTGATCTTGTGATTTTATATCCTCGATGTTGACTCTGGAATAGGTCTTGAATGATGATATCGGTAATTGCATAATTTCAGTATCTTGATGGTTATATAAAAATGTGATATTTAAATATTCATAGATACTAAGAGGATTCATACTGACGGTGGGGGTCCTGGTATTGATGATGAAATGTATAAGTGATTGTTATAGTCGATAATTATTGAGAAATGATATTGAATATTAAGGAACCATAGAGAATATTGAATTTACCTATAAGGTATGATCCGATTGAAATCAAAAGGATGAAAATGAGGAATTGGGAGTATAGTTAGTGCTATATCGAATGGTACTACATTGATGTGTTTCATGAGAATGATAGCAAATTGTCTTTAACTTCGGTTTTAAATTACACTACTTTTAAGCATGCTTTGTTTATAACTTGAGATTTTGAAAGGATTTATTCGTGCGATACTTATATGAATAAATGTTTGAATCATTTTGAAAGGATTGAATATATAGTGTAAGTGTATGTATTTACATATGTAAATGATCTTAAAGAAATGTGTTGCATACTTTACACTATTTTCATAAGCAAGTGAAATGTTTAAATGTTTTATGAGACTACAGGCACCCTAAAAGAGTTAAATTCAATAAAGCATAGTGGAAACCGCCTAATTAGAGATTACTCATTAGGCAGAGATGCTTGTCCAACAATAGTCGTGGACAGGGCTCGGTCACACTTGATCAGTAGGCCTGAGAGAGATGAGGTCTATGGCCATAGATAGCGCCCTAGTTGGTTTCCAGGGGATGATGACATGATTTTCACTGCTAGCTACAGTGATTTAAGTCTTTATTGATAGAGCATTGGGGATTTAGCCTAGTCTCAAACCGATATGATATGAAGTCTAGAGTATGATTTTATTTGATATGAACTCTAAACTTGACATGATTTTTACAGTACATGAGATATGTTTGAGATGGAATATGTTTTAGACATGCTGTAAAAGATGAACATGAGATATGTTTTTAAACTGTACATGTTTTAAACATGCTTTAAAAGTACATGTAATATGATTTCGATACTCCATATGATTCATATATGATTATATGTCAAACATGATATGATATGCTGTCTAGAGTATAGTTTTATTTGATATGAACTCTAGACTTGACATGGTTTTATAGTATATGTGAAATGTTTTGAGACTGTACATGTTTTAGACACGCTTTAAAACTGAATATGAAATGTTTATGACATTACATGTATTTTTAAACATGCCTTAAAAGTGCAACTAATATAATTTGCGAATTGCACATACTTTAACATGTCTTAAAAGTAAACATGAAATGAAATGAGATTTTACATGTCTTAAACATGCTCTAAAAGTATAGGTAATATGATATGAAATGATAGTCGTCTTATACAGTAAAGCTTGCATAAGTTTGCACGCTGAGTCATGACATAACGACATTCTATCTATATGATGTCATGATATTACATTGTACATGAACATAAGATTTATACGAAGAGAATTATGACTTTACCGTGATCATGATTTTTCATATGAAAAGTAATATGAGTTGATATAATACAGGAGTATAATCGTTAAATGTAAAGTGACTTGATATGATATCTCAATTGAACATGATATACTATGAGGTTGACGTGAGCGTGGATTAATAGTATATGACATTCAAGTTATACATGATGTATTGTTGTACGATGCATTGTAGTATAAGGACAAGAAGATTGAAAGTGATTAAATTGATTTATTTAGAGGTTTGAGTGATGGACAAATGTCAGGAATGGAGATAATGAGGTACTTTAAATTCCCTTACATCAGTACTCCAAATGCCTCGCTCACTTAAGGTCCTTAGGACATGATCTTGTTATAAATATGAGACGTTATCGATTGAAATGGTGAATTGTAATTGCAAACTTGCAGGTTTTATGCATTGCAGTTAAGACTGTATAATTCTACTCCTGCATTTATATTAGTATCTTACTGAGCCGTGGATTTGCTCACCCTTCTTCATTTCATCTCTTTTCAGATTGTTTGAGTTAATTTCCGCCATGAAAGCTTTTGGGCGGGCCTCCGGATACGATATCTAGGCTTGGTACTAGCCTTTTGAGGTATACGCTTTTTATAAAATGCTTGTTTATATGTAAGACTTTAATTGATGCACAGTACATATTTTGTTGAATAAGTCGGGATGTAACTTAGAACCGTTTTCTTACTAGTTTAAAAATTTAAGTGAAACGACTATAGCTCACCTAAATAGTTGAGTAAATATGATCACAAATTAATGTTTAAGTTATCAAGGCTAAAGTATAAAGAAAGGATCAGTGAAATTAGTTTAGTGACTACATTAACACCGAATACAAACCGTAAAATGAAAAGGAAAAATTTAGTCCATAAATTTGTAAGAAGAAAAAGTATGAGTATCAAGTGAACGTCACGGCCTTCGTGTCGTGACATGCCAGGTGACAACTGGGATAACTGATGACTTGGCTGGTGTGAGACCTGAAATTGTTATACTGTACACCATAATTGTAAATGATTGATAGTGGAAATAAATTATTTAATGGACTCAAATAAATATTGAATGTGGATTTCCACTTTTCATTTTTAATTATTGGATTTATAATTTATAATATGGTGTATAAGAGATGGAAACATGAGCTAAAACCATGTAGCAAACAAAGTGGCTTTTACGCCACCTATATAGCTGCTAGTCATGTTGCACGGCAGAAAAGAAAATTCATGAGAATCAAAATACAACTTAAATGATGTTTAGAGTAGGATGATGTTAACGTCTAACATGTGAAGGATTCTATTGGATGAAGGATACATCAAGAGAGGCAAATAAGTCAATAACGTGTAGGAAGAATGACTTGTTGTCGTGGCTTTTGCTGCACTTTTCTAACCGTTTTAATGCTCTTTCAGATTTGTCTTATGGGTATAGCTGGTTACGGGCTGGACTGGGCCGATTTAGGGTCGGTTTTCACCGGTTCTGGCCCTAACAAAAAGAGAATCGGTCCAAACCGGTAGTAAACCGGTCCGGTTCGGATCGGTTCTATCTATTATAAGAGGCGAACCGGCCTGGTTCGTTGGACCGGTTCGCTGGACGGTTCACCTTTAATATATTTTAATAATTTAATCTAATAAATTTATTTTTATAATAAATAATGTTAATAGTTTAATTTAACAATAATTTATTATAAAGTTATATTATAATTTATTTAATTAATGTAACAATAATGTAAAAATAAACTATTATAAAATTATCTAATAAAATTATTGTTATAATAAATTAAAGTTATATTATGAATATAATATTATGATAAAATGATATTTGATTCAAAATACAAATAATGATATTATGAATATTATTATTATATTCATTTGCATATCTTTATTTATATTCATTTATTATATTCATTTTGCATTTAAAATAATTTATTATATTTGAATTATCATTTACTTAATATTTATTCATTTATTTATTTATTTAATATGTTTTTAAAATATTAATTCATTTTGTATTTTAAATATTTATTTATTTTAAACATAGATAAGTATAACATTAATTAATTTGGTATGTAATAATAATAATAATAATAACAACAACAACAACAAAGGAGAAAAAGGAGAGAGTAGGAGACCAAAGATTTTTTACGTGGAAAACCCCTTCAAAAGTTAGAAGGGTAAAAACCACGGGACCATAGTCCATAAAAATATTCACTATGACTAAACTTATTTACAATTTTACATACAATTTACAAAAAAAAAGATTATTCTCTACTCTTCATAATTTATACGGATTGCCTTGGAAATTTCTTCCTCCTCTTCTGAATTATTATCAGCAAATTCATTGGCCATTCCAAGTTCGACATTGCGCGATTCCGCATCAAACCAATCTTTAAGGCATGTTAACATGCACAATGAATCCAGATTAAGAGTGGTTCGATGGTCTCCAATAATTCTTCCACACGTCGAGAATGCGGATTCCGAAGCAACAGAAGAAACTTGCACCGCAAAAACATCTCGGGCCATGGAAGCTAAAAATGGCAATTGTTTTTGGGAAGCTAAAAATGGCAATTGTTTTTGGTTTTCTTTCCACCATTGGAGAAGATCAAAGTTATCATCTACAGAAAAATCTTGACTTAAGAAAAATCCTAGCTCATTGAAGCTAGAACTTCGTCGAGTTGTTGATCCCGATCCCGATATGCTCGCTTTTCCTTTTAGCTTCATTCTCTTCTTTACTGCTTCTTTAATTGCGTTTAAAATTCCTTTTCCTTTTTTGCTACTTTCGGTTTCTTTGTATGAATCTTCTTCTTCTCGATTAAAGTTGAATTGCTCCCTTTCTGTTTCATAAGCATTAAACAATTCTCGAAAAAAATTGTTAATTGAGGACTTTTGATCCTCAATAGAATCAAGACCAAGAAATTCTTTATAACAATCAAAAAAAATTTCTATATTTACCTCACCTTGACTAGGATCTAGTAAAGTTGCAATACAATAAATAAGAGGAATTATTTCCCAATATTTTTAAAATTTTTCCTCCATATCATATACAAAAGAACTTAAAGTTTCATGATTCCTAAATTTTACAAATTTGTCAAACATTGTGTAGATAATAGGAACAAAATACGGTGTAGTTGGATAAAATTGAGTTGAAAATCTTTCGGTTGCATCTTTAAAAAGTAGATAATAAATCAACACAATATTCAATAAAAGTCCAATCTTCTTCAAAAAGTGCTAAATGTGTGCTACTTGTATAATTGTTATAAAAAGGAGTAACAAGTTCTTTATAAGGTAAATAGAAGAAAGCAAACGATGAAGTGAATTCCATCTTGTTTCCACGGGAAGTGGAAATGCTTTAACAGGTATATTATTTGTTATACAAATTTGCTTCTATTCACGTTTATTACTTGGTGTGTGAATCCATTTTGCTAAAATTTTAATTTTATCAATTGGACCTATGCCAGTACCAGTACCACTAGAACTAAAACCACTTTGAACACATAAATTTATAATATGACATGCACATCTTGTATGAAAAAATATGCCTTGCATAACAGGGTTTAAACTTTTAATTAAATGAGGAATAGCTGCAGTATTACTCGAAACATTATCAAAAGTAATAGCAAAAACTTTATTATTTTCTAGTCCATATAATTTACAAACTTTAGTAATATATTTATGAATAGTATATGAATTATGTGCTTCTTTTATTACATCTAAAGATAAAATTTGTTTTTGCATGGACCAATCTTCATCTATCCAATGACAAGTTATAACAAGATAACTTATACCATTAGTACTAGTCCATATATCACTAGTTAAACTAACTCTAGATGAAATATTACTAAGTTTATCAATTAAAGCTTGTCTATATTCTTTAAACATATCCATGTAATCTCTTTTTAATGTATGTCTAGAAATAGATTTATATGCGGGTTGTAAATAGTTACAAACAAATTCTAAATATCCTAATTTTTCACAAATTGTGAATGGTTGTTCAGTCCTAATTACAAATCTAACTAAACCACGTCTAGCTTGAACATTATCAAAAATAAAATTTTTTCCACCATCACGTGTATTAATTTGAGATTGTTTACCTTCTAAAATTTCATCTTCTTCAGCATCAGGATTAATTTTATGTGCAGTAATTAAATGTCTTTTATACGTACCTGTACCGCCAGCACCTCCACCGGACTTATAAGAGTAAACGCCTTGGCACAATTTACAGATAGCACAATATTTATTCGTCTCACTTTCTTTTGCTACAATATCGAAATACTCCCATACCTTGCTCTTTTTTTTTTCGACTAAACTTCGACCTTAATGATGTAGCAGCAGTGGTGGCAGCTGATGATTGTGTTTGAGCATGACCTCCACGTCGACCACGACCAACCGATGGCGCCGCCAAAGGAAGCTCCTCCTCCAGATGAATATCGGGTTCGATTTCATTAAATGATTCGTCACCCAAACTAGGAATTTCAGTGGAACCAAAAGGTCGAGAAACAGAGCATGAATGACGAAAGAAATTTGACATTTTTATATATTTTTTTGAAAATAAATATATGTTAAAAATTAAAAAATAGATGTATGATATATATAATATTTTGAAAATTGAAATTTGAAAATTAAAAGTAAAATTTGCAAAATTATAAAATAAAAAGAAAAATGAAATTTATAAAGAAAATGATGATATTATAAATTTGGAATAAGGGAATTTAAGTGAATTTGAGAGAGTTTGAGTGAATATTGAGAGAGTATGTGAGTGAAGAGAATAAGAGTAGATGAATATAGATAGTAGATTTGAGAGAAAATATAGAAGAAATGTAAATGAAAATAGAAGATTATAGAAGTATTTATAAGAAAAAAATTAGAATAAAAAAAAATTTTAAAAAAAAGGATTGATGGGCAACGGCCATTTAACACAGAGCAGAGGCAAGTCTGTGACTTACCTCTGCTCTGCATACTACAGTTGCACTGTAGTGCAACTGCAAGAGGCTAGGCTTTAATTTAATTAAAATTAAAAAATAAAAAAATTAAAAAAAAAAGATTGATGGGCAACGGCCATCAAAACGCAGAGACAAGTCTGTGACTTGCCTCTGCTGCAGATTGCAGTTGCACTGTAGTGCAACTGCAGTCAAAATAAACTTTTTTTATTTTTTTTAATCGGATCGGTTCAAACCGATCCGGTTATGAGCCGGGCCCTTAACGGGCCGGGCCCGGTTCCAAATTGGTACAGTACCGGTTCGAATTTTGGGCCGGATAGACCCGATCTGGTTGCGAACTGGGTCGAGCCAACCCGGCCTAATAAGCACCTCTACTTATGGGTGCAATTAAATTCTTCATGAATTAATGCTATAATAGACAAAAAACGTGCAGCCATTCACGCCAAGTTTCTGTCGTGTGATTTCATGGCTGAACTGATTTTAATGCAATGTGAAAGATGTTTAATGGCAAAGAAATTAAAGTCAACATGGGAATTTTGGTATTGGTTGAAGAATAATACAAATAAGAAAATAAGCCAAGAAAACAAGAAGAAAGAAAAGAATCTTGACATCATTATTCTTTGGCTGCAGATTTTATTCACAAATTAATGAGCTAGAATATTGTTACCATGCCATACCTTTTGCTACCATTTTTCTTCAACAATTAATGAGCTAAGGGACAAGGAAAGTGATGAGCAAAGAGATTGGAAGCTATAAGACTTGATAGCCAGATATATATTTGATTAAGCCAAACAAATTTGTAACATATTCTTCTTCAAGATCGACTTTGCCAATCACTTTTGCTTGTCTTAGTTTCATGTATTCCTCGGTTACTTAGTAAGATTTCCTATCTTGCTATCTAAGCATCTAGTTTTCCTTCATACACTCTCCCTTCACTCATAAAACACCAAAGAATTAAGGGAAAGGAGGATTGACATAGGAAGAAACAACAAGAGCTATGGTTGTTCGATCAAACAAAGGTAAATATTTCAACCAATGTTTTATGTAATTAAATCTTGGTTGATAAAATGATATGTTAAGTTGGTGGTGTGTACATGAATATATATATATAGACATTGCTCGGCATAAATACATGTAGCAATTTTGTATGGTTGAATTTCTATGTTGTTGATGACATTAATGGTGTGAATAAGTCAAGCAGAAAATTCTGCTGCTATGAGTGTGTGCTGTGAAGGATGAGAAGCAAAAATTAAACATAAGGAAAATATAGAAATATATGGGATTTGATCTTGATAAATTAAGGTGTGAACATAGTGTTAATGGTGTGAAAACATTAAATAAAGCATGAAAAAAATTGAAGATGTAAGGTTGGAACTGAAACAAAGAAAAGAAAGGGTGAAAGAAAACCGAATGGAAGGTGTGAAAGAGAGAAATGGCTACTAGTCGAATGAAGAGAAAATGAGATAAAAATCAATAATAGTTGGCTGGAAAATGGCGTGGAAATGGTGAAAAAGAAAGAAAGAAGGAAGACTAAGTTGTGAAAGTGACTTGAGGAATAAATAGTCAACAAAAGGGGCTAAGTGGCGTGGAACTTAAAGAGAAAGATGAGAATGGTGTGAAACAAAAAATAAGAAAGATAAGGAAAGCTGAAAATTATATGAAAAGAAAAAGAGATAAAATGCTAGGGCTGACCGAATGGGAGAGGCTCAAAATAAGAGTCAACATGGAAGTAAGGTGACGTGAAAGAGTGAAGAAAGAATGCATGTGGGAAGTGTAATTGTGAGGGAAAGGAAATTGTTGAGAGTGGCGTGTAAAAGAATAAAAAGCTGAAATTGGTGTTAATTAGTCAAGGTGAGAAGTCAAATATGAAGGCCAAAGGCAAGAAAAAGAAAATAACCATAACTTGACTAGAAAATATTCATATACAAGGTGAGTATGTGTGCTGCCGAGTATGAAAGAAATAAAGTGAATAAAATATTATATTTTACTTCTTAAAGGATGGAAAATGTCAAGGAAGAAGGTAGCACATTTATATAGTGCAAAAATAAAACAATGATCTTTAATTAAATAAAGGCCATTCGGCCATAGAGGAAGAAAGAAGAGAAAATGGCATGAAGAATAGCCATTTTAGCTATTAGACTTATTTATATTTGTATTTTGATATAAATCATAGCTTAATATAAAACGGAAAATTAAGCTAATGAGTTGGTAAAATTATTTTGCAGTCGAGAAGTACGATTTCGGTAGACACAACCGGAAAGCTTGGTTTCGTAAGACCAGGTAAGGGAGTAGTATGTGAAGTGAAATGCATGCCCCGTGGAGAAAAATATTATAAAAATATTGAGAAAATGATTTGGTTTGAGACATGCATTAGTTGGATAAACTGTTTTGAATTGGGTAAGCCAAAGATAGTCGACCCTTTTGATATAATTCTGGGCGAGCCAACGTGGGCGATCCCTTATTTTTTTTTAAAAGAGAAATATTTTGTAGGCGACCCCTAGTTCAGCTTGGTGTGAGAGCCACAGTGGGCGATGTTAATTCGCCACATGGGCGGATGAAAACATGCGAGCTCAATCCACTGTGATGGGCGAGCCGTAATAGGCGAGCTGATAAGGGGCAAGCCGATTTAACTTGTGTTTTTCTCACACGAAAAATAGTGAAATTACTGCATATTTTTACTGTGTTTTGTAAACAGAAAACATAATACCTTTTTGGAAAATAATTATTTTAAAGAAATGATGAAATATGTGAATATTCCTTAAAGGTTCTTTATGAGATATAAATTGATTTTTGAGACTTTAGGCCCCGAGTTTCATGCATTACTATTCACATGGCTGATTGACCCGCCAAGTCATCAGAGGTCTCGAGGTCACTTGGCAAGTGTACCTGAGGACCACCTATAGATTATGGCCATAGATCTAGTTGTGTCCCAGTGGGGACGATTATTGTGTTCCTTCGGGAGCAATGATAGCATGATTTAATTGTAGGGTGATGCCTAGTCTCAACTTACTAATTTCTGTTTACTGAAAGGATTTACTGAATTCTGTTTACTGTTTACTATACTATATTGTAAATTGTCTAGCCAATGATTTGAATATTAAAGATTGTTCATTATATCTACTGTTTTCCTACTGGGTATGCTGTTAGGGAAAATAAACGTTTTGTGGTATATAGTTTTTATTTTATAAAGCAACATACAACTTCCTTATTGAGCACGTTGTCGCTCACCCCTTATTTTTCACTCCACAGATTGTTGATTTTGGACTAAGAGAAATACCTTATAGAGATTATCGACTGCTAGAGTCAGCAGATATTCGATATCGAAGGTATATGATTTTCTTTTATATATTCAGCAAATTTGTACAGTACTACTTTGAGTAAGAGGGAATGTAAATGATCTCAAATAAATTAAATGTAATATTCATAATTCTTTTATAGTACTATAAATGGAAGTACTATGTAATTCTTAAAGGGTTAATGGGTTGTTAAGCATCACAGACAGCCCAACCGATGAAAATGTGTGATTTATAAGTAAATATTGTGTTATATTGTGGATTCGAGATGTTATAGCTGGTCAATCAGCAACAGTAACACATGACAGGTGAGCATGATACGGGGCCTAACAGTCTCAAAACATTTCATAAATAGTATAAATTCCTTAAGGGAAATCACTGGAATCACTTCACAAACATATGTATGAAAATATATAACTTGTTTCAAAATAAATATTTATAAAATATTTAAAATTCAGTTTTCACTTCTGGAAATATTCCATTTCACTATAGATGGATAAAAAGAACATGCTGTAACTCTTTCACGTATAAAAATTCAATAACATGAATATTTAAATATTGTTTTTCAGTATATAAACTGTGTATAAACAATAAATCTGAAATCACTGTAGAAATATTTTAGTATTGATAAATAGTTCTGTTGTATTTCATAATTCAGTACACAGTACAGTAAACATGCAATTTAAAAACACATTTGGTTTTGTAAATAAATTATATTTCCTCCTTTAGGAAAATTAATGGGAAACGGTTAAGAATTGAATATTTCTGAAAATTCCAAAGACACGTAAAATATTTATAAGCAACTTCTATATATGTTCCTTACCTCGAGTCCACGCAATATCTCTGCGTTCCTACTATCGCTTGTGTAATTCTATTTCCCAGAATTGCTACTCTACACAATAATATCACCTTATATTTTATATCACCTTATCACAATGATAATAAATATTCCAAAAATTTCTATTTTACATCTATCTTTCTCCATACTTGATTTATTTTATTTCCTTTTAATTACCTCAATATAATTACAATTAAATCATATCCCTTTCAAATTCCAATAACCAATAATGTCATTAACTTTTATGTTATATTTATTTACTCCAAGATCATGATAATTCACATTGTAATCTCCTTTTTATGTCTCAACCAAATATCTCTTTTATACACACAATTTATTTCCTTCCAATTTACTTCCAACAATATTCTTTACTCACTTTTTATTTCTCTTTAATCATTTAGTCATAAATTAACTTGAGAACCTCATGGACAATGCCTAAACCAACTATTTATTTCTTGTACCAAAATTATTATTTCTCAGTTCCAATTTCATCCATAATTTATAAATCATAAAATTTTCCATGAATCATGAAATTTCTGAATTTCCTCTCATCCACTAAAAATTTATTCTTTCCTCAAATTTAATTCCACCAACAATTTCTTCAACCTTCATATTTTATTCACAAATTCTCAAATCATAAAAATTCATATTGAATCCCATTATCAAACTTAATCCATACTCTCCTTCTTGCATATATTTGTTTATTTAAAATTTATAATTACAATATAACTAATATATACATATTAAAAACACATTTATATACAATTTATATTTTATATATACATAGTCCCTAAAACATATATTTGTCCATTCTATTATTTATTAATATATATTAATTCAAAATAATATTTATTTTCTATATATATATTTATATATTTGTACATATATAATAATATATCTATATATACATACACAATTTTTATTTCTTTAAATTTTAGTGTCTTAATACTCGAATTAAATCCTAATTATTAAATCTCGAATTTGTCAATGGATCAAATACCATACTCTCAAAATATCCCAATCCTCTAATAATTTATTTATTTATTTATTTTAACTTGTCTACTAACATCAAAAATTAAATTCACAGATCCCTAATTTAAAAAAAAAATGGGGAATTCTCAGTCATCACATAGAGGTATCGAGGAAACTGTCAAGTGGGTCCCATAGGGCAATCCGTAATCTAGATGGTCTCCGAAGTGGCAAAATATGAAATTTGGGCCTGAAATACCTAAGGGGCAAGAAGACTACCTTTCGAAATTCTTTTAATTGAGCATGCCTAGGTTTACGTGCAACAAATTCAAAAATGACTATTTTGTCCATAGGCTGGAAGAACTTTTTTGAATAACGGTCAATCTACTTTGACTTTAGACCCACAGATTGTCATAGGAAAATTCTCGCATAAAGAAGTTTCATGTAGATCCTACCCGTGAGCTAAATTACAAGAAAATGTCAAAAACAACGCGAACGAGCCCAAAGGCCTTCGTTTAGGGCAGTTTAGTAATTTCACATACTATGGCCAGTTAAACCACCTTGGGAGTCAACATTTGACCATGTTTGACCTGTATAAATGAAAAATAATAAAAATAAAAATAAAAATGAAAATCAGATTTTAAATAGTAAAATAATAGCTAGGACATAGATGTAAATAATGAGATTATAAAGGAGCAAAATGGTCATTTCTCAAGTGTAGATATTTTAAGGGTAATTTGGTAAATTGGTAAAAGAGATATTTAAGCATAATGATGGGTTATGGAAAGTGATTAAGGATTGTTTGGATCTTTGTTGAATAATGAGTTATTTTAATTACTTAATTAGAGTTCAAAGAAACATGACTTAGTAAATAAAATAAAATAGCAAGGTTAATGTTGGAAATTGCTAACAAACTTCTATTATTTAATAATATATTAATATAAGTGATAATTTCTCATCTTTCACACATGGTGTGCCCTCCAACAACAGCCATGAAAATGGCTAAGGGAGTGAAAGAGAGAAAAAGAAAGAGAAAAGAAAGGAAAAGAAGGAAAACACCACTTTTTGCCATCAAACCTTCTTCCACCCTTAAGCAAACTTGCTCCTCTCACCATTTTCTCTCTCATATCTTGGAACCAACCATGGGAGTGACCATTTGAGGGCTGTTTGGCTGCTGGTAGTGATTGCACAATGAGAGGTAAGAGGAAACAGCCATCGTTTTGCATTCTCCTGCTTGATTCCAACTATTTTATTGTAGTTTAACATGTTTATGGTTATAATATGAAGCAAATCATATTGTCAGGACATGGTAGGATTTCGGTCATGAGGGTTCTTAGGGGCAAAATGTTGTTCTCATGCCTAAAGGTGTTGTAAAGTTGCAAGAAAACAAGTGTAAAGTG
Organism: Heritiera littoralis; assembly: GCA_031772115.1. NCBI lineage: Eukaryota > Viridiplantae > Streptophyta > Magnoliopsida > Malvales > Malvaceae > Heritiera > Heritiera littoralis. The sequence continues at coordinate 1,208,740 of JAPDPK010000037.1, read as the reverse complement.
TGTATATGAGCTGAGATTGCAATCCTGCTGCACTGTCCTGTTCTGGGTTTGATGTTTAAGTGTTTAGTTTGGGGGCTTTATAATGAGATAAATTCTGAAAAAAACTATGGTAGATAGCCTTATGAGTTAAGAGAAAGTTAGTTTTGGAATCACCTAATTTGGAGTTCTATAGCTTAAGATATGTGCAAATGAATGCAGGGCACTCTGCCTAGAAAACGTGATCCAATGGCTGAATTTGAAAAATTATAGAAAATAGATCAGAATGAATTTTGGGTGCAAGCCATACATTTCTAGAAAGGTAATTAGTTAGGAATAATATGATTTTGAGTTTGCACAATTTGGCAACCCTGTAATTAGATATGAATTAATTTGTGCACAAAGGTTAGTAGACAATTCTCCTAGAATGCAACTGAAAACATAGTGAATTTGTAGAATTGTTAAAAATGACTCAGAAATGATAAAATTGTGAAACTTACCATTCTAAATAGGGAATTGAATTAAGATTCACATGGTCTTGGATTTATAATTTTTGGATATCCCTATAATTAGTAATGTATTTTTTAATGTAAAAGGTCAGGAAACCATCCTGCCAAATGGGCTAGAATTGGATTGAACTTTGAAAAATTGAAGAAAACAAAGTGGAACGAATTAGGAAGTGAGTCTGATACCTCTGAATAGGGAATTAAGTTAGGTTACATAAAAAATTGACGACGTATTAATTGGAATCCAATATTTATAGTTATTAACAAAAAGGCATTGATAGGTCAAAAAAATTCTTGCAAAGAGTGAACTACTTATATAATGAAATAGTGAGACCTTAGTGTGCATAGTTGGATAAAATAATCGGACTGCTAATGAGTAGGAATTCTAAAAATTCTTTGTATATAAAGTTTGAAACTGAACTTGTGTGAATGATCTTCTACAGCTTCGAAGCTAAATGAGTGGAATTGGAAAGTAGACGAATAAGGATTTACTCACTGGCTCATGCTACAAAGGGTATTGTTTGGGTGAAATGACATTGTAAAGGTAAGGACCATGTATGAGAGATGCATAAGAAATGCTATGCTTGCATTTGTAAATATTAGATGGTTTGAGGAAATATAAACTGTGGTTTTCATGCAGAGGGTTAGGATAGTTACAGCCGTTATACTGTCAGAATTTTAAGAAAACAATTTAAACCGCTATTACACCAACAATTTAAAAACAAGCTAGAGCAACCTATCAGTTTCTATCATCCTAGTTTCTTTAATAACGATTAGAAAATTTATTTTAAACCTACATGACTTTAAATCATGGTTTGACTTGCATATGAAATTATTTTTAATTATTTTATATTATTAGCATATGGTATAATTAGTATTTTTAATGAAACTAAATTATTTGGATATTAAATTTATGCATTAAGAATTTTATTGAATTTTTCTATTGTCAAATATAACGTTTTATTCTCTTATGTGATTATGAATTGACTGAAGATGAACTATATTGAAATGATTTTTTATCATGGCTGTTTTGAGATTATTTAGCTCCTTAGCGATCATGCATACTGAATTATATGCTAATGGTTAAATAACCTTAGCCAAGTCATCAGCATACTCAACACTTGGCTAGTGAGCACTGTGGACCTTTTTGACGATGGGCATTGCTACTGTTCCATAGGAATGGCTTAGGGATGGATACCTAGCCCATGTGTAGGGCATGCCATTTCTTATACTGTGTCCCTTATGGGATACTATTTGTGCATGATTCTATTAGATGTTGACTATCTCCACTGATTTGTCTAAAGATTTTCTAGATATTGATTTAACTGATTTGAATCGAAATAGGTGTTTAAATGGAATGATTGTTAATAATGATTCTAAATGGTTTTGCTTATATGTTACAATTGCATTTTTAGTATTCTCATTTCATTCATTTTCCAAAATCAGTAGACTAAATTTTATACTTGATTTTACTTGCACATAGTAGCATAGTACACACTTTTATATATGTTTCTTACTAAGCTTCCCTAAGCTCACCCCCTTACTCACCATCTCAGATAGTTCATTGTTATACGTGATTACCATTGCTGCAAGGTCAAATGAAGAAAATTTCTACAAGTCTAAGTTATCAGGTAAACAGGTATATATTAAAGTGTTATACTTTTATATTCAGACAAGAGCATGCACAGCACATGTATTTATAGTCAGGGATGTAAATCGTATAGTGTAAGGTTAAAGAATGTCCAAGAACTAGTCGGATGTACATGAATTAAGCTGATATAAATAAAATTATAAATTTTGATATTATAGTTTATATGCTAATTTCTTGTTTATTATTTATGGATTGATTGATCTAATGGTATAAAGATTAATTTGTAATGAAAGTTATAGAATAAACTTACCAAATGCAAACCGAATGGTAATGAATATTTGAATGAGAAAAATAGTATCGAAAAGAAAAAGTTAGACCAAAATTATCACATTTCCGGATGTGACACATCATTGCTAGATGCATTATCAAGGGTACTTGAAAATATTCTAGTTTTAATTCCCTATTCTCTTAAAAACTCCTACACTTTTCTTCCTAATTCTCCAATGTGTGGAGATTTCATTTGATGAAAATTCAAAATTTGACTGTTTAACTTCCAATTCTCATCAACAAAGTGAGCAATCAAACAAATATGCTTCGTGGGTGCAAGTAGTCCACAAGCCTGGAGTAAGGCAAACTCTACCAAGAATATTGGCCAACACCTTTTTTAACCTATCCTTCTCATTCAAATACACCTTATGTGCATCACTTGCAATTGTATTTCTACTTACCATTTTCGAATCCAAAATGGTTATATTTAACATTCTGCTAACCCATGAATACTTAACAAACGAAAATGAAAGGTTATAGCAATAACAGCCATTACAGTCGTTTCACGAAAAAGCTTCACATCAATTTTTTTTTTATTTCAACTTCTGTGCTTGATCAGTTATTAACCCTCCCACATTACCAAAATTTGACACAATAGTAGAACAACTGTCCATATATCTACATAAGTGAGAAGTCTCATTCCTAGTAGTAAAATCTTTCTCACACCAACTACAGATAGCCCTTTGTTTACTCTTAATTATTTGTCTTTCAAATACATTCCAAACTGTAGAAGTTGAAGTTTTAAGCCATTTTCTTGAACTTTCTGACATCTCTGATTCTTTTGTAGTACCATTACTATTAGTATTAGCATTCACTTCAAATTCAACATTGGTGGACACAACAATAGGGGTATTGGCATTTTCATACTAGGATTCTTCCATTTTGACAGTGCTACACAATTTTCAAATTCACAAACAGCATATCAATTTCAACATTCAACATACAAAAGCAATAGTTACAACATATCAATAAGACAATAAAATTAATATTATTAGTTATCAAAACCTAACCTTGAGCTGTGGAGTTTGGCTGTGAAAAAGAGATAGATCTAAGAGGAAAACTGATGGTGGAGTTACTAAGTTTTTTGTGTGATTTGTAATCTATTTGGACTGATGGTGCCGATCAGTGGAGAAGGATTAAGGAGGTGGGTTTGTGAAATCAAAGGAGGGGGGAATAAGGGTTGATTTTTTTTTTTGAAAAAGAAAGGTAAAGTAGTATATGCGTCAACCACCCATGTAGTATTGTCCCTGTATGCAGAAATAAAAATTAAAGAAAATTGAATTGAGAGCATTTTTCCTACTAATGTTGTGCGTTTCATGTGTATAAGACATTGGGCTTTTTTGCTGTAAGTCCTAAATGCTATGCGTTTCATTTTGCATAGCATTTAAAAGCCTATATCATTCTCCTTGTATGTAGGATTTTTTTGCTTTGGACTTTGACTTTGGGCCTTTAATTAGCTTGCTTAGTTGCCTTACTTTGGCAATTATTGTACGTGTATACTTGTGCAATTCCAATTCCATTGTAATTACTTTGGTAAGGCCCTTTTGCCTTGCCAATTGTAGTACTGTACTATGTGTACTGTTACATAAATACATATTTAGCAATAAATTAGTCATAGTAAGTAGACTTAATTTTATATATTTTAATTTGATTAAAGATGTTAAATGTCTGAATAAGTAAAATAAAAATAAAGTTTTGACATAATTCGTAATTTAAAAATATTAAAAAATTAAACGGGCTAGCTCATTTAGGACTAGGCTAAACCCATTTAAGACCGGGCCTAAATAGGCTGGACTAAAGAGCCATTTTTCTTAAATGGGTTACAAAACTAAGGTCCAAGCCTTGAAAATATGGACCAGGCCAGGTCAACCCTAATGGACCTTAGGTTATTTTAATAGTGCTATGTAATACAAGTCTATTCAGGATTTTGTCTACTTTTCTTAATTTCTTACATTGATTTGACTTTCAATTGGTTTCATTTGTCCTCTACTGTTTCCTAGAGAATGGCTAATTCTTTGGAAGAAATCCAGTCTAAACTTTCATTTACTGAAATGAAGCAAACCCTAGTGGTTATTAATAAAATTGGGTAAAGGACACAAAAGAACAGTAGGAGTATTGTCTACTGGGCAACTATTCACTAAACGTCTAGTCAATATGGATGCCATGTGAATGGAATTCTTCACAGCCTAACAGATTATTGGAAGTTTGATTATACGATAAATTGGTGACAAAAATTACCTTTTCAACTTTGGAGATCATTAGAAAAAGGAGAGGACTCTCAAAGTGTAGCCTTTGTCAATCAATAAAGCCCTATTGTTATTGAAAGACTATAATAAATTACTTACTGCTATTGATATGGATATATTCCACTCTCTTTTTTGGGTACAAGTTCATAATCTTCCACTAGGGTTAATGAATTAGAGTGTTGGGATAGTCTTGGAAAAATGATTAGGGAAGTGGAGGAAGTTGACGTGCATAGTGATAATGTGGCATGGGGAAAATGGTTGTAGATTCGAGTAAATCTCGACATTTGCAAGCCAATCAATCGTCGTACTCAGTTTGTTTTGCCTGACAAAATGGGATCTCATTTGGTCTCCATCCATTATAAGCGGTGCCTTGATGTCTGCCTTGTGTGTGGATATGTGGGATATCAGGAAATGGATTGTATTGTGGCAATTAAGCAAAAGAAAGAGCATGGGGTTATTGTTTGCAGTTATAGTTCATGGATGTGTGCAAAAATGTCCACAAAATTCATTGGTTTTACAAGGAAACCTAATTCCTCTACTACTATTATGGATACTGATGCCATACATCCCCTTGTTGTTTTGTGGAACCACGAAGGCATCCAGATGTGAAGAACGTAGTGTCATTTGATGCTTCCCCTATCTCAAATAGTCAAACTTTGTTGGTTGGAAATGAAGAACATTCGACCATAGGTTGCAATGATGGTTTTCTTAATCTCATGCAACATGGTACTCTGAATGGTTGAACGGTTGTCCCCTCTACATATTCTATGTCTCCTATACAAGGGCAAAATGGTGCATGTATTGCTTTCACATCCAAAGGAAGGAGCATTAAAAGGCTATCGTAAAGAGGCAATGCACAATCGGGTAAAGGTAATTCTAATGCATTTGACTATTCATGACTGGGAGCAGAAAAAATAAGGATCGATGCCACTTCCCTAGTTGAGGAAGAGTTTGGTTCCAAGAGGGTTTGGGAGAAAGGCACAATCAATATTGTGGATGTTGTTTCACCTATCTTATCAGCAACGGTTTGCGACAACAACCAACTCTGCCGGAAATTATGAATCTCTTAGTTTGGAACTATTGAGGATTAGGGGGGTCCCCTCGAACAGTTCATGAATTGACTTAGATAGTCGAATCTCATAGGCTCTGCATCATCTTCTTGAGAGAAACAAAAGGTGAAAAGCAGTGGTTACGCTACAAATGGGCATTTCATGGAGTATTTCCTTTGGAGTGTATTGTATGAGGAAGAGGATTAGCTTTGTTGTGGGATGAAGACATTCTAATTGACATCAAGTCCTACTATAATTATGACATAGATACACAAGTTTCGATAGTGAATGGAAACTTGCCATGGCATTTCTCAAGTTTCTAAGGATGTTTTGTTACTCACTGGTGAGATGATCATAGGAGTATCTTTGGGCCTTATGCAACACTAGTAACATCTCATGGCTTTGTGCTGGGGATTTTGATAAAATCGTTAACCCTGATGAAAAGACTGTGGGAGCTATAAGATTGCCACGATAGATGGTAGCTTTTCAAGAAGTGGTGGATGCATGTGCATTCGTAGAATGTTTGATTCAAGGCTCTTTATTCACTTTGAGTTGAGGATGTGGGGAGTATTGAGGAATGTCTAGACAAAAGGTTTGCTAATAGTGCATAATGGGCTAATTTCCTGATACTGTTGAATAGCACATATTTTCATCTACTTCCAATAATTTTTTTCCTGTTTGGTCACAGTCCCAACAAAGGAAGGAAAAAACAATTTCTTTTTGAAATATGTAGGTTCCACATCCAGCATGTGAAGCAGCTATCTCCATCATGTGGAGTATAAGGGATGCATCTTCATTTACTGAATTGATAGCAAAACTATAAGCTTGTGGGAGTGCTTTGTTGGAATGGAATAGAAGTGTCTTTGGGCAGTTGGATTCTCAAATCCAAGAGTTGCAGGAAACTTTGAGTAAGGAAGTATGTTCAATGGACATACAATAGTCTCAGTTATGACTACCAAAACTTTTACAATGTGAGAAGCTTAAGTGGCAGCAACAGTCTAAATTGTTATGGTTGTTGGAAAAGCACCACAACAACAAATTCTTCTATGCTATTGCATCTCAAAGTACATAGAATAATGCCATATTGAAATTGTTTAGAGATAATGAGAAGACCTTTGTGGATCATCATGCCATTCACAATGTGTTTCTTCAGTACTTCATAAATATATATACCATGGCCTCTCCATGAAGGATGGGACAGATATGCTCCAATAGAGACAAAAGAGTTTTGTGATAGGTAATATAACATTATGCTTCATGTTTACAGAGGATGAGATCCAAACAGCCTTGTAGTAACTGCATCCTGGGAAATCACTAGGATTGGATGGTCTAACACTTGTTTCTACCAAAAGTACTAGCATATAGTTAGTCTGAAGATACAACAATTAATCCAAAGTTTCCTCCATGGAGATTTGGAGTTAGTAGTATTAATTAGACAAGTATATTGTTCATCCTACAAATCAAGTCCCAATAAAGTGTCAAGGATTACCACCCTATTAGTTTATCTAATGTTGTGCATAAACTCATTTTAAAGATCCTTGTTAATAGATTAAAGGTGTTGCTACCCAAAATCATTAAGGACTCTCAAAGTGCATTTGTGCTAGGACGTCATATCTTTGACAGTGCTATAGTGGCATATGAAACTATTCATCACATGAAGAATAAACATTTAGGGGCTAAAAGAGAAGTGGCCTTGAAATTGGATATAAGCAAGCCCTACGATAGGGAGGAATGGGACTATTTAGAAGACATGATGAGGGCTTTGAGGTTTGAAGAGCAATGGATCTCATAGCTCTAGAAATGTGTACGTATTGTGACCTATTCGATTAAGATCTATAGGAGACTTAGTAGGAAAATTATTCTGACACGGGGTTGTGACAAGGCGACCATCTTTCCTCTAATCTATTTCTAATATGTGTTAAATGACTTTCTTGTAAGAATTTCAATCGATTTATCTAATGCATTAAGATCACGAATAACACATCATAGATCATAAACGCGGAACAAGATACTAACCTCGAGCCATTCTAACAACAAATGCAATGTTAGGTTTTGTGCAAACCTGAGCATACATTAGGCTTCTAACAACTAAAGCATATGGAATGTTTTGCATTTGTTCCATTTCAAGTTCATTTTTTAGGCACTAGTTCAAATTGAACTTGTTACCTTTTACTATTGCTGCTACACTTGGTAAGTAATCTTTCATCCAAAATCTCTTAAGAACCTTATTGATATAAGTCCCTTGAGACAGTCCCAAGATACCTTAAGCTCTATCCCTATGGATCTTAATGCCAATGGCATAAGATGCCTCATCCATATCCTTCAGATCAAATTTCTTAAAGAGAAATTGCTTCACCTCATGCAGCAACACTTTATCATTGGTTGCAAGCTAAATACCATCCACATATAGGATAAGGAAACAAATTTTGCTCCCACTAACCTTCTAATATATGCATATCCATGATGTTTTTTACAAAACTGAATGAAGAGATGACATCATGGAATTTTAAATACCATTGACGGGAGGCTTCTTTCAATCCACATCTAGATTTCTTGAGCTTACACACCAAATGCTTCCCATTACAAGAGGAGAATCCTTTTGGTTGTTTCATATAAACCTCTTCCTCCAGGTCTCCATTAAGAAATGCTGTTTTTACTTTCATTTGATGCAATTCCAAGTCAAAATAGACAACTAATGCCATAATAACATAAAGAGAATCTTTCTTTGATAGAAGAGAAAAAGTCTATGTGTAATCGATTCTTTCATTTTTAGTTAATCCTTTAGCTATGAGTCTTGCCTTATATCTATCAATGTTACCTAATGAGTCCTTCTTCGTTTTAAAGACCCATTTACATCCAATAACCTTTGCACCATTAGGTAATTGAACAAGATCCTAGACTTCATTAGATGCCATAGAATTCAACTCATTTTTCATGGCATTGTACCACAATTCGGATTTATTGCTATTCATGGCTTGTTAAAATGTTTCAAGGTCATCTTCGACTCTAAAATTATAGTCAAACTCTTGTAGATACACAACGTAA